>CAHIKZ030004353.1:265000-890000 GCA_903632075.3 Acanthosepion pharaonis | reverse complement strand
CAGGCGATGGCGTAAACTTCTCCTTCAGGTTTTAGCTTATTGTTTTTTTTAGTATTGATTAAGTCTTTTATTACTTTGCATGCAGTAATAACAACTTTTATGTTGAGTTTAGATAGATTCTTTTAGATTGTAGATATGACAGAATTAGTCGACAAGTTAATATATGTTTTGATTCATTGGATTTCTTAGGAGGGGCCGTTTTTGTTTTGGAATATTTGTTCCGCATTGAATATAAAATAATTAGGGTACGTAAGATGTTTGAAAGTGTTTTCTCTGTGAAATTCAGCTTATGGTAGAAAAGTGTCAGTTTATGATCGGGTGAAAAAACTGATCAACTCATCAAAAGATTATCTTTGAAAACCATTTTAGATATTTATTGGTGATTTTTGCCGCATGTAATGGAACATTGTCGTGCATAAAAATCATCTTAATAATAGCTTATACCTTCTCCACACGTACCTGAAAACATGAACCATCAACAGAAGACTATGTGAACTTGCCATCTCCCCCATCACTGCCAGGGGGAAAACGTCATTCTACCTCCACCTTATTGATGTCTCAACTTGTGAGCATACTTTCCGAAATTAACTACCCATCATTTTAACAATCCCTTTGTCCTATCGAGGTAGCAAAGTATTCTTAAGTAGAAAGAAAGATTAAAATCAGTCTTCATGTTATCCATTTCATTAGATTTTCCTTCTTTTAAAGGAGGCCGAGTAATAAGACATCCTTGTTTTGCTACTTGATTTAAGATCAGACATCTAGTATCTTTATTACAATTCCTTGTTGCCACTATGACTAAAGTTTCATAACATTATAAAGACGGATTTTAAAATGATAAACACAGATTTTCATAAAATATCTCTTTAGACGTGAATCATTTCTGCGAGTGAGTTGTCCATCTGGCATTATCTAACTCGAATCCTGTTTCTCCAAATCCTTGAAGAAATTGCTTTACAGTTTGATGCTACCTGGATATCATTTTAACAATTTCCAGCATTTTAACTTTACAAGCACTAAATCATTCTATTTATACATCAAATCATCCATACGACGCATTTTTAAGCTTTACGTACTAAACATGACTATGGATATGATGTTTTGAAATCAGGACATTTCATAATAATGGTTGCTCATAAAAAACAACTTCCATCCCAATTGCGGTGATGCATGATACTATTATTCAAAAAATAAAATTTTAGATTCCAATAACAATTTATTTTATATATTGTTTTATCAATATAAAAGTGATTATTAAAGTCAATATTAAAGTCACTAATGATGTGGAACGCAGTGTACATGAGGAGTTTACAATCTGTGTTTACATAAGTATCCGCATAGGTCCTTTTGCATGTGAATTGATGTGTGTGTGCGTATGTGTGCGTGTGTGTGTGGTTATATAGTGTCAGATTTTATTATGAAAACCAATGTATTTACTCATGTTGATAAGATTTATATTTATATGAACAATATATTTTGTGAGTGACATATATAATATCTATCCTTATTAAAAAAAATGTTGATAATTTGTTTTGGAGGTGTCAGTTTTCATTTTGTTATGAAGGGCAACATAAATTATTATAAATAAATCCCAAAATGTTTTAGTTATAGAAATATGTGCTTAATTATTACAATATCCGATATACCAATAGATATGTTTCAAATTTAATATTTATTAATGGACCACAAATTTTCCATACTATTTAGAAAGGCTGTGAGGAGCAATCCATTATTTTATTATCTTTGCAACATTGTTTTTACCAAGATGAAAATATATCCATCTTTTCAGAATATGAAGCCATATATTCTTGCTTGTTATTCTTCGACCAACCTAAACGATGCTCATTGTAATGTTTTTTTTTAAGATATTAGTTTGTTTTCTTTCATGTATTTAACCAATGTTTTTAATATTCTACATATTTTCTCTCTCTTTGCATTCACAGCACCAGCTTCTTCAAAATCTTTCTTGTTACTGATTCCACTTTTCTTGGTTTTTAATTTTTTTGTCTTTAATCTCTTTTCGGGATATTTTGAAGACAGATTTTCTTCTTATCTTGCCAGTATTTTCAACTTTTGATTGTTTTATGATCTTCATTCAACTTTTTTGTATTTTCAATGTTTTATTACCATTACTCGATAACTTTGCAATATCTTTTTTCTCTTTGAGGGTGAAATTTTCTTAAATTAAAAAATGCCAAAATCTACTATTAATTTATTTGTTTACAATCTTTACAAGTAATAAGAAAGTTGAATAACAAAATCGCACCAAATAATTCATTGTAATTCCCTAATGTGACGCTTTTAAATAACGATCAACACAGGTTGTTTTGCTTTAACATTTAGAATTAAGAAATTCTGTAGTAAATATTAAGGAAATACTTAAAGTAATGTTAAGTAAACAATATTTTCAGTGTTGTTCTCTTCTGGATATAATTTTACCTTAAAAAATATTCTAAACCAAAAAAATAGAAAATACGAACATTTCAAAATTTTCAGACTCCGTTTAATCAAAGGAAATATAAAATGTTCAAAGTCATTTGGACTCAACTGTAAACTGAACGATGGGAAATTATCACTGAATGAAAGACTTCTCTTTATTCTTGCACTCCTTTTACTTTAAATAACAAATAGAGTTTTGTAATGTTTTTCATATCTACTCTTCCTGTGCACTTTTCTCACTTAGTCTCTATGGTTTATCTCCTTAAATCAGATAAAGTACCTTCAACATATAATTAACATGTGAATGCAGAAACCCGTTCTCACAATTAACGCTATGTTAAGCCACGAACAGTATTAAGAATTAGATTCTACAGAACGTTCTACTCGTCCCCGACATAAAGTGCATTAGAAATGGCGGATGTGCGAGACGCCATCTGAGAAGAAACAAGCCTGTTGAAAGAACTCATAACCGCTATCTAGAAGAGGTTGTTAAAATGGTATGGCCACGTCACAAGAAGCAATGTCTTCATTGCCATCCTACAAGGATCCTACCACCTTATGCAGAAGATAGGACAGACAGTGGAAAGAATGGGCTGACAGAAACTAAGACATTGGCTTATAACTGCTACATGTGGAGAGAGCTGGTCAGATGCTCAGCAGCACAGTAAGTCTATACCAGGTCATGGGACTGATTATCACAATAATAATTATTATTATTACTATTATTATTATTAGGACGAGAAGGAGGGGGGAAATTCCAAATTTGTGTACATATTAATATTTGCTTGAGAAATGCAATAGTTTTTCGGAGAGAAATTAGATACATGATGTGCTTCTATTATGTAAAGGTAAGAGTGATGACAAATAAAATGAAAACTAAAGTTTTATCCAAACAATTTCCAGGTAAGGTGTTACGATATTACAAGACTTACAAACCACTAGGCACAACTTGAAATGCAATGGCATTCCAATACTCAACAATATATAAATATATTATACAACAGGAAAAAATATATAAATATATTATACAAGAGGAAAAAACACACGGATACAGATAAATAAGCATACCTGTGCATGCTTTAAATATATTGTATGAAGTGAACTTCTCTCATGTGAATATATGTGCCAATTTATGGTATAACTTATATTGTTTCAGATGTGTATATGTTGACTGGCCATTTTCAGGCGATGGAGCGAGAATACTGACATATATATTGCCAGTTTCTCACAGCGATCTGGCAGAAGCTTTCATTTTCACTGCATGAGATGCCAATTTCTCTGACCCCGCTGATCTTTTCGATACGGCCTCAAACCATCATATTTTTGTTGCTTTTATTAATTCTGTTTCTTTTCTATGTAAAAACGGACAAAAAAGTACTATTTCATAATAATGTTAATTAACTGTAACCTTTGAGTTGCTTAGTATTTTACCTTTTCCTAGAGAGATTAAAGAGAGATAAAACGGAGTTATAAAAAATGAAGTTTTTACAGAACTTTATCGTTTATTAAAGATAACTGAGAAACATAAATCTAAAAAATGCAAACATTTTTCTTCTTCATAACTGGTAACAGCTCAGTCGATGATATCCATACCATATTATACTTCAGAGAGAAGATTGAAGTCTGTAGAGACTTACTTAGTCCCCAAAGATACCTACTAGACGTCTGGTGAAAACATACAGATTACATGAAGTTCAAAAGAAACAAGACTTGGTGAATAACTTGTGTAACCTCTCTCTCTCTCTCTCACTCTCTCTCTCTCTCTCTCACTCTCTCTCTAACCCCACCCACCCACACACACATACACAAACGCAGAGAAAGAGGGTGCAATGGGTAAATTGTCGCCATTTTATATTTTTAATTTCGCGCAGGCGCGTTGTTTGTTTTTTTTTTTATTTTGTCGACTGCACAGTATAATAAAGGCACTGTCTGTGAAAAAAAAGAGCACCATGACGCAATTCACTCCGCCAGGAATTTGGAAACGACATGCTGCACGGCTTGGCATTAGCGCTGGAAGCTCGAATACGAATATTTCAGTGTGTTTGGGTGTCAATCAGTGCAGAGGATTCAAAAAGAGTTGAATAAGTCTAATGATGGTTACAAAGTCACGACAGCTCTGAAAACTCACCCTGATCATTCTGATAAGAAAAATAACTCCTGGTTGTGTTGGTGAGAGCCTCAGACTCAACACAGAGGACTAAATCAAGTGCATTAAGAAGGTCATGCGGCCCTGGAGCAGGATGGTGGCTGCAACAGAACTCTGCACCATGCGACACAAGCAGGAGAATCCAGTCATGGCTCTCAGACAATTACTGTGACCAAATCACACATTACATCTGCCCACCTAACTCCCCAGACTGCAACCCTCCTGATTATTATGTGCGGAGTGCAGTTAAACTTGAGACCAACAAAACTCCTTGTAACGCCAAAGACGTACTGAAGGCAAGGATTATGGCAGCATTCACCAAATTAAACAAGGAAACCGTCTAGAAGAGAGGCAGCAGATTCCGAAGTAGCCTGGAGGCCGTTGAAGCCACTCACGATTTTATTGAATAAATTTACTCTTTAGTATTTTAAGATATTTTTGTGTAATATTGTTAAATATATCTATTAAAATGAGATGTCAGTGTTATTTTCATTTTTGCGTAATTTAGATGACAATTCCTCCATCGCACCTTGTATATATATTTCTAAAGAATTTATTTATTTTAATCCAACATTACTTCGAACATTGTTTTTTTGGGGTACCTTTTTGCTCATTTAAGGAATGCACAATCCATCGTTCAGATTTTCTTGAAAGTAAACAGAGGAATTTTAAAAAAATTAATGAATTTATTTTTAGTCCGATATATTTATTATTATTATTTTTATTCGATACCGTATTTGAAAGGTAGCCGGATCAAACAGAGAAAGCAGGTTCGAACTCTACCGGAGAGCACGTGTTCTTTCTTGAGTGCGCAGTCCAGACATAATGTTTAAAATAAAAAATACGAAATATATGAGTAGTGGTGAAAGTAAAACTGATGAACTCCCACGTAAGTTGAAGCGCGAATCTTTCTGCAAGAGGGTGAAGATTGAAATATTGAGGTTTGGATGAGACCTTCTGCAAGCAATATGATACTAAGAAAATAACATTCGCGATATATGTGAAGCTAAGAAAATAGACTGAGCTTCCTATTTGGCATGTGTTACCTTGCTGGCCAACAGAAATTACATTCACGTCATTTCATAACTATTGGCTACTTCCAGGAAATACTTGGTTTCAATCCAACGTCTGTTGGCCAGAACAGAACAAAAGTAACAAAGCTTTGTAATTTATTGCTATTTGAATGTATTTACAGAATATTATAAAATATGAAATGGCATGCAGTCATCGTAACAACAAACTAGTGACTGGCTGACCAGACATAACAAATTTTTAAAATTGGCTATTTTATCTAAAATTTTTTACAATAAATAAAACAGAGTAAAGAATTATCATAACTGAAAGGAATTACAAAAAAGCATAAATGAAGAAGGGGTAGAGAATGACAAGAAAAAAACGAAATAGCAAAAGGTAAATATTCATCATTCTTTCTGAGGAAGATGATCTGAAAAAGAATCGAATTGAAAACACAGAATACTAATTACAATTATTACTAAATTACTATTACAACTGATGACATGACATAAATAATTCTGTACCTTATGTATAGATGTGAAATTATTAAGATTTTGCTTTGTGTTGTTTCCATAGACTCTGTATTGCCCGATCTAGGATTGAGCTCAAAATACTGTGTCACAAAATTCACAACGCTTGACTATCAAGAGTTTCAACCTAATTTTACTTCTTGCCTGATGCTGATGCAGCAGCAGTAGGAATGGTATAGCGATGGTAAATGCAGTCAAGTCTACCAACAGTAAATGCATCTATCCGTGTAGGTTAAATAAAAAGTTCAGTTTGAAATTTCACCGGATCGATAGATTAAGGCTGGAGGGTAAAACAGCCGAAACGTTGTGATAACAACAACAAAGATGAGGATATTGGTCAGTATGAAAATAATGATAACACGCCATCTCAGAAATTCAGACAGAAATAAAATAATCAGTGAATAATAAAAATGTCATAAATAAGTGTCTAAAGAAAAATAACTAAAGAGCGTTTGAAGGAATTCGAGATTTAAGAAAGATTTAAAACAATTTAGAAAGAAAATATATTAAGAATATGGTCTCGCATTAAGAATATCTGAAATCATCTTTGGGAATGTGATATTATTTGATCCTTAACGAATGTAACATAGATGCGAAAATTCACTTAAATAATAATTATAAAATTGACGTATAGACCTCAGCATATATATAGTTATATTTATTTACATAATCGCTGTAACTCTTGTCAAAATCTAAAATCTCTTCATCTGAGCAAATGGGGAATTTAAGAAAAACTGCAACAACATCTCCAGTGACAAGCATTAGTTCTTATCCAATTAAAATCGATGCTGTTACTGCAGTTCAAAAGGTATACTGATGTGAATCGGCAGTTTGAGTCAAAATTAATCTATTCAGAAAATGTATGAAGTGGAAATGGCCATTATTACGAAATTAAAGTAATTACCGCTTCTTTTGAGCTTGTCTTTCTTTTTTAATGCAGCTGTGAACGAAAATGTGTTTTCTGCAATTTATACGCATCGTTGAATGGTGTAAAAAAAAACAGAAGAAATAAAATAAAGACCATAAACGTGCTTGTATATTTGAATTTATGCACAAGAATCTATCGAAGTATTCTATGCAGTTAAAATGCAGAGCATTCACACAAGGAATACTCGTAAACACCCACCCATACCTGCAAACACACGCACACACTATCTATCACTTCCTCACTCTCTCTCTCTCTCTCTCTCTATATATATATATATATATATATATATATATATATAGCATGACTGTATCAGAAAGAAGTATATTGACCGAGAAAAAGACGGGAAACGATAACAGTGAAATAATTGCGGTTAAATAAGAAATCTCTTGTTTTTTGTAAGTGCCTTTGAAAAGAAAAATTCGATGTTGTAGAGATCGTAAAAAAGCTTGTTAATTTTATTTATTTTATTTTTAGAGATTCAAAGAGGTCAGAGTGGGATAATTTGATTTTCTATTTAAGTAATCTGTTTCTCTGTTATATAGGCAAATATTTTATGTACGCACCAACGTAAGTAGGTATGTAATTATGCATCTATTTTGTAAGTTTAACTTGAGAGACAAATAAACTGGTGAGCAGGTAGAGAGGACATGAGTAAATTGTTTCATACATGTATGAACATATGTGTCGGTGTGAATATATGTCAAATGACTTCTATTATTACACAAGAAACGATATTTGTTTTACCTTTTGGAAAAGAAAATGCAGCAATTATTTTTCACACTTTTTCTACTTTATTTTTGCCGCATGCTGATAGAGGAAAGTAGAATTTATTAGCAATTTACATGCAAACGGTTGAAAAAATTAATGCTGAAAATCTTTTAACATTAACTTTTACAAGTAGTTTGTGAAAAACCGTTTGTGTAAAGCATATTTGAATGTTAACTTAGTTGGCATGATATTCCATGATAGGATAAAAAATTGTTGACAGTTGTTTTTAAGTTACCGTCTTTATTGTTACAACTAAGAACGTTAATAAATTCATTATAACATCATTTGCACATTTAAAAGCAAAAAATTAAAATATTTGTTGCTTAAAATCTGTAAGATAAATATATACTAAAATTATATACATTCAAAATTGTATTTAAATAACACGCTTTAAGTTTTAACTAACCCACAGATACACAAAGATACAGCAATTTTACACCCTTTAACGATTAGATATATGGTCAAAGAGAAACATATAATGTATTATTTCACTTATAGGATATATATATATATATATATATATATATATATATATATATATATATATATATATATATATATATAAGCATACAAAGTGAGTTACTCCGACAAGTCTTTCTTTGTTAGTAGGACGAGACGCTGTATAACAACTAACAGCTTTGGCTCTCATATCGATTGAGGACTCTATAATAGGATATTAAATAAGAGTAAGTTTTCTGTTCCTCCTCTATTCACTCAATTTGAGGTGTTATCATCATCTTCTGTTTTGCCCGTAAATTCTCCTCAAACTCTAATCTTGACTCACCTGATTTACCTCTAAAGTACTGAGACTCTGTTAAGTTATATGCTTATAATTCCTTCCATGTTTTTTTTTTACTATCATCACTAATCTGGATCCCCACAATGAATGTAAACCTGATGGTATTCTTGTAATAGTCCTTGAGAAATGTGCTCCTGTTCTCTCTAATATGTACAATAAATGCCTCGCTACCTCTAGCTTCCCTGCTTATTGGAAATCCACATCTATTGTTCTAGTCTTTAAAAACTCATGTGAACCATCTGACCGTTTTAACTATTGGCCTATTAGCCTTCTACCACTTTGGGACAAAATTCTAATCAACTCTGAATTAGTATCCCACATCACACGGCCTTCTTCCAGACAAGCCATATGGTTTTCGCTGCTGTACTAATAATTACTGCTGAAAGATAAGACTCGGGATCTTGCTTTGGACATCTTGAAAGCGTTTGACAGTGTATAGCATATACTTCATAAATTGAAAGACTGAACGGCCAATCTTCTAGATCTTTTTGTACTAATATAGGTGTCCCAATATCTAGGTATAGATGTCGGTGTTTCTTATCTTTGGACCTACTTTTTTCTTAATATTCACAAATGACCTTCCTGATTACATCACTTCTCAAATTGAGATCTGTGCTGACGCCACAACAATTTACTCCTGTCTCAATACTAATTTTCATCAGTTCGATTAGGCCACATTGCAGCTGATCTCAAAAATGGCCTACAGTCTAGGACAAAGAATTGCTTGTTAAGTTTAACGCCTTTAAAATGAAATTTATCTATTAATCACCTAAAAGACTTCTTCGTGCCTCCTATCAGCATTGCTGATGCTAACTCTCCCAGTAGAGTGACTCGTTACGCCTTTTCAGCTGACATGAAATCAAACGATTATATTGAATTCATTGACGGTTAGAAAATTGGTTCGTTGTGTTAAGCTAGACAATTTTTTCTCACCATAATCTATTTTACATATTTATAAGTCCACCATTCATCTATGCTTTGAATATTGCTGGCACATATGGTCCGGTGCTCCTGATGTATATTTAAAGCTTCTTGATAAAATCCAAAGACGAAGCATAAATATTATAGGTCCTGAACTGGCGTCTCGGCTTCTGTCACTTTTCCACCGTCGTAATGTAGCTTCCCTGTCCCTTTTCAAGAAATACATTCATTGTAATTGTTCGGATGATCTCTTCGCTATGGTATTTAGACTTTATGAATTTAAGTGCAGTACTAGATTGGCGGCAAGGTCTCGTCAATTCACAGTTGAATGTAACCGTAAATTCTATGCTAACAGTTTTTTTTTTCTCGCATTTCTCATTCATCTCTTATTCTCGCTCCTTGATAATGTTTCTCTTTTTTCCAATTTTTTCACACTCAGTAAATCTCTTTTGTCTTAGTGGCTTTGCTGCCTTTCATGTGTATTATTGTGACACTAGTAGTATGAAATTAGGATTTAAATGGTTCATGATAAAACTCCGTATAGTATTTGGAGAATTAAAAACATTAAGATGGAAATATGAATTGGAATATGAAGCGAGGAAAAGAAAAGAGAGATTTTTTTTCTGATAACCAGGAACACAGAATGGATTTGAGGAATGTAAAATGTTGCCGCTTGTCGGTTGAAAGGCAAATAGAATTCTTATGATTCGCAAAGCCAATAATGTAAACAATCTGAAATATGGTTTTGTAAACATGCAAAATTGGGTAAAGATTTTAATCCGTCATATTGAAAAGTCGACAACAAAGTAAATTCTTTGACGTCAAGGACATAGGAAATAATTTATAAACACAAAGTTTGTTATCTGAAAATTATTGTTTTAAATATGTAGCCGATTGTCGTCAGGATATAGATACGAATGATAAAAAAAAGTTTGTTATCGAGGAGTGTATTGTTTTGAATAACTGACCGCTTTGTTTGAAGGTCAGTGTATTTCTCCAAAATTGGAGAAAATAATTAATTGATATGAATATTGATGAGTTCTGTGGTGCAGTAAGAGTTGGACGAAATACATATAGACAGAGAACTAAGCGACCCAGTAGTTGAAACTAGAGTCGGCAAGAGACGCAGACGAGACGAGACGAGACAACAGCGGACGAAGGAGTTAGAAAACCTAACAACTTTGTTCGAATTATACCTTGCGACATTTTTCGGGTGTCTTTTAAAGGATGCTCACATGGTGTGTGTATCCATTATCGAACAACGAATAAGATGTAGAATATGATACAATTTTTGTCAAATCAAGGCTATTGTCGTCACTACTACGCGATTTTCTCTACCCTGACAATTGTGATCTTGTTGCTGACTCCCAGAGTGATATGACACATCTTATGGAATCCTTCTCCACGACACACATTGCATTGGGTCTAACGATTAGACTGGCAAAACCGCTGAAACTCTTCCTTCTTTTGGTCCCCAACCACCCATCGTTTGTCACTCGTTCTTGGATTTTTCTTCTTCTTTCATTTACATGATGTAATAGAGATACATTTTTTCAGAAATTTAAGATTAACCTCTAACGCAGACACTCAAGTTTTTCTATTTTACTGAAATAGAAAAAGCAAGTCACTGAATATGATCACGACATATTTTGGAATTATGATTTATTTGATGAACTCCCTTAAGAAATAGGAATTATTACTAGAACATCTCAAAAAGTAAAATTAAAAGAAAAATCATAAATAATCGAAAGATTGTATGGAAAAAGTGAATGAATGCGAATAGAAGAAACGATGAAAACATGTGAAACAGAAAAGAATAAGAGAGAAAAAGAAGAAATGGAAAGTTAAATCGTTAAGAGAACGCTAGAAAAGGTGATAAATAAATCAAAAGGATATAAGGAAAGATGAAATCAAAATAATAGACAAATGAAGGTGTTTGTCACGTGTTATAGTAAATAGTTGCCGACTTTCAAGGAAGAGGTTCCATTTTCAGGAGAGAATTTGCGATAATTATTTGACTAAATCATCGGGGGATCACATAATTTAGTGATTTGCAAAATCTGTCTCAGGCTATTATTTTTTTAAGACAGAAAAATAACCACATTTAAAAACATGAAATAAGAAAGTCAAAAATGCGATGGACAAAAATAATGGAACGTGCGTAGAATATGTGGACATGAAAATTTCAAAAGAAGTTAACGCGAAAAAATGTTAAAGAATTCAAACGTAAAAGAGAAAATGATATAAAGAGCAAAAGAAAGCATTAATATTTACGAAAATTCTGTTAAATCATATTTTTAAAGTCCCAATCAGTTTCGTGAACATTTCCACTTTACTTTTAACTCTAAATATAAAACCAGATGTTTTCATGTTTCCACCTCTTTTCAACTTTCTCTTTAACTGCCTCTCTCTTCTTCTTCTTCTTCTTCTCTCTCTCTCTCCCTCTCTCACTTCTTTTCTGTTACCCTTTCTTTATCATTTCTTTACGAATATTTTATATTATTTTATTTTCAAATGTATATATCATTTCAAAAATTTTAAAACGTTTAAACGGTAAGGAATAAAAAAACGTTTAATTAAACCAAATTATAACTGATAAGGAATACAAATAAAGATAGGTCTCACAGTAGATATTGATTGACCCTAGACTTGAAGAGGTTAAAATCATTTCAGGAGCCCATTTACAAAGTAGCTTTTCTCAGGAAGAATCTGTGCGGATGGCGCTTCCTTCTTATGAATGGAATACGAATGGAATGGAGGTGATTCGACACTATAGAAGTGGCATGGCAGATTCCAACTGGAAATGTCTGAACCCGTGGATATAAATAATGTCTGTAGATCTACCATGAAAGTAACGATAGGCTTGTGACATTTCGTCTGTGAGAAAAGGTAAACGTCGCAAGGCGATCAAAATATCAGACGCTGTCTTATTCTTCAAATCGTTACAAGAATCAAAGACATTAAGCAATACTATCTCGAACAAAACCAGTTATATCACCTGTTGACAAGAAATTTCTTTTAATTTGTTTTTTGCTTCTTCTATGTTCAATGTCCTCTCAAGATTTGGCGATTATATGACTCTCCACAACTTCCTATATTTTGTACCTATAAGTTTTATCTTTTCATCATCTCACCTAATTCCTACTATTGTGGGTATCAAATTCCCCAAGCCTTCTTTCCTCATAATGTGTCAAAGAAATTTCAACTGTCTCTTTGTGATTCTAATTATAAGCATATTTTTGGTTTTCATTTCCCTTAAAATTTTCTACTTACTCACATGTTTAGTCTATGGTATTCTCAGCATCGTTTCTGTAGAACCAGATTCTTGTTATTTCAATTCTCATCTACATGTGTGAAGATATTGTCCTTCATTTACTGTCATAGTTTTAATCAGTTTGTTGCTTCCTGATTACTCCATAAATGAGCATTAATATTTCTAGCTGTGCATTTGGTTAACTGTTTCGCCAACGATATGTGTGTGTGTGTGTGTGTGCGCGCGCGCGCGTGCACTCGCGCGTGCATGTGTGGGGGGGGATATATTTAAATAATTCCCGAATATTTAAACCTCGAAATATTGCTAGGTGCCGTTGTGGAAGATCATCTTATCATTTACGTTTGCATGAAATAATGACTTTCTGTCCAAATGCATGGCCAATAAAATGTCATTTTACTACTCGATCGCACTTGATGTCGTTCGCAAAGTGATCGACAATCTATGGGCCACCTTCCGATCATTGCTTTTATCAATGGTCAACTGGATGGACATCCATTCCACTCCTATCGTTCCATAGACAAGAGACGTGATTGCATGTCTCGAGTTCAATTCGAGAAATGTCTTTGTGGGTTTATATATATATATATACATTTCTTTCTTAATTAGGTCTGTTTTATTTATATTGTGCCTCTACTTATATGCGTGCGTGCTTTTTCTCTACTTCAAGTTATGATTAACCAAAATAGTGACAAATATATATATATATATATATATATATATATATATATATATATATATATATATATATATAACGATAGATACATTTTTATATATCAAGAACAATATTGGAGGTGGGCATTGTATGACAGAATGGAAAAATGTTTTCGCGTGACGCGCTTCGTATATATATATATATATATATATATATATATATATATATATATATATATATATATATATATATATATATATAGCTTTCAATCTTCCAGTCTCTGAAAATATGTTCTTATGTGTTCTTTTCTGTTCACAGATAGTGGAATATATATTTGGGACATGCCTACATTTGAGATACTTACCTCTCACGATATTTCATCTTACAAAAAGACAATTCTAAAAATAGACACACTATACGAATTGCCGCTGGTCGGTCTGTAGTATTCCGAGTAGACAAATGTGTTGTGCTTTTACTCTTTTTAAAAAAAACTTTTCTCTTTCCTAAAGAAGTTCAACCTCGGCTTTGAATTACGTAATGACGTTAAATTTCCGCCACCACAACCAATATTTCTAACCCAGAACGAACGCTTCTAACTTGGAATGCAGACAGGTAAATTCCACCCCCAGTAAAAGCATCACGGAAAGAACGACGTCAAATATACTCCACGGTTATTGCTGCTGGAGCCTTATTTCTCGGTGAATTAAAATACAATTTGTCTCTCATTTTTACCTCACCTTTCCTTCAATCATAACACTTTTTCGGTAATTTTTTGCAGTAAGACGTTTAACGCACATACATACCCACCACACAAGCACACATACGAATTTTTACTCATGTAAAAGACTTTTATAATTATAATAACTTCAATTTGCCATTAATGCCATTAAATACACAATGTGAACTTCCATAAGCTATTGTGATGGGCAAACACTAATTTATGAGATACAGGTTGCTTTTGATATTCACTTTTATATGACGCCGATCTTATGACATCCATTGAACATGCACATGGATGCATGTTTAGTTTTATTGCTATTATTCCGGAAAAGTCAACCGCAAAGGGTCAGAGAAATACTGGAAAATCGAACCACACAAAACCTTTCGGCTTCAAATTTCGCGCATCTCCTTATTCTATTTATATGTATTTCTTAAGAATTACTAAGAAAAATAAATACAGGGTGTAATTGATAAATTGTCGTCTAAATTACGCAAAAATGAAAAAATAACACTGACATCTCATTTTAAGATATTTTTTTACCAACATTACACAAAAATATCCTGAAATACTAAAGAGTAAATTTATTCAATAAAATTGTTATTGGCTTCAACCACGGCCTCCAGACGTATTCTCCTGAATCTCTTCTGGGCGGTCTCCTTGTTTAAGTTGGTGAATGATGCCATAATCCTTGCCATCAGTTCATGTTTGCAAGGTGTTTTGTTGATCTCTCGCTCAACTCACACATAATAATCAAGAGGGTTGCAGTCTGAGGAGTTAGGTGGCCAGATGTAAGGTGTGATTTGGTCACAAAAATTGTCTGACAGCCATGACTGGATTCTCCTGCTTATGTGGCATGGTGTAAAGTTCTCTTGCCAGCAGCCACCCTCTTGCCCGCAGGGCAGCACTACCTCCTCAAGGCACTTGATTTAGCCCTCTGTGTTGAGTCTCAGGCTTTGAGGGAAGATCAATAGAGGCATAACGTTGCCATCACTTGTGATCACTCCGAACACCATGATGGTGACTGGATATATCATCCATCTTTTTCCTAATATTTTGCACTGTCAAACACTCTGAAATATTTGTATAGGAGCTTCCGACGCGAATGCCAAGCAATACAGCATGCTGTTTAAAAATTACTGGCGGGGTAAATTGCATCATAGTGCTCTTTTTCACATAGACGGTATCAAACTGACCCTACTATACTGTGCAGTCGGCGAAATAAATTTAAAAATTTTTTTAATTTAAACTGGCGACAATTTACCCATAGCGCCCTGTAAATAGTGCGATGGCTATATTGTCGCCAGTTTAAATTTAAATTTAAAAATTTTTTTTTTTTAAATTGCTGGCGTAACTTCGTCGAATGAAAAGCTTAGAAACCTCTCCTTAGTTTTTTTTTATCTGTTAAATTGATTTTTAATTCAATTGTATAATTTTTAATAAATGAAAACCGAAATTACGAACTACGATCATTTTTTAGGATGGCGATCATTTTAGATTTAATACATATTTAATAAATATAAACGTCAACACTGAAAAATATAATGTGAGTAAATAAAAATACACCTAAAACTACTTTGTCATTTGTTGGTTTTTCAACCAAGTCTTATTTAACTGTATCATAAAACACCCACGACTCATTTCTTTTTTTTCTAATAGGAATATTATACATTTCTACGATTATCTGGAAAATTAAATAAATTACATTCAGAATATTAATTTACATTTTTAAATTTAATTGCTTATTATTAGATTTATTATTGCAGATTATTTTTTGTGCCTCGTTCTAGTGTTTGTTAAGCAATCAAACTGAGAAGTTCCGAATTGTGGTAGTAAGAAAGATCTTTCTTGAAATGGTCGGTAGCTTACACGTTATGGTAGCACTGAAAACAGACATCAAGGGTAGATTTTTTACTCATTTTATCTAAATCTAGCCAAGCAGACAATGACACTGAAAACTAAAATGTTGATGTTTTAGGTAATAATGCATACAATAGACTAGAATTAGTTATTAATTCACTGAGTCAATTTGTTTTCATGTTATCTCTTTTGATTCGTAGTTTCAAATGCTACATTCTTGTTATTTTAATTTTTCTGTCGTTTGAAATTCTGCATAATAAACTGTTTTGCTCTCGACTCAGAATATTCAGTTAGTTATGTTGCTGATGTAAAAATATAATGAAAACCATCTCTTAAAAAATGTTTTCCTATTTCGTCATCACCAAGTATTGTTTACTAATATCAGTCAAATTGTTACAATACTTCTTCGAAGAGGCGTCAGAACTCTGCAATCAACTCGATAGCCTACCTAGAAGAAGGAAAATCACCAACAAAAAACTACGAAATTGAGACCTTACTGTCAATGGCATATTTCGTTCAAGTCAGACTCATAAATACTTAATCCGTACACAGCTTTAATGCTTCATTCGTACTGACTTATGGACTAATCCATTTACCTCCTGCAACACGCAACGAAAAAAATTCTTCGTTCGTGATGTCATCAATTTTTGACTGATTTGATACCATCGTTCCACTCTAGTGTTCTTGCAAGGATGTTTTATCTTACCAGTAAGTAAAATTAATACCTATCAAAAGATAGACGAATTCCAGGTGCCAACGACATTCTAACCGGAAAACAATGGGAAAACTACAATTATGACAATTCACATCACACAAATATAGTGATCTTCCAAGCGTAGCTTAGAAGTGGCACAAGGCCGAAAGTAGGGAGCACCCTGTGAGGATCGAACTCACTATTCAATCGTAATTGTACAAGTGAGACAAACTTGCTAACGATTTCACCGCCACGAGGTGCCCCACATGTCACAAATATAATCACCTGAAGGAAATCAGCTTCTTCCAGTCATGTGCAATTGGTGTCGCCTAATTGTCAACTAGCGACTTTCAACAAAAATAATGAGGTCACAACTGAGACAGGGAATTTTAAGACACTGCATAAATAGAGAATGTGAAACAAGAAATGGAAAGTATGCAAAACAATACAGAGCAACAAGCAGCAACAATCACAGAAGCCTATAAGGAGAGAAGAAGAGAATCCTGAGAATGGCACAAAGGAGTAAGTTTTCGGGTGCTGATCTTGGGGTTGAATTGAAAGTGAAGCTATTCAATATGATGGATAAAGTCGTATATGCAGCGACATCAGAATAAAAACAAAACAAAAAATGACAAATACACTAGAAAATTACAAATTTCAGATCAATTCACAAACTCTATGTTCATCATAGCAGCCTAAATGCAAACGAAAATAGGAAATGATTGGTAACTATAGACTCGTGTTATGCAACAAAAGCGGTGAAAGGTCAAGGATTAACCAACACTTGACCAACACAAAATGATTACAGACGACACAAAAAATAGATAGTCTAGTTAACTATCTACAAACGATTTTGAAATGCACTCAACAAATGCGAGCTAACGGCGAAAGTGAGCGCCACCCTAGTTTATCGCGATTAGTGAAAATTCTGGGTCCAATCGGCGATGATGGAATGTATCTAATTTGGTTTTCGAGTCACTGAATATGACCAGCCAATTTTCCCCACTGAGATGTTAGAGCTGGGAAGAGAGATCAGCTGCCAAGTTCTGGTCATCTAGGCTTTTAGAGGTGTAACCATATACAGTTGTATCATCAGCAATAGGTATTCACAAATAATCGGAGTATACTCCTAGGCAGATCGTCTATGTAAAGTAAAAAGAGTGTTGGACCGAGAAGCGAGCGTTGGGGGACACCTACATTGATCGGTTAGGCCGCAAAGGACCGGCCGTTATCAACTAAATTTAGTGACTTTATGATTGAAAAGACTCTTCCAGTGACTCCATAGCTAGGGAGCTCGTACAGTACCTCTTTATATCACACCTTGACAAAGGCCTTTGAAATATCTAATGCGATCGTCCTTCAGATTTATTTGGTATCTAGTGCCGCACTGATACTGTGAGTAATCGATTAGGATATCAGAAGTGAACCTGACAGATCGAAATTCGAATTTGTCACTCAATAGATTGTTCCTATTAAATGTGATCAAAAAACATTCTTGTTGAATATAACTTCAAAAAGTTTGCTAATAAGCGTGACGAACTGATGTGTCTATAGTGTGAGGGGCTGAGCGCTCACCCTCATTCTTGAAAACCGGGCATATACGATACATTCGTCAAACTTGGAATGGATTTTCCTTCAAGCTTGGGTATAACTGAAATTTTATCTGGACAGATGGTCTTCATAAGGTCAAAACTTTTGATAAGTTTTGAGATTTTCCGGGCTGTAATGAAAATATTAATGAGATTGTGCTCAGTGAGACAGAAGTTGAAAAGGGAATGAGCTTTGTCATCTAACCTTGAGTTGGAGGCAAAAATTGTGGCCTTATCTGACGAAATTGAGATGACCTCGAGGTCATTTATAATAGTAGGTATTGACGCTTTGCCTATATTCATAGTTGGGTTAGAGATCTTCCGGTACTCATAGGATCCGATTTGTTTGCTTTCAACCTTGGCTTGGGCTACTTGTGCATAGTTATAGTATGCATTTTCTTGAACTCTCTTGCAATGATTGCTGGCAGTTCTGAATGTAGCAAATATCCGACTTCACTGTTCCCTGTGATAGCTAATATAGTAGTCATTACGGTGAGCTAAGACTGTAGCACATTCAGGGGTGAACCAAGACTGTCTTCTATTTTTCTGGGGTATAAAACTCTCTCTATAAAATCTATGGTTTGGTATCACCTTTGACACTAACTATTAAATATGCTGAACTGCCCAGCGAGGGGATGAGTAATTTCAGCGAAGCATTTTTCAGGGCATGATCTGATAAAGAGATCAAGGTGGTTCGCCTGATGACCTGTCACATCACAAACGATGGTGGGTTCTTCAATTATCTGCGTTCGTTCGTGGTCTCTGCAGTATCTGCCTTCGTCAGCAGTTTGTTCCAGTGGAATAACAACTTTTTGTAGTGAATATTGAAGTTACCACAGATATGTAAGCTATCCAAGGGAAATTCTATGAGGATATTATCAGTCGTCTCATATATTCCGTATCGATCGCGAGAAAATTCTCTTGGGAAGAATTTCAATTTAAAAAAAAAGCTATCAAAACTAATTAAAACACTTCATCACTCAGAAAGATACCAAGTTCTTGAAGGATGGAATCATGAAGGATGGAATCATGAAGAACGGAATCATGAAGCTACTTCAAAGATAGTAAAAGTTAATGGGACAAACTGATACACTATATGGTTAAATAAAAATGTACAAATATCTAAATATTGTTTGAAATTCAGTTAAAAACACTACGATCTTTTTTTCCTACTATATATATATATATATATATATATATATATATATATATATATATATATCGCTCTCTCTTGCCCTCTCTATAAATTTATATATTTACTAGTTCTGAATTGTCTACTTAAAAAATAAATATGTCTATGTAGATATGCACATGCATTCACAAATGTATATCTGCTTGCGCGCATTATTTTTTGCTTTTAACCTCTCTGCTTCTTCGTTTGTCCATAAGGTCTTGTGTGTATGTGTGTGTGTATGTGTGTGTGTGTTCATGCGTGCGACTTCATATATCTTTATCAATCATAAATATTTCTCTTTACTTTTTTCATCTATCTCCATCTTTTTACGTCTACCTCTCTAAATGTTCAGGAACTTCTCAATTATCTACCTACCTTTGAATTCACCGGAATTCGCTTATCATTTTTCGACACAAAAATTTCGGTGTGTTCGTCCCTGGCCTATGGCCCCGACAATAAGCATCTCATTACCCGCAATGTTGCATCTAATAGCAAAATCAATACCTCATCCCAAATACGTCGAATGTTTTAGTTGAAGGTGACTTTTCTTTCAAATCTCTTCAATGATTTCTGACATTGTTTTATACATATTCAAACATTCTTTATTTTTCAGTATTAAAGTTAGGGTATATTTATATCAGTATCATTTCAATATTTATACTCTCAATTTTGCTGCATTGTTTTGATCGGTAAGCTCTCCAATTGTTCTTAGTCAACATAAGTACATGCTGCATATGACAATATGTTTAGAAAAGCTATTTACATGATTGTTAATAAGAATTCTTTATTATTAGGGGATATTTATTGTATAACATTAATTGTCCCTGCTTATACTACGCTCAAAGTATTATGAAGATTTTTCAACTAAAAAAATGAGTTATTAAAGACTTATAGAAATACGATAAGTACTGCTAATTCTACTGCTATAGCTATTTTAATAGAAGATCAAAGTGATGTCTGCTCTTTTACTATACTAGTCTGAACGATTTAAACCACACTTCCAATACTATAAAATCTTTTATCAGTCTTTACTTAACTTTGTCGTTATTTTTCGGCTTAATCCTCAACTACTTCACCCTTTTTTGTTATATGCTATATTTCTTCTTTGTTGCTATTTTTTCTCTTTTCTTCTTTTGTCATTCTGTTTCTCTTCTCTACACATAATTTTCTTGCTCTTTAGGTACTCATATTTGTAAAAAGCAATTGATTTCTTTTCTCCTCCTCCTTTTCTTATTTCCATCTATTTTGCCACGAACTCTTTCATTACTTGTTATGTTTCAACTCACTGTTTTCTCTTTCCAATATTATTTATCTTACAACCTTTCTCAAACATAGTTTTATGCCTTTGCTTCCAGTCGTCTGTTTTATCTGCCCTCTATTCTTCCTTATCTTCCATGATTTCTTCTTTCTTTTTTCCTATTATTCCAGCCTGACTCTTTTTCATCCAGACAACCTTCCTGTCTGTCTTCTCCTCCTTCTCTCAACGACTGATTCTATTTCCAAACGATTATAGTCAATAATGAGCATGCAGAGATTACTTAAAATAGAAATATCTTCGCGAACTCTTCGTTCAGGATTTAGCAAGGGCAACATTCTACCGTCAGTGACCCAGGGTCAACTTCTCAGTTCTAATCTTAATTTGGCGATTGCTTCTATCGAACCAATCTCGGCGCCGTTTTCCTGAATCCTTCTTGAAGTGAAAGGACTGGTGGCGCCACTCTCTCCAGAGCATTGACTATTACAGTATATTAACGCACCTCTACAAGGTCATTTGATGTTTATTGATATCGAATTTAACTGCTGCCTTCGCCCCATATCATTCATGCTATACCTGACATGATAACTGATTAGAGCAAACACAGCGGACTGCAGCAACAGTATTGTTTGTTTGTCCAACAAACATCGGGATCTCACCCATAGCCTCTACATGCAGATGTTTTACACACACACACACACACACACATATATATATATATATATATATATATATATATATATATATATATATATATGAGAAGAGGGCATAGTTCTTGACCTGACCAGGAATCATTTAAAACATCTGGCGTTTGCTTAGATTTTGGGAATTGGTTCGGACCAAAAACTTTTCAGCAACACTTTACATACACTCACAAGTTATTAAGTATAGATGAGCAAATATCCTTTTATGCAAATTTCTACTCACTTTAAATATCCATTTCCAATGGACATTTAAATATAGCCATAAGGGACTATCAGAATTACATTTCACGCATGAGAAAGAAAAGGTAACTTGAGTGACTTTGATTCCGGTGGGATTATGCCAGGAGGGTGGATCTGAGTATTTTCAAAAACTGTTGATTAATTATGATTTTCACTCACAACTATCTTTAGAATTTAAAGAGAATGGTCGGAGAAAGAAACAAATTCCATTGAAGGGAAAATATAGTGATTTGCTACAGGAAAATATGTTAAGAAAAATAAATCGCGTATATTTAAATAATATAGTGAATACATATAATTCGAATTATAATTTAATATAGTATTATTTAGGTTTTAAGAAAAATATAGAGTTGAAATAAAATTGCACATTTTATATTTATTTTAACGTTCTCCTTTGTACAATCTCACTAATGTGTCAACAAATACATTTTTTTTAAATGTACCAGGCTTTTTATGATGATTTTTCTGAATCTTTGGTTGTTCTTATAACGTTCTTATTGAGCGAAATGCTGCCAACAAAATAAAAATTAAATATCCACCATATACCATTTTATATATTCACATATACAATCTTTATATACAGAATATGCAATTTTATTTATAGTTCGACATTATTACGTATACAGTATAGAAGTTGGTAAGCTCTGTAATTATTTAAAAACTAATCTTCCATTTTCCAAGCCCACGAATATACTAGAAACATTCAAAATAAAAAATGTTTCCATTGTTTCTTGGGCATTTGCATTTTCAGATTATGTGAAAAAGGACGCTGAAAACTTATTTATTTTTTCAATTTCCAATTGAACTTCAAAAGTTCTGTGATTTTTTCTTTTGTTTTAATAAATTCTCTCGAGTTACACCACTGATTTTTTTATGACTAATCGTTTTATATTCTTATTATATTAATATTTAACGAAGGATACATATTCAGTTTTCATTCTATAATCCCCACCCCTCTTTTATATGAAAAGTTGTTCACTCATATATTTGTCTTTGATTCAACTTCAAGAATTAAATATAAGTAAGGCGCACGATAAATATTAAATTATGACGGGAATTTTTGGATGTCTTTGATATGAGGAAATATTATTCTCATTTTAGGTTGCTATACTCACAAGGATTAGAAATCTGGAGAGTAGAACAGCCGAAACGTTGTGAATAGAACAACTAAAATGAGGCTACTTGCCTGAATGGAAAGACATAATACTAGATGAGAATTGTATTACTCGGACCGCTTAAGAAATTCCCTCTCGACTTTTTTCCAACTAACAATGTTGTCAAAATATCAGTTGTTAATATAACTGAATTTGCAGCAGACAGAGGCATGGGAGCAGTTTTGAAACGATTATATTTGTTATCTATCCCTCTAGTTCTGAATAATCAACCAACCATTTATTAATTCCAACACGAAAAAATCAATAATGAAATGGCAGATAACAAAGTGCTGTTTTTTAACTGATATGCTGCAGTCTGAGCCGGGTTCAAGGGAGACAACTCATTTATTATCCATGTGAATGAAACATGCTGAAAATATGTTTAAATTAAAACTAAACAAACAATAAGGCATTATTTACATCGTCAGTAAGTGTGGATGGTATCATTTTTGAGATTCAGAATATAATCACGCAAGATTGTGAGGTTTGATATTATCTCAAATGAAACTGTTTAACTGTTTTCATTTTTGGTATCCTTTTTTTTCTCTGAGCAGTTTCTCGCCATGCGCTAAATTTAGTGTCGTCTAATGAAGGTTTTATTGCTTCTGGCTGGTGAAGAGCCAAACATAGCAACGCTGTCTCTGTCGAAGAGAAAATGTGCTTATCCATGAAAAAATACTCAAAGTGGATTTAACAAGACAACAGAGTGGACGGCTTTAACGACGGACATAATTTTGTTCGTCGGTCTAAGTGCTTTCTGCTAGCTTCGTCTTTTAGTTCAACGAAAAAAAAAACTTACAAGTTCAGAAAAAAGCTTTTTTTTTTTCCTTTTTATCCTTTCCTTCTTTTCTTTCTTCTTTTTCCTCATTTTTATCTGTTCTTGCATCTTTCTTGATTCTCGTAATAATCATCTTCCACTTGGTAATCTCAGATCTCTCTCTCTCTCTCTTTCTTTCTCTCTCTCTCTCTCTCTCTTTCTCTCTCTCTCTCTCTTTCTTTCTCTCTCTCTCTCTCTCTTTCTTTCTCTCTCTCTCTCTTTCTTTCTCTCTCTCTCTCTCTTTCTTTCTCTCTCTCTCTCTCTTTCTTTCTCTCTCTCTCTCTCTTTCTTTCTTCCTCACTATCTGGCTACGGCCATACCACCTTGAAACACAGGTTCTCGGACGATCATTTAAATTAATAAATGTTGAATTTGTCAATACCTAGACGGGTGAACGCTTGGATGTGCGGGTGGTGTAATGGATAACTGCTCGGAATCGGAGAGCGGAGTTTCAGTTCCAGTTAAGTTCGTTATATTCACTTACACGCAAATACACTTGAGAAACGTATGAATCAACCTCTTCTCTCCCTCCCCAGCTATGGTTTAAATAGTAGGAGTTATATCAATAAATCATTATTATCTCAAAAGATTTTTACA
This sequence comes from Acanthosepion pharaonis, assembly GCA_903632075.3. NCBI lineage: Eukaryota > Metazoa > Mollusca > Cephalopoda > Sepiida > Sepiidae > Acanthosepion > Acanthosepion pharaonis. The sequence goes on along the minus strand of CAHIKZ030004353.1, from coordinate 865,727 downwards.
ATCTAAAAATATTTTCTGATTTTAAATAACCCGAAAATGTTGTAAAAAAGCTGTAAAAAAAAAGAATCGATCAACAATTAAAGTATCTATCTATCCATCTCTATATTTATCTGCTGTCTCGCTCTACCACTCTACGGTACTTTCAGATATCTAATATTTTCTCTTCTTTTTCTTAACGTGTATCATGAAATTTCATTTCACTGTTTATTCGAATTTCGTCTTCTTTTTCATATTCACTGTTTGGATATTATTTTTGTTGTTGTAACAGTTATTTCAAATCAGAGGTTTCAAGTAACAAAAATGTATTCAAATCTTTATTACACTCTTTGGTATTTCTACTAACTTCCTCAGTTCTTTGGTCCACAGCAGCTCATCCTTTGTAATTATTGCAAACGATTTTGCAATCGCTACTACTCCAATAATTATTGCTTTCATATTCCAGAATCGTTGCAATACTCAAAGTCCTTATATTTCTGCATACTCTCCTGGCTTCTGTTTTCCTTCCTAGGCGGTTGCGACATTTACAGTCATTATTTGGCAGATTTCCCGCCTGGTCTCCAGGACTGAATATCTGACTATATCTCAAAATCCTAAAGAATTTAATTTTAAGGAAATCTTAAAGAAATCTTTCAGCTTGTAAACTAAACAGTGTACCCAACTATATCTACTTTTATGTTCTATTTTAATCAGTTTACAGGAATCACATAAATGACATTTAAATTTTTAGGAATTTTTACTCGACCATCATTATTATATACTTATTTTATGTTACTTTTACCAGTCATGTTATTTTTCATTTAAGATGCCCACTGTACTGATTATATCTATAGTACTTTATCGGTAATATATTGTATGCTTCTATCCTGACTTTGGTTTGTAGTTGCTTCATTTTTCTACGATCTTTTTTCAGTTGTTCTTTCAAGTTTTCTAGAATAATGAATCAGATTTTTCTTTTTACGTTATGAATTTCCTCATTCTTTGATTCAACAATTTCAGTTCTTTTTTTGTCTAGATAAAAAAAAAACGGATACACTGTCTGTGTGTTTATTTGCTTTTCTGGGTTTCCCAAATAGATATTTGTATCTTTTTCTCGCAAATCTTGTAATATTTTACCTTATGTTATTTTTATTTTTTAGTTTCCTTTTGTGTCACCATCATTTCTAATAATCCAGTCTTTATTACAGACCCTCACATACAATGCATTTTCCCTTGCAGTCTTTCAATTCCTTTCTCTGAATAAGTTTTATCTTTTTACTCAACTCCACATATCTCTGGTAACAATTCAAAGCCAAGTTCTTTGCTTCCAATACTATCTGGACTCATACTTTGTAAATAATTTTAGATCTTCTATATGTATGAAGTTAAGTTTTTTAATTACCCCTCCTAAAACATATGTAATATTATATTGGGCAGTAATATCTCTCTAACGAAATAATGTGTAAATGTATCTTCAAGAATATTTACACGTTACAGTCAGTTCTACGACAGCAGTTCTTAAATCACCTGAGATTTATAATCCACCTTTTCAATCAATCGCTTATATTTTTTCTTGACTTTGCATTGTTCAAAATAAACTAATCAATAATATTTTATTCCTTCTATGCACCGAGTTCTGTAATTAATCCTCAAGTCTCGAGAAAATGATAGAATCTATTGCATCATTGGAAAATTCTTGGAATTTTCGCATCGTTATATTATGATCTTGCAACTGCTTGTTATTTTAACTTTCTCTACATTTTTGGTAAATTTTAGTAGCCATTTATTAGGGCATAGTTTCTTTATTACTTATTCATATTATCGACGATCACATGATCGATAACTAATGTATGAGATCCGATTCACCCTCATTTTATTGCAAATATTTTTTTTAACTTATTCTATATATCTACAACATAACTAAACCTCAATAAGAAGCATATGTTTTATTTTACATAAGAAATCCCCTCGGGATTTGAGCAGTTCATTCAAGCGCAACATTTTGAATATCTCTTGAACTCTATTTAGCTCCATCTTCGAATTGGTACAGTCTTCTATGCTCATAAATTATTCTTCCTTGGCAGTAATAACTTTCAATATCTTCTCTTGGATTTGGACATCGCTCTATAATTTCCTACTCAGGCCATTTTTTCTGAACTTATAAGTTTTTTTCGATGAACAAAAATACGAAGCCAGTGGAAAGCACTAAGACCGACGAACAAAATTAAGTCTGTCGTTAAAACCGTCCACGCTTTTGTCTTGACTTTGGTAACATTTCTCCTCTATTCATTATGTGGAAACTGTAATTTTAACACTCGCCTATTTTCATGTGCGTTTGTGCGCATGTCTCTTAACGCTTGTTTATATAGACATGAAACTTTCACAGTGCACATATGCTCTTGCACACATCGATCTCACTTTCATAAAAAAAAAGTCGGGTAAATATGGAAAAAACTGGTGCTAACTTGGAATTTCTTTGGGAATCACCCTGACTTTAACGTAATGCTTTTCATTGTTATTAATCTTCTTTTGAATAGATAATTCTTTCTAGAGTCCAGAATTTTAATTTCAACTGAGAGAAAATGGATTTTAAAATGCCTATTGACGCCAGTGAGAATAATAATATACATCTGATATAATCGGCAGACACAAGTGAAATAATAGTTTTGGTATACTGTCAGGTGGGAAAAATCACGACCACCCAAATCCTGAACAGACACAGAATAGAATAATTCAATTGATTGGAGAGATTATATAACGGGTGTAACAGAAAAATTGTCCAAATCGTGTAACAGCATAAGTGTTCAATTGTTAGATTAAGCTTTGAAGAGTTGTAAAAGATTAAAGATAACTTACTGAATTTCTACGAGGTTTTTATAAAACTATTAGACTCTTCTTTGAGCAATAAGAATGTATAATTACTCTCTAAGCTTAACAGAAGTATCCTTGGTACCATTACTGAAGGCCTGAATGATCTTTTTCCTCTTACTTTGAGAAGACAGTGGATCTGACACAAAACAACTTTAACCTGTTATCTTTTTTAGCCGAAAAACTCAAAGGTTTTTTTCAACTATTCTTACAGAAATGGTATCAAGATGGCTAAACGTCTTATCTGAAAACCTGGAAAAAAGAAACTCAATTGTTTTTTTATATATACATTTTTTTTAATATTAAAACATTTTGTGGGATGGATAGTTATGCTGTTAAACGATTTGAACAATTTTGCTGTTACACCTGGTATATATATATATATATATATATATATATATATATATATATATATATATATATATATATATATATATATAGTACAGGGAAATAAATATTCGTACACTTGAAAAATTGTATTTTATAAATGTAAAAAGCCTTAAATAAAACAAATGTATAAAGACACATACTATTAAAAATAATAATAAACATTATTAATTCTTATTCTAACAGAAATTAATGCATTTTTTAATTCTAACTGGTGAAGAAAGTATTCGTATAAATCAATTATTAGAATAAAATAATCAATTAATTATGAAAAAAGTATATTCTAGAATGTTTCAGTAATGTTATCAGTAATTATACTTAACGCTATTAGCCATTATCAGAGGATTCTGCAATTTCTAGTCTTACAAGAAGGTTCTAATAATGTTTAAAGGTAAAGAATTGACTATTTCACAAAAACAACACACTGTGTCTCTTTGGAAAGATGGGAACAGTTACAGAACGATTTCTAACAACCTGAATATTCCTTTTACTACAATTGCTTCGTTCATTGCAAGGTTTAAAACCCGTAACAGCGTCGAAAACCAAAGACAAACAGGTGCTCCGAGGAAGATTTCTCTAAGATCAGCAAGGATATTAGGACGCCAGTTCCAACAAAATCCACAGGTTACCCGAGAAGAGCTGCCGGAACATCTGCATGCATTAGGGATTAAAGTAACCAAGCGTACAATAAGTAATGAACTACACAAAAACAGTCTGAAATCACGCATCCCAAGGAAGACTCCACTCCTCTTGAAACGACACAGAGATTCTAGGCTAAAATTCGTTAGAGAGCATAAGGATAAAGAATATTCGTTTTGGGAAAAAGTACTATGGGCAGATGAAACTAAAATAGAATTGTTTGGTCATAATTATCGAAACCATGCGTGGAGGAAGAACGGTGAAGCCTACTTACCAAAGAACACGTTGCCAACTGTAAAGGTTGGTGGTGGCAGTATCATGATCTGGGGCTGTTTTTCTGCAAAAGGTGTTGGCAGAATATCAATAATAGATGGCAAGATGAATGCCGAAAGCTACCAGAAAATCCTGCAAGACAATTTAATGCATTCTGTTGAGAGACTTCAGCTACCTCCTGATTGGATTTTTCAACTGGATAAGGATCCTAAGCATACCGCTAGATCTACAAGGAAATGGTTAGCTGAAAGTAAGGTTGATGTCTTGCAATGGCCAAGTCAGTCCCCAGAGTTGAACCCAATCGAGAATTTATGGCGATATTTGAAAATTAAAAAATTGGGAAAAGAGCACCAACAAATATCAAGAATTTGAAGACAATATGGCATGAAGAATGGGACAAAATACCACTCAATGTGTGCAAATCATTAGTTGAGACGTACAGGAATAGACTGGTAGCTGTTGAACTCAATAAAGGATATTCCACAAAGTATTAAAGTAAGTTAATATGCATTTTTTTGTTTTGTACGAATACTTTTTTCATCAGTTAAAATGAAAAAAATGCATTAATTTCTGTTAGAATATGAATTAATTAAGTTTATTACTACTTTTTAATAAAATGTATCTTTATGCATAAAATGTATCAAAAATTGTTTTAGTTAAGGCTTTTACATTTAGAAAAATACAATTTTTCATGTGTACGAATATTTATTTCCTCCACTGTATGTATGTAGATAGATAGATAGATAGATAGATAGATAGATAGATAGATAGATAGATAGATCTAGCTAAATTTCCCTGACGATCCGTTTAGGTGAAACCTAGGTAGGTTTGTCTGGCTCGCTAGGTTTATCTAGGTCTGCTCTACGGTTGTATTGAGCTCTTTTGTTAGTTAGTTGTTTACTCGTATCGGGTTTTTTTCTTTGGGCTTCAAACCTGCATCTGTGCGATTTTTTGTCGACAGAACTTCATTTTTCTAGCTCTTTCTTTTTTTAAAACCTTTTTTCCCTCGAGATTGATTTGATTATTGGCAAATCAAAAATTCGAGTGTTTTTCGAAACGAGTATAGTTATCTATCTATCTATATATATATATATATATATATATATATATATATATATATATATATATATATATATATATATTCATTTAAACATGCCTGATTAAACAATTTATACATGTTTACCTATTTTCGAAAAGATTTTCTGGAAAATAAGTAAACACAACATGTATAAATTGTTTAATCAGACTTATTTAAATGAAAATATGCTGAAAAAATATACGGAGTATATATATATATATATGAAACCTAGGTATGTTTGCCTGGGTCTTTAGGTTCATAGTTAAAATCTTTACTTTTCATCATTTCCCTACTACGAATTTATTCTCAAATGTACATTTGTATGATCTTCATGACGTATTGGTTACTAAATATTTTGCTTTGCTCAAAAAATCTCAGGCAACGATATTTGTGTTTGAATCTCAAACCTTTCAGTGTTCTATCATCATCCTGTGGCTCTAGATTGATGCAGGCTAATATATAACTGTCAACAATACTAAAGCAATCAATACTTGAGGGTATTGTTGTTAACCTGTTGTGATGACTAAGACGAAGTGATCGATACAGCTGGTGTTGAAGAAGTACGATTCATTCGTACATATTTATCACCTGATTCTATATTTTCAACAATAAATATATATCCTTTTCTTTTCTGTTACAGTTTTGTAGGTAAGACATTTTGTAGGTAAGATTATATTATCATCATCTTTTCCGAATATCTTTCAATAACATACATTATGCCGAGAATTTATTATACAAGACAAATGTTTCCACAGTAAAATTAGTATGAACAATTAAGTGTTCGAAAAATGTTTAGTATGTTAATTATACCATGCGAATTTCACCTACAATAACTGTTCATACTAGAATTAATAGGATGTTCGGAAAGTATTTACATATTTTACAGTTTTGAATTATAAGTTAACAAATCAAATTGGAGCCACGGTTGAATGGTAGGAAACCATTTAGAATTGCTTGATTCTTTCTTCTATCCGAGGGTGTGTAATTTATAGTTTAATATGGAAAACTTGCAAAGAGGAATTGAAAGTTTCTCATGAGATTCCGTTGGATAACTGAACACCACGTTCGATCATTAGTAGCTGGAATGCCAGTTTTTACACCACGATTTCACAGGTGGTAACAATAGGTTTCTCATCAATAAAAAGCGAAAAAGGCAGTGGCTATCACAAAATGAGAAAGAGTGTTAATACCAAAACTTCATCCATAGAAGTCCTTGCTTTGTGTTTTGTTGAATATGAAAAGTGTCGTCAATTACGAAGTACTGGAACATGGAGTGACCATTACCAAGATGTTTATTGCCAGCACAAGATGTTATTCTCCATCATAATTCTCTACAGAATTATTCTCTGAAAAAAAAAACGCAAGAAAAAATAAAATAGAATTTGATGATTTTAACCAGATTTAGCACATACAGATTTTCATTTGATTCGATCACCAGAACGTTCTATAATAGGCAGAAAATTCAGAAACCAAAAAATTGAAAACTGTCTTTCCAACATTTTTCTTTTCGTGGAAAGCGCCAAATTTCTTTAAAATTCCTATTGACTGCAGTCATTAAAAATCAAGGTGTTTAAATTTTTGATAAATAATATTAAAATAAATTTAACTTAAATCTGTTTTCTGGTAAAATGTAATAACCTCAAAAGAAAAACAAGATATTGTAAACTGAGTGAGTGCTAAAAGCACAATATTAGAAATTGCGAAAAAGTTTAAACAGTCACAAAACAAATTGGTAACATTGGTAAATTAACAAGATAAAGCTGTCTTTAAGACATTTCCCAAAAATTAAGTTGAGAAAAAATAAAAGTGTAATAACTAAGTATTGTGAGACCGGAACTACCTAGACAATAGACTCTTCCAGGTCTGCGACACAACACTCTAGGCAGAGAGAGACAGAGAAACAGTGAGAGCCGCGTACGACTACCAGTATTGGACACTAACATATAGTAAGCTCCGCTTACACTATCTCTGTAACCTGTTGTTAATATATCTTTCTTACATCTAATCCGTGTTCCGTGTTTTCCCTCTGTGGTCCCGACTTTGGCCCCACATCAGTGGCGACGAGAATTCGAGAAACGCACTCACGGCGAAACCTCAATATCTTACCAGTTCCACATCGGTGTCGACGAAGAATTCTAAAAACGCATTCACGTCGAAAACCGCAATACCTTGCCAGTCCCACATCAGTGGCGACAGAAAGATTCGAGAATTTCGTTCTCACATCAATAGCGACATAGTACTCGAAAAATACACAGAAACTCCACGCGTTCCCACAGCAGTGTTGAACGAGAAATTAAGCTGGTATTATTAGCGATTTAAACACAACACCCAGCGTCTACATATAAAAAAAATATATTCCGATACCAAACAGCATTGACGAACTAGCGATTCGACATCTACGGAATATTAAAGTCTGTCCAAATAACATTACGAGAACGATTTCTTACACACTCACACGGAGAAAAAAAAACAGTTTGTCATTAAAAAAAACTGACAACACAAGAGCGAGGTACTACCATTGTACTCAAGTTTTCGAAAAAAACTATCTAAAATTTTTTTTATGTAACCGATTTGAACTCGTGCATAAAATTATTCTCCCCTCAAATTCACTGAGGTGAGTGTTCTCTTTTTGTACCTCTATAAAAAAAAAAGAATACATAAGTGTGGTGAAAATTTATACAATTGCGTTAAAGTTAACGGAACCACGTAATCTCAAAAAAGCTAAACACATAATTAGTTTAGTTTAACTAATTGTCTGTCCATATTTTTTTTTTGTAAAAAAAAAAAAAAAACTTTTTGTGATTTTTTTTTCTCCTCCTCTTAGTACACGTGTTTCAAAGCAACAAAAAAAGCGCTTTCATTTTAAATATGGAAGATTTTCAAAAAGCAGTTGACCAAATGTTAAAACTAAATTTGGATCAGCAACAAAAATCAGAAGAAAGACAACAACAACTATTTTTGGAATTACATAAACAACAAATGGAATTCCAAAAATTACGCTTCAGAATGCTGAACTACAACAGAAACAACTTAACGAATTACTCGTAAATGCATTAAAAGGCTCAAACACTGAAAAAGATACAATATTCTCCCAGAGTACAATCTACAATTCAATGGAAATCTTTGAATACGTACCAGAGAACGACAAAACGTTCGAAGCTTTTTACAGGCGCTACGAAGATATTTTCAACGTAGACTGTGAACAATGGTCCAGTAAAAAAAAGTACGTCTACTATTGAGAAAACTGGGAACTACAGAACATCGTAGGTTCGTAGACATCATACTACCCAAGAAAACCACTGACTTGAATTTTTCAGAGACTATTAAGCTCCTATCGGAACTATTCGGGCCTAACACAACCTTGTTCCACAAACGTTGGAAATGCCTGAACACAATCAAAGACAACCAGCAAGATTTTCTAACGTTTGCAGCATCCGTAAACAAGCTCTGTAATGATTTTAAACTAGTCGAACTGACTGCGAATGATTTCAAGTGCTTGATTTTCGCAGAAGGTCTAGTATCCGCAGAAGACGCCGAAGTCAGACGACGGGTACTGACCAAGCTTGAGAACGAACAAGGATTGACTCTCCAAAAACTGGCAGAGGACTGTCAAAGAGCAATATCTGTAAAGCGTGACTCAAACACTATCGAGGAATCCGGTGTGACTCAGATTAATAAAATCAGAAGTAAGTCTTCTTCCTATTCCCCAAAAAAAACTAAAGTCAAATCTCATGTCCCAAATTACGCAGTAACCAAAACCCAAATAAGTTAAAAAACCACCGCCCAGACCATGTTACCATTGTGGTAAATGGCATTGGATGAAATTCTGTCCAGTTAAGAACAAAAAATATTGCAAAATTGCAATAAAAGTGGTCATACTTTAACTTCGTGATGGTACGCCAGCAGAACGAAAAAACCCAAAAATAAAATTAGGCAAATTGAATCTGACAATATTGCCGATAGGAATTTAAGAAAATCTGTAACTGTGGATATTTTCAATAATTCCATTAAATTCCAGCTTGACTCGGGTTCCGATATTTCAACCATTAACTGGCGTACTTGGCGAAAATTAAACAAGACGACCTTATTAAAAACGGATAAAACAGCAAAATACGTAACTGGCGAAAAGATTAATATTTTAGGCGAGGTAATACTTACAGTAACACTAAATGGAGTTACCAAAAAGATCAAAGCCTACGTATTGAAAACTTCAGATAACTTATTTGGAACTGATTGGATAGAAAAATTCAATCTTTGGGATTGCCCAATGAGTACTTTTTTGTCACAAGATACAAAGACAACGTCCAATTTGGTAAATCTAAAAAAGGACTCAAACAACAATTTCCCTAGGTTTTTTTTTTTCTGGCGGCCTTGGGAAATGTACTAAAATTAAAGCTAAGGTCAAGGTGAAGGACGGTGCACAACCGGTATTCAAAAAGAAACGGAATGTCACTTTCGCTGCTCTAGAGCAAATCAACAAAGAATTAGATAGACTCGAACAAGCAGATATTCTGTCAAAAACAGATTGCAGCGGGTGGGCAGCACCTACGGTCTACGTAAAAAAGAAGTCCAATCAAATACGAGCCAACGCGATCAGAAACATGCCGGCCCCAGATAACGTTCAAGCGTTACAAAACTTCCGCGGCCTAGCTAACTTTTACCAAGGGTTCATTAAGAACATGCAAAATTTGAGAGGACCTCTCAACCAACTTTTAAAAAAGGACAATCCATGGTCATGGACCCCGGAATGCCAAGACGCATTCGAGAAGATCAAGAAAACTCTTACTTCAGACCTCTCCTCACCCATTACGACCCTAGTCTCGACATCATAGTCGCAAGTGATGCAAGCTCGTAAGGCATTGGTGCTTGCATTTTAGATAAACTGCCAGATGGTTCGCGAAAAGCTGTGGCTCACGCATCAAGATCTCTAGTTCGATCTCGACATGCCCCAAGTCTCTCCTGAAGTGCGACGCTCAGGAAGGAAAAGGAAATTTACTCAACCGCTCGACGTAAATCCCAAGAGGAAAAAGTATTAACAGTTTTATTTTTTCTCTCCTTTTCAAAAAGAAAACTCTTGGAAGAGGGGTATTGTGAGACCGGAACTACCTACACAATCCAGGTCTATATTAAGTATGCAACACAACACTCTAGACTGAGAGAGACAGTGAGAGCCGCGTACGACTACCAGTATTGGATACTAACATATAGTAAGTTCCGCTTACACTATCTCTGTAACCTGTTGTTAATATATCTTTCTTACATCTAATCCGTGTTCCGTGTTTTCCTTCTGTGGTCCCGACTTTGGCCCCACATCACTAAGAAAATTAAACTGACCAGCAAGAAAATATTTGTATTATTATATGTCTCTAAAAGAAAAAATCATAAGCATCTTTTTAATGGTTGACTAAAATAACAAATCAATAATCAACATCCTAAAAGAAATATTTTTTTCGGAAAATGATATATGAAGAAGTTTTTCCCAAAAGTAGTGCTTTGTGTAGAACTCCATTGTATGGTCCCAATGGTTGGGTTTCTCGACACACAGATATTCATGGAAATTATCAATATTATATATAGATAAAATTATATAGGTCCCATATATGTCTTTTAGACTTGTATTATAGGATATTCGAATTATAGATCCACTTTAAATTTAACCTATTGATGGTATCGAGATAAATGCAGGCAATAATTAGCTGTTAGACAAGTCGTTTTAAGTGGTGCAGATTACAACAAAGAAGCCTTAAACTAAAAAGTATGTTTATTGAAGACAATGCTCTTTCACACTCTGCAAAGCTGACGGTTCCTACCTGACCAAAAAAGGTTTCAAATTAAAAAAAATTCCCCGAAGCTTCTCCAGATCTCATTGAAAAAAAATTTACATGAAAATAGAAAACAACACTGGATGCAATAAAACTGTAAGTATGGTTTTGTTAGGCATACTAGAAAATTAATAAGTTGATCGCCCCCAGAATATAATTATCCCATGCTAATATGTAAATTAATGAAATAATTAATTGTTTATAATAATTAACAGCTCTATATGGCCTGTATCTTTTAAATTTATTTATAAATAGAAATTTATTTAAATTATCTACATTCGAACTAATATCCTCATTCGGAATAATCTTATTATCAAAACGTTTAGGTCGTTGAACCCTCGGACTTAGGGTGTTTGTTGATATTTTTCATCAGGAAATAAAGACAACAGCTGAATGTTATAACCCATTGCAACTCATATTATTAATTATTTCTACCAACAGGAGATTGGTCCATACGAATTTTATTGGGAAATGCCTGAGTTTTACTGGACTGAAGAAAATATGAAATAATGTTATTTGTCAAATGACAGGGAGAATAAAATTTTTATGTAGTACACATGAATTATTTGAAGAATGTTCTTTTAGGATGACTACTAATCAGAAGAAGTTTTCTGGAGTTGTTCATAATAAAATAAATCGAAGAGAACATGTGTTTATTTTCGTATTTCAACAGAAAAACATTTTATTTTCACATTTTCTAAAATTATTCTATTTTCGTAATAAGAATTTAAAGATTATTAACAGTGAGAGTAAAATAAGATTCCAAATGAAGAACCATTTTTGGATCAAACAGATAACCTGAAACGTTTGTTCCAGTTATACAATTAACATTTATAAATCGTTTTTGAACATTATTTTAGTCTAGATATATTTAAAAAGGAATTCCTTATGATATCAATATATGGTTGAAACTGATGGATAAAAATTTTAAAATATCGATTCACATTAGAATTTAATATTCATTAAATTCATTGAAATTCTTTGAAAAAATGGTTAAAGCTTTAAAGACATTATCGAAAATGAGCAATGCATTTAACAATTAAAGATAAATTTTAAACATTTAATAATGGAGAATATTTTCCAAAATAAATTCTAAAAAAAAACAAGTATAAAATTTTTTAAAAATAGAAACTTTTAACATTCAATATTATTTTATACAAATGAAACAAATATCAAACACTTATTTAACATCACATTAAAAAATCCATTTAACTCTTTCCATTGTATCATGTTTCATTTGATTAACCTTTAGATCGCTTGAAAATAATAGAATAAAATTATTCTTCACCACAAAAGTTGTATCATTTTATGTAATTTAAACTTTTCGTTGAGGTATTATTATAGTGTTATTAAAATTATTTTCTTTTATATATTTTTATTAAATTATTTTTTGTATGTTAGTCATTCCGATAGACTGAGATAGAAAGATATATAGATATATATTGCCCGGAAAATTTGAACAGACTGAGATTTTGATTGTAAAGGCGGGGTAAAGATAAATATATATATATTATATATATATATATATATATATATATATAAATAGGTAATTTAGATAGATAGATAGATTGACCCTGATGATCCCTGGGAAAAGAAAATGTTTTCCTTTTTTCTTTGTTTCTGTAACAATGTTCAAAACGATTATTTTCAAGTCGGATTATGCCTTTTTCGAAAATGAAACTGTATTTAAGGTCTTCCCCAGCATGGTTGAAGTATAAATAAAATTTTGTGGAGGTGGGAGCTCTGGAAAAACTCGAAAATTTAATGGGTTTCTCAATTTAGTGTTTTTCAAATCTAGTTTCTAGATTTTCTTTATTTTTTCTGAAAGAAACAGGTCCAATATATACAATTTTGGGTAAATTGTAAAAAATGAAACAAAATTATAGTTAAAAAAAAGTTTGGGAATTTATTTTTTAAAAATATTTCAGACTTCATTTCCCTATTTCCATTACAATTTCAAATTTAAAAGATGAAATATATATATATATATATATATATATATATATATATATATATATATACGCTCGGTGAAATTAAATAATATAGACAAGTTCATAAATGACCAATTCTGATCTCGTTATTTTTGGAAAATAATAAATTTTAAGAAGAATTACATTAAGATGAATGAAAGATGTAAAAACGGACAAAAATTTAAAAGAATAACGGACACGACATTGATGATAAGAAATTAAATTTTTTTTAGAATGTGGGGATCACACGTATATATATATATAAACATATATATATAATATATATATATATATTTTCTGAAAAACTACCAGCAAATCATGAAATATTTCTCTCCATGAAAACATAACTTTGGCAAACGAGAGTGAATTGTAAATGAAATAAAAATAAAAATAAAACGAAAGAATGTTAATTACCAATTATAGACATTTAAGAATATTTGTAGACATTTTCATAATTTGTTTTTTAATTGTTTTAACTGTTTGATTAATATATATATATAAGTATTTATATATATAACAATATATATATATGGTGTTCCATAGATAGTATTGATTGATATTTAGAAATTTCTAGGTCGAACCTCGAAAATAATAATTATTTACAGATTTTAAAAACCATTTATCTACAAGATACGTTGATGATATTCTTATGGTAATTAAAAACATTCAGATGTAAATAATTTAACTTTTTAAAACAGGTTCCAAAATAATTCTATCCTTAAATTCATATATATACTCATTACTATATATATAAAATATTTAATGACATGTTGATAAATGAAAATAGAGAAGAAATTTACTATTTATAAAATACAAAAAAACTCTTAAGCATAAATTCTTGTATTTTGTTTTGATTAAAGAGCGAATGCCCATGCCGAATGAAAAATTTCAATTATAAAGAATCTAATATATATATATAAACTATATATATATAAAACATATTTTTATAGTGAACTAAAGAATATAAAACAGACACTTATTAATATATAATTTCCAAACTATATAGTTGATGAACAAATAAGATGAGACGAATAAATTTATATATATATATCAAATTGTAAATAATTATTTTCATAAAAATCTCAAACGTATTAATATCGAGGTATCAGACATCAAATTGCATTTTGGGAATTATAAACAAGATGAAAACATACTAAAAAATTTATCTAAATTCTTAATATATCAACTACAGATCCTTCAAAAAATTAAATTAATCATATACTACACTAAATCTAGTATATCCAACTTAATAAATGTTTATTGTACTGATTATTTGATACCCCGTTAGTCGATTTTAAAAATCAGCCTATCTAGTTTATAAATATATATATATATATATATATATATATATATATATAATTAAATAATATTTATATTGGTCACATTAAATAAACTAGACAAGTTGTCGACGCTTGACACTACATTTTAATGAAAAACTCTAACATTTTTTAGGCATTTAAAACAACATGCCTGCCCGCACACACAATTCCGTAAAATACTTGTCGAAAACACAACTATACTTCGACATGAAAACAATAGACAAAAACTAAAATACTTGAAGCATTATACATCAAACAGTTAAAACCCAACCTAAACAAAATCAATTATGGAATCTCTACAAATATTCTTAAATGTCTAATTTCTATATTGGTAACAGAAGCCATTGGTTTATACCAACGGCTTTCCTTATTTCATTCTACAATTCACTCTCGTGTAGTCATGTGTGACGTCATGAGATGCGGTGCGATTTTCGCTTCTAGCGTCTTATATGCGCGTGTTTATCGTTGCTTAGTGATCCACTATGTAAACAATGACAGACTATCATCACTGTCGTGTCCGTATATTGTTTAATATGTTTGTGATTTACATCTTTGATAATGGATTAAGTAAGCCGAAAGCTTAGATTATATTAAAAAATATGGATCAATATTGTGAATTTCTTTCTTCGTTTAATGATAATGTTATCAAACTTATCAGAAGTTACGAACAAATTTTACATAAAATAAATAGACAACACTTATCTATATTATTTAATGAAACGTGTATAAATGAAAATATGCTGCCTAAATACACACAATATATATATATATATATATATATATATATATATGCGTGTGTGTGTGCTTGCATGTAAGTGTCTGTGTGTCTTTGTATGTGTATAAAAAAAATAAAATTAAACTTTGAAAGTGATTTATTTGTATGAAAACTCCAACATCTACTGGGAGTACAATAAAGCACAATAAAGCAGAATAGAGCAAATCTTCAGCTACAATATCATTTTCTATCTGGTCACCATCAATGCCGATGCATTTTCGAAACTTCTCGATAGTTGATAACTGTGCAGAGTCCCTATGAATTTGAGCTTTCACAAATATTGCCATCACGGCTGATGAAACGCCTGACTGTGCTCACATTGAGTTCGATAAAAATTCTGCTTTACTTAACAGTATGCACTTCTGGTGTCGTGAGCCAATATAATAAAATAGGAAGCATTACTTTGGGAGAATAACTCGTAAATATGGCTACGTGATTATATTCCCCATGTTTCTCATATTCGTTTTCTCTTTTTCTCTCTCGCTCTTTCTCTGCGTATGGGTTTGACAGATTTAAATCTATGTTTACAGATCTACTGATAAATATACCAGTATCTTTCTTGCAAATTTCAGAAAGGCCAGTTTTCTAACATATTCCTTGGAGACAATATTGCAAATAGAAAGTTGTACTTTAACTGCTCTGCGGCTAATGACCCCTAAGGATTAGACGCCTTCAATGGGCGGAGTGCCGAGAATGGTCTACTGGTTACGTGCCAATTTAGCAAACAACAAACTCGAGAAAAACCAATATAAATTCAACGTCCGTTTTTATGAGCAACATTGTGTCTATCCGCTTCATTAACTGACTTCCTTGTTCGATAGGCTTGACTGGTTTGCAAAATCGCTTCTTTCTATCGGAACTCCAAATAAAAACAAAAGCGAAATTACTCATATATACATAAATTTAGCTTACACACACACACACACATATATATATATATATATATGTATATATATATATATATATACAAATAAAAGAAAGAGCAAATAGAGTAAAAATCCACAGCTCGTAGCATTTATAATACTGTATAAACCTCTATTACTTCGGTATAGGTTTAAAATATTTTTTTTAAAATGAAAAAGCTTTCTTGAATCTTTCATTTTAGCTTTAATTGAAAGGATTTTAAATTTACCATTTTCAGTTAGCAAAATATTCTGTAGTATATTTCAAATAAAATTTATGTAGTTCGAAATCATTTTTTTCAGTAAAATCGATAAAAATCGGCGATTTTGACAGATTTATAAACAAAAGTTAATTCGTGTTTTTAAAAATCTTGCAAAAATAAAATATTTCTGAAACATTATTTGAGAAAAATTAGTAAATTTAAAGTTAAATTAATCTGATTTGAAACATATATTACTTATAGCATAAAATGTTGTATACAAGCATTTCTTAATCAGGGTTTTTGGTTTTCTGACGTGTTAATCGATTTATTGACAGCCGATTAACCGCCGAACGTGTTCATAGTTAAGTATGCTGAAGTAGACGATATAGTTTATAAGGGGGCAACCCAACACCAATAAAAAGCGCATAAATTATTTCTTTTAATTGTTGATACGCTCTGACGAGTGGATCGAACGATTACAAAAACGAAACTCTGGAGTTGGGTGCTAAATATAACATCAATCAGCTAAGAGATAAATTTTGTATATAGAAAGAGCCACAATGTAGAGGTTTACAGTCGAAATGGTAATAATCCATGATATGAATATAATTTTATGGGGATATGAAAGCTAGATAACGATTGACCCTTGACTCAAAAAGTTCAAGATGGACGTGCACCCTCGCAAGTGTATGTTACACAAAATGGCAGTTCTTGACAAAAAAAAAGTGTGTGAATGAAACTTTCTTTTTACATTTAGTACGCGGAGGGAATGAGAGTGATCCGACTCACTGGCAGTAGCATGGTCCTAGCTGTAAAGGGCTGAACTGCTGGAATATAGTAGGAAAAGTCTTGCAAAGCCTCGTTTAAGCAAAAGTGATTGCTGAGCGGGGGGGGATAATACTTCACCATAAACGATTTTGAACTTTGTCAAGGCTGGAAAGTTGAAATTGAGTAGCTTCAGACCAGATATGGTAGCAATACGCTATTTTTCCTCACACTGATTCTTCTAAAAAAATAAACATGGTACAAGAAGTCACATATATCCTGGAATAAAAGAACGAACTATTTTCCAACATTTTTAGAAATTCCATTTCAGATCTGGAATAGATTTTCAAAGTATCGAACCTCACTGAGAGAGCAACCGTTCATCGTGCCTGGAGAAACTCATTGACTGAACGATGTTGTTGAAACTATACTGGTTTGTTTTATAAGGTATTAAATGTAACATTGAACTAAGTCAGAGAATAAATCAGCTGCAAAACTCCGATAATTAAGATCCATAATGGTCTGAGAATTAAGATCCATAGTGGTCTGAGAATTAAGATCCATAGTGGTCTGAGAATCTTTCAGATTTTTTGGTCGAACAGTGCACATAATCAGGGGTGGATTATTTGTAGGTATAAACAATGTGCTTTATAAATAAAAACTGCATGGTGATTTTCATTTTCACACTAGACATCATCAGCTGTTCTGACGATCGATAAATGCATAAAATTAGTAGTCACCAGGCACATTTGATTTCTATGCCCACACTGCATATATATATATATATATATATATATATATATATATATATATATATATATATATATATATTATAAAATTTAAAATTTGTATACCCTTAATCAATAACTAGGTTTCTAACATTAGCTGTCATAGTATTTTCATTATTTAAGTAATTTTGTTTTTATAATTTACTATTTTGTTTTTATAATATAAAAATATAATTCTCTTGAGAAGAAAATGTAGGAAGCAACAAATTTATTTTTCATAAGCGCACGTTTTTGCATGCATGGTTGAAAGATAAATTACGTTTGTTTCACAAATTGTCATTTCTGCCTGTAATACGTTTTTTGCTTTTCCAAATATTTGTGTGCGTGACTTAATATACAGAGGTAAGTATGTATGTTTCTACCTCAAAATGGAGAGAGTTAGATAAGAATCGTAACAAAATGAAAATGATTGACTCAATTTTGTCAAACATTAAAGTTTTTCACCCTTTCCTCAATTGATCAAGTGCCAAGTATCAAGTGCAAGTAAGAAAGCAAAGAAAATATCGAGGCGTTTGGGGATTTAGCCTCTAAAATTAGCTTTTAAGACTGAAAATGATAATTTACACCTGAAAATGAAAATTCACAAAAATAAAGATTATTGATTTTTTTATTCTTCTCATTTGGTGAGAAAATCATGATTTTAGTTTCATATTGTTATTTGATGACAGTAGTTTATGATTGAATAGGATTTTTTTGCCAGTCGCTAGCCACAAGATATTTAACGCTTATCAAATATTGTTCAATACATTTTTGTATTATCAAATTAGTTAAGTCAGCGCTTTTGAGTCTATGCGCCATGGGGCGCGCCTCGGTTAGTTCGCTGTGTCGCCACGTGATATTCTAAAATGTTAATAAGAACTTACACCGAATTACACTGGAGGGGTTAATATCTGATCTCAAATAAATCCTCTTGTTTCATGCACATTTTACAATGTAATCCGTAATTAATGACAAAATAACGATAATAAATGTAACCTTATCCAAGTGGGTGTCCTAATAATTATTTGCCTTCGTACTTCAATGTCATTTTGATGGCGTGCTTCTCTCTAACTCAATACTAATATTATGTTCGAACGATAGTTAGTAGTTTTTGTTTGTTTTAATAAGTTGTGAGAGCCATAGTATTTTGTTTCATACGTGACTGAAATTTATGATACATACACATTTTCTGAAAGGTTTATCACTTCATTCAAATCGATTCGTGTTAATTTTGAAAGTTTTCATGATAAAAGAGAAACTGTAGAGCAATGAGATATGTTTTCATCATTCGATTCACTTTTATTTCCAGAAAAACACTGTACAAACAATAAAAAACGATATGGTCCGTTTATGGAAATGGCGCCATAGCTGAGAGTACTGGTTATGACGATAAACTACATCCGGCAGCAAGGTCTGTGATTCAGCGGTTTTAAGGAGCGTGGAACCACCTCCTATGGTCTCGGTTATGGACAAACAGTGACCCCAGACTGGGGTAAAAACATGAAAATATAAAAATACATTACAAAAAATTACCAGCCATACATTTTCATAGAAAGAAAAAAAAATTCCAGCAATATACTTTTTTGGAAAAAAATAAGAGTTGCTATGCTGTTAAATAAACAAACTGTTCTTAAGTGATTCGCTGCGTTCAGAAGTAGGAATTTTTATATGGATGACCGAAAGCGTTCCGGCAGGTTTGTAGTCATTATAATGACCAAATCGAAACGCTGATTAAAAATAATCAAGGTAACACGACACGGAACATCTCAGTGATACGTCATATCTCTCATATGAACGATGCAAAGTGGAAAATATTTGGATATATGAATCGCTACGATGTTTGGGTACCTGAAGAGTTAAAGGGGAAAATTAGTGGCCTGCATTTCTATCTGCCATTTTCTACGCCAATATTGGATTGTTTACAACAGCGTAAAGTTAAAAAAAAAAGTTTTGGCATAAACGAAATGAGTCACCAGTAACCATTTCCAAACGCTGGTTTGCATCCGAAGAAAATGATGATATGTATCTGATGGAATCAGAATACCTTGTGTATTATGAGTTTCTTGTACAAAATCAGTCGTTGAATTTAGACATGTACTGTTCTTAATTGCCACAAAATGAAAAGTATCCTGAATTTGACAATAAGAAAGGTGTCATCTTCCATCAGGACACGTCTATTTGTAGGCCTGTCAGAAACCAAGAGTTGTACACCCGACGTATTCACCTGAACTTGCACTTTCGGATTATCACTTATTTCAACCTCTACAAATTTCTCCTAAAAGAAAGATTTTCATTTCTCTAGAAGCCTGTAAAAATTACTTAGATCAGTTCATCATCCTCAAAGATTCCAAGTTATAGGAAGATGGAATCATGAACCTAACCAAATACTAGATACATTTATCAATGGAAATAATCTAGAATGACCAGGTTGTAATCGTTTTATGTCTGGAGCTTATGAAATATTACAAGCATTTATTCAAAAGAAAGCTCCAAATGCACTGTGGATCCATTGTATAATTCACAGCATCGAATTCTTCCATTTAATCCGGTCCTGAATTGTACAGTAAAAATAGTAATCTTGAACAAAGTCGTTCATTAAAGCACGATTTCTCAAAGATTTATACGAAAATATGGAAGCTGAACACATATGTAGCAATGTACTGTCTCTTGACACATCTAGTGGTATTGTACTGTTCAATATGTTCGAATGACATGAACTTTACACATCTTGAAAATGAGCGACCCGAGTATGTCAAAACTATGAAATATTTCAACATTCAAAAAAATATTTTTATCGTAGAAAAATAATGTATGAATACAGTGGCAAATAGTGTTTCCTATTCTTGCAACATTTTTACATCCTATGATATTGAGTTTATTCAGAATATAAAATTTATTTTTGAAGAACACCTGTCTTAGCTTAGAAACTGGTGTTAAAACTATAACAATCAAAAAAGAATTTAAAATAAGTGGCCAAATAAGAAAAACTGATATAATACTGTCACAGAAAGTGATGTGAAAAAACTAAAGGAGTAATAAGTAAAAAAGTGAATTGACAAACGAGAAAATATTTAAGGCTAGTGTTGAGAATATAAACACGGAAAAAAATTTTGAATATTAGGAAAATTGAAAAAAGACATGAAATCACGGAAAATATCATCTTTATAAGAAATATCACCTTTTTACAAAGAAAAACATGAAAACTGATCTCTGAATAGTTATTTTTCACGGTGAATTTAGAGCCACATTATGTGAACATGATGCCCGTATATCAGTTGGGTTCTTTGTGAAAATAGTCAACCAACAAAACTTAATGGAGATTAATGTTTGAGGTTAGTATTTTCGGTAGTAAATGTGCAGAATCATTCACAGTGGAAGATAACGTCAAAATAATTGAAGACGTTTATTGTAAGTTCTTCGACAACATGTTTTTGAGTGATACCGGCTCCAATCAGGAAATGTTAAGATAAATATCCTCTTCTTGCATGATAATATACCCCCACAATCTGTAAAGCTGAATATTGTCTACCTTGATGAAAAAAGTTTCAAAAGTAACCAATTTAATGAAACGACCTCCAACCTGCAGCGAAATCAACTGAGAACTGAAAACTAGAGATCCATCGTTAAAAGAGAATGAAAACAATATTCAAAAGGAGCAATAGAGTTTGCTGGAAATAATGTTAAAGTTGAAACAGTAGAAAAGAGAGACTGATGAAAATTATGAATGCAAATTATGTAAAACAGTAAAAATGTAAATGCGCTATGTAAAGTAGATATGTGGAATCCTTTGTTAATCGAATAAACATTCTTCTGGTCTGTATCTTTTGTATTTATTCATAACAGTAAATTTATTATGTATTATGCTTTGTTTGCATAATAAAACAAGTTATTGTCAATATTTTTAAATAACTAATATACGTTATGAGTTGAAATTTACATAATTTATTTCGCCTATAAGTATATTTTTAAATTTTTACATGCATTAGGTAGTACCAGTTTTATTACAAAAACATTTACTTTCATAACAAAATCTGACATCATGTAGACGAGACAAATGTCTGGCTTTAGAAAATCCTCCATACAAAATATATTTTTCTCTTCACAAAGAGCTTGAAACTGTTGCCATCATTATCTCTGCCATTGTGACCTTGTGCACAAATTAAGTTACTCAATCTATTACTATAATAATAATGTTGCTATTGGGCACAGATTGTTACTATAGAGAATATTTGAATTATACCAAAAGCGGCATTTTCTTAAAGCTCTTTACTGCTGATCAACTCAAAATTTACAATGTTCACAACATCTGACAAAAACAAAATTTAGAGAAACCAGGAGGAAATTTCTTATGAGCGATCGAGCAATTTCTAACAAAATTGGAATCACAAGAACCGGAATCCAAGAAATTGTCTTTTTATAAAATATATAAAGTTATTGAAAAAATTATTTTCTAATAAATTGGTTGTCAAGTTCAAAATAGCAATAAAAACAATATTATTTTTATCTGGATTTTGAAGATAATGTGAAATTTATTTTATGTACCATTACGTTTTCAAATTATATTGCCTATTTCAACACCTGACTATAATAAATCAGTTTCAGATGATTCATTTAATAACTGACAACATAAAAACATAATTGATATTATTCATGTTTTATAGTTATTTAATCATCTCTTTAGAGACTAAAACCTCGAAGCTAACCATACGACGTGCATCATCATTACAAGTTAAAGGAACTGTTTATTTCCCCCTTTCTGTTCATATATCTTCTGTGAAGACTACACTCATGCTCATTTCCTATTCATAAACTCTACGCTCTTCAGTCAAACAAGTTGAAACACTATTCATTGTCTAGAATGCTATGCGAATTACATATAAAAATTCTTATTTTTTTAGACTTTCGTTGAAATTACTTTTTAAATTCTCTTTCAGACGCTCTATTTCTCTTCTCAACTTCGTATATAATGACGTACCTAAACAGGCAATCGTAAAATACTTATGTTTGTGTCTGTCAATAAGAAAATAACAATTAAGTTTTATAGAAATCTACATAACTATAAATATTTCTTAATTTTTATTCATTTCCTTCTGATGAAGCTACGACGTTCCGTTTTATCTTCATTTGAATCTTTTTCTTTGAGAATGATTTTCCTTTCTCATCTATAGACACAAATGCATGTATATGTATTATATAAATGTCAGTTCGTTGCGAAATATTTTTTGCTTGAAAATTGTATTGCTTTTTATAATAAATATTTATGTTACATTTGGTTTGCATAATAAACACTGACACACTTTTTTTTATCAATTCACTCCAATAATGCAACTAAGAGGCAAGGGGCTACTGGGAGTAAAATAGAATTAAAAAAACTTTAGAAGAAATCAGAAACCTAATTATAAACAAGTAACAGGGGATAAACCTTTGTTCCTGTTCAAAAGACCGGAGTGGAGTGCGAACCGGACGATTGGTGAACCTTTTACCTAAAAGGCAATTATGTATTTAATGGCAATCATATATTTAAAGTTGACTGATTACTGTGAAGTTAATTTCACATGATGGTGAGATTAGAGCTTCTCCATTTGGGATTGATTTGTGTTTGTTCTTTCGGTCAATATTCAGGGTGGGGAGGTATATCTGTATAATTTACTGTTTTAAAATGCGTAACTTTTCCAATAACAAATTCATAATAAACACAGAAGATAAGCATACTTCAAAGTGCTTGTTGTTTCCGCTGTGTTTCAAGACGTATATTTTAAAAATGCTACGTTATAAACGATGAAACAAGGCAAATGTATTATTTGTATTGTCTTCTTATTTTCAAATTGTATTCTGATGGTTCAATTCAGAAAAAGTACTAAGACACCAAATGACTTATGTCAACCGTTCTCAACCTTTTTTGCCTTATGCACCCCTTTTACAATATATCAGAATGTCATTCCCCTTTTGCAAAATTGTCTACCTTAAAATGCATTCCAAATAATATGCATATAATATTAAAAATCCTTTATTTTCTACATATTAATACAAATATTTTTATATTGATTATTTTATAGTAGAGTTTTACACATTTAATAGGAAAAAAAATTGGCAAAAAATTCCATCTTACGCTGAACTTCGAAAAAATAATCTGAGCTCATCTCTAGCTCAAATATTCGCTCAGTTACATTTTCTGTTTTCAGCCATTGAATATTTGTGTGGAAAATAAGAAAATGATGAGCTGCATCCATATCAATACATAACTATTTGAAAAGTCGTGACCCTCCCTTTGACAAAAATCACAATCTGAATTGTTTGATCCAAACCCTTCCCCAGTGGAACTGGAAGTTTTTGAGACCAGTGCATGACGATGAATCGTACAATGAATGACTTTCATTTTTGGAACTCACTTTTCACACAAACATGAAACCCTGATTTTGTTCCCAACATAGTTGGTGCTTCATCTCTTCAGCACACACATATATTATCACACAAAGGATTTTCTGATTTAAGGAAAGATGAAACCTATTGCAAAAAATCAGAGGCCTTGGTAGTTCGTTCAAGAAGGGAACAAAAGAAAAACTTTTCTTTAAATGAACCCGAGTGCACTTCCAAAAACCATCAACAGGGAACAAGATGTTACATCAGTCGATTCATCGAGTTGAATTGAATATATATGCTGCAGACTTGATCTCCTGTAGAACTTTTCCTTGATGTCAATGGCCATGACGCTGATTCTCTTTTGTACTGTTTCATATTGAAAACGCTGCAAGTTTTTACTCCAATCCATTGGTCAACACAAATACCACCATTTTGAAAGAGCAGGAATTTATCAAATTTTCACCAATTGTGCGTATTTTTCTGCATTGCAATCTTCAGTGCTACGACATAAGAAGCTTCAGTAACTTTGTTTCTTGGAATGTCAGTGTTGAATTCAACTTTTGAGAGCAGATCTCATCACCCAGTTTTCAATCAGCGCCTGAAGATTACGTTCTGCATGAAAATCATACTTCTAATGAGGACTATATATAAATATATATATATATATATATATATGTATGTATGTATATATATATAAACAAATATTACATATTTCTATTTTTAACAGATAATCTCTAAGAACAAGCATGAAGAAAAGAAAATATTAGAAATGTTTAACATATCAAAAGGGGTTAGTCTTATCCACTGATATTCTCCTAATTAGAAACATTTTATATTTTGTCTAAGTTAGAATTTTTCTCTTAACGAATATGATAATGTTCTTTTTCATTATATCCCATCAATGATAACAATTTCAATGTCCTATTTCATTATATAGCACCGATGATAATAACTGCATTTCCGACTTAATAAGCTTTTAAAACTTTATTTCAGGGCAAAATATTTGGCGTTTATTTCTGAAAATAAGAAATGAATGTTCGAAAATACCGAATATTCTATTGACGCTTAAATACATCTGATACATTTACTTTCTGACCATCAATCCCAATTAACTAATTTAAAATGTCATGTTTGTTTTTGATTTTTTTTTTTTTACCTTTCGTAATAATTTAATACACAATTTGGTGAGGTTGTGGTCATATTACTTAATAAACAGTGTCGAGAGGTAATTGGCTTGGATTGAATGATTTGATACAATTGGTTACCTAGTTACACTCGTTAATTTCCAGTTTTCCCCATTGTTGTAACGTTAATTAATATGGCTCACAAAATAGACAATTTATGCCTTGGATGTGAATTGTTACTAAAAGCAATAATTAAAAATTAAAAATAAACGGACATGTTGAGTAAATTGTTCTCATAAATTTTCATTATGAGACTGAAGCATCATTAATTAATTTTATTCTACATTATATAAAAAAATTCATCTTTTAAGAAGTGTGAAGAATGAAAACAATTCAATTAGTTTTTGTTTTTCGTGTACTATTGTCAAAACCGTCACACTGAGATAATATACGAAACGTAAATGCAAATTTTACTTTTACTTAAACGCTGAATTTTGATAATAAAAATACTTTTAATTAAATAAAAATGATTTTACTTAAACGATGCAATTTGATAAAAAGAAGAAAGAGAAAATCTTTGAAGAATGGTACTGTCGAGAAATGAAAACTGTCAGATTGGTAAAAAGTAGACTTTCATTAATATTTTTTTACTCACCGTGTCAGTAATTTCAGCAGGCGAGAAGAGAAAGTTTGAAGGAAAATGAAAGGCGGGGCCTCTCAAAAATCGCGTTTCGAATGACAAGTCCTGGGACCGCTCGCACACACACTGACTGACATTCATTGATATTGAATATGAGAGATTAAATCTCGTGTTATCATTTAGCGGGCACTATAAGTTATTACAATGACATTAAAAAATAAATTGTATCTGCCAGAACAGGTGGCTTTGAAAATATCATGAAAATGTTATGAATACAGTGTTTAAGTATAAGTAAAATTTGCATTTACGTTTCGTATATGGAAATAACAAATAATAAAATCATTTTTTAAGGATTTTACAAATTTCCTTCTTTAAACTGGAGAATAGTTATTCCAAAGAATCATTTTCTTCCCATCTATTAAATATATACAATGCACATGAACAAACCCAAATACACAAATCTTCCCGTTTCTTTCTCTTTCTTTCTTCCAGTTACAAACACATACAAACAAGCAAATATGCGTATATGTTTCATTATAAGGAGAATACATATCAATGGTGCTGTCTTGTCTAAATTCTGTTCCACTTTAACCCTGTTATTCCAATATTTGTGCGCTAAATTCAATTCTTATTTCATGTTGATACATCGAAATATTTCATGCTAATATATGTCCGAACATCGAGACTTATTCGAATTTGAGTTGCCGATCTTAAACTTGTTTTCTCAACTTGTTTGATGATCACTTCTGGTTATCAATCATTATCCTCCAATTCTTAACAATACAATTCAGCTAAATCAGTGGTATTGATGCTATATTTTGTTCTGATCGAGTTATTTTAAGCTGGAAAATTCAAATGTAAAAGTTTTCTTTTCCTTTGGGTCACGATCTGTTACATTCCATTATCATTTTCAAGCTTAATTTTAAAAAATTTAAATTCATTTTATTAGGATGTTATAAATAGGCTGCTGGGATTGCTTTATTGTACGAGTATCTATTGATCTTTATGCTGTAGAGGCATAGATTTTACAAGCCAATGATAGTAAATGGGTTTTCAGATTAGTTACGAAATTAGCATGGATTGCTCAAATAAGCTTGCGCTAAACTCTACCTATAACAATTCCCTTATGAAAATGCTAAAACTTAAAGAACTAAAAAAATTTTCCTCAGCGATCAATTTTAATCCAGAGAGCATTGGCGATTATAATTTAGACTAAAAATTTTGTAACACGTACATGCAATGTAGCTGGGATTCCTTGCAGCAGGAAATTATTATTATTATTATTATTATTATTATTATTATTATTATTATAACATTATGCTTTAAAGGATCGGTCATGGAACTTCACTTTATTCAACAAGGTTAAAATTGAATGTTACCGGTGCAACGAGTGATGATGAGATTTTGAACACAGTCCCAGAACAGATTCATAAAAAAGGGCAGAATGCTATTGTGTTCTTCGGGATGCTGTCAGAGAAGCAACATCCATCTTAGAAACGTGTGAACTTCCAACATCTAGACCATGCGTTTCGCCACAGAACGATGTACTGTTTCGTTTGGAGAAGACAGTATTTGTCACATCCCATGTAAGCATTTATATTTTAACCACGATTCAAGGGGGAAAAGTAGAAAGAAAATGCAAACAGTAAACATAAGAGAAAAAAAATATTTGTTAAAAAAAGAAAAGAATAAAAGGGAGAAAGATAAGAGAAAAAAGTGGATAAAGATGAATACGCAAAAAAAAAAGAAATAGAAAGGATATATTAGTAACTGGGTCCATTTGACTTCAAAAAGTTGTTCAGGTCACGTATTTATTTCCACTGCATCCAGGTTAGGACTGGCTCATCTATAATTTGTAATAAATGGCACAATATTTACCTGCGTTAATAGTCTTTCTCTCTCATATGTTTCTTACCTTGAATTGCACTTTTGAATTTTGGAAACGTAACTTAAAATAAAAAAAAGAGCTGCTGAGCTCACTTTATGATCTGAATTTTGTTCTTGTAGTTTTGTTTTCATTTCAAATAAGCACAACAATTTGGGGCCATCACCATAATCACCTCCAACAAGAGCATACGTCCAATCTCCAACATTATCATCAACAGACGAGAGAGATATCTTACTATCAAAATCTG
The DNA here is from genome assembly GCA_903632075.3 of Acanthosepion pharaonis. Lineage (NCBI taxonomy): Eukaryota > Metazoa > Mollusca > Cephalopoda > Sepiida > Sepiidae > Acanthosepion > Acanthosepion pharaonis. Next base: position 837,724 of record CAHIKZ030004353.1, on the reverse strand, counting down.
TAACCATTCATCGGAGAATAAGTGACAACAAAGCCCATCTGATTATACGAATCATTCTCTGTTTTCATACTAAATAAGAGAAATTTTCTAGATGACCGCCATTAGGGACGAGACGTCACAGTTACCGATTCAGAAGTACTTCTCACAATATAACACTATCCTTGTGTATTTTATGCATAAAATGCTTCCTTCTATGAAGTACACACGTACTTTCTACATAATGTCTTTGTTGTATGATTGCCTATCCCTACCCCATTTACTTTTTCATAATTGCTTTGCTGCATAAATATTTATACCCATACAATTTATAAATAATTTCTTCCTTGTACAAGTGCTATCCCCATGTATTTTATATATAATTACAACCTCGTACACATGTTTATAACCATGTACTTTATAGATAATTGCTTTTTGCAATTCGTCGGAATACATTCTTTATACAGAATTGGTTGTGTTTGCAGCTGTACGAGATGGACATGATTTTTCACGGGAATGCAGTAGAATAATTTGCAATCTACCACAATTCAGGAAAGATAATACATCTAATTATGTGAGTTCTATTTTATACATTAGTTTACATATATAAGTGTAAGCAAATATTTAGATGTTTCTTCATAGATTTGTTCAACCACATTTTGTTCTGCTTACTTTCGCCATTTTGAAGCAGCTTCATAATTATATCCTCAGCATCTTTCTAGATGATGAACTGATTAAAATGAATTTTATAGACTTCAAGACAATTGAAGTTATTTCAATAAGGGAATTTTGTAGGGATCGAAATGTATGTTCATCCGAATGTGCAAGACCAGGTGAGTACGGTGACTTTAGTAGTTCATCCCAGCTAAGCTGTACCAATTTCTGCTGAGTCTGCAAACAGACGTGAAATCTCGCGTTATTCTGATGGGAAAAGACATAAAAGACAGGATTGGCTAATTTCGGACTCTTTTCATCGACTGATACCTTTAATCACTCTAAATGGCAACAGTACTTTTCTGAATTCAACTTCTGATTTTGTGGAAAGAGTATGTAATGCATAATTACCCTTCTAATCTCATCAAATACACAGCAGACTGTACTTTGAAGTGGTTAAGGCTACTTCATTTTTTGTTTCGAAACATTTTCTCATTTACACAGTCGTAAATAATGAATATTTCACATCCTGTGATCGTTTTTGAAAATGTGTTGTTTTTGTTGCGATTGGGAAGAGAATCGCCAATGAAAATGCGACCCATCAACACTTTTTTAGTTAAATCATGAGGCAACGAAATATCGTAGCGATTGACGTATCCAAATTCCTTACAATCTTCACCTGTAACATGTGCAATATACCTGCGATATCCCGTATCGTGTAAGTGGGATTGTTTTTAATCAGCGTTTCCATTTGGTCATCACTAACAAATGCAGGCCTGTCTGCCGGGACATTCTCAGTCATCCAGATCAAGATTTCCACTTATGAACCTAATGAACCACTTACGTATATAACTCTCAATAATACCATAATATCCATAGACAGTACATAAATTTCTTGCTTTTTGAACTGCGGTTTTACATTCCGGAAATCAAATGAAAGAAAAGCATCTCACTTTCTTCCATTTTCACTTCTAATGTAAAAAATATTTTAATAATATATGCATATATATATATATATATATATATATATATGTGTGTGTGTGTGTGTGTGTGTGTGTGTGTGTGTGCGTGAAAAAATGTGTATATAAATATATATATATATATATATATATATATATATATATATATATATTATATGCATGGTACTTATTAAAAGCGTTCATTATCAGAGATAGATCTCAACCAAATATATATATATATATATATATATATATATATATATACATGTCACAAATTTCAGTCATGTGTGAAACGAAATCACGTATTCAAATTGCACCCTTTAAAAAACGATACGAAATTTTGTTCCAAGCTAATTTAAACATTTTGTCTCTATAAATTGACACATAAAATTGTTAGGGTTTACTTCGTTCGTTCGTTTTGAAATAATGTGTCTATAATTTTTACCTTGTCTCGAATTTGCTGGCTGTGAAGAAATTTCAATTCTGTTTATCTCAAGCTGGGAAAATATTTGTGTATCTGAACGTAATAATAATTTCAGGGTACGGTTAAACATTTCAAAACTAACAAAAAATAACATTTTATTGTTAGTTAATGTAATAATGACAGATTTCAAATTTTCACTTACAAGTTCACATCTACTAGCACATATAAACTTTGTGCTCGAAGATGAATGCATTTTTACCCTAATGTATGTTTTAGTATCTGTCAAGATCTGGAAATACGTATAGTCAATGTAATGTATAGTCAATACTCGAGTATGTAAACTTAGCAGATGTGTGGGGAACTGATCCAATGTGCGTATGCGGTATCTAAAGGGTGTGGTCTGTCTGTATGTAAATAGTAGGTTGCTATAAAGTTACTATTTAATGTAATTCATTTACACTTACTCTGTCTCCAGGTTGATTTGTCGCTGAATCATGGCAGCGGAAATTTTGTCTTTGAAAACAAAAAAAAATGTTGGATTATGTGAATTTAGAAATAAAGCGAGCAAAAGGAAGAGAGTAACAATTTTGACTAAAGGTAAAATGGCAAAATGTTCAAATTTCTTCGCAAGTGATTTTAATTTTTGGTGATGTTTTTGAAAGCAGAAACACTGGTTACTCGTAGTAGACATATATTCGCATGGAAATAGATTTAAAAAAAAAGGAAGAATTATTTGAATAGAAATAATGGAAAAATGGAAAGTGAGGAAGAAAGAATAATTGGAAAATAAATGGATGTCATCTCATAAAACAAACAAGTTGATAATATACAGAATTGGAAATGAAAACGAAAGAAAACTTTTATGGCAAATCCATTTTCAAGAGCCCCATAAGTGTGCACACAAAAAATACATTCAATCATGAAAGGAACAAATGTATTTTAAAATTGTTTTCACATCCTAAAAATATGCTTAAAGCAAACAGTCTAATGTAAGGGAATGTAACGGCTTTCAAGTGATGAATGATGTTCAAGAAATGAAGTTGGCTATCGTTTTTTTTTTTTTTTTTTGGATTCGAGCAATGACATGTGGGAAAGTTGTAAAGGTAGTAAAATATTGATAAATAAATTATGTTTCGACTGGAGAAATTTACGGAGAAAATCGGTGATTTAATAATTAATTGTGTGTACGACTTCTCTGAAATTATACATACATGCATACAAATATTTGAAGTAATTATTGGCAAACTGATACATATAATATATGTGTGTGTATGTGTATGTGTGTGTGTATGTGTGTGTGACTTGGAATCAAATATAGATCAAATATGGAATCCGACAAGATGATAAAATAAAAGTGCTTTCCACTGTAACTTCTTTTCTACAGACATAACATTGCAAGACTATCGCTATTTTATCGCCATTTCCATGGCGAATATTTAGATGGCTTCCGCTCTTTAGTTACACCAGTTCAAATATTTACGGCTAAGACACACCATATTATTTCTACGGTGTTGAAACACCCCCAATTTCCTCCATATTCAAAATTTAGAAGAAAGTTCTAGTCAAATAGATGTTTCTCATTTCACCCCAAGCAAGATGAGAAAACCCACTAAGATGCAAAGGCTAGACAGTGAAAGAAACAGAGGATAATAAAAGAACAAGACTCAAGGAAACAGAAGACGACGATTGACATTGAATTTAAATTTTTGAAGGTCAGAGTTGACAGAAAAACTTGAAGCCAGAAGATAATTCCACAAGTGAGAAATTCGGAAGAAGAAACTATAGCAATTTCAGCAGTAAGACCTAAAATTAGTAGAGATTTTACGTGAACGAATTGGCAGGACCAAATTGGGCCATAATAGAGATACTCACAACCTTAGACAAATTCATCATTGACAAGCCCACAGAAATAATAAACGAAATATATGACATACCGGGGGACCTCAGTAGATCCATCCTCGTAGCAAACCAGGTGCAAATTAATGCAAGCTCTATCATGCAATCAGCTTAATGAGTCACAAAAGCAAGCTAATAATCAGATTCCTGATGAATAGAACGCGAAGCAAAATTAGACCAGAAATAGTTAAAAAAAAAAACGGTGCAGCTTTGTCAAGGTCACTGAAACAAGAAATGCGGTGCATATGATTAGAATGATATCGGAGAGAATAATGCAAATGCAGAAGGATGATTTTTGGGAGTTCTTTCAAGCAAGGCGGGAGTGCCACTAGCACACAAGAGGTTACAGAGAGTAAAGTGGAGTGTTTGGGAAAAGGATAAAGAAAAGGACAGAGATCAAGGCATCAGAAGATGTCGATTGACATTACATTTGAATATTTGAAGATTATAGCTATCAGAAAAACAAGTGATAGGAAGGGAGTTCTATTGATGGGAGGTGTGAGATAAGCCACCACGTCTGTGAGATAAACCGGATACCAGATCAGGACCAACCACGTTGCATATCCGTCTCTGGATTTTGCCTAGGACCTCGAGATGAACAGCGAGAGAGCCAGACCATATATGGCAGCAGTATTCTTTGCAAGGACGAATGGTTGATTTGTAGATTTGAAAGATGGACTCAGGTGAGAAAAAACTTGTGCCACGAAACAAAGAACAAACTTTCCTTGCGGTAGATGAAGTATAGATTCAAAGTAGTTGTTCCACTTCAGGTCAGTGGAGAGCATGAGACCAAGCAGGCGCAGTGAGACAAGGAGGGTACTCTATGGTGGGTAACTCAAAGCAATTTCGTATTTGAAGTATTAAAATTTACAAGATTGGAGGTCCTTGTCGAGGGATACGGCCAAGTTGTTTTTGTAAACGATACCGGATCTACTATTAAGTCAAGAGTAAATAGTTGTGTCGTCAGAGTAGATGTCAACTTAGGAGTTGATGACATCAGGAAGATAGCTGATGAAGATCAGAAACAGTGTAGGATCCAAGATAGAGCCATGGGGAACACCAGATTAAGGATTACACAAAAGCATTTGACAAGCTAAAACGCAATGATTTATACGAAATGTTAAGACAAAGATATCTATTTGAAAATGAGTTATAGAGAATGAGAAATAATCCAGAACTTACACATGATGCAAACATACGGTACACGGATAGAAAATGAATGGAGTAGGTACAATAAATTGAAAAAAAAAAGAAAGAAAGGATTTGTTGTCAGCAAGAGTAAAAGCCCAACATGCAAAGTAAGATTTGGAGATGTCAACATCAAACAAGTACAGAAGTAGAATTATTTGGGAAATATTTTACCAATGGATGGAAAATGTGACACTGAAATGCAAACATACATCGGATGCATTACAAAAACTAAAGAAAGTTTTTGTGTTCAGCAAAAGAAAAAGCCCAAGATGCAAACAAGGAATACCAGATGTCAACATCAAACACATACCGAAATATAATTTTCTGTGAAATATGGTACAAGGGGATGGAAAATGTTACACATAATTCCAAACGTACATTCAATTCATTCCCAATTTAAGGAAGTATTTTTATTCAGCAAGTGAAATAGCCCAAGATACAAACTATGAATTGAAGATGTCACTATCAAACAAGAACAGATATATATATATATATTTGGGAAATATTTTACCAGAGGATGGAAACTGCGACATTGAAATGCAAACATACATCGGATGCATTCCAAAAATTAAAGAAAGTATTTCTGGTCAGCAAGAGTAAAAACCCAAAATGCAAACTATGAATTGGAGATGTTAACATCAAACAAGTACAAAAGTATAAATATTTGGGAAATATTGTCCCAGAGGATGGAAAATGAGGCTCTGAAATGCAAACATACATTGGATGTATTCCCACATTTATAGAAACTATTTGTAGTCAGTAGGAGAAAAAGCCCAATTTGCGAACTATGAATTAGGAATATCAACATGAAACAAGTACAGATGTTTAAATAACTCAGAAATGTTTTAACAAATGAGGCAAAATACAACACCAAAATCCGTATGTGCTCTAAATTAATAAAAGTTGCATTTCAAAATCTAAACAAAGCTCTAAGAAACAGGAAATTTTCGTTAGAAACAAAAAAATTGTTTTGAACTGCTATAAGATATTACTGCGAACATTTGTGAGATCACACGACAATTTTTCCTAAGGAAATTTGAACACTCTCGAAATGTCGTTGCCAAAAAAAATCCTAGTGCAAAAAAAAAGGCATAAACTCTTTCTTCTGTCGTCTCCCTGCCGTAGTAACATGACGTGTCTCGTTTCCCCTCCACAAGATTTCTTTGTTCCTACCGAACAACTTGTCAAATAATTAGACAACACTAAATAATAACCCTGTTCAATAGCTGGAAATTTAGTTACACGTTTCAGTTTTTTTCCCTGTGAAATGCCGATATTATTTCTTAGAAACTAAAATTCTGAGATTTTTATGCTTGCGTTGACAGTAAGTCTGTTTTCCAACGCGTATTCCATAAATATTGTGACTTTTTCTTAAGTTTTAATATTCTATTTTATCAACTGGCAGTTTTATATGACGAGAGAGAAAACACCAACCGATTTTCTTAAAATACTTCACGGGGTAATTCAATTGGTACCCAGGTAATTACTCATTCTACATCTTCATAACTAGAGTAGTTAATAAAATAAACCAATTAGAATTAACGGTTAAAAAATTCTACTATATTAATCTAAAGATATTCTGAAAATGTAATTTGAAAAAATATTTTTAAGTTAATTGAAGAGAGACATGTTTAAGTTACTTTATTCTTCCATCTCGCTTAGACGTGACGCAGTGTGTAAGTTTGTTAGGGCAAGTGATTACGTCATTATGTCTATGTATGCAACTTTGTATAATTGTCAAAAGAAAAATATATTCGAAATTCCTGCTTTTGCAAATCACTTCATACAAGGTGCAATCAATAAAATAAAAGATGACATACAAGATATCATAAATCTTTCTTGGCTAATACCTTTTAGCAATAGGTTTAATGAATGTGTAGTAAAACCATTGCTGTAACCACACACACATATATATATATATATATATATATATATATATATATATATATATATATATATATATATATGTATATATATGTTTGCGTATATAAGTGCGAATACGTGTATGTAGATTAATTCATATAAAGATTCATGGATAAAATGTGTGGTAAAATAAAAATAGTATGCTTCTGTTTATATGTGCGTGTGTGTGTGTTGACACACGAACCAATCGCTATTAATTATGCTTACACACTTACCTATTGCTTGCAGTAAAATTTACCTACCGCATAGTGCCCTATATTATCCAATATATCATTTTATGCAAATCGATATAAAGAAGACACTGGTGTACATTTTCTCGCAGAAGGATATATGCCTTAAATATTTATACATTGCCTTATAATTATGCCGCTGCAATATATAATAAATGTATAGATTTTAGCATAAACCGTTAATTTTATATTTCTACTCATGCATACAAATGTTCAGGGATATTTTAGATATCGTTGATATTGTTTTGTCATAAAAAGATTTACATATATTTCATGATGATAAAAATCAGCATTCATAAATAAACATTCACACTTGTATATTTTATGAGTAATAGAGAAGAATAAGCACTAAAATTAATAGCTACTTAGAGGCCGGCGCCTCGCATTCAGACATATAGTAACATCATTATGCATTTAGTTTATTTAAAACAAGAATCGATGTATATGAACACATATGCTATAGTGTGTCTGGAAAAGTATATGCAGTTATTTATATTTTATCAATGTTTATGATAACAAGTGATATTGAAAGTGAAGACCATTTAACATGTTTTAGTGGAATGCTGTATGGCACATAAACGACCGTAAAATTTATATGTTTAGACATAACGGACAATATAAACCGCAAGGATGTCTAAGTATGGTATCCGCCTGATGGTTGCGGCAAAGTTCAAACCTTTGTTTAGTACTGACTCCTCAAAGAAACTCAGCTGATGATGACTGATGTTGATTACTGCCTTCACTGAGGGGTGATCGAACTTGTGATTCACCTTCTGATCTGTCAATCTGTTTAATTTTTTGTACTCAGTGGGCCCTGACTGCATCGAATTCGTGTCTGAAGAATTTATCCAAGTCATGTTGGATTCTCTTTCGGTCTTCTTCATCGGTAATTCTGTTGCAGAAGGCCTCGAGTCTCTGGGATATACCAGACTGTAGTTTCTGTTTCATCCAAGGGTTGTACTGAATTCTTCTGTCTGGTCTCAGAATGAAAAGAGGACACGCCCTTGCCCGAGAAAGAATCCAGTAGGACAACAGTCCGAACAATTTAAATAATGTAAATGATTATAATAATCTCAGAAATATAGACAACATAAACTGCTATGCATATTTTACATATTTATTTACAGGATCCCACCCTTCGACAAATCCGACAGACGAGAGTCATGGGCCTTATCCTGCTACGCTCGTGAAATGGCATATTAGTAGCTTCCTACAAATACAAGAGAGACAAGGCTGTCCTGCTATTTAACGTATATGTAGTAGAAAAAAAGATTCATGCTTTTTCTTATGTGCATCAGCGTAAAGTAAACGCAACGTATCGACTGGAATACACACACACACACACACACACATATATATATATATATATATATATATATACAGAGTGAGAGAGAGAAATTAAAGTGGATTTGAATAATCATAATGCTGATGAGTCCCAAGAATAGAACGAAAAGTGCTTTCTGCATTCTTGTTGAAGATTCTTCTAGACTCGATGAATTATGTGTGTGCGCACGCGTGTTTCTCACACACATCAATGTTTAGTACATAAAATCATATATACTTACATATATTTCATTATTTGCATTGTTATACAAATGATCTGTAAATATAGTCATGTATAAATTCTTATAGACATTATATAAATGACCTTTGAAACTTAGGACTTCTCATTACATATATATTTGATCAATACCAAGAAATTATTTCTTAGTAATTTTACAGAAAGTAAGCAATTCTAAGTTTCAATGACATTCTCAGAAAATATGAGTGTCTTATCGAAGTATTTATTCATAACTTCATTCGAAGTATGTGACTATAAAGCGGATAAACATATCGATTTTTGATGGCTAACATATTTTCTCCTTACTTTCATGTATACTTCATATATACTAATGTGTTTTCTCCAACTTAAATAGGTCTTCTGTATATGCCTATTCAGCTCTTTTCTTATCCATTTATATAACGGCCAAAACATTAATATTGATCGGGCAAATACGTATGTACGTATAAGAGAGACTGTTAAAAAAATATTGGCTCAACCAATAAGCGATTGTAAAAATTTTGGTCAGATCTGGAAAAGTGTGTCAGGAGGAAAACTTTTACACAACATTAGATATTGTGTCTCTTCAGGATGTAGGCGATCGTGGCTCTCCACAGTGTTCTTTTCTTTATTATCTGTAAACTGTCATGTATTCTTGGGAAAATAGTAGAGTAGTTTTTTGTTGGTTTTTCCATGATTTAGAATTTAGAGTTATTCTTCTTTTAAAATGATTGCTACCAAAGGCTAGGCAGCTGTCTACTCTCCTGTTTAACCCATAGCTATGAGAAGACGAGACGTGTTCATGCCTTTTCCAAAGCACAACTGAATCACCTATTCCACTCTTCGCTATCCGTTACTCTACCAGAAAAATCCATACACACACACTCGTTCCCTTCGTATTCCATTAGCGAGGATGAAGTTCCACTCAGAGAGTTTCTTCCCCCAAAACTGCTGGATTATGGAACGAACTCCAGGGAAAAGGCTTCCCCGATCTTAACCTTTTCAAATCAAGATTCAACCGATATCTATCCTACGTATCCTCATAATATCCTCACAATGTTAACCGATATCTATCAAGCATAACCTCATAGTTTGCACCTCACGTTTTCCCATCCGCTCTACAATATCATTTAGTAACCGTCTACCTTGAGTGCTTCTTGGACCTTGTATCGGGTGATCAATAGTAAAAGAATATATGCATACATCGTGAATATTCACATATATTTCCTTGATGATGAGCGTACTCTCAAATTTGTTTCACATTATGTGTTCCATAAATGTGTTCAAAAACCTACTAAATATCTACTTTACATTATTTCTGTTATTAAATCATTAGAAACAATGAATGTATATAAAATTCAGTATCAGAAACAGTCACACGCTGAATCGTATATACTCAGTTTTCTACGTTAATATTTTTATATAGGTAGATATGCTATTCTATATATGTAGAAAGAGAGAGAGAGAATCGTCATAATTGCATAGATTCATATGAATTTATACATATTTGATGTACGTTATCATTTACACACATCTCAAATGATTGCAGAGAACCTTCCTTCTACTTTTAACACACATATAAACGAATGTGTGCACACATCAGTATGTCTGTAATTTTGCCAGTCAGCACTTTCCATTTATCCACTCCGAATAATGGTCCCCATTTTTGTTCAACACTTGGAAGCAAAGTGATGAGATTTGAAAAGATAAACAACATAGAAAGGATTCCAAAGGAAAAAAGACAAAAATATTGATAGAGAGAGAGAGAAAGAGAGAGAAGATGGGAGAAAGAGAGAGAAGAGTATGCCTATTAAAGAAAGAAGGAAAGTGACGAATAAAGAATGAAATTATGAAAGACAGAAAGAAGTGACATAGAAAATAAAATTTTGAGAAATAAAGAGAATGTAAAAGAAATAAGATTTTTTTAAAAGCTTGCAAGAAGTAGAAAAGGAAGACACTTAAAAATAGAACCAAGGAATGAGAAAAAGGGGCAATTTGGAAATGAAATGAGCACGGACTTTAGCAGTGCCTAGCCGATTTTATTTTCTGTACGAAAATATTAAAAATTGTTACTTAACGTTATTTGTAATTATGATAACAACAAACCCAAATGATTTTTTGTCAGTGGTACCAAACAGGATTGCGTTTACTTATTTATTTATTTTCAATTGATGTGTCTCTATTCAGTTGACATATTTGCAGTAATCCGAGTTAAATATTTTTATTTAGCTGTTAAACGATTTATATGCATATGTTTTATCTGATAAAAAATGTATCTATGATCCTGTTTTACAAAATCCTTCACCATACCCCCATTGAGGATTGAAAAAAGCCCACTAAGGATTTCCATTTAGCGTATACTAGCATATGCAGTTTTTATACATATACTGAAAATATCACTATTGCAATATATATGTATGAATATGATTAGGCAAAAGATGAGTATGTGTATATCGGATCTATAGCTAATATGTCCATATTTTCCGGAATAATTCATGGAATGAACACAGACGCGTATATATATATATATATATATATATATATATATATATATATATATATATATATATATATATATGTGTGTGTGTGTGTGTGTGTGTGTGTGTGTGTGTGTGTAAGTAATGGATTTTTTATTTATTAATCCATCAGATTTTTAGCTATTTAAACGTTATATCAAGTGGATACTCATATTTAAGTAAACGCTTTTGTTTATTAGTTAGACAATTATTTATTTATTTTCGCCTACCGGTCTGAATATTCTAGAGAAATTATTAAATAAAGATATACACTCTCTCGATTAAGTGATATATATATATATATATATATATATATATATATATATATATATATATATATATATATACATATATTCGTAGCATTTGCTCAGATATAGAGTCTGGCATATCTTAGAAGACAAACACAACGAATATCCTTACACATTACATTTAAGCAGGAATGAGAAGTAACTTGAAAGTTAAAATACTAATCAGACCAGTGTCTACACCAAAGATGTTTGTGCACAAAGGATTACACAATGTTGCAGCCGAACTTCGGCGACTTTAATTCGGATATCTGAGTCAATTGACGTAGACAAGTCAGCAATCACATTCATAGTAGATATGATGGGCGTTGAATCACTTCAACCTTATATATATATATATATATATATATATATATATATAGAGAGAGAGAGAGAGAGAGATAGATATATATATATAGATATACTATAGGACAAAGTTTTGAATCCATCGTCTAGATTTAATAATTTTGGTATCCCAGTTTTTAGTCAATATTTTGGTTATTGGATCCATGCTAAAAGGAAGATGAAGTCCCTCTCGCCCGAAGTGATGTAATAAAGAAGTTGTGAAAAGTGCATTCAACCTTCAGTTTTTATACGATGCTTCGAAATTCAGAGAAAGGGGCCAAAATTTGAGAACATAGCGTAAATTTGCAACCAAATGCACCTAAACATAAACGAAAAGCTATTAAACGAATTATTTTCTAGTATATACCGTCAAATGAACTTGATCAATTTATAAAATTAACAAATGACAAAAAAGTTCAAAACTTATAACTTTTTCATCCATAAAAATGTACTTCATCAATAGCATGTATGAATTCCCATGCCCATTGTGATAATAAATGAATGTTTTGTAACCATTAATTGATTTATTTCTGACGTTACATGTATTCGGTAGACGTAGGTTTTAATGAGAATGATAACGTTACTAAAAGTACCATGAGGAAATTTGTTTAAATTTAACCGAAAACATTAATTAATATATTAAACTTTGATAAAATTAATAAAACGTTATTTAATAAGATTAATAACCGATTAATGAATTTACAAAACATTAATAGTTTAAAACATTAAAAAAATTCTTTGAAATTTACTTACAAGCATTAACGTTCTTAAGAATAACCAGCAAACCAAAATAATAAGTAAAAATCAAAATACTCGGACAAAAATGTACGTATGTTTGTATGTACGAACCTATATATTTACGTACGTACTTACGTATGTAACTATGTAGCTGTTTTATCAATTGGATTCGGTTCAATTTCTTTAATATTTTGCTTTCTATACAATTTTTTGAAACATAAAGCCAGAATACATTGAGGTTTGGTTTGCTTTCATGTTTATTTATTAAATACGATTGTTTAACTTTAAACAATAAATTTGAATTGGCCATATAAAAACTCGTTACTGATCATCGGCATTTGGCCGTATTTAGATATACATATGCATTCTGTGGTTTTTAGATACATTTATAGTGTCTTATTCAGACTAGAGGTACTAGCACCGAAAAAGAACATATATCAAAAAGCAAACGTAGCTTTGCCACAAAGAAATCTGAAAGAAAGCGAAATAAGAACATATATTGTCTATGTCAATCAGAAACATTAGAATATGATATTTCCATTTTCGTCTAAAATGCTTACATTCTTAAAGCGAAGCCTTGAACTCCGAGAAATGCAACGAAAACTAACCATATATCTACCACCTATAGTACTGTTAAAAATGACAAGGCCGCTGCAAAGTGTTGCAACTCTGTGGCACCCACCATAAAATTATGCAGAATATGATCGAATAATGACGGTGGCGGTGCCACTGATAGAAATAAAAGACTCATGATATTAAAATTTTATCGGTTTTGCTGTCTTCCTATATCACTGACTATTTTCTCGCCTTCTGAGTGTCTGAAAAGTGCCACTCCTCATTGGCTGGATCGATATAACAGTAATGAAAAGAACTGAATGTAAAGATGAATCTCACTTCGCCACTTTTCTCTCCTGCACTTAATGCAATACGTGTTTCTAATCAATTCTTTTTCACCACCAGAGACCCTGTCTGGTAAGCGCTTTAGCAGTATTTTTTATTCAAATAATTTCAATAAGGCTAGGTTTCTTTTGATTTTTTTTCGTATAGCTATAATTACACATAATTTTTTATATATTTTTGGAGATATTTTATTTTAAAAACGAGCTGATGAAAAATAACACGTAATTTAAGAATCAGTTCAAAATGGCATTTTTACATCTAATTTTATTTCATTTCTATAAAACTAATTTATTTAACATATTTTAATTATATTTTTGTTGCAGTTAAAAATCGATATTCACTAGATGTTTTATTAAGCTTTTATGTGCGTCCTATTTCTTTATATTGTATGAAGTGTTAACATAAAGCAGTAGATACAAATAGCCAAGAAGATACACAATTTCAGTGCTTAATTTTGTGACAAATATATTCATCCTTCTTTGTTTTCGTTCTGCCAACGCTCAAATTCATCAAATAGGATACTTGCTGTTTCAATTTGTTTAGTCTAAAAACAGTCCTAAAATTGAAAATTTGGAAGGTTTTAGTTATCAGGGAGGCAAGAAATTGGAATGGAGTTCCACGAGTAAGAAGTGTGAGAAAAGAAACTGATGGTTGCATCTAAGCTAGTTCAACAGTAAAATGGGGATACCTAGTTGCTAATCTAATAGCATACTTAAATCCACGAAAAAAGTTCATCAGAACAGTTGCCATGAACATATTTGTAGAAAAGACATAGGGAAGTCACGTCTTTTCGGTGAGAAAGTCACTGAATTCGAGATTCCAGGTCCCATCACAGATTCTTCTTTGAATTTGGAAAAAAATAGAGATGGACACTGTACTCAATGCACGGACGAATGGTAGATTTATAAATGTGCAAAATGGATTCTGACGAGAAATATCTTCTAGTACCGACACAGTAAACCAACTTTCCTAGCAATAGATGTAGCAATTGATTCGCTATAGACGATCCACTTCATGAAACCAAGAATGCATAAAGTGTTGCTCTTCTGAAGTTTAGCCCCAGCCAGGCTGATATCAAACAGAAAAGGTTCTCTGTGTTGATTAAATAAAAGTAGTTTTGTTTTGGATACATTAAAATTTACATGCTGTTTCTTTCCCCAGTTAGTTGGATATCTTTTTTAAGAGCAGTTGCCAGGTTTACTTCGCCAGATATGTTGGATTTACTACTAAGACAAGAGTAAATTGTTGTGGCATCTGAATAAATACCTAGTTGGAAACTGATGACATTGGGGAGATCATGATGAAGATCAGAAACAGTCAAAGATAGAATCACGTGGCACCCACACCCCTGCGTTAGTATGAAATGATCTGGAAACATGCCCGTTCAACGTAACTTTCATTACACGATTTGTTAAGAATGATTGGATTAAGCCAAATATTCGTCCAGTATACAGTATTAAGTCCCTCATTTGGGTTTCATCTAAACTCATTTAAAAATGTAAAATCGATACAAAATTACAATATTTCGATATCACGTACAAAGAAAGAACAAAACATTAGAAAGCAAAAATTAATGATTACTTTACCGTAGGCATTGAAAATATCCCTCCACGTGATCATATACAAAATATGTTATGACCTTCTTTCTATCATAACAACTACAATAATTTCCATAATACTTTGCTGTAAAAAAATAGTCCATTTGTAAACCTGCTCAATTAATTTAAAATAAATCTGTAACTTATCTGATCCTCACTGAAAATGCTTCACTTCTCTAATTTGAAAAATGTTCGTTATTCTTGATTCTTGATATCAGCGTATTTTGGATCAGACATTGCTAGCACATTAAACGTTTTACTAGTAAATTATATAATTTCATTATGAATAGACATTCCAGACATTCCCAACTTAAAAAAAAAACAATTACACTTACATTATTGATTCACAATATCTTAAAATGCAATATTTTATTGTTTTTACGAAGTTAAAAACAAACTTCCTACTTAGATCTCAAGAAACTTTCAGATATCAAAAGATGTGTTAATACATCAAAATAAACTTTGTATGAAAAGCGAAAAACTGCTGACGACATTGATTGACATTTCAAGTAACTCATTTTGCATTTATAATAACGTAAAACAATGCTGCAGGTTAATGTAATTCTATCAATATGCAAGAATTATCCGATACCAAATCTAACTCAAATATTTGAACTTAAATCATTGTGGAAACTGATAGAGGTAATAGCAATCCAGAAATAGGATTTGTGAACCATAACTCATATTCTGGTCGACTCTTAGTTCTGCCTCGAAGCCAAAGGAAAGAGTGCTGAACTACTTGTGGTGGAAATTCATGTTAAATTGTGGGTTCAGTTTGCTTTAATATCACTTGAATTAAACATCTTGATAAAAAATTAAATGTTAGCTTGAATTGAACCAGCAAATTGAATTAAGAACTCATTGATAAATCTAAAAATATTATTTTCTCAAAGTAATTGTAATCATGAAAAAAAAAACTAAAAATTTAAGCTGATGAGATATAGAAAGCTTGCTACTTGAGGCGAAATAGAAGTGAAACGCAATAATTATTTGAGGAAAAATGAACACTAACACAAAGCTTTGAGCCAAGAAGGTTATTTGAGCAGTATGCAGCCTATCATTATTCTAGTTTGAAAGTGGATCCTTTCGAGTAATCATGCCTGTTTTAGGTCGCACAGTTCTTTCAGTTAACATTAAATCTGATATTTCTTCTTTGTTTGAGAAAACTGCAACGGCTCTATTTGGGAAATATGTTAGAATAATCCAGATCTTATACTTGAACCAAACCGCATGCATACGGATAGAAAATTAATTTAGTAAGTACACAGAATACTGCATAAAATGTTATCTCACTGGATTTATTCAACCTCTATGGCATGGTTAACCTAAGGGATCTGATGACCCTAATAAGATTTAGTATCGGTGGACACTATCATAACAACATGACACAGATGACACTATGGTAATCTCAGAAACAGAAATAAACTACAGGACATACCAGATAAAAAAAGCCAGAACAATGGACTAACGATCAAATGTGAGAAGAAAAAGACCAAGAAGCGAGCTACGAATTGTCAAAAGATGTCAAAAACAATGACAGAATCTTACAACGGAAGTGTTTTAACAGAGGATGGAAAATGTGACACCGAGATCCGGAAGCGCACTGGATTAGCAAAAATTTCTTCTAAAATCTAAAGATACAAGAGACTTTAGTTAGAAACAAAGGAAAGAGTGGTGAATTGCTATGTAATATCAATTTCCTCACATATGCAGAGAAGAAACAGAGGTGTAGTTCTACAGAAGGATTGCTGAGATAACCATGGATGGAATGAGTAAGAAACGAGGAGATTTTAAGAAAATTAAAACAAAAACGCCACTTATAATGGAATCAGAAAGAATGAGTTGAAATATCTCAGACACATAATGAAGAAAGACGTCTTGGAAGATTTACACAGGTCAGATCGAAGGCAAGAGTGTCAGATGGAGACAGTCAATAAGCTAACGAAGAAGCTTGTGTAAATGATACGAAGTAGAAGGGATAGTAAAAAAACTAATAATTATAAAGGTTAAACAAATATGAAAAGATACACACTAAAGAGAAACAGCATAAAAAAAAATAGTGGCTAATACTTGTCGTAGATTACCATACAATAATTATAATTATCTGCAGGTATATATATATATATATATATATATATATATATATATATATATATATATATATATATTCTTAAAATAAAAACAAAAATACTAAGGAACCCCGGATTATGCATCCAACGTGTTCTTTTCTATTTTCTGCATACCTACGCACTTATATATATATATATATATATATATATATATATATATATATATATATATATATATATATATATATATATATATATGCCATTGAAAATTACTTCTGGATACAGGATCCACTTTTCATCGCAGCTTACTTTCAAGAAATTCATTATCTCTCTTTCACAGCAACAGAAGAAACAATGAATGAATATGTGTATGTGAACAGTCAGCATATTTTAAAACTACGGGTTTTTTGGGGGGTGGGGTGGGGGTTATATCCTCTTGTCATGTTTACTTTTCCAATTTGTTTTAAATTTTCTGTCATTTTATTTTAAAATTTAAACATTTTGTGACAATTTTTGTACCATTCATTGAAGTTTTTTCTTTACTCTTTCATTGCAACATAGAAAGGGAATCTTTTTTATCATCTTTGAGACTTATATTCCTTCTGGAATGTCACTTACTAAAGAAGTGTACTCTACGCTTGATTAATGTTACGTAAAGGCTGCATTCAATGATGCAAGTAAATTAAGCGTCAGTTTACATTTTTAGCCTCGAGCCATGAACTATACAAATTATTATTTCGAAGGAATAATGTAATAAATAATTCTTACTGATCTGCATGAACATGACAGAAATGGTTTCTATTTATTGCAACATGTTTAAAATGGTGTATAATAAAATCGGCCATTATTTCCGAACAAATATATTGGTATATATGCATATATACAAACTCACAAGCTCCTACATCCATTACTTGATACTCCATAAATGTGCCTTGATGAAAATGTTAATCTAATCCTACAAATATATATCTACTCTCTCAAACATGTATATGTGTATGTAATTAAGTATTTAATGAATATGTGTATGTGTACAGTCATCTACACATATATAAAACGGAAAACTGTGGTGTGATTTGTTTCATTCAGAAAATGCACAGATGCTCAAGATTTAAACTGAATTTTTACGTCCAGGCCATCTCAATTTTAAACCTAAGCTATGCCATTCAGTTTTTTTTTATCAATTTTATTTTTACTGTTATTTTTTTAATTATCCCACATTATCCATGGAATATTTAAAAGCCTTAACAGTAAAAAAAAAAAATAACTAATTACATTGTCTTTTCCTCATATTGGAATAAAGACTCTGTGTATCATAATGGCAAAAATAAAACGAAATTACATGATGGATGAATAAACTTAGAATGGGGGAAAGGGGGAAACTAAGAATTGTTAACGATTAAATGAAAAAGAAAGGGGAAGAGAAGATAGGAGAATAGGAATGTATAAGAAACTGATTATGAACAAGATGAAGCCTAATAAATGAAGAGAAATGCGAATAATAAGAATACCCCGAGTAAAAGGTCAAATAAAAAGGAAAGCTTGTTTAAAAAAACAAAAAAAAAACAATGTAGTGACCAAAGTTCAATCAATTTAATACCATCTTTGCTTTGAAGCATTATCAAAAACGCATCTTGTCGAACACCTCGCCTTCAGCAGTTACCATTTTTCCTACTCCACTAAGTTAGATTCATTTTATCCGATTTTCCAAATAAATTACTATTGGCAAACGTAATCGGCGTAACATTTTAATATGATTAAGAGTTTACTAGATTAAATATAAAGAATACTTTTCATACACAGTCGCTGCTTCCGGACGGATAACATTACAAACTAAAATATTCTTATTTATCCTTTAGTTATACTTTTGACGTATTAGTATCTTTCATTTTATTTGTTCTTTCTCGCTATGCTATTTATAAAATTATTCTATTGACTACTTTTCTAGTCATGAATTCGGATAATTTTAATAAAAGAAGCTGATGAAAAACGTTCAGATCTCCGTTGCAACAGTATAGAATGTGTAAGCAAAGCACTGAATGCCTTGTAAAAGCAGAATTGGAAAATCAGATTTTCAATAACATTTTCAATAACATTTTCAAGCCCCCTCTTTCTATATGCAACTGTTACAGGTTTCTCAATTTTTAGATATATATCATTTTATTTGTTGAACCACTTATACAACACTACTTTCAAAACATAAAGGGTGTTTACTATACCAGTGATTAGAAGTGTGAAAACGTAGAGCAAGAAATAAGGTAATACGAAAGGTTAAGGAACAGAATGATTCATAATAATTAAACGATTCACCATTGCACAGACTGGAAAGTAAGGAGAACAAATGTATATTCATGAGAAACGTACAATGACGGTATACCGAAAAAAACATTGTTTCCTGGCAATACTCATTCAAAAGTATGTTTTTCTCTTTGCTGTGGTTCACAGATTTTTACACTTATTTGTTTTCATATTAACATTAACGTACATGTATTCCTGTTTAATCTTGTCATAATACAAACAAATTTGGTTCATTATCATTAATTACCAACAAATCGATATTGGATCAGCAAATAGCAAAGCTATTTTTGTTAAACTACCCCATTCGCATGACATTTCCATTACATCTACTCTGAATATATTGAAAGAAAAACCTTCTCCGCCTATCTTTCCATGCACCATGATATCATATTTGTTCTTTAGGATCCAAAACTACACGTTTTATACACTATTGTATACGATATGTGCTGAGTAATATAGCAATAGAAGAATTGAAATCATTCAGTGTTTTGAAACAATGTAAAATGAACGATTATATATGACTCATAATTCCAATTCCAAGAGTGATTATTTTTCATGGAGGGAGGTATTAAACGCGACTCCTTTTTACTAAAAACAAAGGACACGTTCACTAAATTTGGTCAAAGGGAATAAAATAACGAACAATAGGTTTGGAATGAAGAAGAGCTATCGTTTCAAAATGAAAAGTGGGACAAAAACTAAAATGAGTCTTGGAGATCTCGAGAATGACTTTAACATAAAGCGCTCTAAGACGCTTCATTGACTGGTCTAACTGAAAGGAAATATTTACTAAGGCAAAGGGTATCAGGACAGGATAACTAAGAAAAGGATTAAACCCAGGAACCATGGTCAACATCTGATGACACCCCCATGAACATGCACCTAGGCCTAAGCCATCACTCAACCTAGTGTTGAAAAGTGCAATTAACATATTTTAATGCAAAACTAACTTAGGTGCGTGACAAATCTACACACTTTTGTTTCACGGTTGTTGAATACAGACATTTCGACTGCCCTTCTTCAAAAACAAGGAAAATAACAAACTCTCAAGAGCTTATATTCCATTCTCAAATGGAGGAATTACAGCAAGCCGAAGAATCCAAGATATGATGTAAATACAACATGCATGTAACCTATATTTCAGGAACACTTGAATCGATTTCAAGTGACCGTATTCAGCTATGAGTTTAATCAATATCAGCGTCACAGAAAGAAAAAACTGGAATCAATCGGCTGCAGCATCCTAGAAAACGTTTAACTTGTTTCACACAAGTAGCTGGTTATTATAATCTGATCATCAATACTTTATCTCCTACTGAAGTCACTTCTTTATTAGGTAATTTAAAACCTATGCATGTGATACTTAAGCCAAAAAACTGATATTTTAACGTCATTTTTAAATTATAGTCATATAATCAAAAATCTGCTTCGTATACGATACTTGCATCAAGCCTTGAAATTGTAGGGACATTATTATAAATAAATAAATAATAATAATAATAATAATAAATATTATAAATAAAATAAAACAGTAAAATCTTGTATAACATAAATAAAATAATTTCTCACAGAATACAACAAAAACTGTTCCTGCCGGAAATACGAACAGCCCGCCAAAAGACGTTGTCGGGGTGGCTAGAAAAACGAACTGGATAAACTTCCTAAAAACTGGAATAAGAAATCTACCTATCACTGTCACTGGAACCCAATTATATCTTCCAGTAGAACATAACAGTTCTAAAAAAAACATTAGTCAATTTTCTGAAGGATGACTAAGCTGAATATATCATTCCTTTATGAAGGACCGTTACACTCAGCTAAGCAATCCTCTTTACTCTGGACACTATAACATTCAGGAAAAATACCTTATCACAGAAAATTCCTCAAGAAAACACCTCACAGTCTCCTTTAAGAGGTTAAAACCAGTAACACTACAAAACGACAACAAGAAACATCAAAAAGAATTTAACCCCTGAACAAACCTAAACAAACTACTGAATACTCAAAACAACCACCTCAACAAATACAGTCATTAAAATAAACGGACACACGCACACACAACTACACGCCCCGGAAGGGAAGGGAGTTCATTTAAAAAGAAAAAACACAAAATAATGTCTATTTATACTTTAAATAGGATTAGCTCCTCTAATTGTGTTGTGATATGATTATTATTATAAATGAATAAAAATAAAATATAACATCATAATAATAATAAATATTATAAATAAAATAATATAAAACAGTAACATTAAAGCGTTGTATTATATAAATTAAATAAAAATAATAAAAATTCTCCCATCATGGAATAAAAGCTCTTCCTGTCAGAAATAAGAACATCCGCCAGAAACGTTGAACTCAATCTCTTCCCTACGAACCTTTAGACGGGCGACACGTGTCCTAACTTCTCTCTCTGTGACACTGCGTGTGACTTCTCCCTTTTATCACATGCAATCATGAAACATTTGTAATGAAAAATAGTCACATCAGTACACTAAAAAGATAAATGAATTGTATGATATAAATGTACAATTTAACATGCCTTTAGTGTTATCTCTGTGTATAATTATTTCCTGTGAAGTATATTTTTATTTCCCGTGAACAGGAGGCTATTTCTGCTGCTATGATGTGAGTGATCACACAGAATACGATAAACGCATTCTTAAAGCCAAATGAGATCTCATTAAAATGGGAAAGGTCATTATGTCATGAAATGGCAATTTGAAACTCATCAGAATCATATTCAGTTTGGTAAATAAAAAAAATCGCTTTGTGTCCGGGGAAATTGTCTATCAGATGTGAAGTACCTTTTGACTGTTGTTTTGTTTCTTTTTGTTTTTAATGTCATACTCCTTCAGGAATTAGAAAAACATATCTCTTCCCACATTCATTTTCTTCGTTACCTTTGAATTATTATGACTTCTTAAGACGAGTAGTTTCCCGTTCTGTTCTCTACGGTTTGGAATTCTGAGTTGTTGTTCTAGACTTACTGCTAGTAAAGGTTTCCCTGCTATTTAACTTATGGCTGGAGAAACAAGAAATGGATGCTTGCCTTTATTATAGGGATTTGGAATAGGTAAACACAGCAGATTGTGCCAGAACTGGAACTCGGAGTTTCCACTTTCTGCAACGATAACTGTGTTTGCTACTTACACATTAGTGATCTGTAATCTAAAAGTTGTTTTTTGAATCAGCTTCTTTTTTCAGCTGTATAGCAACCAACTATGATATTTGGTTATATTATTCCATTTTCTAAAATTTGTAGAATGGCCTTTGTTTTTTATTTATTTTCATGTGGCCTCTATAGTGCCATTGGTTGTCCCTGTGTCATTATACTTAAATAAGATACCGTGGAAAATGTTTTCAAGCAAAAGTTTTGTCATTTTTATCTGGCAAACCAATATGTCAAAAAAGGTCAAAAGTAGGTAAATTTTCATTCTATTTTAATTTATGTATATATGATTTTTCAACTCTTACACTTGTACACTTATTGCATATACTTAACAATTTAAATATTACACATTAGTGATTTCCTAATAATTTTTGAACATTCAAATATATTTACAAATCATTTTATCTTACAATTTCAGCAAAAGTTTAAACACTTTAATCACAAGAAATTAAACAAAAATCGATCATTTAGTGACTATAATTGTTAAGTCAATTTCTAATTTTCAGTAACAATTCTTTTCTTCTTTCCTATCTCCGTGGATGATGTCCGGCTTTCATGTGTATGATTTATCACTGTCACAATACCATGGAAAAATTATTTTATCTACTTGTTTCCGGTCCAATACTTGCTAATATTCTCTATCACTAATCTTACATTTACGGATATTATTTGGGCTCCTTAGATTTAACAGTATAATTGCGTTAGATAAATACTTTAGGCAATCATTCACGAATCTGTGAAAAGCTTTGTCTTTTATTTTATCTATTAATGTAGATATTCATATATTAAAAACAAGACAAAATTCTCTTGACAAGCTAAAGTAAATACTATTCAAGAAAAAATGCGAAGAAAATAAAATTGGATAAAAATATGGAGATTAAATTGTCAGTTTGGAAATATTTAAAATGTAGATTTTAAGTTTTTTTAATAGTTGGCAAAAATTGCTTTGAAATTTATTTTACAGTAAATTTTATATATTTCTATATTTCCGTTTTATTGTAATTATTTTTTGTTTTTGTCATATAAAATTAGACAAAAATATCGACACGTTTCCTTACACGAAATCAATGAATAAAATTACCATGTTTAATGCAAACAGATGAATTTGTAAGCCTCTCCCGTTCCAATTAATTTCATCGAAATAAATAGCCAAATCAGAAATTGCCTAGCGGTGAAGAGGAAAGAAAATATCAGTCAAAAACTAAGTCCGTCTGTTCTGTAAGAAATAAAACTATACATTGCATCAGTCTGCCAATCTTTTCAGGTTGCTCTTCTCGGACTGCTCTCGAGTTTTACTAAGATGTTTTATCCCGTTAACTACTCCCCATTTATTTAGGACAACTGATTAAATATTCAAATATAAATATTCAATGTTCACCAAACGCTTCTTTAAAAAAATTAACTTACAAAATTTGGAATGAAAGAACACATTCCATCTTCAAATTTATTGCATACGAAATAAGAGACATGATTTTTCTTCCTTATACTCCTCACCGCTTCTTCTTCTTCTTCTTCTTCTTCTTCTTCTTCTTCTTCTTCTTCTTCTTCTTCTTCTTCTTTGTGCCGCGATCGTGGCTCTTCTCAACTTCCTTGTGGCTATTAGCAGTTTTTCCCCCTTTGCTAAGGTTTCTGTTCCACCATCAGTTTACACAAGTTCATCAGGTAAGTGATTCACTGTCTTCTTCTATCTCTCTTGACATCAATATAAGTTTTTCCAAGCCATCCTTCCTCATTATGTCCGAGGAATTTCAGCTGTCTCTTCCTGATTCTAAATATAAGTGTTCTTTTTTTTGCCATTTTCTTTAAGATTTCCTCGCCCCGTCCGTTCTCAGTATCCTTCTGTAGAACTACATTTCTGTTCCATCTGTGGGGAGATTGTTCAGTATTCACAACCGTATGGATGGATATCACATAGCAATCCAGCACTCTTTTCTTTGCTTCTAAGGATTTTTTTTTTGTTTCTCGGCAATTTGCTTCGCTTTTAGAATGTGACTTTCATTAGTCCAAGGTGCGTTTAGCTTTCAGTGTCACATTTTCCATCCTCTATTTTAATACAAAGAATGAGGAATTTCCAAATCTGACCTTCTTCTCTTCACCATTTATCTTTCTTGGCATTCTCTTTGTTTGTCTATAGAAACTTGTTTTGCTTTGTTCAATCAAGAACAAAGTAAAAATTAACATAACATTGGAATAATCAAAAGACGAAAAAAAGAAACAGAAACGTAAATGAATTTACACATATCGATGCAGAAAATTGCGATTGTCACTTGCAGAATAACTGAATTTAAATTGGTTTAAGTACATTTGGGAAATGGAAAATAACGTTTAATTTATGAATTCTCTATCGGTTATAAAAATTATAACATTTCAGTGCGTATTTTATCGTGGGTGATTAAAGTGTATTCAAGAAATCTTACAAAATGTGTTCAGTGGTGTAATATCTAATCCATATGGCAGTGAATACTGGATAATTTTCGTAGACGAAGAGTCTCGAAGCAACCAAATTTTATTCTGCCAACGAATGAAAACAGTACTTGAGAGGAACGAGGGAGTTTTAAAGTACAAAAGAAGCAAAGAAAGTGATACTTACAACCAGAAAGATAGAGTTGGGGTTTCTGTGCACATTATAGAAGAAAGAGAACATCTTAGAGAATTTAACCCTTGCATGACAGATTGAAATCAATAGAAGCAAAGGAAAATAAGTAGCAAAGCAAGAAAACGGGGGATGATAAAGAGTGAAAAATTACTTAGATCAAAAAAGTTATTGCCTACGTCCAAAATAATCACAGCCTACAAAAGTGTTAATAATCCCTTCTTGAACCATTTCTTCAAGTTTATGTCATGAAGAGAAGTTTGTTTTAAACTTGAATAAAAAAAAACGCTATAATTTATTACTTATCAAAATGCTATTATACTTACCTTCCAGAATTCATATAATCCGTGATTGATATTTATTATTGTTTGTTTTCTATTTAACTTAAAAGTAAATTTGAATTGTCTTATCTGTGCTTTACAGAGAATATGAAACAAGTATTGTTAAAAATATAATTCATGAATTCGACTCTCAAAATAAAGCAATCAACCGAATTCTTTAAACTCGATATTAGAATAAATATCTACTTAGCACATGATTGGTTGGGAAAGAATGTCTTATATTTCTGAGGTTATGTTTTCTTTCGAGTTTTCCTCTTACGCAATCATCCCCAGGAATAACCAGGAAGTTTTTTCAAATATATTCATTGAATCTGATTAAAAGTCTTCAGATTAATAATGATTTTCGCCTCATATTTATGAAAGTGTCAATATTGTATCCAACCCATGAAATAAATAAAAAATATTTACTAAAAAGAAGCCAAGCAAAAAATCCGAATGATTGTATTATCGTTTTTCAAAAGCACTTTATCTTTGAAAAAATATTGATTCCGGGATGTCACCAAAAAGCATGAAAATAGATTGCCAGTTACCTTCGATAAAATGTCTGTGAACGTTCAGATACACAACATCTTGCTTATATTTATATACAATTGTCATACAGAATATAATTATATTTCATTTGATGTTTTTGCTCTTTTTGTTCATGACCTCATTTTCACTTCCAACTAACCTGTGAATAACTGTGAATTCTGGTTAGTTTTTAACAAACTAAGCTTTTCACCTTTAAAGTAAATAACAGCGTTTCATTTCCTATCAATTTTGCAAAATGTGTGTGTGTGTGTGTGTGTCTGTGCACACTCGTGATTATTTCCTTGCAGATATATATTTTTAAGTTCATATCTATAGTAATAAGTTTTAACTTTGTTGAGCGATGACGATAAGTCTTTGACTCAAAATAGTCACGTAATTTGCATATACACTGACTTAATTCTATTTCAGATTTTATCTCAAAAACTCTTATATCCCAAACAAGATATATAAAGTTGTTTGGAAGAAAAGGGTTTTTGAAATAAAATTTCAAGTAAACGTATATACAAATTATGTGACTGATAAGCTCATATTTATCCAGTTTTCTATATATGCCTAACATTTATTTTAACTAAATAATTACAAGTCGGTTTTGAGTTTTTTATTTACTTTTTCTTCTACTTTCTAATTTATTTTTCAATCTGTTCAACCGCAGATTTCTCTGAGTATTTATTTTACTCTTTTCTTCCCCACCCCTCAACATTTTAATCTCTTCAAATTCCCCCTTTTTATTCATTTTCTTTCTCTGCTGCTTTTTTTCTCTCTCAACCTTTTATCTTCTCACTTCACTTTCATTATTTTTCCTTCTTTTTATATACTTCTTCTATCCAATTATTCTATTCTTTCATTATAACATTGTAAAACTTAGAAAAAACATGTGCATATGTTCCTTTCTATTGATGACGGTGATTTTTTATTTAAAGTGGGCTCACCAGCAACATTTCTTCCTTTCCATTTGCCATAAAGGAAAATTCCAGCCTATTCTTACGTTTTATTTTCCTTACTTCATCTTATTTCTACTTTAATGATATTTTCTGTTTGAAATTCTATTCCACTTGATAAGTTTCTGGTTCTATCTGAAATCTTCTTTGTAAGTTCTATCTCCTCATCCCTTCCTCCTGCTCTCTATCTCTTTGTCTCTTTCTATACATAATCATGTCCCTTTCTTTCTCTTATTTCATTCTCTCTCATCTAAATTCTATCCTCTCCCTTCCTTATCTCTTCCTTCCCTCTCTCTATCCTTTCTCTATCCCATTTTCTCAATCCTCTTACCTCTCCTCATTCTGATTCTCTTTCTTCAATTCTCTCTCTTTCATTTCATTTCCCTCTCCCTTTCTATTTTCTCTAATTTTCCTAAATGTCTCTTATCTTCTCTCTGACAACTCACCTCTCATTTCTTCCCGCTCCCATCTTTCTACGCACCACTTCTTTTCTTTTTTATTTGTCCTACATATCACATATATATATTTATGCATACATATATATATGCATATATATATATATGCATATATATATATATATATATATATATATATATATATATATATATATATATATATATATATATATATATATATATATATATATATATATATATATATATATATATATATATATATATAATGTATTCTTTTCATTCATATTGATAAATTATTGTATGTGCGTTTTCTAATTTATTTGCTTTCCTTTCTGTGAGATAAACCAATGAGACTATCTTCGCTTCATCTCAATGCCACCCATCTTCCAAATGCTTTTAAACAAGTTGGAATGCCTCACCTAGTAACGACAAGTGTAGCCCTGGGGTAGCTTCACTTAAGTGAATCTAAAAGCATTGTTTTCTCAGAATAAGAGAGAGAGAGAGAGAATGATAGCGAGAGTGAGTGTTTGTGTGTGTCTGTGTCTGTGTGTGTGTGCATGTAAATATAGCTCCGCGATTAAGTCAATGAGTCTATATCGATGGAAACATTTCTACACTGCATTTTTCCTTCCAGTACTCTGCGTAGGTGATTTTCTGAAAAGCAAGCATGTTTGGAAATGCTTCATTCTACACAGATATAGTGTTCTCTGCATTTCAATTTCATGTGTGTATTTGAGGAAACATGCGTGCGTTCACATCTGTACGTGCCATAGTCTATCCTACTTTCTCTGCACATTTTTATGACAAGTTATGCATCTACGTACACCGATTTAAGCACAAAAGATGTGGAAAAGCAAAATTTTCAACAATAATGTAATTCAAATTAAGTTTTATTGAACTTTTTTGAATTGGGACCGCAAATTCTGAATTTTCGTAGGTCTGTTTTTGTGTATATATATGTGAAATTTTTTTTATGCTATACACACACCCACGTGCATATATGCGTGCTTAGCTCAAGTCTATATGATTAAATATGAGAATTCACAAATATCAGTAAATGTAAATATATGTTGTGAGTACAATCATATAGATATATATGTCGGAAATGTACATATGCGTTAGTACATGAGTGTATATCCCCTTATTTGTGTCAAAGATTGATAGTCTGAAGGTTTCGGTGCATTTTTAATGTGGTCACACACACATATATATATATATATATATATATATATATATATATATATATATATATATATATATATATATATTTTAATTTAGAGCCATTGTTTTAATGTTAAAATAATTATTTTCACTTATACTTTTGACCATGATCATATATGTAAAATTTAAGCAAATATTATACTCTTTTAAAAATACATGCACTGACAGGGATTAATTAAGTCTAGTAATATACTCCTTTTAAATAATATTTGGTCGAACCATAATCATCGATTAGTTTAAGGATACAATTCAAAATGAACTTTTCGATATTGCATTGACATTATCAATTACTATTCTTATTTTATTCCAACTGAAGTAGATGCGATGTAGCAAAAAGTTTAAGTGGTCATCAGAAACAAAGGATATATAAGCTTTCTTAAGTGTCTATGATTATACAGAGCAATAGGTTCTGAAGTTGGATCTTTGCAAAATGTTTCTTACAATATCATTGGTGGATATTTTGATAAGCTAAGATATGGACAATTAAGAATAAAGATTCTGTGAATTGATAGATGCATTCAGTAACAGGAAAATGACAACCCTTGATAAAAAATATTTAAAATTGGTGTGACCACTCAAAAATACTCTGAGAGCAATCTGAATTCATAGGACGTGTAAACCTTTCCTTTAAAGACCAATTCATTAAACTGTATAACTACTGAAGATTCGAACTCTAATCTAAAATGAGAGGAAGCGACGAATCTTCGGTTTTGAAGGTCAGATGTACTTAAGACGTGGGTAGGTAAAGAATAAACCGTTAAACACAGAGGTTGAAGTGACATTTTGTGGTGTTATAGAAACAATGTCTCTGACATGTCAATTCAGCTTCTCGAAAGCCATCGCTCAAACGACTCTAGCTGAATATGGTACTTGCCTTCACTGGACATTTATTACATTATTTTCGCAGTATGTGCTCTGTTTAAATCTCATATAGATATATGGAAGTTTCTATTTTAGAAAATTCGAAAAACTTTTCAAAATATTCACACCTTGCAAAATTGGCTCCTATATGTTCATTGGCCTTAATGTTGGCATTTAAATTTCGTCTTTCACGTTGTGCTGAAAACGAAATATCATCAGATCCAAAAAAATATTAATCGTAGCTAGGGTGTGAAAAATTACCTTAACACTTTCTGAAATAGGATGAAATTATTCATAATTTTCATGAGCTAATTCCTTCTTAAAAGAGACATGTAAGTTGGTGAAATATGATTCGATATATCAATAGAAGGCTAGTTTATGCGCTAAATAATAAATGACAAAAATATGCCTTGTTAGATGTGATAAGTTCAGACCACTGACAGTTTCAAATCTTACTTTGACTGTGTTCTATATATTTATGTTAAAGAACTTCGCGTGTAAAGTAATTATTAGTGACCTAGTCTCGCATAAAATAACGGAGAGTTCATCCCATGTTGAGAGCTCTACGAATCGGACATGACGTTAGAGTTGTTAATCAATACTATAACAAATGTATTGTAATCTCAGATACAATGGCATTTTTGATTGTGTAATCAAATTTTAAGCAAAGGACGTGTTTGAAACTCGTCCAAAGTATTAAAATTACAATTCGGAAAGATGATAACTGTAGATTTGTGCATCGTCTTCTGTGAATCAATTGTTTAATGTGCCGTCCGTTAAAGAAAAAAATATGGAAAGTGGGATGCGATCCAAGTTTTATCAGAACGTACTTCTTGAAATTCTCATACTTTACTCTGCTCACTTTAAACGTCTGTGAGTTTTCGATCTTGAAATTTGAGATAAGAATTCATAAGAATTGATTCTAAAAATCTGTAGACTTCCTCAGCTGATAAGATTGATTGCTGTCCTCGAAAATTCTCATCTCATTCAACGCTCGACTCATCTTGTGTACCCACACCCGATTTCCCCCCTAAAATGGAGGCACTATTGAGCGAGTTGCACATAACACCATCGATGATATTGCGCAGTCTCTAAATTAGACTCCCATAAGGTGGTGGGGACGGGATACCAGCCGTTGTCCTGAAGAAATATGCTCCTGTCCTCTCCAAAATATATAACTACAGCTTCAACGACTCTTGCTTTCCAGAAAGTCCCTATCTGTTGTACCTGTCTTCAAGAACTCTGGAGGCCCTTCTGATACATCTAACTACCGTCCTTTCAGTCTCCTACCACTCTTCAACAAAGTCTTTGAACCTTTAATCAACGCCGAAATGGTTAAACACCTTATATCCCATTATCTGCTCTCTGACAAGCAATATGGTTTCCGCTTTTCCCGATCTACCGCTGATGTGCTCACGGCCATAAGTGAATTTGTTTACCAGGCACTTCACAATAACGGAGAAGCTCGAGCTGTGGATCTAAATATCTCTGAAGCGGCATTCTTCGTAAGCTTCAGGACGATTACTTCACTTAATACAAACATTCTTGTCAAACTGGGTAATGAAGGTCGTCCTAAACGGATTCTCCTCCAGTTCCTTTCTCACGAACGCAGGTATTCCCCAAGGCCCTATCCTGTGTTCTACACTGTTTCTAAACTTCATTAATGAGCTTCCCGATGCCATCAGCTCCCAAGTAGGTATCTCTGCAGACGACACCACAATTTACTCCTGCCTCAATAGCAAATCTGGTATCGTTGACAAAACTAACCTGGTCGTTGGTCTCGAAAAGAAGCTCCAATCTGGTTGACTGAGGCAAGAAATTGCTGGTAAACTTTAATGGTTCAAAAAGAAAACTGCTCTCTTTTACCCATCACAGAGAGCCCTCCCTGCTTCCCATTAGAATGTCTGATGCTTAACTCCACGAGAGAGCCTCTCTGCGCCTGCTTGATCTCACACTGTCCGTTGAGTTGAAGTGGAACAAATACATTGAATCAATAGCTTCATCTAACGCAAGGAAAATTGGCTCCCTGTGTCGCTCCAGAAAGTTTTTCTCGCCTGAGTTCATCCTTCAAATCTATAAATCAACCATTCGCCCTTGCATGGAATATTGCTGTCATATATGGTCTAGTGCACCCGCTGTTTGTCTCAAAGTCCTCGACAAAATCCAGACACGGATATGCAATGTGATTGGTTCTGATCTGGCATCTCATCTACAGTCACTTTCTCACATACGTTTCGTCGCTTCCCTCTGTCTTTTCTACAAATACTTTCTCGGACGAATACTTTCGCTGGTTCCCAAACTGCAAGAATTTAAGCGTGCTACTATGTTGGCATCTCCGTTCCACGCTTTCACTGTTAAATGTCTCTTCTACTCTAACAGCTTCATGTTTCGCACCTCCCGTCTGTGAAACCTCCTTCCACTTACTTGCTACCCTGATAATTATAATCTTCAGTTATTCAAATGCAATGTTAATCTTCATCTCCAGATGCCTTGATCTAATTCCCCGTCCATATTTTCATCCTTTCCTCCATCATGCCTCTTTGCTCTTGCTCCCTATTCTCTGTAACACCCTTGCGTGGTAGTGGCACTCCCGCCTTGCTTGGGATGAAATGCTTTAAAAAAAAGAGGAAAAAATGGGCTGACAATGTGGACTGGAACCGAGACATGTGGAGAGATGTGCAGCGAACCTGCGACCCCACCCGAACATGAGACTGATAATGAGAAAACAAAATTCCGTCGAAAATGTTATTTTACTTTTTGTGGCGATGGAAAGTATGAGATAGCATTTAGCGAAAGATTTGCTTGATAGGTACCGAGGCAATTTCAGATTGTTACTTTAGTAAAGAATATACAAAACAATAAACATTAATAGTTAGACTTCACTGTACTAATTCAACTGATTCTGAAATTTCTAGAATTTACAAGCTGCAGCGCCAGTCCTAATTCATGCAGACACTTTCACTCTGAAGAGTGTCTTTTTAGGGTGAGGATTGGCGGCATTAAAATTTAGTATCTTTCTTACAAATCTCAAATTGTTCAACACCAAATTTCCTTTAATCTAATATGTGTGTACGTTAATCAATTTTAAACCACATACTTTCCGTTTACAGAATAATATCAGGAGAAATGTAAAAAAAATACAAATAGCAGAAACTTTTCAAATTATATATGAAAGCTCAGCACAAAACGAAACGCACCACGTATAATATTGAAAAAAAAAAAAACACCAGCTTACAACACCTCAAAACAATGCATCCTATGCCTCTAGAAAGTAGCGATAAGCTTTTTTGCTTCTAGGAGAAAATAGCGATAATCACTAATTTGGAAATGACTGAGGTATAAATATTGCATTAAGAACAAACTGGAAAAAGGCTAAATCTTACAAAAATATTAGGGAAAACTCTCTCTCTAGGTCGTTTATCATGAAGGAAAGCAGAGCACCATGGTAAGAGAGGATTTTAACAGAATTGCGTCCAGTATGAAAGTTAATATGTCTAGCATGTTTATTGAATATAAAGAAAAACTGGTTGAATAAAATATCTACTGCAAAATCAAGTTCTCTACTGTAGAATGGGGATTTGGGAAATATAGTTACTAACACTAAGGTAATAACCAAACAGTCGACTCTTACTCTGTTTTTAAAAATAATAAGCAGCCCCGATACTCTATTCATCTTTCATGCGTGTTGCTCTTTAATGACCATTGTCTTACGGGCAATTCTGGGCCGCTCCAAGCCAACTTTTCTTGTGACTGTCTCCATCTATCTCTGTTTTCGCTTCGGCTACGAGAAATATGACCATAGCGTATCTCTGGCAACATTCCTTGTTAGGTCCATCTACGTGTGTGCCATGCGTGTTTGAACCTGCAGAGTGCTCGTTTATATAGATGATTCTCCTCGCCTACAAAAAAAAATGAACATTGATGTAAACAATTTTTCCATCCCGACTCTCTTAATCTTAGGTGATCTTGTTAATTAACTATATGGTACTCTTTTTGTTTAGAATCTTCCTAGATATCATTCTATAAATATAATGGTTTTTTTGCGGGGGACGATCACACCGGCACAAACAAGTCACAATCTTAGGTATTAGCAAAAAAAAAAAAGAATTTGTATATATTATTTTCTGTAAAACTACACACGTTTTGGAAAGATAAACAAACTTCCAAATTTAATTACTCAGGACTCAGTAATTCGGATAACACATTAATGATGTCTTCTTATCGTCGGGAACTAAATAGGGTGGGGAACGTTGGTTTTGCTCAATTTTACTTAATTTTGGTTAGTTAATTCTTAGTTCCATTCTCTTTGGAAATGTTCCTAAATTCATTTTATTATTTTAAAGCATAAATTTTAATGTTTTTTTGGGGTTTTTTTTTCATATTTTATCACCCATTCAAGCTACCCTTCTGGGAATTTTAATAATTATTATCAAATTAGAAGTCCATCCAAATCACCACCTTGTAATTTCATGCAATTCAACTTTTAAACCTGTGCACTGATTATCCAGGTTACTGAAACTTCAAAAACATTTTTAATTTTACAAAATGTGCGAAACGTTTACAGAGAGAAAATATTTTGAAGAAAAATATAGTGTTTTTAATGAGGACAAAGTTATAAAAAACAATATTAAAGTGACATGTATGTTCTGAGAATCTAATTGGACAAATCGTTCATTCATTGATTTTGTGAATTGTTGTATTTCTTAATATGAAAAAATCTTCACAAAATTCAAAATATAATTCCATATTTGATCTTTGCTGGTAAATTGTCGTTCACCAATGTAAAACTTCTTCAGAATGCTCCAAATGTTTCAATCGGGTTATGGCCAGAAGATCTACTTTCTCAAACAGGTTTCCTTGAAACTGATTTTATTTAGATATTCATTTTCTTTGCCAGTCGTGTATAAATTATATTTATAAAAGTTTCTTCTTGAATAATTAGTTTGTGCGTGTGTCTTTATGTATGTTTTCCAATTTGATACCTTTTTAATGGAGGCTTTGTGATATTTTGCCTCTTGATTTAGAGCCCAACATTCAGTGTTTTTCGAAACTTTTTTGCTGCAATGTATAAAAATTTTATATGGTAAAAATGTTTTGTTTTGTTTTTCATTCTTGATATGGTACACAGATTAGCTATATAAAGTCTTCAACTTGATTTTGTCAAAATCTAAAAAAAACCTTCAGAGTTCAGTATTAACTGATCATTTTTACAATTTCCAATATATTTTGCTTTTCGCAACCTCTGATGTTATTAAACATCGTCAAATATGCTTTGCAAACCATTTTCAAAATTCAGGATATTTCCAACAAATAAGTGTTGTTTATTTACTTCTGTGAATAACGAATAGGTTTTCATCTTCCTGCACAAAAAGAATAAGCTTTAATCTTAAATGTACAGATAGATATTCAGTAAATAATTCAGCAAATAATTCTTTATAATCTAATAAGTCGTTAAGACGATGTCGTTAAAACTATGTCATTAAAACTTGAAAGTGTCTAATAATTTCATATTGTGTGTGAGAATATATATATATATATACTCTCATATATATATATATATATATATATATATATATATATATATATACTATCACTCATATATATATATATATATATATATATATATATATATATATATATATATATATATATATATATATATAATTGTAAGTAAAACAGCAAAAATTGAACCTGACATGAGGATTTTTCAGTTGAAGTATGAAACCCCAGTAGCTCAGGTTTTACGGTTTTATTTTTAATTCTGCACTTTTCTTATAATTCTATTGGCTCTCCTTCGCATTGATTCCTTTTTATTATCAGTTTCGCTTTAGTAAAATCTAACCAACCTCCATTTTATTTCGATATATTTACCTGTCGCTTATTTTTTGTTTTAACAAATATGTAAGCATCGTAGTAGTGAGAGTAGTGGTTGCTTCATATGTACATTATATATACACATTTGTAACACGCATAACCATACATAGATACATTTGTGCGACGTCCTTGTTCGCAGTGTGCGTGTTTTTTTTTAAATTAATTCTTAGAAGATTTATTAGATGTTTTGACGTTACACATGCAACCAGAAGACAATCATGTGTTGATTTATACAATTAAATAAAAAAAAACTTAATTTAAAAGAAAAATAGTGATTGTCTGTTGGAAATATAGCGTGTTAGTTCGGATGAAAATACCAGATTTTATATCTAGCAAGATTAATGTAATCTTACTCAGTGTCTTGGGCAATTGTTTTGAGGTTAAAGTCTGTGACAGGCCTCTAACTTGTCAATGCTTCAAACATTCGAATCATCATGAATGTAGCTAAAATCAAACGTTAAGAATGACATTATATTTCGTTTAGTACTTTTAGAAGAATCACGTAACTTTTCGGTTCATTCATGTAACTTAATATATTGAAATAAATTTTTAAATATATATAAAGTCATGAATTCTCATAGAAAATGACCTTTTTTTATCTCGATATAGTTTTTTTTTCTTTTCCGCTAAAAGAATGAAACAAATTCTGTTGATTTGAAATAGAGCGTAAATTTTGGTCCTTCTTCATATTTCTTTTAAAAGAAATAAAATTAATTAATATCATTTGAATAAGTGCTGGAGTATTTGCTTTATGTTCTTTTTGTTTGCCAAGCTATAACACACATTTCGTTAATTACAAATATTCTATCAATATATTGAACCATCATCGCGCGCTTGTATTTCTCTATTCAATCGTTTGATTAGCTGTTACTTCCTTTTAATGTTTAATCCTGCTGCGTGCAATGAAAACAATTCAACCTTTTTTTTATTTCTCATTTCTTTAAAAGATATTTTATGTCTCAAAACTTTTCTCTTCTATTTGCTTTTTTGCAAATAAGCAATTTTCAAAATTACTTTTGAAAAAATTGCTGTTTAGGAAAGATTAAGAACTTATACAGCAAGAAAGTGTATCTTGTAAAATAAAGGGAAAATTAAATGTGCACTTTTTTAAGTAATCACCACAGAAAAACTACAATTGCAATATTTGGCTGTAAAATAAAAATTACTCTGACAGAAAGCATCAGAAATAAGTTGACTGATTAATTTCATCATTGTTGCTATTACGTTTCTTAAATTTGTCCTCCGTACTTCTTAATTTTTCAAACCTTTTTATAACTATTATTTATATTTTTACGATCATTCTGAATGAAAATGATAATATACGGAAGAATAAATATTATTTCGCAACTACTATTCAAAATTTTTTTTGAATTAAGTATTGGTGTCAGAATTTTCACCAAATTTGCATTCTTCTTTCCTGAAAAATGTTATAACCTGACAACGGAAAATATGACACAGAAATTTAAAGTTACTTTGGAATACCGAAAGATGCCTTCCAAAATGAAAACAAATTAAAAAAAAAAACAGGAAAATTTCGTTAGAAACAGAGAAAATAAAGCAGAACTGCTTGAACTATCAACCGTCCGATATGACAATGAATGAACAATTTGCTGACAGATGAAAAGGAAATTTGAGACAGAAAAGATACGGTTCTTTACATAGACGGAACATGTGAGCAACGAACAAAGAATCAAACCGGAAGCAAAAAGGACACTTATATTTAGAATCAACGAGTAACATACTTAACTAGCTTGTGTAAATAGGAACAGGGACTTGGAAGGATCGTAAGTGGATAAATATTACAAGGATAGAAAGTAGTGAAGAGCTATGATATTAACCTGAAAGGTTACTCAATGATAGCACATTAAGAGTTAGACAATATGCACTTATTCTCATACATCTTGTAAACAACAGGAAATCATCGCATGTCAGTTTATCCTCGATTCACAATGAGACCAAATAGTTAAAAATCATAAATTTTACGGAATAAAAGATAAACATCTGGCAATATGTAACATGTATTTGAAATAATTGTATTTTCTATTTCCTCTGTTACTTGGCTGTTTTGCTCAATTTATATATTGGATGTTGTTTACAATATATATTAATCATCCATTTGGTAGTCAGATTACAAACAAGGTTTTCTAAGTTTGATTCATTGAAAGCACCTGCACTTAATAAAGATATTGTTGAATAAATCTTAACAAACGCATCATTTTCAGAATTCATGGCAAATGTATGATAGTCACATTTACATCTCTAATGATGCGACTGAACTCAGTTTCAACTTTAGCTCTTGTTTTGGAATCTAGATATTTTTCTTCTGAAAGAACTTTAGTAATCCATGTTCATTACATGTTTCACCTTCATACTTGTTTTTAGTTTCCCTCCTTCTCTACTTCCACCCCTCCCGCCCTACTCCACCCTCTCTATATATCTCTGTCTATCTATCTACCAATGTGCTTATTGTGTTTGGGGTACAAATGTCTGTGCTTATGACAAACAATGTCGTCGCTTAAAATATTTAAACTTAGTATTTTTATCTCCAGCAATATATCTTCGAAAACGCGGGAATGATAAAATTGATTAATATTTGGTTGAAGAAGTCACTCATATTTTTCAACAGTCTTTTCAAAATGAATTGTATATATTGACTCGGATATTTAACTATATGCGAATTCTGAATATGCATTCATATATATATATATATATATATATATATATATATAAAAGTGAGAGAGTGGTGTACGTCTGTGTGTAGAAACGCGAATGTACATTTAGGTTTGTCTGTTCCTCCATGTACGTAAATGTTTTTACATAATTGCAGCTATAGTCACAATATTTTCACTCAAATATGTGTCACATATACGCATCGAGTCATATTCAGTATACCATACAACTATCCTTAACGTATTTCATCAGCAAATTGCAATTAAAATAAAACCAAAAGATTATTTCAATATTGTCAAAAACAAACTATCAAAAGCAATCAAATTTTGCATTGCCTCTAAGTAATCACATTTACAAAAAAACATTCACTCAAAAAGAAAGAAAATAAGCAGATTCAATAAAATAAGCATAAAACTTCAATTCTTATTGCATCGATTGAAGAGGAAAAAATAGATGAGGTGAAGACGATGATATTCTGGGGTGGGGTACCAACTGAAAGAAAGAGTGAAGAAAATTGGGATACAATGGCGAATAATCATTAGAATGACAGTGAATAAACAAGAATGAATTTGAGATGATACATAACTAGTAAAAGTAATAATCATAAGAATACTCTAACGATGATGAGTTGAATAAAAACACATGAAGTTATTTCGCGGCAATACTTAATTAAACCATGTGATTTTTATCTTCACACAAAAAATATTAAGCCAAAATATTTTATTAATCTGTTATTCGTCTAAATGTATACACACACTAATCACTTGTAATCCAAAAATTTATCAAACGTTCTCTGGTAAAATAATTGAATCAATATGCCATAAAATGATTTTTCAAAAGCCTAACTAACTGAAACATCTTAACCGAATTAGAATACCAATCAGGATTCATTGTTGGTGGAAGTAATCTTAACAACATAAGACAGACTAATGACAGTGTTAGTGGCAGGCTCAGAAAGAAAAGTGAAACAACTCTGAGCCAAGAGAGTAAAAGAAATTTAACAAACGGATTAACTCTTAATCAAGACAGAATGCTTGGTCAATCGTAAATGTGAGCTACGTATGTTAAAATCAAGTAAGTTCAGATATTTAACTCTCTGGGCAGTGGAGTAAAAGACAACAGAAAATGGAACACAGAAATCCGAAAACGCAGAGGAATAGCAAAAGTTGTCTTCTAAAAACAAAGCAAAAGTATGAAAACAAAAAATTCGTTGTAAACAAACAAAAGAATGTAATCTCTAATCCATATGGCAACAAATGCTGGAGTATATTTGACAGTTACCCATCTCACGCTGAAAATATTATGAACAGTCCTTATGTGCAACGAGTAAATATTAAGAAAAATAGGAACTATTTAACCTACTTAACGAGTGTGTGACTGAATGGCAGCACAGGGATTGTAAAATATCAGAAATTCTTACATGTACTGTGTCCTTTTATGACAATTATAGTCTCCACAATTTACTATCCTTTGTATCTTAGTAAGATTTTTCTTACTGTTATCTCTCCCAATCCCTGTTCTACCTACCATTTTCACAAACTCGTTACGTAGGTTACTCACAGCTTTCCTGTCTTCAGTATGTTCTACGAGTAAAGTTACTCAGGCCCTCTTTTCTTCGTTATATGTCCAAGAAATTTCAGCTGCATTTCTGATTCTAAGTACAAGCCTCCTTGTTGTTTCCATTTTCATTAAAACTTCCATAAAGTAAGAAGCCGAAAGAGAATTCCTCGAGTACAAGCGAAGAATTCTAACCGTAAGTTCTATGCTAACAGTTTCTTCTCTTGCACTTCTGCAATTCTCTTTCGGCTTCTTACTTTCCAGTCAAACGCTACTTTTTGTCTTCGGAATTCCTCTTCATTGATTTTTCTCTGTCATTAATTTTTTCTCATGTTCACTCACACTCAATAACACCTTGGCATACACGTGCCTAAGGACGTGACAAGCGTTTAACCTAAGATTACATGTGAGAGAGAAGAGAGAAAATGAGTGTGAGACAGAGAACACGAGACTTCAAAATACAAACTTTAATAAACAGTAAGGTTCGAACAAGCTATTTGAGAAGGTTAAATATGCTTAAATGTTAGACTTTTAAAATGATCGGCTTTAATCTATACATAAATAAGATGGGTGTATGTAATTGTGTGTTTAGAATTTGAAGGTCGACTATTGAGTTGAACTTTTTTTCTGCATTTCTTAATGAATTACGCTGGAGTTTTGCTTTTAAAACGTGCCGACCTTGACATGAAATCTTATTCTATGCTTTAAAGATTATTTTAAAGGATTTTTTTAAAAATATTGATTATGACAACGAAAATATTTGTTAGTTAGCAATTAACTAGATTTACGCATGTTTTTGTAACAATGCACAACAAACGAAGAAAATATATCAATACAAGCCAGAAAATTTTTATCCATTTTTCAAACGACAGCTTAACATTTAAATGGGTATATTTCATTTACGAGAAAATATATTTCAGTTTCTGCTTCTAAATAGCGAAAGAGTTTTAAAATCTATTTTTCATGCATTTGTTACTACCAAGTAATAAATAAAAATTAGTTCGGACTGTTAATTAAATAGTATGTTGTTCATTTTTTTCTGTCATTTTCAGGCATGTTTATAATTCTATCCTTCCACAAACTTTTAGTTCTCTCGGCAAAGAACAGTTCGATATGTCTTTTGAAGGAACTGTATTTCTTTCATTAAGTGATTTCTATAAAGTCCAAAATAAATACTAATCGAAATTTACTATAACTGGAAAAACTTACCATGATATAACCTGTTCTTACCTTATCATCAGAAAACACGCAATCTATCACATAATTTCTCTTTAATACACGTCGATTGTTACCTTCAAATGGCCTAATTGGTACTTGTTAGAAGCAATTGATGGAATTCTTCGAAAAAAGAAGTTTCGATTCCATTACAATTTCTTTCATTCCACTGTTGCTAAGTATCCACTCTTCGTCGCCTTTCACAGTTTGTTTCGAAAATGGAACATTTAAATGTGCTTCAGTCGATTTTTCCTTTTAAATTATGTGGAATCAAGGTATCTAACATAAGTAGATCGGTGTAAATTATATCAATGCTTGATTTAGACACTTTGAATACGATGGTAATATGCCGTACAACATTATTCTCAAGTAATGTCTTGATTTGATTGCTGTAATTTTTATCTTTACTCGACAGTGAAGTATCGTTCAACGAAAACTGCGCACTAATGTAATAATCATTCACAATACCTTCTTTACAAACTGCTCGTCATTATTTTGTTTGACTTTTTAAAAAATAAAAGAGAAATAATATGCCGAAAAATATTATTAATTTTCATCCGTTATTAGTATTAGAATCAATAACTACATGTTACACACTCTACCAATTTCTTTTAAAATGTACCAATGTATAATGTCACAAAACAAACCCAAATCGATATATTTAATAAAAACCTAATTATATATTAACTTCAAACTAAACATTCCTAATGCTGCCAAACAAACACAATGATCTGTTTGACCAACCAGATATTAAACCTGGTATTATTTGTATATATATATATATATATATGTGTGTGTGTGTGTGTGTGTGTGTGTGTGTGTGTGTGTGTGTGTGTGTGTGTGTGTGTGTGTGTGTGTGTGTTGCACGGATACTGATTACTGGCCAACCTCCTCAGAGATGAAGAGACAGACTTGAGATAGAACGATGTTGACAATCCCATTAACTGAACAGGTGTGCAACAAAGTAGTTTTAAATAAACTGGTAGCAAAAATATTTGAAATTTCTAAAAACACAATAAATTAAAACGGCCTGTAGAATTACAGAACATACTGAAGGTAGAAGGGACAGAGGAAGTCGCCGGGTAACCCTTACCTAACAAGCTTGTGTAAATAGGTGACTTAAGAGGGATTGGGAGAAATAATGAAATTACATACCTTGCTAAGAGCAAAAAAAGATAGGAAGTTATGGAGAGTCATGATCGTCCACGCCCTGGAGGATAAAAGAATTGCTGATGGAGATGACAGCGGGCAGTCTGTAGCCATTGTTGCTAATAGATAAAACGTTTATTATCGCTAAATTTAGATCTACTTACATACGCTCCTTCACACAATACAGACAAGTTATGTTATATATACGGAACATCGAAACCTATCGTTGTGAAAAGAAACATCTCAGATCTATCTATTTGAATATCAAAATATATATCGTCATATGTGCACGTGTAAATGTATTGGTTACCTGCATAACTTAAATACTGAAGTTAGGGAAGGGCTAATAAAATCATTTTACCTTGAGTTATTCATAAAATTGCAAGAACAACCTTGTAGCTGAGTTTTTTCTTCATCCTCATTTATGAAAATTGACATATGTGTAGTATCTCAAGTATGAATGTACTTACTTGTATGAACCTAATTTTAAATAAGAGAAGAGCCAATAGGTCAACAAAAAGTCGGCTACATCCCTTTGATTTCTTATTTATAAAGCTATAAAATATAAGGTATTATCGAAAATTAAAGCCATCTCTAATGCGTGTGGCATCCGTCGGCTTGGAATCTGGAGAGAGTTATTGTTTGCCTTTTTTTAATTTTTAATTCAACTGTTCTCTCCTGAGAGCAAGGTAGGGCAGAATTTTGATGATAAATCGACAGTTGCTCATGCATCATGTCTACCCTCTCTATGCCATTGATGATGTCCAACGGAAGGATATGGACCGATATTTTTAGCAGTGTAGTTGCAGGAGTGACAAGAATGATGATGGTTGCAGTATCGGAATGCCTTTGAGACTGGATCCAGTCATATCTATGATCGTCCCAATATTCACAAAGCTGGTATTCCATTGAGACCTATAGTCGAGCAGTAACTGAGCAGTACTAAAATAAATATACATAGGTTGTGTAACAAGACCACTCTATCCTCGTAGATTGAAGGGTTCAGTTCGAAATTCCTTAAAGCTTTTCCTGATCAGCATACCCCTGATGAAGGTCGGAGGGCACAACGACAAAGATGGGGACAATAGTCCTCATGTAAATAATATAAATAATGATAACTTTTCATCCCAGCAATTTAAACAGAAAGTAATTGCAACAAAATATTTTACTCATAAATCATCCTTTGACCTTCAATCTTTCAGTCAATGATTGCTGATTTTCTACTCTTTTGACCTTGACATTATACGCTGCAGTTAATACTGCTTTCTATAGAACTTCAACATTCTTCCCATTCTCATATATGCTTCCTTAAATGGTGGATTACAAGTTT
The DNA here is from genome assembly GCA_903632075.3 of Acanthosepion pharaonis. Lineage (NCBI taxonomy): Eukaryota > Metazoa > Mollusca > Cephalopoda > Sepiida > Sepiidae > Acanthosepion > Acanthosepion pharaonis. Next base: position 794,318 of record CAHIKZ030004353.1, on the reverse strand, counting down.
TCTATTGCAGACGTATCTGGAGATGCTAGAATTCATTCCATTAATTTGGGGTTTCTAAGTTTTTGGCGAGATTGGATATAGCTTTGAGGGGGTCATTGTCTTGCATGAATATACACTTTATATATACGATATATATACCGATAATCCAAATCTTACCTACAATAAGATTTCACTCTATTTTCCCCTCTTTGTTTGCTAAATTGGGTGGGTTGTTTATTTTTATGAATCAAGTCCAAACCAATTGAGCTTTACATTTATGAATAAATTTTACTGTTGGGAAATCAGTTTTCATGTATTTATTCACCCAAATGACACATTTCTCTTTCTAATGTTTACTTATATTTGCTAGTTTGGCAAAAGAAAAGGAAGAAACCAATGCGTAACATTTTAAATACAAGGTTATTTTATCAATATTTTTCTCTGCCGACATTGAAAGCTCAAGCATATTCCAGTATACTTGCATATGAACTAATACAAACATAAATCATTTGTTTTCATGTCTACTATATAAGAATGCATACCTACTGCTCCTAGTACTACTATTTACAATGACTATTAGTTATATTATCTCAAGAATATGCTGATAACATTAAAACATTATGTTTCTAAATTATTTCTCAACAATAAACGGCCAACTATGGAAACAAAACCATCCGGGCAACAAACTCGTTATATATTTGATCAGACCATCAATAATCAGAACTTAATGAGGCAGAAACTGGCGATATTTTTGGTCCGGAATCTGCCTTGATCATGTCGCTTGATTGCCCTCAATTATCACTTATTGATTTTAGATCGATTTGTTCTTCAGTGGATATTTTCATATTGGCTCACTAGCCTATCCAATACGTTGAAAATTTTAATAGCTGATTGTCAAGATGATTGATTGATCAACTAATTGATTTTATTACTCGACATTTATATCTGATGCGATAATCAGAATTCGATTGTATCAATTCGAAAATAAGGTAAAGTATGAAGGGCTCCAAAACATTCCGGATATTATCTCTTAACTTATGTTTTCATATAAGGCTTTGAAAAATGTCACACATTGCTTCCATGATTTTAGACTTCATTAAAGTGAAGTTTTCAATTTCAGTTAGTCTACCTCGCTTGCGTCTGAAAAATATAGAATACCATCTTAGTCATATTATCCAACAAATCAACACTGAAAATATTCCATGTTTCTGCCATTGATTATACTTGTAATTTTTGCTTTATTTGCACAATTTTGATTTAAAAAACAAAGAATTTCTCTACTATTTGTATCTATTACGTGTCAGTTAACCGCGGGAACAGTCAACGTTATCCTCACAAAAAAACTTATTAGAAACAAAATTTTGATTAAATAAAGTACAAATTTAGTTGACAAGTAGTGATTATTTCATATACCATTTAGTTTTTTATAATTCCTTCTTTATTTCGTTCTAACAGAATGGTGTTCGGAATAAGTATCACCAATATTCTGGAAACTGTAAATGGTCAAATGGTATTTACAGTGCTAATTGTCAATATATGGTATTTCTGATTAGCTAAGAGAACTGAAATGTTCACATCTTATTAAAGAAAACTAATAACAATTTCAGGTATAAAAGTAGGTAATAATGAAGTAAAAGTACTATTTTAACTCATTCATTTTCTTACATTTACTTTTTTGGTTTTGCCATTTCGAAAATTTTTATAAACCTAGCCATTTTAAGTCATTTCTATTTCTCTCTCTCTCTCTCTCTATATATATATATATATATATATATATATATATATATATATTCCGTTATATATATATATATATATATATATATATATATATATATATATGTCTTCTTTATATATATATATATATATATATATATATATATATTCTTCGTTTTTTCATTAATTTTCATTGGTTGTCTCTAAGATGAGTTTTAAATTTTAAATATGAGTAGATAGTCTCACATATTGTCGTCCCGCTCTCCTTCCACGTCTGTTGAATAGGGGTAGAGGATCATTCCTTGTTCCCTGTTCAGGATAAGGTTTACCGGTTCTTTCCTTCTCTCTCTCTCTCTCTTTCTTCTACCAGAGACATAATGATTTAATTGTCTTAACTTCTTGGTGATCGGACTAATCAGTGGCTGTGAATTCCCATTATGAGGGTACAGGGTTGGCAGTTTGCTGGCTGCTACTTCCGACTGGTCGTTAGGAGCCAGAAACCTTTGGTAGTGCTTATAGAAGCTGCTCTGATCAACATTCGCATAATACTGGGGTATTTGTAGTGCCATGTCACCGAATGTATTTCCGGTGGGCAACCCCGAAGCCGCATTATGCTTTGATTTCAGCTATTCTCTTGCTAGTTTGTATTACCATGGACGGCAGATAGTGATAATTAAGTTGGCCATTTTACTTTTTCTCCTCAACATAAATCTCATGACAAACAATAAAAAGAAATACAAGTAAACCACTAAACAAAAATCACCTACTCCCACAACCTTTCTTTCTCCAATATTCGTGATATCCGTTCCAACTTCTGCAACATCGAATCTTTTCTCCTGGAATGGTTACTAGATATCTTTGCACTTTGTGAAACCAATTTAAATTATTCCATTACTACCAATGAATTATCTGTTCTAGGCTATCTTCTCCTTTGCCGAAATGATTCCAGCATTCACATGCACGGCTTTTGTGTTTACATCCCGGATAATGTTCCGATGGCAAGAGAATTGTCTCTCGAGGCCCAAGACAACTCTTTTATGTGCTTCCATCTTTCATTATAACACTTTGTTAGCTATCTCTTTTACTCTTATCGCTCCCTCTTCCCAGGACTGCAGTATATTAGATATAATCTCTGACAGTATAGAAAAGGCTCGCTATCCATCTACGAACATTTTTGCCTTCGGTGATTTTAATTCGTACAACAACATGCGGCTTAAACATTTTAAAAGTTCTGATGTTGCCGTTATTCGGGCATTAAAATTTTCCATTGTTCAATCCCTTACTCAAATTTCGCTTCTCATTTGCCTAGCAAAACCGAGAAAAATGCCTCTCTACTTGATTTATTTCTTACCTCTTCTCGTCGCTCTTGCCGAGCTTCGCAATATTGCCCTCTTTGAAACTCAGATCACTCTGTATTATCTATTGATATTTCATTGAATCATCTTTTAAACAAGAACCTCTTATTCATAAGACATCTTTCTGTTACCAGCATGCTGATTGAGACTAGGTCCGTAATTTTCTTTGTGACGCCACTTAGACTGGCATCTTTATGCTTCAAATTAAGAATTACGCCACTGAGGTTTCTTTTTTGGTCAAAGCCGGCATTGATATTTTATTCACACCAGCATACTCAGTCGCTATAGCTCACAGTAAAAACCCTATTTTTGACTATATCAGCGTGAGATTTCCCGTAACAACAGACGCCTATTCGCTGCGGCTCGTAATAAATGAAAACGCGGAAGGAGCTAAGTCTCTGTTTACTGAGAGAATGAGGCACTCAATTGAATCTAACAAGTTTGGCTCTAGTGATTACTGGCGGTATTGTCCAGAGAGCGAAGAGAGTACTAACAGTTGTGTGATCGGGATTGGGTATGCGGCAGATTTGGGGCATGATTTAGGAGGCCAACATGTCTCTCAAATTATTGCCCCCAGAAACATATATGCTCGATGCATATATTATGACGTTGTTCTGGGCTACGGCCTGGTCAAGGCCTCCAAATATGACATTGTTCGGGGACTATCCTGGTCTGCTCGCTTGGTCAAGATCGATCCTGGTATCAGAGAACAGACCACCAGCCTACTCGTCGGTCATTGATAGCGTTTGACACAGCAGCTGGTCCCTAAGTGACCTCTCTTACCAACGTTGTGATTTTGATTTTAAGAGAGTCAATCCTAATTTCCACTGGGGTATCTTAACTATGCTAAACCAAGGAGTTGAACACGTGCGTACAAAATTGAAAAATAAAATGGACGACACCCGAATAAGTCACGATATGATGTTTATATCAGAATAAGAAAAATATATATTTACAGTTCTTTCTTTGTTCTTTTTCTTCTTTTCCCAACCCGTTCTAATATTTGGCGATGGAACGAAAATTTCGGGTAACTTCTTTAAGGTTGGCCAGACTTAACAACTGATTTTATCTTTAAGTACTGTGATTTGTACTTTCACGGACGGCACAAAGTTTATCGTCGGAGTTTTTTCTTCAGCGACAATTGGATTTAACTTCAAGTACTGATGTTTGTACTTTCACGAACGGCACAAGGATTTCGTCGGAGTCTTTCTTCTTCAGCGACAACTGGATTTAACTTAAAGTACTGATGTTTGTACTTTCCAGTACGACACAAGGATTTCGTCGGAGTCTTTCTTCAGCAGATAATTAATATTATCATTCTTTTCATCAGATTGGCAAGCAGTGTTATATTAGAAATCTCTTAACTCCCGGTCGCAACTTCAGACCGCAACCTCCACTCCGACTAACCCCAACTCCAACTGGCCCCAACTAACTTTGGCCCATGTGGGCACTTGTATTTATGGGTGTCCCTTTCAACTGGTGTGGTTCGAGCGAATAGGTGGGATTTATGCAAATCTCCCAAAATTCAACTCGTTGTTTTCTTTCGTTTTCTATTTCACATTTCCAATTTTGGAAGATCCACTCCTCCTTCGGGGGGATCCATTATATGATGTCAGCCTTTCTGACGTCATCTTCTGCTTTTAATTTTTTTCTTTCTCAGGGAAATTTTGTCAGCCAAAATTTCCCATTGACAACTTTTGAGCAGACGACTTTAACCTCTGGTTCCCGACCTGCCAGCTGTGTCGAGCTGAATCACGTTGTGTAACTTTTTCAACAAAATTCATACATCTATTTCCATATCCTGGGAAAGTAATTCTCTTTCTGACAAAAAATTAATATCGTTTTGTTTAACCCTTTTCGTCCGTACGCCATGTTAAATATTGTCACAATATGACAGGATTAAAAAAAATATTGTAAAGGGAGGCTCCCCGTTTTTGTTCACTCTATAGGAACATTGTTGGCTTGTCTCTTGAGGACACCATCAAGAGTGAAATGGGCACTGAATCAATGGGACAGGCCGTCCATGTTCTCACTCCCGCCATGTTCAAGGCAGAAGAGCGACCCTAATTGATTTGATAATGTCTCTCTGGTTGGCTAGTGTAAATACCTGGGACCTGAGGTCGGAGTCTCGCAGAGCGAGGCTCTCTCGGGACCTTCAGCGTCTCGGGGTGAATATATTGTGTGCAGGAAACCCGAAATTCTTCTCGCGATTATGAGGGCATTCTGTCTGGGGGTTTCCCTCTATTCAGTATTTTTTGATGGATACTCGAGAGATGTTTCCTGGCTAGTGAGCAAGTCTTTGAAGGCTGCTCGCGCTCTGTCTTCGCAAATCCGGCGGGCATGCTTTGCGTGCTGGATTTTACCATAAAGGATAAAGCTCTTCGTCTCATTTGGGTTAATGCACCCAATAACCATTTTGAGCGGTCTGAATTGATTCGGTGGATCAAGCCGTTTCTGACACCGACATAGATCGTATTGGGTGGAGTACTAACAACCAGGACGTGAAACCATATCGGGACTTTATCGATGCTTGATCTTGTGGATAAATACCGGGATGAACACCCTCGGGAGGTAGTATGGACTTGGACTAATAGGGGCAGCTCGGCTACAGAGATTCGTTCTAGTTAACTCCACCGAGTCTTAGTCTAGTTTATTCGGACCATAGGTTTGACCGGGCCCGTGATATGCCTAAGGTTAGATAAGCTTAGATAAGCCTAAGGCTGGATAGTGGAAATTGAACTCATCGTCTGAGCAAGATTTCCGGGAGCAGCTGTTACTAATGATACAGCGGGAACTGACGATGGCTGTGGTTGGGAATGCCTGGTGAGACAATTTAAAATCAAAAATTAGATTAGCGGCGCAAAGGGCTTATGAGAAAAAAGTCGACCGGGTGATTAAATCCTGTGATAGTGAGACGTAAACTTAGCTAGGACAGAGTGGGCTTCCTTGCTTATCAAGAAGCTTTAGTAATTAGGGTTGGGTTATAAAGAATGTATTTCGAGGCAACGAATATAGCCGCTGAATTGTGTACAGAGGAAGCTCGGAATGCATCTCAGTGATATATCGCTTGCGTCACATTGCTGGATAATCGGACGGTGACTCCAAACGCGGGCATATGCGGGGCTTTTTCGAGAATACTTTCAAGATCTCTTCACCAGGGAGCCCGGTTTGAGACCTGTTCAGTTTGATGCCTATTTAGCCGACTTTCCCTGCCTGGAGGCAGCTGAAGCGGCTGGGTTCGAGGGTCCCATTGTAGAACCAGAAATCTGGGATGCGCTGAAGCAGGTTGACCTGGAAAAACCTCCGGGATTATATGGTCTACTCTACGAAGTATACTTGAGGTAGTCGCCCGTTTTTGTTCCTTGTTCAGCAACTGGTTGAAACAGGGGTTTATACCTCAACGCTTCATCAGGTGTGTGATCAAGTTGCTACTCAAGAACAAGAAGGGTTGGGGATAAGTTAAGCAACTTTCGTCCTTTAATTATGCTAAATACAGTGTTAAAGATTTTGGTCTTAGCAAACCGTTTGCAGGCTATCCTATCTAGATCAGACTTATGTTGTGGAGGGAATAACTGTTCAGGGCAACCTTCATATGGGGCGCTTGATCGTTGAGCAAGTCGAGAGTGAAGCCTCCCCTTCGGTGGCCGGTTTCGGGCCGTACTTTCGCAACTGGACAGACTTCTGTATTCGGAAGTATGTGCCTCGCATATCTACCCGATTGTCCCTTACCGACTCTCTGCATTTCCACTTCCTTATACCACACTAATTTCATTAGTAAGGCTTTTGTTCTGCTTCTTGCGTGGAGGTAAGGCCTCTAAGGTACCTCGAGAGATATATTACCTCCACCTCCATGCCTAACGTAGAGATTCGTCAATATACGTTTCGCGTCGCGTTCCTAGATCGAATGCCTCGCTATTCGGATGATGTGGGCGACTTCTGGAAGGAAGACGCCTGGAAGAACTTCCCATCCCTGAGAAGTATGCACTCGTGCGAGAAGGAGGCCGACCGATTACCTTGAGACGAGTGCCCCTTCTATCGTGAATGTCGTCTTGCTCTGAAACACTTTTGAGAATCGGATGGTTTCTCCAATGTCTCGAAATGTGTTTGTTAGGGTATCCATACGAACTCGGTCTTACAAAGCAGGAGGCTCGCTCAATATGGCCTTGGGTGCCCGGGTTGAAATGCCTCAATAACGATGAGGTATCACTCACCTGGCTCATGATTCGTGGAGCCCTCTTGATCGCCAAAAAATTTGTTCGACGGGCTTGAAGAAATCTACAAACTGCGTTCGCTGTGGTGGAGATATGGAGACCCGGGGTCACTGCAGGATCGTAGCGCCGTTGTACAAGTTTCTTGAAGGCCTCAGGTTTCGCATACTGCGCGGAAAGTTCTTTGTCCTCGAGGCCAGTTCTGTCTGTAGCTATGTAGTACCACCGTTAACGTAGGCTGAACACTACGTGTCATTTTGATTACTAGGGTTTACGTCAGAAGGGATTCTATGGGGCGAGAAATTCAGGAAATCTAATATAATGGAAATTTAATATATATCATTTCAAGCTTTTTCCTATAATTACTATTCTGCATTTTTTCATATATTTGATTTTTCTCTCATTTCCATTATATTAGATTTCATGTTTTTTCATATAATTGCTATGCTGCTTTTTTTTAATATACAATGGGGGAAACAAATCTTTGTATACATCATAGTTATTTTTAACCTAAAAACCGTCTGTAATTGATATTCGTGCAAGAAGGTTTTCATCATTACAAGAGGTAAAGAATTGACAAACTCAAAATAGGACTGATTGTTAAGCTCTTGAAAGAAATAAAAAATATTACTTTATGATTTATTTCCTATATTTCTTTTTCCTAATACATGATTTCATGCATTTTCCATATAATTCTTTTTCTTGTCTTTTTTGATTTTTTAGATTTCGTACTTTTTTCCTTAAATTTGATTTCATTCTTTTTTCATATATCTGCTTTTCTGATTTTTTTGCATATATTTGATTTCCTTCTTTTTTCTCTTCAGATTTAATTTCATTCATTTTATCCTTTTTTCCATATATTCCATTTAATAGTTTTTTATATAATTGCTTTTCAGCTTTATATATTTTATATATTTGATTTCCTCCTTTTTGTCCAAAATTGTTTTTTCTGCTTTTTTCCATATATTCAATATTCACCCTTTTTCCATATATTGAATTTCATGCTTTCCTCATAAAATTGCATTTCTGGTATTTCATATATTTCATATCCACCTATTGCTTTTCTGCTTTTCCTCAAATATTTGATTTTTTCCATATATTGCATTTGATACTTTTTCATATAATTGCTTTTCACCTTTTTTCATTCTCCATTTTTATATAATTTAAATATAACTGATTTTCTGCATATTTTTCTATATTTGATTTCCTCCTTTTTCCATATATTTGATTTTAGGCTTTTTCGTATATTCAATTTTCTCCCCTTTTCCATATACTGAATTTCATGCTTTTTTATCTAATTGCATTTCTGACTCTTTTTGTATATTTGAATTCCTCCTTCTTTCTATATATTTGATTCCAGGCTTTTTTCTATATATTTGATTTTCAGCTTTTTCATATATTTGATTTTCTCCCTTTTTCTATACATTGAATTTTATGCTTTTTCCATATAAATGCATTTCTGCTTTTTTATATATTTGATTTTCTCATCCTTTTTATATAAATTCTTTTCAGATTTTTTTCATATATGGGATTTTTAATATTTTTCCTGATATTTGATTTCATTTTTTTTTTTCATATAATTGTTATTCTCTTTTTTTCATATATTTTATTTTCCCCTGTTTTACTTGTATTAGATTTCATGCTTTTTTTTCATATAATTGTATTCTGCTTTTTTACTATTTGATTTTCTCTTTTTTTTGATATATCTGATATAATGCATTTTTCATATAACTTCATTGCTGCTTTTATTTCAGATATATGATTTTCAATTTCTTCCTTATATTAGATTTCATGATATTTTATATCATTACTTTCTCCTATTTTTCTTATTTTACATTTCATGTTTTTTATTATATAATTTTCTGATTTTTTCAAATATTTGATTTAATCCTTTTTTTTCCATATATTTCATTTCAAATTTTTTATATAATTGCTTTTCATCTTTTTTTTATATATTTAATTTCCCCACTTTTGTCCATTTGTTGATTTCAGGCTTTTCTCATATAATTTTCTATTATAATTTTTTCTCCTTTCTATTATAATTTTCTTTTCTTCTTTCTTCCATATTTTGAATGACATGCTTTTTTTATTATCCATATATTTGATATTCTCCTTTTTTCATATACTTGCTTTCCTGCTTTTTTCATAGAATTGATTTTCTCCTTTTTTCATAGAATTGATTTTCTCCTTTTTTCATCTAAATTCTTTTCAGCTCTTTTTTCTATATATTTGATTTTAAGCTTTTTCATATAATCGATTTTCATCTTTTTTCATATATTTGATGTTCTCCTTTTTTTCCATATATTGAATTTCATGCTTTTTTTTAATATAATTGCATTTCTGTAATTTTTCCTATATTTGATTTTACTTTTTTCCTTATATGACTTCAGGATTTTTTTCCATGTAAAGGCATTTCTTCTTTACTTTATATTTTTTATTTTCTCCTTTTTTTCATATATTGAATTTCATGTTTTTTCATATAATCACTATCCAGCTTTTTTAGCTACACTTGTTTTTTTCATTATTCCATATATTTTATTTCATAATTATTTTCACTTTGTCATATATTTGATTTTCTTCATTTTTTTCTGCATTTTTCTATATTTGATCCTTTTTTCCTTATAAATGATTTCTTGCATTTTTATATAATTGCTTTTCTACCTTATTTCTTATATTTGATTTTCTCTTTTTTCCTAATACATGATTTCTTGCATTTTCCATATAACTCATTTCTGCTTTTTTTTCATGTATTTGATCTGCTCCTTTTTTCCTTATATATTCAATTAGTAATTCAGTAATTGTTTTCTAAATTTTTCATGAATTTGATTTACTCCTTTTTCCTCATACTTAATTTCATGCAGTTTTATATATAATTGTTTTCTGCTTTTTTCATATATATTTAATTTCCTCCTTTTTTTACTAATATTTGATTTCATGCATTTTTCAAATAATTGATTATCTCCTTTCTTCCATATATTTGATTGCATGCTTTTTCCATATCATTTTTTCTTAAATTTGATTTTCTTCTTTTCACCAAATGCATGATTTAATGAATTTTTTATATAATTGATTTTATCTATTTTTTGTATAATTTTCTCATTTTTCTTTATATTTGAGTTGATGCTTTTATTGATATATAATTTTTTATGTTTTTTTTTATATTTGGATTTCTTTCATTTTTGTGACATTTGATTTCATGTTTTTGTCCCTATAATATCTTTTCTGATTTTTTTCATATATCTGGATTTCTCCTTTTTTCTTTTTTATATCAGTATTTTTCCATATAATTCTTCTTCTTTTTTCATATATTTGATTTTCATATATTCTGCTTTATTTGATGCATATTCTTTTCTTCTTTTTTCCTTATATTTGTTATCATGCTCTATTCTTTTATATATTTGCAGTTTTTTGCATTTATGTATTCATTTCATTTTCTGTTTTTTATTATATTAGCTTTTCTGCTTTTTTGTATATATTTGCTTTCTTGATATTTCAAGCTAATTGCTTTTCTACTTTTTTGTATAATTGCTTTTCTGCATTTTTTCATTATATGTTTTTCTCATATATTTAAATTTATGGCTTTTTTCATATATTTTATTTTTTTACATATGTTTCCATTTTCTCATATAATGGATTTTCTTTATTCATATCTGCTTTTCTTCATTTTGTCAGATATTTCATGCCATGGTTTCTATCATATATATATATATATATATATATATATATATATATATATTATTTTTTCATATTCAGCTTTATTTTCATTTGTGCTTTTCTGATTTTTTCAGGTACTTTCATATTATGCTCTTTCTCATATATTTGATATTATGCTTTTATCCATATATTTTATTTTCTGCTTCTTCTCATATATTTGATATTATGCTTTTATCCATATATTTTATTTTCTGCTTCTTCTCATATATTTGATATTATGCTTTTATCCATATATTTTATTTTCTGCTTCTTCTCATATATTTGATTTCATGCATTTTTGCATCTGTTATATTTTCTTCATATTTTCATATAATTGCTTTTCTTTTTTTTCAAGTGTTTGTTTTCATTCATTTTTCATATATTTTATTAAATCTTTTTCACACTTAGTTGATTTTCTGCATTTTCATTTTTTTATTTTATTCATATATATGCTTTTCTGCTTTTTTATATAAATACTTTTCTGATATTTTACTTATAATTACTTTTCAGCTTTGTTCAGATATTTGCTTTTCATATATTTTCATATATTTCATTTTATGTTTTTCTCATATATTTGAATTTATCGCTTTTTCATATATTTATTATTTACCTTTTTACATATATTTGTATTTTTCATATAATTGTTTTTTTCTTTTTTCATATATCTGCTATTCACCTTTATTTCAGATATTTCATTTTATGCTTTCTCTAATATATACATTTTTTTGCTTTTTTCATATAACTTTAAATGCTTTTTTCATTTGTACATTTCTGAATTTTTCAAAATTTGCTTTTCTGCTTTTTTTTCAGATATTACATTTTATGTTTTTTCTCATATATTTGATTTTATGCTTTTTACATATGTAATCTATTCTGCTTGTTTCTTTTTTCATTTAAGATGTATGACATTTTTTTGTTTCCTGATTTTTTTTCAAAATTTGTTTTTCTGCTTTTTTCAGATATTTCATTTTATCCATTTTCCCATATATTTCATTTAATTCTTTTTCTGGTATATTTGCTTTTATGCTTTTTTCATACATTTCATTTTATGTCATTTTCTCATACATTTCCATTTCAGATTTTTTATATAATTGCTTTTCTGTTTTTTCCATATCATTGCTTTTCAGCTTTGCTCAGATATTTGATTTTCTGTTTTTTGTGTTTTCTTTCCTATACTTCATTTGATGTTTTTGTCATATATTTAATTTTTTAGCTTATATTCATATATTTTATGATTTTCTTTTTGTCATATATTTGCATTCCTGATATAATTGCTTTTCTTCTTTTTTCATAAATTTTTCTCCTTTTTTCAGATATTTCATTCTATGCTTTCTCTGATATATACAATTTTATGCTTTTCTAATATATTTGCTTTTCGGCTTTTTTTCATTTGTGCTTTACTACTTTCTTCAAAAATTTGCTTTTCTACTTTTTTCAGGTATTCCATTTTATGCTTTTTGCCATATATTTTATTTTATGCTTTTTCCCATATATTTGATTTCATACATTTTTGCATATGTTATATTTTCTGCTTTGTTTCATATTTTCTGGGGTTTTTTTCAGATGCTTGTTTTTATTCTTTTTTCATAAATTTTATTTATGCTGTTTCGCACTTAGTTGAATTTCTGCATTACCATTTTTTATTTTCCTATATATTTGCTTTTCTACTTTGTTACATAATTGCTTTTCTGATATTTTTCTCATAATTGCTTTTCACTTTTGTTTCAAGTAAATTCATTTTATCCTTTCTCTCCTATATACAATTTTATGCTTTTTTCATATATTTGCTTTATGTTTTTTTCACTTGCGCTTTTCTGATTTTTCAAATGTGTCTTTCTGTTTTTTTCAGATATTTCATTTTACACTTTTTCTCATATATTTGATTCTGTGCTTTTTCCATATAATTCTTTTTATCCTTTTTCCTATATATTCCATTTATGCTTTTTTACATATGTAATATTTTCTGCTTGTTTTTTTTATATAAGTTTTTATCAGGGGTTTTTTCAGATGTATGTTTTTATATTTTCTTATATTTTATTTTATGATATTTAACATTTAATGGATTTCTGCTTTTTCATTTTTATTATTCCATAAGTTTGTTTTCTTATCAGTGCTTTTTAGCTTTTCTGTTTTTTTCATGTATTTGATTTTATATTTTTTGCTGTACATACAGATTTTATGCTTTTTTCACATATATTTCATTTAATGCTTTTCTCATGTATTCCTTCATCTCCTTTTTTATTTAATTGCTTTTTTGATTTTTTTCATGTATTTGCTTTTCAGCTTTCTTCATTTATTTGCTTTTCTGATCTTTCAGATTTTTTATTAGATTTTTTTGTCATATATTTGAATTTATGGCTTTATTTTCATATATTTTATCATATACTTTTTCATATATATTTGCATTTTTTCATATAATTGTTTTACATCTTTTTTCATATATCTTTTTTCTACTTTTTCCAGATATTTCATTTTATCCTTTCACTCATATATACAATTTTATGTTTTTTTTTAATATTTATTTTTCAGCTTTTTTTCCATTTGTGCTTTTCTGATTTTTTTTTCCGGTATTTGCTTTTTTGCATTTTTCAGATATTCCTTTCAATGTTTGTCTCATATATTTGATTTCAGAATTTTTCCATATATTTTATTTTATGATTTTCCCATACATTTCATTTTATGCATTTTTACATGTTATATTTTCTGCTTTTTTCATATAAGTTCCTATCTGTTTTTTTACAGATGTAAGTTTTTATTCTTTTTTCATATATTGTATTTCATGCTTTTTCGCATTTAATTGATTTTCTGCTTTTTTGTTTTTTATTTATTTTCATATATTTGCTTTTCTCCTATTTCATAAGTTTTTTTGTTTTTTTTGCTTTTATGATTTTCATATATTTTGTTTTATGCTATTACTGATACATTTGATTTCATGCTTTTTTCATATATTTCATTTATTCTTTTTTCTCATATATTTTCTTTTGTTTTTTTCTTGTATATTATTTTATGTTTTTCTTATATATTTGAATTTACAGCTTTTTACATATATTTATCATTTATTTTGTTACATATAATTGTATTTTTCATATAAATAATTTTCTCCATTTTTTCATATATCAGCTTTTCTTCTTTTTATGGTTTTTACATATATTTGCTTTTCTGCTTTTTTCTAATTTTTTTCAGATTTGTTCAAATATTTGCATTGCTGTTTTTTTCATATATTTCATTTTATTTTTCATATATTTGAATTTATAGCTTTTTTCATATATTTGAATTTATAGCTTTTTTCATGTTATTTGTGATTTTAACCTTTTTTTTTCATATTTTCAGTCCTCGTTTCTTTTCATATAACCCCTTTTCTCCTTTTTTAATATATTTCATTTTATCCTTTTTCTTATATATTTGATATTCTGCTTTTTTCAGATAGTTGCATTACTGCATTTTTATGCTTTCTTTTCTGTTTTTTCCATACATTTGTTTTTCTGCTGTTTTCTCTTTGTTCATTTCCAGCTTTTTTCATATATTTGATTTTATGCATTTTTATGTATTTTTTCAATTTTTCCACATATGTGCTTTTCTGATTTTTTCAGATATTTACTTTTGTTTTTTTTATTTATTTCATTTTATTTTTTTCATATATATTTATGGCTTTTTTCATATATTTTATTACTTTTTTATATATATTTACATTTTTTATATAACTGCTTTTTTTTCTTTTTTCATGTATCTGCCTTTTTTTCTTTCTATCATATATACACTTGTATGCTTTTTCATATAATTACTTTTCTGCTTTTTTCAGATATTTCATTTTATGCTTTTTCTCATATATTTGATATTATGCATTTTTCCATATATTTCATTTTATCTTTTTCCCCATATATTTCATTCTATGCTTTTTTTACGTATCTAATATTTTCTACTTTTTTCTATATAAGTCCTTTTCTGATTTTCAGATGTATATTTCATGCTTTTTACATATATTTTATTTTATGGTATTTCACATTTAATTGATTTTTTCCTTTTTTGTGATTTTTTCTTGTCTACTTTTTTCATATAGTTTATTTAATACTTTTTCTGATACATTTGATTTTATGCTTTATTCTCATATATTTGCTTTTCTGCTTTTTCATATAGTTTCTTTTCTGATTTTTTCATATAATTGCTTTCAGCTTTGTTCAGATATTTGCTTTTCTGCATTTTTTATGTATTTCATTTTATACTTTTCTCATATATTTGATTTTGTCTATTTGTCATATTATTTGCTTTTTTACATACATTTACATTTTTTTCAATAATTGCTTTTCTACCTTTTTCAGATATTTCATTTTAAACATATTCTCATATATACAATTTTATGCATTTTTACATGTCTGTTTCTCAGCTTCATTTGTGCTTTTCTTCATTTTTCAGATATTTCATTTCATGCTTTTTCTCATATATTTGGTTTTTATGCTTTTTCCATATATTTGATTTGATGTTTCTTTAACATATTTTCATAAGGTGCTTTTCCTTTTTCTGATGTATATTTTTATTCATTTTTTAGATATTTTATTTTATGCTGTTTCACAGTTGGTTGATTTTCCACATTTTCACAGTTATTTGTTTTTCTGCATTTTTTACAGATATTTACTTTTTTGTTTTTTCAATTCATTTCATGCTTTTTTACTTATATTTTATTTTATGCTTTTTTTCATATAATTGCGTTTCTGTTTTTATATAAGAGCTTTTAGGATTTTTTAATTTCTGTATTTTTTATATATTTCATTTTTATGCTTTTTCTCACATATTGGCTTTATTACCTTTTCCTGTAACCGATTTTCGGCTATTCCTTTTCTGCTTTTTTCGGCTATTCCTTTTCTGCTTTTTATCATATATTTGTTATTTTCAAATTTTTTTGTGATTTTTCTTATACTTCATCTTATGATTTTTTCATATATTTGCTTTCCAATTTTTTTCATGTAATTGCTTTTCAGCTTTTTTACATATCTGCTTTTATGCTTTTTTACATATTTTATTTTATGCTTTTTCTTATGTATTTCATTTTATGCTTTTTACTTATGTTTGCTTATGTGCATTTTTTCATATAATACAAATGCTTTGTTTCCAGCATTTTTTACATATTTGTTTTTTTTACTTTTTCCAGATATTTGCTTTTATGTTTTTTTCATATATTTCATTTTATGTTTTTTATATATATTTGCCTTTTTTTCAGACAATGACTATTCTGCTTTATTTATATATCTGCTTTTCTGGGAGGGTTGTAAATATTTCATTTCAGTTTTTTGTATATTTGCTATTCTGGTTCTTTCATATATTTTATTTTATGCTTTTTCTCGTGTATTTGATTTTGTGCTTTTTTCATATACTTGCTTTTCTGGGGTTTTTTTCATATATTTAATTTTATGCATTTTCTCACATATTTACTTTCCGACTTTTTCATATAATCACTTTTTTGTTTTTTTTCAGATATTTGCTTCTCTGCTTTTTTTCATATGATTGCCTTTCTGTTTGTTTCACATATCTGATTTCATGCTTTTTTGATATATTTAATTTTATGTTTTTTCATATATTTTGTCTAATTTTTTAATATATTTCATTTTATTCTTTTTCTCATATTTGATATGCTACTTTTTCAGATATTTGTTTTTTTATGCTTCCTTTTCTGCTTTTTCATATATTTAATTTCATGCTTTTTTGAATATATTTGATTTTCTACTTCTTCAAATATTTCATTTAATTCTTTTTTCATACATATTATTTCATGCTTTTTCTCATACAGTTGATTTTATGCTTTTTAATATTGTTTTTTTCATCTAATGCTTTTTTGCTTTTTTCATATAATATATTTTATGATTGTATCGATACATTTGATTTCATTTTTTTCATATTTCTGCATATATGTTTTTATATAATTGCTTTTCTGCTTTTTAACTGATATTTGTTTTTTGCTTTTTTCATATACTTCATTTAATACATTTTCCCTTATATTTGATTTTTTTTTCTTTTTTGTATATACTGGCTTTTTCATATAAGTGCTTTTCTGTTTTTTCAAATATATGTTTTTATGGTTTTTTCCTATATTTCATTTTAGGCTTTTTCTCACATATTAGGATTGCCAACTTTTTTTCAGATAATCATTTTTCTGCTTTTTTCTGATATTAGCTTTGCTACTTTTTTTTTTTTTAGATATTTTTGCTTTCCTGTCTTTTTCATATAAAGTCAAATATATTAATGTAAATGATATATAATATATTTGACGCACATATAATATATGTAAATTTTATGCTGTTTCTTATGTCTCTGACTTTCTGCTTTTTCTCAGATATTTGCTTTTATGTTTTCTTCATATATCCTTTTATGCTTTTTCATATATTTCATTGTGATTATTCTCATATATTTGTTTTTATGCTTTTTTAATATATTTGATTTTCTGGTTTTTGGTTTTTCATACATATGTTTTTGTCCTTTATTTTCATGGTTACTTTTCTGCTACTTTCATATATTTACTTTTTTGCTTTTTTATATAATTGCTTTTCTACTTTTTTCATATATTTTCTTTTCTGCTTCTTTGTATATTTTTATGATTTCTCTCCTATATTTGCTTTTCTGTTTTTTATATATTTCATTTTATGCTTATTCTTATATATTTTCTTTTTCATATGATTGCTTTTCAGCTTTTTTTTCAGATATTTACTTTACTGTTTTTTTCATATGTTTCTTTTTATGTTTCTTTCATGTATTTGATCGTATGCTTTTTTTTTCGCATATTTGATTTTATGCTTTTTCATATATTTGTTTTTATGATTTTATATATATTTGATTTTATGTTTCTGTTCATTGATTTGCCATTTCTTTTTTTTTTGTATTTTCCTTTCCGCTTTTTTCTCATAATTGCTGTTGTCGTTTTTTCTTCATATATTTGATTTTATTCATGTCTCTTTTATGTATTGTATGTGTTTTCTTGTAATTTCTTTTCTGCTTGTCTGTGTTTTTGAGATTACACTTTTTTCATATATTTGCTTTTCTGCTTTTTTTCATATATTTGCTTTTCTGATTTCATCGTATATTTGACTTTATTTTTTCATATATTTCATTTTTGCCTTATATTTGATTTGATTTTTTTTTCATATATTTGTTTTTGGTTTTTGTCACATATTTACTTTTCTCCTTTTTTCATATATTTGCTTTTTTGATTTATTTATATATTTGGTTTTATACTTATCTCATATATTGTCTATTCTGTTTTATATATTATTCTGTTTTATATTTTATTCTTTGCTTTATTCATTTCACTGTTTTCATGTATTTTCACATATTTGCTTTTCTTCATTTTGTCCTGTATCATTTTATGATATATTACAAATACATTATAATATATTTTTCTGTACATTTTTATATATTTGTTTTTCTGATTTTTCATCTTTTTCTTTCTGTTTTTTTTTATTTATCTCTTTCTGTTTTTTAAGTTTTTCTCTGCTTTTTTCAGCTATTTTCATGTTTTTCATTTCCTTCTTTTTATCAATTTGTTTTTCAATATTTGTTTATATATTTGTTTATATATTTATATATATTGCTTTTCTATATATTTCCTTTTACCTTTTTTTTGTAGTTTTTTGTGCCTGTTTTTCAGCCATTTTTATTGTTTTTGCGAGTTTTGATTTCTTATACTTTTTTATATATTTTGTTTTCTGCTTTTTCTTATAAAATTTACCTTCAACATCTTTTCATAATTTTGATTGTCATCTTTTTTCATATATTTGTTTAATGGCTAATATATTTTGTTTGTTTTTTTTTTTCACAATTTTTTGTTTTTACCTTACTTGTATATTTCTTTTTTTGTTTTTTTTACAGAAATATTTGCTTTTCTACTTTTTTTTCATAAATTAGCTTTCCTGCTTCTTATTCCTTTGGTTTTCTGCTTTTACATATTTTTCGCTTTCTTCTTGTTTATGGATTTAGTTTTTTGCTTTTTTTTTCATATATTTTTGCTTTTATTTATATATATTTGTTTTATGTTTCTCTATATATTTGCTTTTATCCTATTTTGTAGCTTTTTGTACCTGCTTCTGTATATTTTATCAGTTCTTTCTATGATATTTGGGATTTTTTCTTCTTTTTATAGATTTATCTTTCCTGCTATATATTTTCATTTCTGTATATTTTCATATAATTTTTAATCCTTTTTTTCATAGTTTTGGTTCCCTGCTTTTTACAATTTCTACACTTTTACAATTTTTTTAGCATTTTATCATATTTTTTCTGTTTTTTTATGTATTTTTTTGTTTTCATCTTATTTGTTTATTTCTTTTTCTGCTTTTTTCATATATTTGTTTTATTTGCTTTTTTATATATTTGGTTTTCTCTTTTTATTCCTATATTTGTTTTCTCGTTTTTTTTTTTTTTCATTTATTTCATTTTGTACTTTTTTTATATCTTTAGATTTTTGCTCTTTTCATATATGTTTTCTACTTCTTTCATATATTTGGGTTTCTGCTATTTTTCCTAATTTTGTTTTCTGCTTTATTTGTATTTGTTTATTTTGATTTTTTCACATATTTGTTTTCTTATTTTATAAATTTGGTTTCCTGCTTTTTTTTCATATATTTTTTCATGTATTTTTGTTTCTACTTTTTTATATTATTTTTCATGCTTTTCTTTATATTTTTGCTTTTTTCTCATATATTTGTTTTGTATGGTTTTAATTTTCTGCTTTTTTATATCTTTAGTTTATTTTGCTTTTCACATATTTTGTTTTTCTTGTTATTTTTCATCTTAAATGTATATTTGTTTTCTGCTTTTTTGCTATATATTTTTTCTTCTTTTATTTTTATTTGGTTTTCTTATTATTGGCAGACTTATTCTTCACAGCATGTGATTGGCTCAGAAAAAATTGAAAGTGCTCTTAGACAAGGTAGCAAAGGAAAGGAAAAAAGGACAATTATCTGTAAGAAGGCAAAATGCATAATTGTTTGCCAACAAAACACCAAGAGGTATAAGCTATGTAGTGAGGATATCAAAATCTAGCAGGTGAAGAAATTTAACTATTTAGATAGTGTAGTAACAACACAGAAATCCGAAGACACATAGAAATCCGATGGCACAATCGCGAAAGATACCTTCCAGAAACTAATCATTAAGTGTGAAAATAACAAGTATAAATATGCACCAAGCAGTCATTAACCCTAAAGAAAACTAACTAGGAATGTAAGCTCCCTTCTTCCCTCACTTCTTTCCTTTAATCTCCTTATGCAATATCTTTAGAGTAGTAGCACTTAGTTTGAAAATCACATTGAAGTGACAACTAATTGACAAATCTCTATAGTCGGGATGCTGAAGGCAACAACATATATATATATTTTGGATTATTCAAACAAATATATATATATATATATATATATATATATATATATATATGAGGTAAAATAAAATGATAAGAAGAAAGGACCTCTTGTTGAAACAACATCATGACAAAGTGGAATAATTGAAAACATATTTTTCTGTTAAAAGAACCAAAAAAGGCAACATCAAATAGCACTTGGAAATAAAGGTTGACAAAATAAGGAAACAAGAAATTCAAAAATGACCAAAAAGGTGAATGATAAAAAAAAGATGAAATTAGAGAAAAAGAATAAAGTAAAGACAGAAAGGAATAGAAAAATAAATAAGATCAAGATGTGTATGTAGGAGAGTTATTATGAATAAATAATTATAAAATCCTTAACATACAAAAAGACTCATAAAAATGAAAAACAGCAAGACGTGGAAACAACAAAATGAGTATTATTTATTATCTGGTTGTTATGCGGTGTTGGAGAAACGTGAGAGTAATACTGAGTAAAATTGCGAGTTTGAGGTCAAAAGTTGATCAAACATGGATCAGAACCCAACAGAATAAAATAAGGAATAAGTAAAGTGCATGTAGTCTTTCCCGTATGTTGATATATATATATATATATATATATATATATATATATATATATATATATATGAGTGTTCAGATAATTTAGTAGGAAAAATACAAGTGTCTGGAGTTTTCTTACTTCGAATTTTTACTGAGTGCTAAAAGATAAATGTTACTATTATGTCCTTTTCAGGACATGAAATTTTTGTTGACGCACATGTTAACGACTTGTCCGGGTGAAAATGTTACTGTTTGTGTTTATAGAGGAGAAAAGTGGGATTAGATAGTGAATTAATGATAATTATAATTATTTTATTATAATTATTTTCTTACACTATAATTAATTTTTATTGGACACGACACGTGTAGCGTAGAAAAGTTGCTTATACCGTGATATTGTAAATGCAAGTTTCATGGAAATGCGGTTGACCCAGCGGATGAATAATACAATTACTTTAGATGCATTCACTAATTATCCTTTCTATTCTCTTCAAACAATTTTTCTTTGCTGGGCCAAATGCCATATGACATGTGACTTTATTATTCAAAGTTTAATGAAATAATGCAACGGCTGTGAGCGAGATAAAATAATTTATTTTGAAAACAGTTCTTAGTTACGCGAACAAAAGAGTAAAATAGAAATAAATTATCATAGATGTAGAAACAAATTTAGAAGATAAACCTGGAATAAATGATAAAGACGAAGAAGAATGAAAAATATGGAACAGAAAAAAAGAATAAAAAATAAAAAAGTCCATTAAAAGAAAATGAATAAGTGAAACAAAGAAAAGAGCAAAATAAAAAAAAAAAACGAAAAACGGTGCAAAGTGAAATCGAGAAAAATAAAAGAGATGAAGTGAATGTAAGAAAGAGGAATAAAGAATGACAAAAGTTAAAAAGAAAAATGAAGGCAGGTGAAAACAGAAAGATAAGACGTAAGCGGGATAAAAATATAAAACAAATATAATGAAAAAATATAAACAAGGAAAATAGGATAAAAAATAAATGAATCATAAAAAAGAAAAGGATAGAAAGTGAAGAAAGAAAAAGGGAAATGATTAAGATGATCTAGGAAAACAAAATGCAAAAATTGAATAAACAAAAAGAGAAAGAGAAAAGAAAGAAAATGATAAAAATCATAAAATGAAAAATAAAACGAGAGTAGTAAACTGAAGCGAAAAATGAATGTATGATGACATGAAATAAGGACGCTTTTTGTGATGTGAAATTCTTTGTGCTGATGATTTAAGAAATCTCATCTCAAAATGTTGCTCTCTTGTTTTTGTTTCAGATATTTTCAGTTTGTTTTTTAATCACATAGCTATTTTTCCTTTTCTTTGTCTTTTGTTTTCAATTGATATTTCATGTCGGAAATGAATTCAGCTTCCCTACCATGTCACGGATACATGTTTTTGTCAAAATGAATTGTTGGGTCCAGTTAAAAAAAAATGTTTTTTCATTAAATACAAATTTCCTTTGAAAAAGCTTGTCAAGATTTGACTGACAAATGATTGTATCAGGTTGTAATGTTATTTTTAATAAACATTATTAATAAAAAAAAAAAAGATATTAAAATTGTAGAGGAAAAAATAAAATCTTGAAATTGAGTAAAAATGAATATAGAAACAATCTTTAATTAAAATTGTATGAAAAACTAAGAAAATATTGAAATGTGTAAAAATTATGATATAAATTATTAAAAAAAGATATTAAATTGTGTGAAAAACTCATTAAGAAAATTAGAATGTTACTAAAACGGTTTCTTTTTCCAAGAAACCGCCAAGATTAAGCTAGATGGTTTCTAACAAAGGATATACATGAATAAAAATTGATGAGCAAAAATTGCAAAACTGAAACTTCAAATTGATGTTATAAAATCTCACCAAAATGAAGTCAGGCTGTTTAAACATCATTTACAAAATGAGGATCAATTTCTAGTTGCAAACAGATGCTGGTTCATTGGATAGTTATTCCCGAGTTTTTAACCAATGGAGTAAAAGGTTTACGACCCTCAAGGTGTTGATTTTGATCCAGTTGGAAGTACCTGCTATATAAAAGGAAACATTTTACTGTGAAGTTGTTATCTGGGATCCTTGAAGAAAATAAAGACTACTTCTGCAGAAGCAGATAGGATTCGAGCACCCGTGCAAGATCGCTGTGATGCTATTACACTACTGTTGCTGAAGAAGAAAAAGAACCCCTAAAAACCCTCGAGAATTCTCTTTATAAAGAATTTATTTTCCTAAACTAGAGATATTTATATCATTCGAATGTCTTTTAGAAACTTGTGAGAGTTTATCTGCGACATGTGAGAACGCCTTCTCCAAAAAATCTGAATATTTTATTTTTGTCCAAAGGACTCAGAGAACCAAAATCGCCCGAGGTAGGCATCAGGCGATGTTGGTTCTCTGCGTCTCTCTTTCTTACATCTTCGACCTTTGACCTTTTAAACTTGGAAACATTTCGAAGTAAGTAAATTTTTTTTGTTGCTAAGAAATTTATTTACATGAACTGTTGTTCTAAAAAAATGTAAATAAAATTCTTTTTTTAAGGAAGAACTATTTATGAATTATTGTTTCTAAGAGAAAACAGATTTGTGTTTTGATGAACTGTTAATCTGCTGTGATAGTTTCAGGCTCACAAGCCTTAAATTCTATTTGTACAATTTGTATATTGTATAAAATGTTTGTCTCGTTAATTTGTAAGTTCATAAAAAATAATAATATTTAATCTTATTTTTTTATCGTAATTAGAGAAAAAATACTCAACAAAAAATATCTCAGAAGAATAAAATATTAAAAAAATAAAATCCCCGAAGAAATTTGAACAGATAATTAAATTAAATGCATAGCATCACCATTACAATGGGAAATATTCGAAAGCTTCGCTAAAGAGGAAAAAAGTGAGAAATTTGAATCATCAAGGAAAGGATGAAGCAGTTAAACTCGATAGGAAAAGGAAAGAGGTGGGAAAGAAGACTCATTTTATATTGCATCGACATTATTATCAAAGGTTTTGGGGACTACACAAGGAAATGTACAAAATCAATTATAACAATTTGACATCGGAAAGGGCGACAATAAGGAATCAGGAAAATCAAAAAGGTTAAGCCGAAAATGGGAAAGAAAACAATTCCACGGATGTCTCAAGATACAAATAAAAGAAAACAGCATAGAAAAAACTAAATCCCTAGTAATGAGATCCCAAAATAATTCCATGAGAACCAATTATATTAAAGACTAGTTACAGAAGATACAGTAAAATGATAAATTTGTATTTAACTCGAGTACAAAAAAAGGGAGTAATTGGTTCAGGGAAAGGAATCTACTGATAAATGTACTGATGATTGAGCAAGATAATCATTGGTATATGTAGAAAGTATAATAAAATTCTGTAGAACGTTGAAATTAAAAGTGATTCATCCAAGTCTAAAGAAAATTTACCAGATGCTGTTCAAGCAAGCCAAGTAAAACTAAAGAAAACTTAGTAAAACTAAAGGAAAATATATCTAAATCTTCTGAGAGAAATAAAAACATTGTGGAATATGAAAGTGACATTTGTATCCATCATTGCAGTATCGAAGAGCCTAAAAAAACTGGAAGAATTCAAAATCAGAGGAAGAATCAAAATCATCTAGATGATAGAATTACTAAAATCTGCCACAATACGGAGAGAATATTGAGGAGACTTGCTGCTCCTGATCATCGAATCATTTAAGACTGTCTCAAAGTTTTGCTTATTTCGGCCTTAAAGGTAGACAAAACTGAAATATACTATTTAAGATTTAAATGACTTTTATATTAATTACTTCAAAGCGCAGCTGATTCAGCATTTTCAATTTGAAAGAAACAAGAGAGGATAGAAACTTAGAAATCTTTTATGCTATTTTGCATCAAGCGGTAAATTCGTCCGCCTTCAAATGATGCCTCCATATTCTTAAAAATGGTGATCAAGTTGAAATCTGTGCACAAAAGAAAGTATAGGCGCAACTTTTAAGTTTAAGTACAAAAAATATTCCTCTATTCCTAACAGTAATCGATGAAAATATCAAATACTCATCCATTTTTGTTTTTGTTTTTTTTTGGGGGGGGGCAAGGTGTTGCGTTAAAGTCAGTGATTGATTTCATATATTAGTGGAAATAATAATATTTTCACTGAAATGGGGTAAAGGGTAGAACTAATTCAGACTCAAGCGTAAACAACTTTTTATTGTTGTAATCACTTTTCGAAAGATTTTCAGTAAATAAGATACTGTTTATAGCAAAAATATTCTGTCCTGAGAGATTTGAATAGAAGTATGGAGTATCTTCCTTTTCATACAAAACGCTGAAATAATAATAATAATACTAAAAATATTGCTTTGATTTGGATGAAATGCGGCGCGGAGTCTTGATTTTTTGTGAGTGTGACCCTATGTGAATATAGACAACAAAACAAAATTGTTTAGTTTAATTTTACCTCGACCTTGCCTTTTTGCTCCACCATCCATAAGAATCAAGAAATAATCCTGACTCTATTGCTCTTAGTGTAACTGGTAGGTGCTGCCTAGGAATATTTGCATGCGTTAACATCTGTTTAAAGATTTATCTCAATATCTTACAAATCACAGTAAACGTGAAATCAAAAAGATTTTCCTTAACAATAAGTGGTTAAATTTTTCAAGAAATATAACTGCAAATAACCTTGATGATTTATATCTTGCGCTGACGCGGGATCACACAGTAGTAACAAGAATTTGCAAATAAATAAATCTGCATAAATTACACATTTGAGCCCAAAAATTAGAAGTGCAATTGTTATGATGATCAAACTTAGTAGCCGTAGATATTCTATGTACACAATATTTATTTGTATAATGTATACAAAATGTTGCACAAGACCGTAAATGGGAAATGGGGAAAAGGACGGTCATCTTCTGTCTTAATATTAAACTTAGCTACCCACAAACACTGACCCAAACATACCACAATATTACAAACACCAAAACAACGCATTCTTACTTGACATTCTTACTCTAACGTAATAAACCCTGTCTGTTACAGCTATGTCCTGTCTCCCCGGTGGTTCTGGCCGAAAAAGGAATCCAACCGATCTCCACCCCCGGTGAACTGAAGGAACAACCACTATTCGCCACGTTGTGAATTCTTGATCCTAACAGCAGTCTATCGATCTCCCCAGAGCGGTCCGGTGGGAAGGGGAGGAAATGGCTGGGTATTACGCTGAAAGGAAATCACTATTCATGCAAAAAAGAGTTTCTTGTCGTAGCCGCAAAGACATGAAAAAGAAAAAAAGAAAAATGCCGTAACGAGGTTCACTCATTTGGGGTCGGAAGTGACAGAGAGAGAGTAGGAAAATTTCTGCCTAAACAATTTCGGCTGATCTAAGGGAAGTAATTCGGAGATCTTCGTCGGAGCGTGTAATTATAGCAGTTTGGTTTCTCAGCTTTGTTGGCAAAATTAACTGGTTTCATACAGGGTCTGTTTCTATTTCTGGACTCGGATCGAACCTCTTTGACGCGTGACAACCAACCAACCGGACCAGTAAATTCCAACAACCCTTCTCTTCCCCGGTTCTGCGATCTGACTAACTCAAGCGTGCGGGCAGCTTATATAGAGAGAAGCGGAGCTAAACCATCTTTAGGCACCGCCCCCGAATTTTAATATGCAAATCAACTTTGACCACCATGCAAGCTTTTCCGGTCCCCGAAACTCAGCGGGAACCCAGTTTTCAAGAGATACTAAAATCGGATTCGGACTTCCTGCTGGGTCTTCCGCAGACAACGTCTACTTAAGTTTTGCCAAAACCACTTATCCCGTCTGGCTGAATTCCGCCATTCAGACCACCCAAAAGTCCAATTCGTCATTTATCACAAACTTTACTTTAGCGAATCCATCTCTTAATCACTCTGGAATTATTACATTTAATTAACTAATAACCCCAGAAACAATTATTAAGAGAGAAAAATCAAGAGAAAAAAAACTAAACTTATTTCTGGAATTGCTCCGGAATCCCTTCTACCCAAGTAATTAGCACCTTTATCCTAATTCTTTAGCACTGTTGATTACTAAATCCACCTCGGGGTGGGGGTGGGGGTCTCTCTCACACTTACTACAACCACCGTAAAACCTCATGTCTCTATGGAGTCCTAACTAGTCCCCATATGTAAAATTCTCGTCTGTGAGGTGAGGGGAAAAGAACAACAATTTAAAATCTAAACTCTAATGTGTATTTACAATATGAATTAAAAAAAAAACTTACAAGAAACTAAATAAAATAGTGTTGCTTAAATGAGGCAGAAATATCAGTTAACTGGACCAAATCAATGCGGAACTTTAATAATATACAACACTCATTCGTCCAAAACAACTCACTCAAATACACACCTATTCAAACACTAAAACAAATACAAAACACACACCCGAAATCGAAAGGCGTCCCGCATCCACCAGAGAACTGACGTCTCCGGACACCTAATAGGGGAGGGGGAATTAAACTAAAGAAAGTGGGGACATAAATAAAAGGGAGCCAATGAGAATACATCCACTAGCTAACTTAAAGGAAGAAACTAAAAAACAAAAAACAACCCTAAACTAAGCTATTTTCGGGTGGTGTTGCCAATTTTCGACACAGCGCAATCTCCTGATGCCTAAGTGGTATCAAAATGCCACTCCAAGTCGTCTCCTCTCACTCGAGACAAATGCGCAAGACTCATCCACCAAATTCTTATGAAGGAACCATCGTCCTTCCATCTTAATCTTGACTTTAAGCTGATGCTCAAAAAACAAGATCAGTTGGGAAGAAGTGAATTTTTCGCCCCCATAGAATCCCTTCTCACATGTCGTCCATATCACGACTCTCATAACAATAGTAAGCAAAAGAACACGTAGTGTTCAGCCTTCGTCATCGTCGGTACTACATTCCTACAGACAGAACTGGCTTTGATGACAAAAATCTTTCTGCGCAGCATACGAACCATGAGGCCTTCAATTTGCACAACGGGTCTACGAGCCTGTAATGAAAGAAGGCGTAACTGAATGTTTCCACCAACCCATTACTGCGCAGTTTGGATATTTCTCCAAACCCACTGAAGAAAGTCATTTGTCTACCCAGAGCCAGGTGAGTCCTTGCCTTATTATTAGGGAGGCATTTCAACCCATATTGAGCGAGCCTCCTGCTTCGTAAGAACTAGTTCGTCAATCAGGTCATCTCGTACGAATCTCCTAACACTTGATATAATGCCTTTTGAGACAAAGCCTGGACGTTGGAGAGGCCATCCAATGCCCGAAAGAAGTGTTTCAGAGCAAGACGACATCCACGATAAACGGCGGACCTCCTCCTCGCACGAGTGCACACTTCTCAGGGGTGCGAAGTTCTTACGGGCACCTTTCTTCCAGAATTCGCCCTCCTCACCCGAATCGTGACACATTCGATCTAGGAACGCGATGCGAAGCGTATGTTGACGAGTATCAACGCTAGGCATACCCAGATCGCCTTCAGATGAGTGGAGGTAATAGATCTCCCGAGCTACTTTGGCGGACTTGCCTTGCAACAAGGAAAACAAAAGCCTTACTAATTGAATTAGTATGCTAGACGAAAGTGGAATTACGGAGAGTCAGTAAAGAAGAATCGAGTAAATGTGCGAGGCACATACTCCCGCCCTCCGCTTTAAGGAAAGATTCCTCCCGAAACACACTCGAACTGCGACCTCAGCTTTCTCCTGCACCTCCGACCAATTCATTTCCAACAAGGGATCGGGACCAAAGCAGACGCCGAGTATCTTGACTGGCCCATCCATCCAGAGGAATGATCCTAGAAGAGAAACTTCTTTCTACGCCAACATACTTATCGTGGTTGATCTTGACCCCTATCACGGTCTCTTACGCTCTGGTTTCTTTGCTGACTTCATCAATCTCTGCTCAGCTCGAAACAAGAACCGAAACATAGGCGGAATCCCTGGTTGAGATGGTAGTACCAGGTAGGGAAATTCCGCGTAGGATAGGAATCATCTTTAACTTGCGAAGGAAAGGTTCCAGCGCAAGAACGTAAAGCAAAGGCGAAAGCGGACAACCTTGACAAATGAAGCGAGTCATTATGAAAGGCTCCGGTCGAATTCCGTTCACTTCCATCAGCGTACCGGGTGACGCATACAGAAGTCGGATCCAAGTGTGAAAGTACGACCCAAAGCCGACCGCCTCCAGAAATCGATGGTCCACCCTATCAAAAACCAGATTTCTGACTCTGTGATGGGAACCTCGCACCTACCCGCTTCAGCTGACTCCAGGCAGGGAAAGTCGACTAAAAAGGTCGAACTGTGTTCAGACCGGGATCCCTAGTTAACAGACCCTGAAAGTAGTCACGAAAAGACTTACATATGCCTTCGTTTGTAGTCACGGTCCGATTACCCGTCAATGTGACGCACGCAATATGTCACTGAGATGTATTCCGAACCTCCTCTGCACACACTTCAGGGGTCATATTGGTTGCCTAGGAATACATTCTTTTTAACCTAGCCCTAACTACCAGAGCTTGATCCTTCTTGATAAGCAAAGAGGCCAACTCTGCCTTAGCTAAAGCTACGTCCCCGCTATTTTACTGCCGGATCAACTTTGGACCATTCGTTCAGCAATCCCATTTGCTTGAGGGTGGTAAGAAGATGTTTTATATGGGGCACAGCCAATCTTCCTTAACCACGAGCATAAACTTTCGTCTCAGAGTTCGGGAGCATTATCAGTTACTAATGTTTTTGGTACTCCATTTTTATCAAATATGCGTAATATTTGTTTTACAGTAATATACAGTTTTATGCTGAACTCAGAAAAATTCAGGCCATGCGGAAAAAGCGTCTACCAGTATTATATAAATAGATATAAACCTACCCCGTTAACTTGTGCGTGATCCATATGAACTCATGTTTCTGTTTTCTTAAGTCAAGAGTGTAACTTATTGTAGCGAAAATTCTTTACTTCAGCACATTTAGGATATTTGCGTACGTAATTCTCCACGTCTCTGGTGTGTCCCGGACAACACGACTCCAGTTTTAACCGTTTTTGTGTAGCGGTTATCCCACAATGCACGTCATCATGTACACTTTTAATTACTTCTTTTTCTACATTTTCCGGTGGTACGACAAAATCCCACTACAAATTAGACAATTTTCTATTGATAGTTTGTGTCTGGTTCCTTTGCATGGTCTTTCTGCTTATGAACAATTACCCCACTTATTGTTCCTTACTCTAGATAAAATTTGACTTAAGACTGGATCTTGTAATGTCTCCGTAACTAGTCTATTCGTGGGCAACACATCCCTTTCCACCCAATGCAAAAATTCATCCTCAGCTTTTTTTATGATTTTCGTTTTGCTCCTTTTCAAATTGTAGTCGGGACAATGTGCCTACGTGTGGTATCGTGTATCCCTTCATGTATGCTATATCATAATCAAAAGCTATTAACTTCATAACCCATTTTAATATTCTGAATATGAAGGAATTGCAACTTTCGGCAATTCCTTCCGGCTTATGAAAGGATCACAACAAATGTTTTTCCCTAATAAAAATTGTCTTGCTCTGGTCATACTCCATACAATCGCAAGTGTTTTCTTTTCAATATTAGAGATTTTCAATTCAGTTGGTGTCAATGACCTGGAAAGATACATCACCGGTTGTCTTTCCTGGGACAAAATTGTCGACACAGACTGGCTACTCGCATCTGTGGTTAATGTAACACCCTTTTTAGGGTCAAAAAATCTTGATAGAGTTCTTTAGATAGAGCTACTTTTAATAAAATGAAGGTTGTTTGGTGTGTACTATTCCATTCAAATTCCTTATTCTTCTTTCGCAACTCAGAAAACGCTGCAATTCTTTCAGAATATTTTGATAAGAATTTGCTTAAAAATTGGCTGATTTAATAAATAAAGTGATTCCAGTTCTTTTTGTATTAGTTGGAGAAGATACATTTAATATTTTTTTGTATTAACGTCGAGTCCGGCGAAGTGCCCTTTTCTGAAATTTGGTAACCCAAGAATGTTAATTCTTTGCAATTAAATATACACTTATCTTCGCTTATCATCATTCTTGCCTTCCTTATCCATTACAAATTTAGTTTTTTTTTTTTGTTTTGTTTCAGTTCTTCTTTAGTAATTGCACCTCAACATATATCGTCCTGTTGTCTTAATTCCAAATAGTAAGTGGGATCATCGAATTAAGCCTATGGGGGAGATTATTGTTGTGATTTCCTTGAATTCGTCTATTTGAATTTGATGGTACGAATTTTTTAAATCAATTTTCTTAAAGTATTTCATTCCTGCAACAGTATGTAGTATGTTTTCTATGTTTAGAATAGGGTAGGAATCCGAAAAAATTCTTATGATTTACGCCTACTTTGTAATCTTCGCAAATTCTAAAAGCACTATAAGGTTTTCTTTATACTATAATAAGCAATGCTCATTTGATGCCTCCAAGTTCTACATATTGAAGAATGCCTTCTTCCACCATTTTTCGTAGCTTATCAACTACCATTGGCTTTATATGAATGGGAAGCCTACGGCTTTCATAATACGATGGATTGATATTTCTTTTTAACTTAAGGCTTGCTTTATAGTTTTGTTTTTTTGTTGGTGTTGTTTTTTTGTTTGTTTTTTGTTTTTTTAATGTCCCAGTTTCGGGACTTCCCGTATTCATAGCATTGAGTAAACATATGCTATTAATATTTATCAAATCAGTTCCTACTGGACCGTAATTTTTTTATACAGTGTACGGCCATAATAGTGACGATTCCAAATCTATTTTTTGTTTCAAAAGTGCCTTGAAAGGACCCTAATATTTTTATACATATTCCATCAAACTGTCTTAATCTTACCAACCTTTTCTTTAATTTTGGTTTCGATAATTGTTCCCCCAAATTCTTCGGAATAAGGGTCACTTCACTTCCAGAGTCATCTTGTATTTTTAAGTCTACACTGTTTAATTTAATATTTGTGAAGGTGTTCTTTTTGTTTCTCCTTTCTATTGAAAAACGTGTGTTTGACTTTTAACATCATCGTGTAATATTTAGACAATTTTTACATTGATATCTCGCCATCTACATACGACTTGAAAGTGATTTTTGTTTTTTGCACTTATAACATGGCTGTCCCCGTGCTGGACATTTCTCTCTCTTTGATTCTGTTTATAGCTGCAATATCTGCATTTTATTATTGTTCTTTGTATCACAAA
Source organism: Acanthosepion pharaonis (assembly GCA_903632075.3). Taxonomy (NCBI): domain Eukaryota; kingdom Metazoa; phylum Mollusca; class Cephalopoda; order Sepiida; family Sepiidae; genus Acanthosepion; species Acanthosepion pharaonis. The sequence goes on along the minus strand of CAHIKZ030004353.1, from coordinate 762,259 downwards.
TGTGTCCATAAGCTTGGGTTGATTTTCATTTGTATTAAATTTTTCAATTAACTCCTCAAGTTAATACAAGCTTCTAAAGTCATTTTGCTTTGTCTGTAACTACTCTAATGTTTTACTTTGTGAAAAGTGTTGTACAGTCCTTCTACTAATCAGAGTTGAATTAATTCTTCCTCTGTACTTATTCCTTGTTCTCCTAGTTCATGTAATTCACAATATCTACTGGTATTTCTTAACCTTCTTTCCTTATAGTCTCCTCAAATTTTTGTTTCAATGCTAAGAATTTGATTCGTTCGGTTATGACCAATTTTTTTTCGGTTGAATATTTCTCAATATTATTTCTTTGACTTCCTTAAATGTCAAGTTTTCAATTCCAGCCAGTTAAGTCATTAACGAAATCTGCAGTGGTTAAAAATAGATTCGTGATTTCTTTCTGTCCTCCGGGTGTTTGATCATCTCGAAACTTCTTTATTCTGGCACCTGCCTCAAAGCATTTTATCTAAATCTTTATGTTTTCAGGTTCTTCTGTGTTCAACAGAGCCTCGTCAGGCGACGCCATTTTATTATGATGATCAAACTTAGTAGCCGTTGATATTCTACGTGAACTGTCTCAAAGTTGCCCATGAGTTTTGTTATAGATCATTTTATGCTAATTACTTATTAACTAAAACTATCCCATTACAGCAATAAAAGGGCTTTACAATCTAGATTTATTTTCATTATCAGAAATAATGGACATAGATCTACTTAATTTATAATGAATGTTTATTGATTGAAAACATGAAACTAAGAAAATTAAAAAGACATCTTCATACAAAAGATATATCAGTAAGCCTATAGAGTTTTATTTATTTTAAATCATCAAATGAACAAAAGCAATAACTTTAAAAGCATATGCGGGTTTAAGAAAAATACTTAAGATTATAGACGAATTAGTTTGCTTTAAAAGTGTTTTCTCTCTAAAAAGGAGAAATAGTGATTTTCTTTTAAGTGGTGTTTTGCTTCCGTTCAAAAAGAAAGGGAAATAGGAAAAAACAAAAATCTGTAGACATATTTAAGCAACAAAAATATTTAATTACAGAAAAATTCTTTTTTTTTTTTTCGCGTAGTACAATTCTCATAAAAATGATGACAATAAATAAAATCAGTATCACAATAACAAAGAACTGGTGAAAAGAATATTTGCGAATCAATTTCAACTTGATAAGCATTTACGTTTTATGCTAAAAGTAAGTTATATTGTTTCAAATCAGATTAATTAATAAATTTGCTAATTTTCCTCAAGTAACGTTTCAGAAATATATACTTTATTTTGTATTATTTTTAAAATCGAGAACTAACTTTTTTACAAATGTCTCAAAATGGTCGACATTGTTGACATTACTGTAAAAAAATGAAAATCGATTCCAATCAATATCATTTCTGTTTAAAATACACCAGAGTTTTTTGCTTACTGAAAACAGTAAATGTCACCTTTTAGCTTTCAATTAAAGCTAAAATAAAAGCTTCAAGAAAGCTTCTTTTTTTTTTCAATGATAAATTTAATTTTTTAATGATAAATTTATCGTGATTATAGTGGGAGGTACCTAGTTTATAGCAAGAGTCGAAAAATTATTTCAGGAATTGGAAAATGTTAAAAAGATCATATACATAAAAGCATGTTTCCAACCAATAGGACAAGAGAATCTTCGAAAGTTATATGATGTATTTATAATTGGTGCAGTAGCATGTTATGTAGCCGGCAATTATTACACAATAACATTTTAGTAATAAGTATCTAATAAAATTACTTAAGTGGGTAATGGATAGCGGCTCGAATTGAGAAATTGGAGAGCCGAGTTCGAATTCCAGTCGGATCCATTATATTCACTTAAAGAGAAAGGTGTGAATCCTCTTCTTCTCTCCCACCCACCCCCTCCCGCAAATAACTAAATATGGTGACCCTATGACAATGTGGGTCAAGGGATAAAAAATAATAAAGTAGTAAGCGCAAGTGTTTTAAGAGCAAGCGCAAGAATTTGCATTTGAAATGTCTAAAACTACTCTCGAGGTATTGAATCAGTCATGAAAAGGATATTTTCACCTAGATATGATTAGCTGAAAAATGAGCAAAGATGGCTTCTGCTTTATCTTAAAAAAAAAGATAGCGCGGATGTAAAAGTTTACAATTGTATATTTTTAAAAAAATTTCTGAAATTTGTTTTCATATAATCTTAATTGAAATTCTTATAATTTTAATTGAAACTATATCAACTTATTAAGGAATCTATGAAAAAATCCGTATTTGGTCTACAAACTATACAAGTTCCACTGTTCAACGCATAATAGAAAACGCATAAATTATTTGAGTTATTACAGAACACTGGAAAGTATACCAAAACTCAATGTGTGTTTTTACATGAGAATTTTAAGTTTGTTAATTGTCAATGACCAGTTTGAGCAATTCCCTCGAAGAATTGAAAAAAGTTTGAAGCTTGCAAATCATCTGAATGGGTTGATTGACAAGGAAGAATTATTGCTATGCTTTGTCCATAGAGTATTTTGTTGGTCGTTAATTAATTTACGACAGGTGAGGTATATTTCCAGAAAGTGGATGAATTCTTCAAGGAAGTGCAGCAGTAATGACAAGAAGACATGTTGGATTCCAAAGTAAATCTCTAAGAAATAGAAGTACTACTTTCAGGCATTGTGTAATTCCCCGATAAACATATTTATTGCTAATAAAATTTCTGTAGATTTGAATGCTGCAGTATACGATTAATGTTACCAACTTTGTTAACAGTTGTGTACTTAATAATTGCTTCTTTGTGAATTTATGGACGAAATGGTATTCATTTTCAGACAAATATTACTTCATTAAATGTGACTATAGAGAACAAGCTTTAAAACAATTATTATATCTAAAAAAAGTGAAGTTTCAGAAAACTATATCGGAAAATAGCACCAAATTTAGCTGAATGCTTTCACTATGTACTCAACTGGGACAAAGGTTTGTAGCGTTTGCTTTTTAGCTGATGGCGTTTGAAGACGTGATCGGTATATTGCTCCCTTCAAAATTCTCTTAATGGGAAGAACTTCACTTTACTGAAAGTCTGTAAAATACACTTTGACCAGTTCATCACCCAGAAAATTTCTGAGAGGGTATAATCTTCTTAAAAACGGTGAAAAGTAGTGGAACAAAAAGTATAAATATTTAAATATTGTCTTCAAATTCACTTTTTAAAAATTACTTAATTCACTTAATTTCGAAAATGAAATGTAAAATTCAAACATTCATAAAAAAATACAAATCTATAGAAACATAAAGATGATAGTAACCCATAGGAAATGTTTTCATATAGATAGAATTCCACTGTTGAAAATAAGTTGGGTTTTCAAAAGGATTTGGCGTGCTTGGAAAACTATCTCTGCGAATGAATCCAAAAACCGCTCTTCATTGAATGAAAGTGAAAGTGAAACATCTTTCGCTGAAAGTGCTTAAAGACAATTTCATAACTTTCATGAGATTCATCTCCAGATTGAATGTTGAAGAATAAATCTGAAATCAGTGTTTAACATTACTAAGGGTAGTTTTTAATACAGCCCATGGATATATATATATATATATATATATATATCTGTGTGTGTGTGTGTGTGTGTATTGAGGTCAACACCAGTCTGTTTCATGCTTAAAAACAATCTTCAGGCCATGTGTTCTCGATATATGCTAGTCAGCTGGTCAATGATGCATTATAGATAGTAAGGACTATTGTATTATCCTAACAGTTATTGGGTGTGCGGATATGTTTCAAATTATTCTAGAGGCTATTGAGTAGAAATAATACATAAATATACATAAATAGTCAGGCCATACCAACAAACATGGCCTGAAGATTGTAATAAATATGACATAGATATCTCAAAGTTTAGAAACAGCACAATTTTAACATTTTATTATTTACACTTTAAAATATAGAATTTTGAACTTACTAATTTTGATGCTTTTCATTTTACGTTTTTAGCCTTAAGATGTGTGGAAGATTTTGAAATCTTGAAGAGATGAGAGAGAGACTTGAAAAAAATTAAGAACCGCTAACGGTGTTTGTGGATCAACATGTATTAATATTAATATATTAATAATTATTAACCAAATTACGAGGTTGGCCTTTATAAGAGTTTATATAATATATCTTTCAGCTTGATCATCCTACTGTTATTACACTTCTCGTGATTTTAAAATGATTAGTTCAGATTTTTAACCTAATTTTATGTCATGTAGTATCTACATTACAATATAAATATACATTATATCCTGTCGCGAGAAATCTATGTAATGATAAAATACTTGCGCATCACTTTTAAATAATGCATCTTATGGAGAAGTTTATTCTCACTGGAATAATTTTCAGTCTTAGGAGTACGTTTTATTGAGATTAAAACTTATTCTATTTTGAATTATATAAAACTAGACAATGACTCTATCACGAGCTGCAAGTGAAATCGAATAGAAAAGATGTATATGAAACATTGTATTTTTAAATCGCCAATAAAAATGAATTCTAATTAAATTTGAAGGATGTCAGAAAAGTTAATATAATTATGGATTTTCCTCTAATACAACCGATCCACTGTATGTGCTCTTGATTATTCAGAGAATCAAAAACAGTAAGCGACTAGACGATAGTATATAAAAAACCTTTAGAAGTGTACTTCTTTCATAATTTAATGTGTGTGTGTGTGTGTGTGTGTGTGTGTGTGTGTGTGTGTGTAAGAGGGAGAGAGGTTGCCATCTATTGGGGTAGACAAAGAATATATACAAAATACCATGTCATGTTAACGGGCATTTGCGGAATAATTTGAAAATCGATAAAGGTTTAATTTTTAAAGGGAAATAACTTTGTTTAATTCTTTTATTGTTATCCCCCTTGGTTGATATTTAATTTCTTCGAGATAAAATTCATGTAACAAAAAATAGATGGAATTTTATATGAGGTGAAAATGTTTCTCAGATTTCAATTTTTCCTCTATCTCTTTAATAACGATCTAAATAAATTTTATTTTTCGCCCATTTTTCCGTGATTAAATGTTGCAAATACATCAAATAAGCTCTCTATATTTAAAAGCAAATGAGTGGAGAAAAAACGCAGGCTAGATTTCTGAACATTTGGCAGAAGATAATAGAAATAATAGAAAAATATATCAGTAGATAAAAGAGCGGTATTGAGAATTTATTACTTCAATTTTGCATGTCTATATTTCTGAGATGAGGTATTATGTACAGTATTTACATTAGTCGGACTATTGTCCTCATCTTTGTCGCCATATTTGTCACAACGTTTCGGCCGTTGTACGCTCCGGCCTTCTTCAGGTGGTTGGAATTTCGAACTGAACCCTTTATTTCGATCGCTGGGGTAGACTGTTCTAATTCCACGTGCCATGTTTGATGGATGTCAGTTATCAGTTATCTCCTGCTAATTTTCCCTCTGAAAGTTCTCCACTGCCTTAACCAGGAATTGAACTCACCTTCTTTGGGTCTGTCACTGGATCTAACCAACGCCTTTATCCACTGTGCCATGTGTCCTTGAGGACATCTGGGTATGAACTTCTGAGTATTATAAACCTAATGTTTTCAGCATCATTTTTTACCAGTGCTCATATTGCAATTTTTTTGCTGTTATCATTGCATGTCTTTACCAGAGTTCATATTGCAACTTTGTTATCATTGCTTTTCTCTGGCACTCCTTATTACTGGTTCCCCATATTGTATTTATTTCTATGCTTGGTCGGCTCAGGAGATTTTTGTGGCCTAGCATATGTGCTGATTCATAAGTTTACGAATTTTCCAATGGTGTTCCCTGTCTATGATCTCAACATGATCCCACAGGGGCGGTGATCTCCTTCTCTCTCCATATGTGGTCAGCCACGCCTGATTTTTCTACTTCCCTCGCGTTACAGCTTTCTGGTGTTCTTGAAGCCTTACCTTGAGGGGCGGCCTGTCTCTCCTTTATATTCCTTTCCGCAGCTGCATGGGATAGCGTATACACAGTCTTTAGTCATGTTCCTCTCTATGGGGGGTCTCACTCGTGAGAGATACCTGCGAAGTGTTGTCACGCTTTTGAAGGTTGTCCTGATGTTATATGGACCGCAGATCTTTTGTATTTTCTCTGATAACCCCTTCACATAAGGCAGGCAGACTGTTTTCTGAGTGTTGTTGTCCTCCTCCTCCTCCTCCTCTTGTACCCGCCTATCCCAGTTTTTGCGGGGTGCTGCCATGTACCCAGGGTAGTTGTTGCGTTGTAGGGTACTACTTATACTGACCAATTCCTTATCTAACGTCTCTGGATCGCCACTTATGACTTTTGCTCGATGTTGTAAGCATCGGACGATCCCTTTCTTTACGCTGTATGGATGGTGGGAGTTGAAATTGAGGTACTGTCCGGTGAATGTTGGTTTACGGTATACGGATGTCTTGAACCCATTCTCTGTTCGAGATATTAGTACATCCAGGAATGGGAGTGAGTTGTTACTCTCTTTCTCCATTGTGAACTGTATCGAAGGTCTTATTGAGTTCACATGGTCCAGAAGAACCTGGACTTCTTCCTGATGTGGCCAGAGTATGAAAGTGTCATCTACGTACCGTAACCATATAGTTGGCTTTAGCGATATAGACTCTAATGCCATTTCTTCAAAGTATTCCGGCCGAAACGTTGTGACAAATATGGCGACAAAGATGAGGACAATAGTCCGACTAATGTAAATACTGTACATAATACCTCATCTCAGAAATATAGACAAACTCTGAAGGATCGGTACGGACCCGATATACCAAAAATATGGAGAAAAATTGAGAAATCCTACCAAAAACTGGCACGAATATCGAACCATCTGACATTCCTACACCGATGCAGAGACCTACAACTCATCCCTTCAGGCTTGGCACCAAGACTTCCTATCAATTCAAGGAGAGCTCGTCGGGTCGCAGAGAAAGCGGGACACGCCCTTGTCCGAGAGAAATCCAGTACAACCGTTGGATGAAACATCGAGTACATGCTCATATCTCCCAGACGCTCGAGGATCTCTTCAACAGAATTACCAATGAAGAAGACCAGAGAAGGATCCAAAATGACCTGGATAAATCCTTCAGACATGAATTTGAAGTAGTCAAGGCTCGCCAAGTGCAAAAATTAAATAGATTGAAAGATCAGAAGGTGACGCACAAGGTCCATCACCCACCAGTGAAAGCAGTAGTCAACATCAGCCAATATCAGCTGAGTGCCTCTGAGGAGTCAGTATTGAATAAGGGTCTCAACTTCGCCACAACCATCAGGCGGGTGCCATACTTGGACATCATTGCCAGAGTAGAGGAGGTGGCCTTGAACATCCCTCAGGCTCAGGCGGATGAAATGAGATGGAAAGTGAGACAGGCCTTGGAGAGAGCCAAGCTGCCCAGGTCTAACATAACAAAACTGGAGAGACTGGCGATTGAATCACTACAGAGGAATGAGAACATCATCATACTACCGGCTGACAAAGGTAATGCGACTGTAGTGATGGACAAACCGGACTATACAAGAAAACTGGAAGACCTCATTAGCAATGGTAGCTACAGCATAGTGAAGAAAGATCCTACTATGAAAACGGAACGCAAACTGTCACAGATCCTAATCAAGAACAAGGATCACTTCGCACCCAAGACGTATAGGCAGTTATCGCAGCGTTACAGCAAGTTACCTCACATATACGGTCTCCCTAAGATTCACAAAGACGGTATTCCACTCAGGCCGATTGTTAGTTGCCAAGGCTCTGTGTGCCACCCTCTGAGTCGCTTCCTTGTAGATATAATTGACCCATTGATCGGAAAGTCTCCTTCATATGTCCGAAACTCCGCCCACTTCGTGGAAATAATCAAAGATGCTCCCATTCTATCCAACCAGATGGTGAGCTTGGACGTGGTGAGTCTGTTCACCAAGGTACCCACGGAGGAGGCACTCTCAGTAGTCAGAGATAGATTAACCTCTGACTCTTCCCTAGAGGAGCGGACCAGTATTCCAATAGATAATCTGATGGAGATGTTGACTTTCTGTACACAAACAACACACTTCGGAATGGGATCTCACATATATCGACAGGATGAGGGCTTAGCAATGGGCTCGCCATTATCACCAGCAATGGCGAATATATACATGGAATACTTTGAAGAAATGGCATTAGAGTCTATATCGCTAAAGCCAACTATATGGTTACGGTACGTAGATGACACTTTCATACTCTGGCCACATCAGGAAGAAGTCCAGGTTCTTCTGGACCATGTGAACTCAATAAGACCTTCGATACAGTTCACAATGGAGAAAGAGAGTAACAACTCACTCCCATTCCTGGATGTACTAATATCTCGAACAGAGAATGGGTTCAAGACATCCGTATACCGTAAACCAACATTCACCGGACAGTACCTCAATTTCAACTCCCACCATCCATACAGCGTAAAGAAAGGGATCGTCCGATGCTTACAACATCGAGCAAAAAGTCATAAGTGGCGATCCAGAGACGTTAGATAAGGAATTGGTCAGTATAAGTAGTACCCTACAACGCAACAACTACCCTGGGTACATGGCAGCACCCCCAAAAACTGGGATAGGCGGGTACAAGAGGAGGAGGAGGAGGAGGACAACAACACTCAAAAAAACAGTCTGCCTGCCTTATGTGAAGGGGTTATCAGAGAAAATACAAAAGATCTGCGGTCCATATAACATCAGGACAACCTTCAAAAGCGTGACAACACTTCGCAGGTATCTCTCTCGAGTGAGACCCCCCATAGAGAGGAACATGACTAAAGACTGTGTATACGCTATCCCATGCAGCTGCGGAAAGGAATATAAAGGAGAGACAGGCCGCCCCCTCAAGGTAAGGCTTCAAGAACACCAGAAAGCTGTAACGCGAGGGAAGTAGAAAAATCAGGCGTGGCTGACCACATATGGAGAGAGAAGGAGATCACCGCCCCTGTGGGATCATGTTGAGATCATAGACAGGGAACACCATTGGAAAATTCGTAAACTTAAGGAATCAGCACATATGCTAGGCCACAAAAATCTCCTGAGCCGACCAAGCATAGAAATAAATACAATATGGGAACCAGTAATAAGGAGTGCCAGAGAAAAGCAATGATAACAAAGTTGCAATATGAACTCTGGTAAAGACATGCAATGATAACAGCAAAAATTGCAATATGAGCACTGGTAAAAATGATGCTGAAAAACATTAGGTTTATAATACTCAGAAGTTCATACCCAGATGTCCTCAAGGACACATGGCACAGTGGATAAAGGCGTTGGTTAGATCCAGTGACAGACCCAAAGAAGGTGAGTTCAATTCCTGGTTAAGGCAGTGGAGAACTTTCAGAGGGAAAATTAGCAGGAGATAACTGATAACTGACATCCATCAAACATGGCACGTGGAATTAGAACAGTCTACCCCAGCGGTCGAAATAAAGGGTTCAGTTCGAAATTCCAACCACCTGAAGAAGGCCGGAGCGTACAACGGCCGAAACGTTGTGACAAATATGGCGACAAAGATGAGGACAATAGTCCGACTAATGTAAATACTGTTCAATTTTGCATTTACGAAATTTTTTACGAAAAATTCTAAAAATACCGACTATTCCAAAAAGAAATAATTATTTTACAAAAGTCAGAACTCTAAAAGGTGATAATATTTACTTATTTCAATGTGTGCTTGCATTTAAATAAACAAATATTATCAACTTCAACATGATTACAAAACTTTACGGCTGTTTTTTTTAGTTTTTTTGTTTTTTTTCTAATTTTCTTGTGACTGCTCAAGTACAAACTCAATCATAACTATTTGTGCCTCTTGTTCACTCACCTGACTGACAGTAATAAAATATAGCAAAGTAATCAATGCTTAACGTGTTAAGAGTTTTTTGTGACGAAATTCAGTCGACTCTTTGTTTTTTAAATATCATGACTTCATAAACAGATTGATAGAACACGAAGTATGGTGCTAATCAGCCATGTTTGAACTGGCCACTTTATTTTTAAAGAGTTCTACAAAAGAAACAATTCCAAAGCATGACATCCCTCTTTCCGTCTGTAATTTTTGCGTAATGTCTGGCTATATGTTTTATTTGAGGGATGGGAGAGGTCTTATGACGCGACCTGACCTTATGGTCAGAGTGTCTGGTCTCTGAGTATATAAGTTGGTGTTGATTGGTAGGTGACTGGTTTCCGGGTTGATCTCGTTGGAGATGACCCCTGGTGGGGAGCTGGGTAGGTTCCTCGGTTGGCTAACTGCAGTGTTGTTTCGGGTATGGGAACGGTCTTCCTTTAGGTGACGTTAGTTGTGGTGGATGACCTATCCAATGACAGTCTGTACATGAGCATACTAACTCGGTCAACAGCATTGTGTTTGTGTGCAAAAGGATCTTGGCTTCATGCATGCCCGTTTTACAATTGCAGACGTCCATTCACCAGTGTCCTGGTTTTGTACACAGACAGGTTGTCCTGCGTGGAGCATGGGAAGTTCCTTAGTGTTTTGATCGTGATATAATTTTGTGTTGATTGCCTTCGGTATATGCGGTTGGCTATTTCGTCTTTCCTTGCTTGATGGTTCGTGTATTTGACTGGTATGTTGCTAGTACGTTTCGATTGTATATGAGCTCACCTGGTGAAGGAATAGTCATTTATCGGTGTAGCTCTCAGGCATAGCAAAACCATGTTGACGTCGCGATTGTACTAGGCTGCTTTTTCTTAGCAGACTTCACAGATTGTATGCACTGCTCTGCCATCCCATTTAATTGTGGGTACCTCGGGGACGATGTGTTTGTGGTCAAACTTCCACTCTTTCGCGAACTTTTTCAATTGCGAATTCTCATTCCGATTTGGACCATCCTCGAAAGGCCATGTTTCTCAATTTACATAATATTGGGCCCACGCTTGTCACCTGGCGAATCTGTCAATTTTTCTGCTGAGAATTGCACAAAGTCGATTTTTATATCCAGGTCTATGGCTTCCTTCACTCTCTTGTTTGGGAGCCGTGACAGTTCATCTGCAAGAGTCATGTCCTTTCCTGGCCGATAAATGATGACCATGTCGTACTCTTGCAGGCGAAGTAGCATTCGTTGAAAATGGGGAGGTGCTGCAGTGAGATTTTTTAGGGATATCATCTCCAGGGTCTTGTGATCACTCTCAATGATAAATGGGAGGACATATATGTACGTTCGGAATTTCTCACATCAGAACACCATTGCTAATACCTCCCGTTCTATGTTGGCATAGTGCTACTCTGTTTCTGCGAAGGATTTAGATGCAAACACTATGGATTTGCCTTCTTGTATGAGTACATCTCTAATGCCTTTGTTCGAAACGTCAACATGAATCATTAATTAGTGGATCAAAGTAACTGAGCAACATTTCTATGCTGATTATATATTCCTGCAGAGATTTTTGGTAGCTATTTGTCTATTTGTACTCTGAGCCTTTCTTTAGCAATTCTCTCAGGAGTGATGTGAGTTCAGTTAGACCAGGGATAAATGGTGTCATATATGTGATAATTCACAGCACCCTTTGAAGTTCCGCTATTATTATTATTATGACTGAGTAGTGATTTCATCTTGGTGGAGCCCATTTTTACTAAACGCAGCTCCAAAGAAGTATATATCCTCTTGGTCCACGACACACTTAGTGCTGTTGGAACATAGACTTACGGGTCTGGCAACCTTCATGACGTTCTGGAGGTTTTGATCATGCTCCTTCTTGGTTTGCCCATAAACCACTACAGCATCTATTGGTCCGATTGTCCCTGAACATTGCTCTAGGATCATGTCCATTTTTATAGGAAGACATCCTGAGACATTACAAGGCTAAATGGCATTCTCCTGAAGCAGTATCGGCCGAAGGTAGAATTAAATGTGGTTTGTGATTAGGAGTCGGAATCCAACTTGACGGACCAGTAACCACTCTTGCCACCCATTTTCGTGAAGTAAGTATTTTCTATTTTGTGGGAGACCTCCAATGTAAGAGTCTTGGAGTAGCACCGCTTGATGGCTTTATTAAGTTCTGGGTCTAGGCATATCCTGAGTTTTCCACTGCTTTTACACACAAACACAATGCTGTTGACCGAGTTAGTATGCTCATTTATTTTTCAAATAATTCTTTGGGTCAGAGTGACCCAAAGAATTATTTATTCTATTTTATTCTCACTTATTTATTCTCACTGGAATAATTTTCAGTCTTAGGAGTACGTTTTATTGAGATTAAAACTTATTCTATTTTGAATTATATAAAACTAGACAATGACTCTATCACGAGCTGAAAGTGAAATCTAGCTCTTCTTTGATTTCGTCCTTAAGGTGGTTGGGACATTTCCTGGGCGCATGGATATAGGGATTACTGTCTATTTTCAATACAATATGGTATTCTCCAGCAAATTCGCCAACTTTGTCAAAACACTCAGGATACATTTTCTTGAGGTCTTCTGCGGAGTTAAGTGGACATTTTATTTGTTGGATGGCACAATGTACAGTTACTAGCTTTAACTCTCTGAGGGAAAAGAAGTCCTAATACGACTGGGCCTTCCGTGGTAACTATATAAAATTTGATACTTCTCTACACATGGTTGTATGCACATTGTATATTTACAGACTCATGCTGGGGTTACGGCATTGTATGCAGTAAGTATAACTCTTTCCTGACGTGTTTAGTCAGAAAGTGGCAATCTATCTGGATTAACTTTTTCGAGGAACATTTTCTGAAAAATACGTGTGTTCCCTTCCGCTCCAGTGTCAACTTTTGTCATTAACTTGTGGATCCCTGGTCTGTTGGGGAGTATTATATTTAAACTTGCAAAAGCTTCAGTTCGGGTGTCTCTCCTGTTTAATTATTCAATCAAGTGGAAAGACATTTGTTCAGAATGTTCGTCTAGCTTATCACATGTTTAGCACATCTATACGGTTCTATGAGCCCAGTTGGTTTCTGATCGTGGCCCTCGATCTCTTCTCGAAACTGGGCCCCTTAGCGTCGTGTGTGGTGTAGGTTGCATGTTCTCCATGTTCCCTATTAATTGATTTATTCACGCTTTAGCCGCATGTTGAGCATACTGTACCCCATGCTGGGCATTCTTGTTTGGTGTTGGGGTACAGACAACGACTGGAATTTCGAGAGGAGTTGTTTTTGTGGCTCAAGATCTTTCTTCCCAACGATAATCTGTTCGATTAGTCGCTCTTCCGCTTCTTTTTCATCTCGAAATTTAAACGAAACCTTGCTAGAAAGTCGTCAATATTCTCGAACTTCCATGAATTAAAACGTCGAAGGCCTTCTTCACTCGACAGTATAAATATGTGATCAACCTGTTTTTCCTCCGGTATATTCTGTATGGAAAAATATAGGCCGCAGAGCTGCTTGAAAAATGGAATGATTCAACCACATTCTCGGTTGTTGTCCATGGAATGACCTGTTCGATCGCCAGTTTGGACAGTTTGATCTTTTATGTATTTCGAAATACAGTTAACGAAGCACATCTCCCACTGCCGTTTTTGGAAAATTTTCCATAAAAGGTAAAAAGGATTTATATATGGAGAAAGAAAGCTAAATGATTAATGACAGTGAAAGAGGGAAGAGAAAGGAAAAGGCTAGGAAAAGGAAATGAAGGTTGAGACGAGTATTCAACATTTCCCTATTAAGGAGAAGAAAGTTGAGGACAAAAGATAAGAAAATGTGTACAGTCTATATAGCAATGCATTTCAGTTTAAAACAAAAGAGGTGGAAGTTTAGATAAACAAAGAAGCAAAAAATTCAGCCAATGGAATTCCGTCGAATCAGAGAATTCAAATTTAAACTGTAACGTAGCGAGTTAAATTAATGTTTCTATGGCAAAAATTTCCTGTGTTCGGAGAAAATTATTCATGGAATGTAAAGGAGTAATACAGTATTTAATAAAACAGATTTTACTATATAAATTAGAATACTAAACCAATTATGTTGTTATATTAATTATACTTATACTTAACAAAACCAACTTTATTATTATTTTATCATAATGCGTTATTAAAGAGAAAAATAATTCAAATAATATAACGAATAATTTTTTTAAAAAGTAGGGAGTGAAATCAAGATAGAAATAGAGGTAAAATGAAATTTAATATTAACCTCCAAATTACAATAAATTAAGTTGGAAATGAGAATTGATGTTCTTACCCATAGAAAGGTAAAAATGAAGAACGGGATATATAGATGAGCTTGGATTGAACCCGACCGATTCGACCATCAACACTCAACTGAGAGACCCTGCTAATTTTATGCTTATTATTTTTACGAATGTGTGCGAACATCTAAACTTTATATTGTTATATTAATAGGTATTATTAAAAAGGTATAAGTAACAATGACAAAATAAAATAATAGATAAATAATAAAAGTAACAAAAATAAAATTACGATTATTAACACATATTACGGTTAACTTACAGAAGTCAGAATAAATTAGAATATATTTTAATTTTAGAGTTAAATTCAAAGTAAAATTAAAATAAATAATACAAGTATAACTAGGCTAGACTGACGTTGGTCACGAAGCAATGTTTATAAACATAATAAACATAAGAAGATTTGTTCGTAGGTTGGAAATTTCTTTAGCAAGATTGTAAGATTAAATCTTTTGTATGTTTACAATTTATTACCGTTTCGTATCTCTTATTCAACAGTCTGTCATTGTTCAGGTATTTCATTATTTGTATTTTCTCCCGTAGGCAAAGAAAACACGGTTTGTTTAGAAACCTTGAGACTCTAGCTAGTTTTAGGATTTTCCATTTAACTTTGGGTGTTTTATTTTTGTCTTTTAATTCCCAAAAATACTTAGAAAGAGAAATCATGTTTCGTTTAGCTGCATTATTAAAAGATGAGATATGGTTATAAAAGCGCTTTTTGAAATCCTTCATTGTACTACCAACATAAAAGCGTTCAGAAATCCTGGGATTTTTGACCGACGTATACTACGGATTTTGTTGGATAACGGAGACTGGTTGGGATTTTTACAACCTATGTAAATGTAAAAATTAAAAGATTTTTATAACCTATGTAATTGTAAACCTATGTATTGTATAACCTATGTTAACTGTATTTCGGAATAAAATAATTTAGTAGCATCGTGATTTCCCACCTGAAGAAACGTTACTTTTTAACGTTGAAACTTTTGTAGTGGGTATGTACATGTTCTAATGTTACAGTGCATAATATATATATATATATATATATATATATATATATATATATATATATATATATATATATATGATTGAGACGAAATATCCAAACAAAGTATGTAAGATGGATCATGTGAAAACCAGTTGGATGTTTAAATATTTTTATTTTCTTATCGTTATCAAAACAACTCAAGATAATCATGCGTGCGTGCCTTCGGAGCAGTTCTCAGGAACGATTTGTGTTTCACAATTATGACTTAATTTATCTGAAATATCTGCCAAAACAGTAGAAATTTCACTGAGCAAACCCTTTTCTTGTGAATCAATTTGCCGATGATCTAGTGAATGCTCATGGTAAATATGGGAATTTAAGCTTTTACTACAGCATTTAAATTAGAATTTAAGAATGAATGCTAAAGATTTTTGTTCTAATCTGCGTACGATTTTATGTGAGGCAAAAAGTAGTTATTCTAGGAGTTACCTAACACCATGACTTTTTTTTTATTTGGAGCCTACGTGAGGACCAGCAGGCAGAATACAAAAGCGTGTGCTCATTTACCTTCTCGTAGGTTGAGAGGATATAGAAAGAGAAGTTTAAAGAGAAAGAGGGAGAGGGAGAGAAAGAAAGAAAGAAAGAAAGAAAGAAAGAAAGAAAGAAAGAAAGAAAGAAAGAAGTATTTTAAAGGAAAGCACAAATATCTTATTTTGATTTGAAATATTTTTATTTTTTATATATTTTATTTGATATATATTTATTTTGTTCTGACTTACTACACATGTATTGTTAAAAACAGACTTTTTTTCTGTTTATTTAATGATCTTTTTTATCTATATAGTAATAGGCAATATTTAGTAAATAAAATAAAAATATTTCTAAACTCTCCTGAAAAGTTTCGCTTTCATATACTCTCCTTAACACATCATTAACATTAACACCGGCATTCTTAAGAAAAGGTCAATCAGTTAACTTCGTTTCTGAAACCAAATACTTAGATGAACAACAGAAAAGGTCAAAAACCCTGTGCCAAACCGAAAGACAATCCTACAGGCACACACCGAACTCCCTGATTTCCTTTCTCCAGGAAGTAGGACAACTAATCAGGACGAGTGCCTGTCACAATGAAGGAACAGTCTCTCTCTCTCTCTCTCTCTCTCTCTCTCTCTCTCTCTATATATATATATATATATATATATATATATATATATATATATATATATATATTGTTACGCCTGGGGGTTTCGTTGGGACTACGATAGCCGGGACGCAACGAGAAAATTAAAAACAAATAAGTAAGAGATCCCAAGGTTCGATATAAAAATAATAAAAAAAAACGTTGGGAGGGGAATTCTCCAATTCCGGACGTCGGTAAACGCAGAGAGAAAATGAAACGCAGACACAGAACAACAGAAGACAACACGAGAATATATAATACAAAGATTTTATTTCTAGAATACACGGAGTGTGAATGTTAGAAAAAGAAAGCTAAATAATACAAGGGATGGGGAGATAAGTTACTAATTATTAAACAGATACTAATGCAGCGAAATACATATGAATACAGAAATAGCAGACTTATAAGATATGGAAAAACATGCAGAAATTTACATAAGTTTGGAATCGACGTCGATTGACAATTATCGGGGTACAATTTGTTCAAAGGATATTTATACACTTCTTTGAAAGTAACGGATGGGATTGACAATGTTGATCTACAATCTCGCGTCGGTCCTTTGGTTTTTGGTGACATCTAATTCTTCTAATGGTGAGTATCTAAGACTGGTTTTTGGTGACGTCCGACTCCTCTGATAGCCAGCAACTATATGTGGTTGTTGTTACCTCAACACGTGCGAAACGAAAACTGCTATATTTTGAGTCACGTGTTGGCCCCCAAAAAAGGTATGCGTCATTCACGGACCCTGTTAATATCATCCACAGTTATCTGTCAAGCAGCGTTTGTTTTGACCAGCGACTATGGAACTGGTTAACATCATTCACACTGTCAAACAGCGGACCAGGTAGGTAGAGATGGGGGTAGAAGGGAGGGTTCTTTTCCGAGAACTGGCCCTGACTCATCTGGGTATAAAAACAATATATATCTCACAATCTGCATATTTAAGAAATAAAGAAGTTAAGATTCATATGTTTCGTCGCAAATACAAAAGGTACTGAAAATGTACTTATAAAATCTGAGGTGAGGGTACAAATATGGGGTTAACGTAACAATATATATATATATATATATTTCTTCCAACATACCGAGAAGTACGAACTTTGTCGCATAAAAAGGATACAAGTTTGCATTTGTATATAAAAGAAATAAGCCTTCCAAAACAACATTCATTGCGTGTGGTCATTCATTTTGAATGTATAAACCAACAATCACAGTGTCTTGAAAATGTATATGTATGTCTGCACCAGGTAATATAAATTTCATAAAGATGTATACGTACGTCTAGAGCAGAGGAAGTGTTAAGTAACAAATTTGCTACAGCTGACGAAATGTTAGCTTTATAAAGATTATTTTTTAAAATATATGACACAATAAAGAAGCCGAAAAGAAGAGACTGTTATAAAATAAAATGACATATCTCGGCTGATTTACAGGCAAATACTCAAGAGCGAGAACCGGATGTGAACGGAACAAAATGACCATTATCTTTCTTCACAAATGTTTCCGACACACGTGTTCCGGTCGAAAATAAAATAATATTTAAAGTGCTCTATTTTCGTCCAATAAAAATGCTTCCCTCCTAATTATACTCGCTTCGTTTCTCGAGCCTGTTAAGCCATAA
Source organism: Acanthosepion pharaonis (assembly GCA_903632075.3). Taxonomy (NCBI): domain Eukaryota; kingdom Metazoa; phylum Mollusca; class Cephalopoda; order Sepiida; family Sepiidae; genus Acanthosepion; species Acanthosepion pharaonis. Next base: position 744,277 of record CAHIKZ030004353.1, on the reverse strand, counting down.
AAAAACGGTATAAAAGGTTTCACAGGGAAGTTCAGCGGGCAGTCAACAGGTGGCCACAAAGGAGACCGGTCACGTTCAGCAGATGTCAGCAGGAGAGCACCAACCACCGTCAACATGTGTGAACTACTATGAGAGATCGACCTAGATCCGAAAGCCGGCTTATGAACTTTACCACACCAAGGTAGCTGTCCTAAACCCTTACGTTCCTGTTGAAATAAACCACGTAAATCTATTTCTACTGTTGTCGTATTTCTTTCTTGCAACCATACGCTTGTCTATAACAAGACCAATCATGATTTGTTCAATTTATGTGCAGCCACATCTCGTGTTCAATCAAGTAATGTTGACTTTGTTCTTCATATACATTAATATATAAAATATGCCTGTGTCCTTTTATTTTTTTACGCTTGTCTATAACACTGGTGTCAGAAGCGTACAGCAAGAGAAATATGGCCGACTACACGAGCTTCAACCGAGCCGAACTATTTACTCTCATCATGGAACAGAAAACTACTATTCAACTTGAAAACGGGACCAACACAGCCTTCCGAAGCCACGATACAAGAAATTCAAGCCGACATAAACGACATGCTGACTGCCCTAAAATCAACTACTTCAACACCTTCCACCGCTCAAACAAACGGCGATTACAGCTTAATGATGCGCCAACAAACTATACGCGACACATTGAAGCTAGAGAAAACTTTTCACCCTGGACACGGCGTGAACCGATTCATCATGGCTCTAAACAAAGCATTACACAATCCACGTCACGCCAGAACTCAGCACCTATCCCAGCCTGGAATACGAATTCGTCAAGTCTGCTAAAGATTTACTGGACCAAAGTATTTTTCAGCAAATGGTTGACTCAAAAAAGGATATATCCACCTTCGAACAACTGAAGGAATACTTATTAGGAGCCCACGGAAGCCAGATGACTAACTTCCAACACCTCAGTCAAGCCTGGGACCTGGAACTGCGAGACGGCGAAAAATTAACAGACTTCGCGGATCGACTCGAAAACACCCTTAGAGAGGCAGCCGTCCACATAAAAAACAAAACCAAAAAAGACAAAAATACTGACTTAACAGTCGATGGACTTATTTCCATCATTGGCGCTATGCTAATGAGCGAAAAGGTGAAAATTTGGAACTCAAATCTCTACCCACATCTCGTCAAGACAATGGACAACCACTATTCAGCCATTGGCATAGCCTCCGAAGCTCAAATATACCTTGATCGCGGTGTAAAATCCAACGACACAACTTCGCACGACACTGTGTATTTCACACAGAAACCACAGCGGTCAAACCAAAGAAACGCGCCACTCCGACCCAGCAGGCAACCAAACCCACAGCAGACGGGCCGCACCAACCCTCCCGAACATGGCCACCATCCGACACACAGAAACCATCAGCACACACCACGAATCAGCGTGTGCAAGAACTACCTCAGAGGTCGCCCCTGCCACCGTGGACGCAACTGTGCATATCGCCACCCACCTCGCACTCGGGCACAGGCCCATATCGCCGCAACGAATGACAATATACAAGCCATAAATGATGTGGAACAGGATTTTTGCTTCAAGCAGGACGAGATGTGATGCCTCGTTCGTCATGCCCCTACGTCAGCCATCACACCTTCATCTTTCAAGGACTCGCTCACCATTCACCGCTCGTCCAGTCCACCTTCAACTTCAGGGACATCACCTTCTCTGGCGTCGCAATGTTAGACTCTGGATGCTCCACCTGCATCGTACCAATATCTCAGTTACCTAGAGAAGCCAAGTAACTCATGACCCGCTCCGACGTCGTAGTAAAAGGAATCAACGGCAGCACCACCGCCCTCGGCGAACTGACTTGCGACATCCCCATCGGCAGCCAAGACTCACCCACATTCAAAAAGGTTAACGTGCTGGTAACTACCCAAACCACACCAATGCTGATCGGCCAAAATATCCTACGTCACAACACGCTCGATTCCTATCTAATCGACAACCAAAATGCGACTATAGAATTCAGACGCACACTTTCCTCAGGATATACAACACACACAGCCGCAATCATATCACCGTCATCGTCAACCAACGATCCAGCATATGGCGCCCAAGCTGACATCATCCAAAACCAGCCTACTATGGAACTACAGCTCAACATCCAGACACTGGATCAAAAGCTAACCTGGCTAAAACATAACACGGGACTATCGCTACCAAACCACCCGAACCGAGACGAACTAGAGGCCACTGCAAACTTACTCATTCGCTACGCTGACATTATCGGCACCGAAAGCAGCAGCAAAGGCACATTCATCCGACCCATCCGCATACCAACCAACGGCCAGTCTCGCAGCCAGAAACAACACCCGATAGCCCAGGCTTTGGAAGCAGACGTAGATACCGAAATTAAGCGTATGGCTGATGAAGGTATCATTGAAAACTGCAGCGACCCCAAAGACTTCAATAACCCTGTATTTGCCGTACGCAAAAAAAACGGATCGATTCGTGTCGTTGTTAACTTTAAAAGAACTCTCAACAAGGTCTTAGTCGATCTTGACCCTTACCCAATGCCAAGGATCGACCACTTGTTCAGCAAAATCGGCAAAGGCAATAGATATTTTACTACCCTTGATCTACGCAGCGGCTACTGGCAAATTGAGATCGACAAGCGAGACCGATACAAAACAGCATTTACATGGAAGGACCAATGCTATCAATACACGCGCCTGGCCTTCGGCCTTACATCTGCCGGACAAATCTTCTCCCGTTGCATAGCAGAAGCACTAGCCACGGTCACATCCCGTGACATTTCTTCCTATATCGACGACAACCTGGTCCACGCTATGACATTTAGGGAGTACATACTCTCCCTCGAACAATTTTTTACTGCCCTCCGAAAATTCGGACTCAAGCTGAATCCCGATAAATGTTCCTTCCTCGCATCAGAGGCAAAATTCCTCGGACGCATAGTAAACAGCGAAGGATTCAAGGCTGATCCAGAATACGTTCGTGCCATCCGGGAAATGAAACCTCCAACATCAAAATGAAACCTCCAACATTACAAAGCCTTATCGGCCGTTTTGTGTGGATCAGACAATTCCTAGAGACACGTCTTCACGAACAAATCAGGTCAGATATGTTTTCAAAACTTATGGGTCCCATACACGAACTCAACAAGGTTAATAAACCGTTTGTCTGGACGCAAAATGCCGACAGAGCCTTCAAAAAAATCAAGGACCGTCTCTCTTCACCACCTGTCATCTCGTTTCCAGATTTCTCCAAACTTTTCACACTCACCACCGACGCCAGTGACGTCGCATGTGGAGCAATCTTAATGCAAGAAGCCGACAACGGGAAGAAAGATATCATAGCGGTCGCTTCCCATCCATTCAACTCCACGGAACAGAACTGGTCCACGACGGAACGAGAGGCATATGCAATAAAGTGGGCAATATTGAAATTTGATTATTCTTTCGCAACCGCCCTTTCGTCATCTTCACCGACCACAGATCGCTGACATATCTGGACCAACGAGAGTTCAATAATGCCAAAATACGACGATGGCAAGAAGAAATTTCATGTTATAAATTCGTCTTGGAATATGTTGAAGGCGAATCAAATGTATGGGCTGACATGCTCAGCAGAAGCTGCGGACATAAGAAAACGAAAGCCCCGAACGACCCTACACCGGCAGGCAGGACATTCGAGGTAAGCGGTTCAGACCTCCGCGTATACATCCCATCTTGGTGCCTCGGCGAATTTAACGATTTACAGCTCATTCCCAAAACTCACACACCACAAAACGCCTGCACCCACAAGCGCGTTACCAACGCATTCTTCGCCTACCACTCCACCACCACCATCCCCACTGAGAGAATCTGCAACCACCTCGGCATCACAGACGAACAACAGAAGGACGACGCTCTGGCAAAGATCATCAGGCCCTCCAGTCACCCACCCCAAGCGAACCTCATATCGATCCTGACGACCACCGAGCTACGCTTTTCAAAAAACATTTCAACCAATTTTTTCTAGAACCAGGCACCTCCGTTTTGATGATAAGAAACACTCTCCGAGATTGGTTGTAGCATACAAACTACGACCCAGATACTTCTAGCAGGCACACGAGGGCAACAACGACTCAGGTGTCACCCGTATGCGAGAACTCCTTTCCAGCTACTGGTGGGAATTCAAAAACCGCGACATCAAGGCCTATGTCGATTCTTGCGACACGTGTGCTAAGTGCAAGGGAAACTTCGGTAGACGTACCCACTGGCCCATTGGCCACTGCAAACGAGGAAAGAGACCATTCGATCTCGTCTTTATAGACTTTGTCACAATGCCCAACTCAAAGGGAAAACGTTACATCCTAACCATCTTGGATAGCTTCAGCCGACATTTTACAGCCATACCATGCGCGAGAGACCGTGCTATCGACGCCGCCCGCGGATTGTACCATTTCTTCCTTCGACACAGAGAGATTCCACGCATAGTATCCTCTGATCGAGGCACACACTTCACTGGAGAAGTCTATCGACAATTCTGTAACCAGATGTCAATCACGCAAGAACTTCACTGTCCTTGGCGCTCGCAAAGCTCAGGAAATATCGAGAGACAACATCGCACGATGAAGAACGCACTTTATATGTTATGCGAAGACAGAAACTGTGAATGGACAGACGTTCTAGAAATTCTCGTTTCGTCCATGAATGCCACGACCAACAGCGCCACCGGTGTCTCCCCGCACTATGCCATTACCGGCCGTCACCCCAACATCGGCCTACCTACACTACACAGAAAAGAAATCACAAGCAACGATCCTGGAGCATATGGAATGCAAATTAATGCCCTGCTAAAGCAGGTTCACCACCACGTCACCCTGGCCAATGATGAAGCTGACCTCAAACTTGAGACTAACTTAAATCGCCTCACATACAAGGACCCAATACAAGTAGGCGACAAGGTTTTACTTCATCGGCCACACTCAACTGTTGCCCAATCCTCTCATCTGCCCTGGATAGGAAATTACACAATTATAAAAACGAACAATATGATGTGTCAGGTGCAAAACGATGATGGTGATACAATCTGGATTCACCATGCACATATCCGACGACTGGCTCCACGCCCAACACATCTTTCTAATACAATCCCTCTGCCTCCACCATGTAACAGTCACCAGGATCATTCTCCTCCACATCCCTCGGGGACACATAATTCAGCAAATAACCCAATACCAAAACAAATGCCAACAAGAAGAACACGAGGACAACTTCCCACACGCTTCAGAGACTTTATCATGACTTAATCACCCAAATATACACGAATAACGCTCACTGTAAAATCAGACCAAGATCTGGGGGAGCCTTGTTATAAAATAAAATGACATATCTCGGCTGATTTACAGGCAAATACTCAAGAGCGAGAACCGGATGTGAACGGGACAAAACCCCGTCACAAAATGACCATTATCTTTCTTCACAAATGTTTCCGACACACGTGTTCCGGTCGAAAAATAAAATAATATTTAAAGTGCTCTATTTTTCGTCCAATAAAAATGCTTCCCTCCTAATTATACTCGCTTCGTTTCTCGAGCCTGTTAAGCCATAAAAAACGCTATAAAAGGTTTCACAGGGAAGTTCAGCGGGCAGTCAACAGGTGGCCACAAAGGAGACCGGTCACGTTCAGCAGCTGTCAGCAGGAGAGCACCAACCACCGTCAACATGTGTGAACTACTATGAGAGATCGACCTAGATCCGAAAGCCGGCTTATGAACTTTACTACACCAAGGTAGCTGTCCTAAACCCTTACGTTCCTGTTGAAATAAACCACGTAAATCTATTTCTACTGTTGTCGTATTTCTTTCTTGCAACCATACGCTTGTCTATAACAAGACCAATCATGATTTGTTCAATTTATGTGCAGCCACATCTCGTGTTCAATCAAGTAATGTTGACTTTGTTCTTCATATACATTAATATATAAAATATGCCTGTGTCCTTTATGAAAGTCTAAACCATTTCAAGAAGAGCTAACAAATTAAGCAGGACAATCCAGCTACGTTGTAACATACGAATATCCCTTCGCAAATATGCTTGTCGTATGTTGATAAATTGGGTAAAATTCATATTGTGTTGTTCCAAGATTTCGACTCCCATTAGTGGTAAGAAAAGAAAAATACGCGCGTTTTAAGAAGTGGACTGCATCATTATTTTTTTAAACTGTCATTATTTTTGGAAAATTAAATCGAATTTTATTTCGTAAAGTAGATGCTACGCTGCGTAGAAACGAACTAACCATATTAATAAGTAAAGTTTTATTATTAATTATAATTATAAATAATTATTTATTATTGTCAAGACATGATTAAATGGCTAAAATGTACTTGTTTAAAAGTCGACTTCGTCATTTAGTATAAACATTAACTCGTTAAATTTGATTTAAACCATTAATATGTCAACAAAGCCCATTTTATAGCATTTACATATTTTTGCAGTCTATATCGAGACCGAGAAAAATATTCGCTAAAAATGTATGCAAAGAAAAATAATTAAACGAAGAGTGAGAGATTGAAAAAGACAGAATAGCAAAAGTACTCCACGAACTAATGATAACAACTCAGCAGTTATACTTAAAAATATACAGCAAAGCCAACAGCAGCAGCAACAACAAAAACAATTACAAAAGATATCCTCATCGTATACGAGTCAAACGTGAAGATATTGAATGCTCCTAACATCAGAAATCAATGACCCACTGCCATTGAGGAATACATCATGCTTTCATTATGTCTAATCTGAAATTGAATACTAAAAGCAAACAGATGAGATTTTCCTCACGATAGTTAAAATATCTTCCGAAGAAGAGTTATAAAGGCTTTAGCCGATTAACTTCCCCAAGAGTTGTTGTCATCACAGGGAACTACAAATATGTATCAAAGGAAATATATATCTCCAATGGTCAAGATCTGGATACAGAATTTAGAGATTTGAATGACTTCTTGAATAATAAAGATCAGTATCACCGAAAACTGAATTGATGGACACACTGATAGTTTTATTCACCAAACTATAAGTACTATTGAAGAGGTCATGACCTAAATAGAACGAATTAGAACAAGTACACCAACCGAAGACTTTTCCTTGATGTGGAAGCGACCTTGATATTCCTTTCAATTCTCGTCCAGTGATTGTCAAATTTATTCTGCATTGTTTTTCTTTCTGGGCCAGGTTCTTGCAGCATCGACTTCAAAAAATTAACTTCAAGGTCTCCATTAAATAACTTACATGTAGGCTCAGAATACGCCTCTCAAAATTTGAAGGTTAACTCTTTTATTGGTTTTGAATGAAAACAAACGCAGCTGCTTTCCCACAAAATGAAATGTACCAAAAATATTTTTGAAATTCAAAAATAATGGCGCCCATTGCAGCGTCTGTTTTCTCTCTGAAAGCCTCACGATACATGCTATAGCAGTTTAAATTTCTTATACTTTCCCCAGGAAGTAGGACAAAGATGAAAGAAACCAATAGTATTTGCATATAAAATTTATATTGACTGACAGACCTGTCTTAGGCAAACAAAATTATTATGAATCCTTGAAAACTTCAGAATTAATATTTTACAGCAGATATACAACATTACAATTACATACAAGGATTTTTTAACAAAAATTGAAACATAATTAAAATCATTTAGTTTTATACAAAGAACAAATTGCATTTTTTATTTTGGCCATTTAAACAAAATTTTATTTACATATTATCAACAAAACCTAAAATGTGAAAACATTTTATAATAGTTAAACTCTACAGAGTCAGAACAATATTTAATTTATTCTGTGCTAGTGGCACACTATTTGAACATTAAATATATTTCTTTTTTACTTATTTTATAAACATTAATTCTGGTTTAAAGAAGTCAGTCTATTTTTAATTAATTCGCAAATATATCATGTAAAGAGCCTAATACCAAATATAAGGATCTTACGATCAGATTTTTTTTATTTTTCATTTTATTCTAAGCTAACCTTTTAGATTTTCTGACTGAATCAGTGCCATTTACTGAGTGGCAGGAAACAGATTCATTTTCAGATACTGGATGGACCGGATAAAAGTTATGTGTTAAAGATTATTCCAAAGGATGAAGATGGCTTAAACAATGAATTTGAGACAAAGCATCTCCTCTTTCAACTATAAGTGAACAAACTCTTTTGTAATCACCAGATTTAAGCTCAGTTACTCTTCCTAACTCCCAGTAAGCTGTTTTCCCACAAATCGAAATGTATCAAAAATATTTTCGAAATTCAAAATTCAAGCAAGTGCCCAACTCAGCGTCTGATTTCTCTCTGAAAGGCAGACGATACATGCCCTAGCAGCTTAAACTTCTTATACATTTGACTATTCTATTCAATGATCAATAAACCACTGCGTAAAGTTTATTTGTACAGAAAAAGGAAACTATGAAAATTTCAACCAAGAACTAGCCAATGTAGCAAGGGCTGCCTTGCTATGCAATAATGAATGGAAACTAATTGGGATAGATTCAAAAGAATATATAAATCTTTGCTAGACAAATATATAGCTGTCAAGTACATCAAACCAAATCAAATACACAGAGCTCCTTGGAATAGATACAAATCAATAAAGAAAGTGAAAAGAACAAGAAAACGATTAAAGTTAAAGTCAATGGTTTAGATTCTTATCGAATTCTCTGTGAACGCTACAATCATATGACAAATAAAAACATCACAGTTGGCAAGGGTCATTATTTTGATAGCCTTGCCGATATCCCAAAATGATTCTGGAAATATGACAAATATTTGTCAAGTTCAACAATTGACTCCTTGACAGCAAACAGTCAAAGAGTCACTAATAATCTTGCTGGACTCAAGCTGTTGAACTCATCCTTTATACCTGCTTTAAAAAACAAACATCCTATAAACGAATCAAGATTACCACGTCTCAATTTAAATGTAGAACGTACTCTCTTCAGCATCAAAATTGACTCATCCACTGTTACAACTAAACTTGAAAGCTAACAATGCATCAGGTCCTGATTCAATCAATGTGAATGTGTTGCGGCTGTATCCAAATTTTGATATTTCATTGTGCATTCTGTACAATCAACTAAAAATCGGCGAGACGCTAACATATCTCGTTTGCGCAAGAAAGGCTCTCTCTACAGACGAGTTACATTCACAAGTCAAGTTGTCAAAACGTACCATCCACGATAAAATTGTACGCCCTATAAATGTCAACAGAACTATAATTTACCCCCAACTTGGCTTTCAGTTCAAATATATTTGTATTAGCCAATTGTTGGAATATTTCAATGTCGGACTGAGAACTACAATAAGTATATGGAAACTAATGTGGTCGACTTAGACTCTGCCAAAACATTTGATACAGTGCCTCGTCAAAATCTCCTGTTCAAATTGAAGCAAGTCGGTATTCGTGGCAAAGTTCTAAGTTGGATCATATCATTCCTCCTTTCATGAAGACGAAGAATTGTTCTGCAAGATGGTTTGTCTTCTTGGCAAAAAAGACGTTAGTGGTGTCCCACGGGGCTTTAATTCGTGGACCAATCCTATTCTTGATCCATGTAAAAGACACCATTGATCTTACCAAATCTACTGCTAAATTTCTAATCATTTCACCTCAAACAAGGTGATAAAGCCACTAAGACACAAGAGATTTCTGATGAGAAAGGACAATAGAGTGAAAGAAACCAAGAAAACGTTACCGAGGAGAAAGAAAAATAAAAAAAGAATATGATTCAAGGAGACAAGTTGATGACATTTATATTTTTGTAAATTGTAGTTGACGGGAAAGCAAGAAGCTGGAAGAAAGTTCTACAGATAATAAATGTGAGAGAAGAAACTATTAGAATAAATCTTAGGGTTACATTTCACAATTTCAACAGTAAAATTATGACACTTAGCTACCAATCTATTACTAAGCTTAAATTCATGAAGCCGAAGTACCAAAGAAGAAAATTCATTAGAACAATTTCTATGAAAATATTTATAGAATAAACACAGCGAAATTACTTCTGCGAGAAAATGATGCCAGGTCAGGATTGATATATTGCAGATTCTTCTTTGAATTTTGTTCAGAATTTCAAGATACTTAGCTGAAATATCAGACTAAATGTGTCAATAATATTCAATGCACGGACGAATGGTATATTTATAAAGAATTTTTAGCAGCAGACCTAGTAATTGAATCCATATGGTTATTTTAATTCACATCAGAAAAAAGTACTATTCCTAAAAGACACAATGAATTACTGTCCTGATGCTGATGGAAGGGTTCTCTAAAACGATTAAAAGAAAGTTGTCTAGTTTCACTGATGAAACTAACTTATATCGTTGCATCAATGACAAAGAAGGCTGCTCGTTTATAGTTTAAATTCACTTTTGGCTTGGAATTCATTATAGCATCTAAAATTCAAAGTGGGGAAAGTATGTTGTATTATGATCAAAGACTACACATTAGATGGAGTTTGCTTTAATGAAGTAAAAGAACAAAGAGGCATGAGATACGCAATTTATGTCCAAGATAACATTTTTCTGATATTGTAAAGAAGGCTAATGAATAGATATGGTCAAACGTTGCTTTACGTATATTACTCCAAAAAGGTAAAAACCTTTTGCACTACACTTACTCGAGCAGTATTCGAATATAGGACTGTTATCTTAGAGCTAAAACTATAAAAAAGATATCGTCATTGTAATCAGCCCAGCATAGCTACAGGCGAAATAAAGGTATTGTCCCTTCAGTCAATAAGTCAGCTAACTGATCTGTGTGAGACATACAACTTACTGAATGGCTATTATAAAATGAAAGCAAACAAGTACTACACCTTCTCAAACAGGAAGATGCGCTGTTATTTACAGAAGTTGATAAAACAACAATCAAAAACGGTTGCAAGAACCAACTTCTTTGTCCTGAAGGTGACAGATAAGTGAAATCCTTTCTCAACGATATTGTGAACGCTCCAACGCTGGCTATTTTCAAGAAGAAACTGACGATCCTCATCAAATGAACTGAAGGACTATCGACTAATTCCTAATTAAAAAAGCATTCTTATTATGGTAATATCTAACGACATTTACCTTCTGTATTCGAGTACACAAGATTAAGCAAGTTAGCCATCCAGGGACAGCTTACTAACCAAGAAATGTCTTAGAAGCGTTTATACCGAGAAGATGTGAAAACTTGACCGAACCTTCTTTTATAATTGCTTTCATTTAGAGGTATTTTCTATAGACAGTAAATATCCACACGGACGTCGTAAAACTGTTTTAAACTCTGACTTAGACAACTGTCCATTTAAACTATCTAACCGCAGTAACAGTAATTAGCTTCTAATACTGCATACAGAAGAAAAATTCTGACGACTTTAATTCATCATGTGACAAGCCAGTAATGACGCCTCTTTTATGGAGATAACTGCTGATATATAATATCAAAATATGTTGTAGAGCTATTTTAGAGGGTTTGACGGACGGACGGACAGAATAACAAAAATCACAGAATTTTATATATAGAAAGTATTCCACCTTCATATTACTTTCTTTCTTTGCAGGAAAGTACATAATCATATTAGTTAGGTTATAAAGTACATAATCATATTAGTTAGGTTATAAAGTACATAATCATATTAGTTAGGTTATAAAGTACATAATCATATTAGGTTATAGAATAGAGGATATGAATGAATTCATCATTTGTATTATTTTATTCCTTATGTGCTTTTCTTGATTGTTACCGTCATAACATTTTGATAAGTATCTGTCCTAATTGGTAACCTGCTGGAATTGTTCTCTATTCATGCCATATGCTGCACGTTATTTGCCCCCTTATTATGCTGCATTTTCCTACTGCACCAATGTATAATCTTCAGTGTCTTGTTATGTTTCAGTAAATCCAATTGTTTCGGATTCTCTGTTGTTAGTTCTCATGCGAACACAAAATACTACAACCACGATGTTCAAAAGCATATGTTAGAAAATATTGAAGAAAACTTTAGATCAGGATTACCATTTCCATATTAGCACAGAGTAACAACAGAATTATGCAGAACAAAATAAAACTCCTAAAGTGTTTCTTACAACGTCTTGATAAAGTCAATCCTATGAAAAATCAGTGAAGTGAGTTAAAAAAAAAAAAAAGTGCAGGCTGAAAATTAATAATTCTAAAAAGATTTCATGGAATTTTCCTAGGCAGAATAATTAAAATTTTGAATTGTTGAATTACAAAAACAAAAACGCGTATTAGTTGTAATTGTAGCAAAAAAAACTTCCAATCAATTATCAAACGGTTATATTAACTCTACTTTAGGTCCACCGACGTGGTGTAATGGTTAGAAAGCTTGTGTCTCAAAATCAGTTGCTACAGAGCAGTGGCGTAGCTAACTAGATTCCCTTGGGGGTGCTTTTGCTTTCCTCCTCGTGTCATATGTAAGCTTTTTCTATATGAATATAGTTTTCTCTTCACAAACAGGCACTATATTTGTCGTTTTTGTTTTCTTTTTACAATGGTATTCACTCTGTACAACGCCCTGGAGCCACTCGAGGTAGAGGGTTCCATAATGAAAAGGCTTTAGAAGAAATAGGAAAGAAGGAGTAAACCTCTACTCTTGTTCAAAAAACCGGGGAGGAGTATGAACCGGACGATAGGTAAACCTATCTACTCCTATTGAGAAAATAAAAAATAATTCAAGAGTAAATAAACATTCAGAATTTTAGACTGAGCAACTGATTTTGAGACACAAGCTTTCTAACCATTACACCACGTCGGTGGACCTAAAGTAGAGTTAATATAACCGTTTGATAATTGATTGGAAGTTTTTTTTGCTACAATTACAACTAATACGCGTTTTTGTTTTTGTAATTCAACAATTCAAAATTTTAATTATTCTGCCTAGGAAAATTCCATGAAATCTTTTTAGAATTATTAATTTTCAGCCTGCACTTTTTTTTTTAAGCAAAAAAAAAAGTTGGATTTTCAACTTTCTATAGATTTACAGACCGTTTACAAAAATTTTGTGCAATCAGTTTTTTTTGGTTTATATTTCTTAAGAAACATAAATGAATTCTTAGCCATTATTAATATCTTTCTGCCAGCTTGTATCTATAAGTTGGCTGAAATCATAGAGATACCATTGCAATAATGTTTTGAGCTCGTTGTTATTTAGAAAGAAAATTTTACACGAAGCATAAATAGGATTAATCAGAAAAAGTCACAGAATATTTAAAAAGTAAATAATAAATAAGGGAAAGAACCTATCTTAAAATAATAGGAGTAATCTCCCTTAGGTGTTTAATATTTCCGGCAGTTAGACTTGACAAAGTTATTTTTTATTATTCGTTATATGATTTTACTAATCTCTTAAGCAAAGTAAATGAAACTTGATTAAAATAAATAGATGAATTTATTTCTTGAGAAAATCCCGCCAAGAATATCCAGGACATTTTAGAGTTTATTGAAAGTCAACATCAACGTACAAAGATTTTCTGTTTGTAATACTCTTTTTAGTTAAAGAAATCAATGTTATGATGACCTCTGAAATCCTCTGTTCGATCAATAAACAAAATGATAGATAATAAATGTTTAATAATTAGACATTTCTATAGAAAAAAACAGTGATAATGGTTAAGACTTTTACCACATTAATTTCGAATACGTTAAAAATCTGAAAAATATGCTATACAATCTATAGTCACTAATCACTCGATGTGATTTAGATGTGTGTTTTCCTATGCACATGCGAACTTTTTAGCGAAAACAGTAATTAGAAATACGTTAAACTTTTGATAAAAATAAAGAAGTCTACTGAAGATAAAAACAAAAACTTTGCAAAGATATCTCTATCATAGATATCTCATTGAAATATCAATTAAATATTAATATATTGATTATAACATTATTTCATAAAATTTTGCAGTATTTTACGCTATACAATATTTTGGATTTTACACAATACTCTTTAGCTTCCAGAGATAACAAACGTGCATTCATTACATAGAACACAAATACAGGAAAAATCGACTAGTGTTGGTTTGGGTTTTTTTTTTTTTTTTTTTTAGTTTTTTTGTTTTTTTTGGGTGGGGGTCATTCATTCATTGTTTAAAACGTTTTTAATTTTTTCTATTTTTAACCAAATGTTACACTATTTTTGTTTATAAATCAATGCTCCTTTGACTTAGAACCGTATTTTAGCAACTCGATAATTGTTTCTTGAATGGATGTAATTGAATGTATGTAATAAAATAACATTTTCGTTCTTCGCAATGTCTGATTTGAAGTCATTTTTAGCAGAATCTTAAACTTCACGTGAAATCGATTTATTCTCTTCAAGATAACTGAACACGTTAACAAAATCCCGCTATATTAAGAAATAAAATTAGCTAACAAACCAATACTCTTGCATGGCACAGTATAACGATATTAAACATATTTTCTGTTAATTATTTCCTTAGTAAACATGTGCAAAAGTTTTTACCGAAACAATGATTATCAACTTTTTCTTCAGCCTCTAATTATCCCAATAGATCTTTGGAAAATTTTGCAATAACTACAATACGAATAATCGTAAACAAATGAGAAACAACGGCAAGGAAAAAGGCTTGTGTGTCAAATAAAAATTACTGAACTATATCAACTATTTTACGTTTAGACTAACATTGATAAACATGAAAGATTGTTGCTCGGACTATAAATATCTATTTTTATATTGATCGAAATCGATTTTTTTTCATTAAAATCTATCAAAACGGCCATTTTGACACATTTGTAAACAAAAGTTAATTCTCGGTTTTAAAAATCTTTCAAAAATAAAATATATCTTTCTGAAACTTTATTTGAGGAAAATTAGCTAGTTAAATTAATCTGATTTGAAACAAATATTACTTACTTGTAGCATAAAATGTTGTATACAAACATTTCTTAACTACGGGGTCTTGTTTTTCTGATGTTTTAATCGATTTATTTACATCCGGTTGACAGTTAAACGTGTTCATAGTTAAGTATGGTGAAGCAGACGATAAAGTTTTTTCGCCTTAAGAAGGGGAGAACACGTGACCTTTAAATGCTAGATTTATTGGTTTGTACATCCATACTTCAGAAATTCTGCTAGTAATCACACACACAAAAACAAATCGAAATTCGTTTTAAAATATTCGGGTCGTCAGATTGTAATAAGCTTTACAATATATGATTAGTAAATACAGTTTTACTTAATAACATATTTCCTCAGAATTATATTATTGAAAATCAATTTTAAAAGATTTCAAAATTGAATAAATTATTCAATTTAAAATTGTAATAACATGAAAACAAATCTTGTAAAAATTAATTTTTGGTCGAAATATTTTTCTTCAGACAATTTTCTCTTTAGTATATATTATTCATAAAAGCAATTAAAAACTTCTCTAATTAAATAAAATCTTAGATTTATTGCATTTTTTACTTATTTATTAAGAACAGATTTTCAGTGAGACCGAGTCCAATGTTGCAAAAAAAAAATCGGTGATTTAAATTCTTCAAAGAATTTTGCTTTTAATTAATATAGTCACTAAAAATGATCTCGTTGAATTTCTCAAGTTTTCATAAAATTAAATAACGGGCGGAAACACGTAAAAAATAAAATATTTTTAACAAGATTTTCTAATAGAAAATTTACAAAACAAATTAATTATTTTGTGAACAAGTCTTGAAAATTTTATTAAAATGCGACAATTATTTCATTTTTGCAAGAATTTCCAAATTAATATGTCTGTTTTCGCAAAAAAGCCAAAATTTGCTATGCTAAAAGTTAGTTCATCCGTTGAAGCCGTAGAAAAACAATTTTTTTTTATCAAAATTCCGAATATTCTAAAAAGGAGTTAAAAATTTAATTAAATAATCAAAAAATATTTTGATCCTTCCTCTTAATAATAACAACGATTTTGACGATAAAACTATGTTTTCATTACTTTCGGAGCATGTTTTCATCACAATACGCTGATTTTTAGCATTTTCGTGGAGATACCTACTTTTACGAATTTAGGAAAATTTGGTAAAAGAAATTTTGACAAGGTAGGAAAATTCGGTAACCATGAAATAAAAGTCGATTGAAAATTGATCTTAGGGCCATTCTGGAGTGTGAATTTTGGGGCTAAGCCCTCTCCCCTATAACTGAAAATCGGGAGGTCCAGATAAAACTCCAGTACAGCAATACCAAGTCCGTACTTTCAGGAGGGGCTAGCCCCGCCCTACATATATTTAAATAAATATTAACTAAAAAAAAAAAAAAAAAAAATATGAGTTCTAGTTCAGAATAAACCTCACTGAAACAATACCAGGGCCGTACTTTCCAGGTGGAGGTTTAGGGGTTTAAGCCCCACTTAAAAATTTTTAAATAAATATTTTTTTTAAATAAGTATTTATTTAATTACTATACTTTATTGTTTTCAAACAAATAAATTCGATTTCTAAGTTAAAGTTCTTGTATCTTCTTTTCAAATTATCACTTTAATAAAAAAAAGTAGTAAATAAATTAAGTTTTGCTAGTTGTTTTTAAAGAAGCAAAAATTATATAGCCTCATTTCTATTTCGAAAATATAAGAGAGGGGGGCTTAGTCCCCAAATCCCCACACAGAACGGCCCTAAAATCAATTTTCAATCGACTTTTATTTCATAGTTACCGAATTTACCTTGTCAAAATTACCGAATTTTCTTGGCATACTAATACGAATTAGAAATATACTACTTTACCAGCTGTCGGAATATTTACAAACAGGGCGCTTTGTGAGAATCAAATTCAAATTCAATACACGAGTAAATCTTCGAGACTATCTTGTTAACCATCACGCAATAGCAAAAAGCCTGCCTTGTGCATATTTATTTAAGCATTTCATTCATTGTATTTACACAAGTACTCAAGTACATGACAGAAACATTTGCATTTATGAATTGTATGGCAATGTACTTTTGTGCACATATTTTCTTGTTTTTGTGTCATTTTTAGAAGTATTTGCACGGGGGGGTCGTTGCCAGTGTGTGTGTGTGTGTGTGTGTGAGTGTTAAATTTGTCTATATCATAAGTGTAGGTAGGAGTTGTCTGTGTTTATCCTTTAATGAGTGTCGTTCTGCATCTCTTCGTAATAATTGTTTTACATTTTCTATTCTGTTCATATTTAAATGTAAATTGTAGATGGATCGGGTTTGTAGGTGGACGTGTGTATTGATTGACGTTTCAATAGGAAGATTATATGTGCGCTTAGCCTTCGTAAGATTGTGTACTTAAACGCATGCTTTCTTATGTATCTGAAATTGAAGAGAACAAACGCATATATTATTATGTTGAATTAAAAATTATGTTTTGTTTGCGTGAAAGGGAGAGAAATGAGAAAGTAAAGTGGAAAAGCACTTTTAGATAAGATTAAGTCCACCGTTATCCTTTTGATTCGCCACCGCCTTCTCCACCATGGCTGACTGTATTTGGAGAAGAAAACAGAAATGCCAGCTCGGGTCGACAGAGGGTAGAACAATATTGACAAAGAACACACACACGGAACGAATATGGACGCCAAATGTCTGCGACAATCGACGACTCAATTTGCATTGGATTTGTCTTTAACACAGAAAATAGCAGCAGCATTTCTGAGTCATATGGTTTCAATTGCACAGGTACATTTCTATATCTGTGTGTGTGTGTGTGTGTGTGTGTGTGTGTGTGTGTGTGTGTGTGTGTGTGTGTGTGTGTGTGTAAAATTCAGATATAAACAAAAATACATCTGTAAAAAGACAATATGGAAAAAGTTTTCCTTTTGCCTTTATATATATATATATATATATATATATATATATATATATATATATATATATATATATATATATATATGGGGGGTGAATATAGCAACAAATAAAATTTTAACTTATCGCTACTACGAGTTTCGTGGAGATTCCATCCGCCCGTCAGTGGACTTGATAGTAAAATTCTTTTTATTGCCAGTCTTACTGTAAAGTTCGCTGACGACTGACGTAATCTTCCCAAAACAAAGTAGATTTATATTTAATGTTATTAATTAGTATTAATGCTCTATCTCTTGATATTGAATGCTATAATTATAAAGACAGTCCGCCTTAAAAGTGCTATCTTCCATAAATTCCCAGGTCGAGCGTTTATTTATTTATTTTCCCAATATAGACAGATATATGCAAGTTAGTGTTTTACAATAAAATTTGTATTAACAAACTGATTTTCATAAACTTTCAGGATATACGTATATTTAGACGATAAATATACAGTGTAAACTCCATCTTAAACTATTAAATTTATTATAATTAAAACTGACATTAACTAATGTGAGATTTTAATATGCATCTCGAGAGTTGGACGCCTTTTTATAAATACATTATATACACTAGTATGATTGATATATACATTATTTTTATTTCAGGTTTCTAAAGAGTTGTAAGAAAGACTTAAATTAAAAAGAGAAATAAAAAATTATTGAGTGATAGGAATACAATTTGGAAATTGCGAAAAAGTTGTACAAAGATCACAGAACAATCGAAAAAACATTAAAAACTTTGACACGATAAGAAATAAAAAAAATTCTTTAAGAATATCGCAAAAAGAGATTACACAAAAATTGTTAAAAGAACTATAGGAAAATTAATTTCTAAAAATATCTTTTAGTGATAAATACTGAGCTACATTGGATGGACGTGAGGATTGAGCAAGAAATTGGATCCTTCATGAAAATATTCAACCAACACACGATTTAGAAGACAACAGGTACGCCGCCGCGTAATGTTTAATATTATGAACAAAGTGCTTTCAAGAAGATGATAATGTCAGGATAGTTGCAGAGAATTACTGTAAGTACTTGGGCAAAATATTTTTGAGTGGTTAGGGTCAGAAGAGACCTTAAGCTAAAAAGTATATTCAAATAAAACAATGCTACATTTTGCAAAGTTGACTATTGCCCACACTTCGAAAAGTAATTTCAAAGACACCAAAATTAATGGGATAGATTCCAACGTTTTCAGATATTTACCCACTAAGAGCCATGTGATCTATCATTTATAAAAGATTTAGATGAGAATAAAAACCAATATCCAAATAAATAAAATATTTGGGAATCAATAAAAACTGCTTCATGTCGAAATAGTAGAAAATTTTTTATAAAAATGCAAATGGTCAAAAAACTGATGAAGAATATCAAGGAGCCTATAGTAATAATTTAATCAGGTTCATGGGGTATTGTGTTAATGAAATACATGTTTTTGGATTCATTTATAAATAAAAATTTAAGCTGAAGTTTGTTTACATAATAAAACGTGACGCCCCTAAAAGTCAATATCTTTCATAATGATTGATATTATAAACTATATTGCTCATATAAATATACCCAGAAACATCGCTAAGAGTAATTTTATTATGAAAATACTGTCTTGCATGATAAAATCTGACATTTATATATATATATATATATATATATATATATATATATATATATATATGTGTGTGTGTGTGTGTGTGTGTGTTTATTAAACAGTATATTTATTTATTTTCGTCTACCAGCCTGAATATTCGAGAAATCTTATTAAAGAAATCTTTGCACGCCCCGGCAGTATTCGAGCTTGCGTCCCCTTTGGCAGGAGAAACTGTCGTTAGATCCAACTTGCTTTAGAACGACTTAACCACAAAGTCGATTTCTCGAATTTTCAGACTGGCAGACAAAAATAAATATATTGTTTAATAAATAAACGGAGCGTCTACTCAAATATGGGTATCCACTAAAATATTGTTTAAGTAATATATATATATATATATATATATATATATATATATATATATATATATATAATGTACACCCACACTCATAACAATTAATTTATAAATATGAGGAAAAGTACCTGCAAATAAAATTAAAAATACGTTTAAATCTTTCAAATAGGAGTAAAATTAAAATAGAAGCTAAATAGAGAAAAAAAGGCTTTACTAACCAATTTTTGATTACTAACAAGTATGTCTTGAAATTAAATTGATCAGGAACACTCGCAAATATCACATCACTTAGGAAAACTTATAAAATGCATTTTCTTGACGAATCTCTCTGAATGTTTGCATCAAATAACACTGTTTGCCTTTAAAACTTCCCAACAAGAGTAAATCTTGAACTTTTAAATTTACATTTGCTGCTTGTGTTAAAACTGTGATAAAATGTCAGTTTAAGCGTTGCAATGATCGGAAGAAAACTTGTTCGTGAGAATGTTAAAAATTTTGAAAAGGCTGCAAATTTCCAGTGAGAGTTCAGTTAAATGAAACACTGATACAATTTTTAGAGCACTGCATATACTTGAAAGAGATATGCATTAAAACATAAATCCATACTGATTTTTTGCAAATTACGCCTCAAATCTCGAAGGGGTAGTTGTATTGTTGTTGTTATATGAAACTAATGTTGAATTATGTGCCCATCATTTAAAATGCAACCTATAGCTGAAAACTGACACAGCTAACTAACCAGCAAACAATATCTCACAATATCTGATGTGATACGATAAATACCCTTTGCGCAGGATAGCTAAGATTCTACAAACCAGCAATTGAAAATCGTTTACGTTGAAGTTGTTAAAAAAAAAGAAATGTATAAGAAACCTGAATCATGAGTCCTATAACTTCTCAGTGTCGTTGGGGCATCATATGTACTGCAACCATAATAGCAATGTGTGTGTCTAGGGCAAGATAGCCTGACGAAACCCATCCCTCTTCAGGTTGGTTTTGATTTCGAAGTCTTTTCCAAGACTGGTTACCTTAACAAAGCTAAAGAACCCAACCATACCTATTATTTACGAAGGTTTCAAATTCATAATTTAACTACTGCTAGCTACCAACTAAGTCTGCCGTGCTATTTAAACTATAGCCTAAATGAATGTGGATGTATGCCTTTATCAAGGGCATTAGTAAGAAAATGAACGAAACAGATTCGGTCATAATTTGAACCTGGCTTACCGATTCCACTTTCCGCAACAATAAGAGTTATACTATCCGAACATCATAAAATATATTGAAAATATTTAGGCGTAGGGAAGTAGTGAATGACTGTGTATTATAGCATATGTTTTCTTATCTGTGTATGAAAAAAGATGAAGGCAAAAACAATATTTTATCGGTAAATTTCGGTTTGAAAATGTTTCAATGATTGATTGGTTTTCTACGGCTTATCAAACGTTGGCAGGTTATTCAAAGCCAGAAAATCATTTAAGACTGTAAAAATTTATTTTTAGAGATAATGATGATTTAGTGATCCAAAAATTACTAATTAACTCATAGCTGGAAGAGAACAAATAGATTCATCCCGTTTCCCAGGGTATTTTCGCGTAAGTAAATGTAACGAACCCAACTGGAATTGGATCTCGGCTCTCCGATTAACATTTCCGAGCCATTATTCTTTACACCACCGCACATCCAAGGTTACAGCACCTGGAATTCCCAAGCAGTCGCCAAGCTAGGTGCTGACTAGGATTGACGTTGCTTAATATAGGGGATCGTACGGAAACGTAAGGCAAAAATTTTTTAAGCCTTAAAACTCCCAACAGAAAGTGTGTGTGTGTGTGTGTGTGTGTGTGTGTGTGTGTGTGTGTGTGTGTGTGTGTGTGTGTGTGTGTGTGTGTGTGTGTGTGTGTGTGTGTGTGGTAGAGTGATATATAGATAGAGAGATAGAGCCGGAAGATGACAGAAATGGTTTCAAACCTGACTGAAACAATAGCAAAAGCCATCATGGAAAATCATGACAATTAAAATTAAAACTACCCGATTTACTGGCAGATACTTGTATTTGGATTCATCTGGTAAAATGAAAATAAAGTGGATCTTCTCCTTTTGTTGTCCGTGACAATCCACTGCGGAGTAGTATATATATATATAATTTATTCAAAAATTATAACAGACATGTTATAACATCACTACAAAAATAGCCATTTTGTTTCAACACTTCTGGTGTCTTATCAAGTGATGATGCTGAAGATAGAATAAAGAGTTTTAAAAGGGTTCAAATCAACCAAACAGCCCTCGATAGGGGAAACACTGTTACACAAGCAGCAATGACCAATCAAAATACATGTAGATGAAAATTCAAAAAACTTGACAACGAACCTTGGTTATAATAATTAATGCCTTAATATTAATGTTAGACTAAAATAGAAATCATTCTAACTGATTAAGTTTAAATTTTACTATAAAATTGAAAATAAAAATTACCAATCTTAAATTTAACCCGTGTTAAGTTTAAAATATAAATTATTTAAAGAAGGAACTGAGGAAAAATACATATATTTTATTATTTTATTTTAATCGAAAAGCCAAAATCTCAGTTAGGGCAAACGCTAATCTAAGGAGATACAAATATTGTAACAACTTAGATACATTTGAAATGATGATATGAGCAGGGGAAGAAATTTAACAAATGACAATACATATACAATCATAATAAAAACACGGACGAAACAGGAAATAGATGTCCACGACCAACAAA
Source organism: Acanthosepion pharaonis (assembly GCA_903632075.3). Taxonomy (NCBI): domain Eukaryota; kingdom Metazoa; phylum Mollusca; class Cephalopoda; order Sepiida; family Sepiidae; genus Acanthosepion; species Acanthosepion pharaonis. The sequence continues at coordinate 721,745 of CAHIKZ030004353.1, read as the reverse complement.
AGGAAATATAATATCAGACACATATACGTACAAAGAAAGGCATATATAGGCAATCATACACACTTACATCAATAAATACATAGACATATACATAGACAAAACCCACAAAGATTCAAATCTAAAGATATTAGTAAGCGAATGCAAACTATAAAAATATTACTTACATGGTCAAAAAAACTATATATCTTTTCCCATGTAAGTAATATTTTAAATTTAAATAATAATTTAAATAATTTAATTAAAAATTAATAAATTATAAATTATAATAATAATTCAAATAATAATTTTAAATATTTTAGATAAAAAGAGCGTTTAATAGATAAAAGTTATGAGTTTCAATAGGAAAACAAATATTCGGAAATGAACAAAGCAAAGAAAAAAGACAAGTAAATATATACAAATGTACAGACAAAATTTATAAGCATACACACAAAAAAACTATTAATGATATCATCAAAATGACTATAAATGATTCAGAGCCAATTTAAGAGTAGAATGTAGCGAAACACAATTGTTAATTATTAAATCCATAAGCAATTTGAAAATCCCTATTAAACAAAAGTAGATTATAGTTAGCATAGATAATCCATTTAAAAACACTAAAATATACACATATACACCCATATACAGATATATACCCATAGATACCTTCATATATATACACACACATACATACATACATACATAAATATACATGTGCATAAATATATAAACAAGCACATAGCATTCATAAATATGCACATATATATACACAAGAATATAAATACAAGTACAGATATATTCATATCTGTCTATATTGCTGAGATGATGTACACTATTTACTTTATTCGGACTATTGTCCTCATCTTTGTCACCATATTCATTACGTTTCGGCCGTTGTTGGCTCCGGCCTTCTTCAGGTGGTTGGAATGTCGAACTGAACCCTCAAGGACACATGGCACAGTGGATAAAGGCGTTTTTAGATGTCAGTTATCAGTTATCTCCTCTTAATTCCCCTCTCCAAGTTCTCCACTGCCTTATCCGGGTATTGAACTCTTTGGGTCCTATCACTGGACACATTAGATACATGAGTTTTCTAAATAAGTTAAATCTTAACACCCCTAAAATAAAAAAGATGGAATTTTCCTTAATCCCAACATCTCAAAATATCAAATTAGTCTAGACTTATAAATTAAGTAAATCAATTTCTAAAAAGTTATTCTTAGCATCACTTGATAATGGAATGGAACTTTGTATTTTAAGTTTTATTTTTATGATTAAATTGGAATTGAAGTTTCATTTTTGAAACATGGGAATTTCGGTGTTACGATGATTATACATTATGCTCTTCTGTTGTATCAAGCAGTGTTTTTTAAAATAAAAATAAATGCTAAGAACTCTGAATTATCATTGTTCTTTTTCATTATTTTAATCCACACACACACACACATATACACACACACACACACACACACACACATATATATATATATATATATATATATATATATATATTAAATATCAATAAGAATATCAAAATAATCAAAACCACAATGAGACTTTATTTCGGAATTTCTTTTGTAAAATCATTTCAAATAAATTTATTCCACCATGTTTGTTGCATATGTCTTTCTGGTGGTTGAGATTTCCCCCTTTTTCGTCTTGTGTTGTTCTAAGTTAAGCACGTCTTAAGAGATGCAAGTAACGTAAAAAAGGGAAGAAAATATATGAAAATCACAACATAGATTTATAGCATAAGATTTTACTGAGAAATACCGCTTTCACTTCTATCTATCTATCTATCTATCTATCTATCTATCTATCTATCTTCAAATCTCTCGCATTCTCTTCAGTATTCTCGCTGATCTTAGACACTCTCAATCATTGCTAGAATTTCCCATTATCCAATCTCAAATGGAGGAGTGTTTTGATTCCATTCCATTTAAACCAAATAATTAAGACCACAATGAAGGTTAACTTCGTTCTCTGGTTTATTTAGTTCCTGGGCAATGTCTTGGGATTTTATCTTTACCCTGATTTACTGGTGCAGCAAATTATACGATCTGGTAGACTTTCTTGTTCAAAACAACCAGATGTGGTTTTCTCACTTAGATGGGGTTATCGTTGTATATTTCAAAATCCATGAATATCTTTTTTTATTTTGTTTGATACTCTCTTGTTCGTGTCGAAGCTATTTGTTTACATAGTTGAACATAAGTCTTTTGCACAATTACCGCTTAATCACTGTTCATACCTTGATCATAGCATTTACTTATCGTGGTTTAGAATTACTTTTTCCACAAGGACAATATTAGTTGTTTTCAGTTTTCTTGATCTTTGTTCTAGCCTAACTGTTCCTCATGCATTTCTTCTCGACTCTAATGAAAAGAAGAAATCTATTTCCTTTGTTTACTTATCATCTACGTAACCATGGCCATATTTTTCCACCGACTTGAGTTTCTAATAAATTCTTTCAAATATTAAGCATACTTTTTCTTTTGCCATTTTTTCTTCCTGCCTAATCCTCATTGTTCCTTCTTTTATGTTTTACGTAGACTTTACTGCTAGTACGAGTGATTGTCACGATCATTGCTTTGCATTTCTCATTATAACCGACTTAAAATCTTCGATACTGATGAGGCCTCTTCCTGTATCTTTAATTTATGCATAGAGTTGTCGACAAAATTATTGATTGCAAAGCATTGTTCATAGTCATTCATTTCCTGGTTTGCCGATACATCGATTTAAATTGTTATATTATCCAGGCTTGGAAGGACCCCGAGTGACTCATATTTACTTGGCAATTTTACTTGTAATATTTTTATCTTTTAAGATATTCCTCTTTTATTCCTTATGTAAATCTATATCTTCAGAAAAATGCTATTAATCAACCGACCATAATAAATTTTTTACGATAAAATTATATTTAATATAACATATGATTTTCAGCTTATAACATAAATATTATTATTAAATATATTGGTAATAACGTGTGGCTGTGTTACGATTTATTATGCAAAATAATGCTGCATACATTTTTATTTATATATAAAGCAAAAAATATAGGCCGTAGAAATATATATTCCATTAACACAGTATCACATATACCTGAATAAGTTATGCTATTATTTTATATAATAATATGGGTTCCTTGACATTCAATAATCATTATATATTTTAATTCATTGCTTTTATTAGCCTTTTTGCTGTTTCGGCTTTAACTTAATTTGCAGCAAGTTATATTGCTTCACAGAAATATTGTTTGCCATTCTCATGCACATCGCTTTTAATAATGGAACATAAGTTTTCGATTGGATTAATATCTGGAGAGACAGGGGGCCATTTCATTAACAGAGTGTCTTTCAAACGATTTCCGATAAAGTACTTAACAGAATGTGATGGTTGATTGTCTCGCAAGAATATGAGCTTTACTTTAAAGTTTTTTCAAGTTCATTTCCTGTTGTAAAATTTAAATGACCTACCTTGCTGCCTCAATACTGAAAAACCTGTTTTATTTGATTCAAGTTCATTTGGGAAAACACACACACACACACATACACACACACACACATTGCATTGACAATGAAAATAGTCGAAATAAAATTAAAACTAAAATGACCCTTTATTCAATGATTTTGCTTGCATCAAAACACCGTGATAATCACATGCATAGTAGGGCCAAGGTTCAATATAAACGCATTATGCTGAAAAAGGGCAGACGGACGAGGGCAGCCCAGAAATTACTTCACAACCCGTTTCTTTTCTATACTATTCTTTTCTGCTATACAAAAGACATTAACAATTCACTCATTGAATAGTTGTTTGTCCGGCTTTCTGCAGATATTATTTTTTTTTTTTTTTTTGCTGCATTCTAAATTTCTTAGCGCAGACTCTCCAGCCGTGTCTACATCTTCAGTCGACTGTGAATGGATGAACATCACTTCTGCTTTCTGGATCAAACCAAACACAACGTGGGCAGGAAGCAGGATTAAACCAGTGGACCGGTCGAATAATCTACGGATGCTCAGGGGACCTACGGCCACTCCCTCAAGTTCGGTTAGGACCGAGTAGACACCTCAACCCAGAGAGTAAGACGTCGGAGGTTGAGGGGCTGGGGCGAAAGTGTTAGACTGGTGCCGTGACTAAGATAGACCCGTGGGAATTACCACGGCCGTCTGAAAGAGGAGAGAAGGTTGCATTTGTTTTATCCAGTCGGGACCGAATAAGACCAGAAAGGACTCTAGTCTTTGGACTATATTGGTCTGAAGGAGACATAAGGAGGAAAAGAGAAGGAAGCAAAAGAAGGAGGAAAAAGAAACAAAACACGGAGCGGCGAAACTCAGGTAAGTCACTTTTTGGTTTCTTTTTTTTCGCTCATTGCACTTAGATCTGCCAGTAATATTGTTGATCTTGTTTTGACTTTGTCAACTTTGTATGCAGTTGAAGCGCCACCACCGTGTTAAGTATTTTTCCTTTCGTTCTGTCGTTGGTCTCTCTTCTTATGGGAAAGTGGTAGTTGATAAGATGGTATGATGAGCGTAGCAGGATCAGATGCCACTGATGACCTTAGGGACATGGGAGTCCCCGAAATATCGATGGGTTTCAGGCGGCTGATAGATAGCATGAAGTTACCTACTTATAAAGAAAACACTGCGAACCTGCACAAATGGATTCTGTCCATTCAGAAGAAGCAGGTGATCTATGGCCTCTAGGACCAACAAATGGTGCTCCTAGTTTACGACGATGTAGTGGGGCAGGTGTCCAAGTTCATAGGGGGGGTGGTACAAAGAAAACCCAGCCCTGACTTGGACCAAGCTTAAATCCGCTTTGGTGCGGCAATACGCAAGTGAGTGTACGGCCAATGAGGCAGTCAGGAAATTATTCCGGCTGCAGCAACAAGAAGGAGAGACTACTGAGGAATTGGGGAAAAATTCGTGGGGCTAGTGGCATTAGCTTTTCCGGATATGGCAACTCGGGACAGTGGTCCTATTCAGGCCTTTTTGGCCGATGTGTATGTGGACGCGCTGAATGACAGGGACCTGAGGGGCAATGTTCTGAAGTTGGGACCGGTCAACCTGGCCACAGCCATAGAGGCGGCTCAGACCAGCGAACAACTCTGGGATAGAATAAGAGGGGCTGCATGTAGGAACCCTGGGGGGGGCAAAGTAGTGATGAAAAAAAGGACCGGGAGCGGATCCAGATACAGGACCCGAAAGAAGAGGTGGAAGAGGACTGGAAGGCTGAAGCAGTTCCCAATAGGAGAGCCTGGGATCTGCGTTATGGGTTTCACAAGCCCACACCGGGCCGATATGGGCTGGTGTGCTGGACTTGCAAGTATGGTGGGCATCGGGCCCGTGACTGTCCGACAAACTATGGAGGCGACCCAAGGTCTTTGGGGCCAAACTGCATGACTTGTGGCGAGTTCGGGCACAAGGCTCGGTGGTGTATGGCAGAGGGAGACCGTAAACTGGGGATAAAGTGAGTTAATACGCTGGTGCCCCCTACCGAGAAGGAAAAGGGTCCGGGAAACGCCGATGGGTCACCCGTGAAAAAGTAAGAGGCAGGGTGGCCCCAGTGCAAGTAAGACCTCTGAGATGCTGGACATGTGGTGTGGTCGGGCACTTTTTGGCCAGTTGTAAGGAGCGAAGGTGTTGGCGCTGTGGAGGAGCGGGTCACCTGAGACGAACCTGTCCTCGCAGGAGAAAGATGGACCACACCGAACGGAACAACCCTAACTCGAATAGAGGGGAGAAATGGGTTGCTAGTCCGAGAAAAGAGAGTTTTCCGAGCTCTACCCCGCCCAGGAGGGCCCCTAGACAGAAAAGGGAGCCCCAAGAAAAAGTTGAACTCCTGTCACCGACTCCCACATCTCGGTTGTCGAGAAGGCGGGAGGAAGGGAGAGAACATACAGGAAGGAGAAAGGCACAGGTATACCGTTTGCTGAAGGAAGGGCCAGACTTCACCTGTAATGTGTTGCTGGGAGACAAGAAGGTGAAGGCCCTTGTCGATACTGGAGCTTCAGTGTCACTGGTTAGCTCCAAGGTTTTTAGACAGTTGGGACTGAAAACGAAGCTTAGTCCCATTGATCTACTAGTAAGTCAGGCTAATAGTAGCAGGATGAGGATAGAGGGTATGACATGGCTACCTTTCCAGATGGCAAAAACCAGAGGTAAGTTTAAGATTTATATGGCACCTGACTTGTGTTGAGCTAATTTTGGGGATTGACTGGCTTAGGCAGAATAAGGCACAGATCCATTTTGACCCCGCCACCCTAACATTGGATGGAGTAGGGATACTGTTGGGAGAGGATAATTATGAACAATTGCCAGTGGTGGCCCAGACAGATATAAAGCTTCCCCCTAGGACTACTGTATCTGGGAAGGGCAAGATTATAACAGAAGGAGTGCTGAACAGTGACCTGTACCAAGTGGTCCCTACTGATAGGTATGATAATAGTGAAGGGGAAATAACCGTGTGTGATTCATTGGTGAAGAGGTCGGGGACCGTTCCCTTACTGTTAACCAATACTGCCAATAAAACTATTAAAATAAAGCAGGGAGAGGAGCTGGCACAGGCGTGCCCAGTGAGAGAAGTCGAACAGGTGAGAGTATGGAATGAGAATAGGCCTGGGAATAAGACAGGTAGCAATGAAATAAGGGATGAAGATATAACAGCTCCTGAGCATTATAGGAGGAAATTGAGGGGGTTGCTGAACGGTAATCGGGAGGTAATAGCCATTACTGATAAGGAACTGGGACAGACGGAGACAGTTGAAATGAAGATAGACACGGGTAATCACCCACCTATTAAGTTAAGACCGTATAGGACCCCAATCCACAAAAGAAAATTAGTAGAGGACGCAGTGAATGAAATGATGGAATCAGGGATAATCGAAAGATCCAAATCTCCCTGGAGTTTTCCAATAGTGATTGTTGAAAAGAAGGATGGAGGGCATAGGTTTTGTGTGGATTTTCGTCAATTAAATGCCATTACGAAACCGCTGGCAGTGCCCCTCCCCTTGATTGATGATATTCTAGCTCTTTTAGGAAAGTCTAAATGTTTTTCCACCTTGGATTTGAGGTCGGGATATTGGCAGGTAGCACTTAGCAAAAAGGATCAGGAAAAGACCGCTTTTACCTGCCACATGGGTCTCTTCAATTTTAGAGTTATGCCGTTTGGGCTGGCAAACGCCCCGGGTGTATTTAGTCAGTTAATGTCCATCGTATTGAATGGCACTGAGGCATTTGCCATGGCGTATCTAGATGACATCATGGTGTTTTCAAAATCACCGGAGGAGCATTTTGAACATCTGCAGAAGGTGTTCGATAGGTTAAGAGAACATGGATTAAAGTTAAAATTATCAAAGTGTCAGTTTATGAAAGAAGAGACAAAGTACTTAGGGTTTATCATAAACAAAGAAGGAATAAAAACGGATTTAGACAAAGTAGAGGTTATAAGAGCCATGCCTGCACCGAAGACCGTAAGAGAGATTATTGGAGCCATCGGATATTACTGGAGGTTCATACCAGCATTTAGTCGGCTAGCAGACCCTCTAATAGCTCTAAGAAGTATGCTAGGTTTAATTGGACCGAGGATTGTCAGCGTGTATTCGAGGCTCTAAAGGACCAGCTGACAGCTGTACCCCTGTTGGCCTATCCAGACCTGAGTAAACCCATGGTGCTGTACACCGATGCTAGCGATAAGTGTATGGGGGCGGTTCTTACACAACCATGTCCCGATAAAGATGGGCCAGTACCGGGTGTGCCTGAGGAAGTGCCGATCTATTTTCTGCCTCATCGGCTCTCCAAGACTCAGTAAAGGTGGCCAGTAATAGAAAAAGAGGCATTCGCCATTCTGTATGTTGTGCAGAAATTAGATTATTATTTGAGTGGGGCTGTGTTTACCATTAAAACAGACCACCAACCCCTCAAATATCTGTTAGAGGCGGAGTGGACGAATAAGAAAATACAACAGTGGGCATTGAAGTTAAGTGGGTATAACTGCAGAATAGAATATTTGGAAGGGAAGGATAATACCTGTGCTGACCTGTTATTGAGGATTCCGAGGAAATTAGAGACCGAATCTGTCAGGTTGGAGCCAGGCGTGGATGATAAAGCATTCCAAATTAATGTGATCAATTCACAGGCGTTGAAGGAGAGACTTGGTTGGGAAGATCAGGAAACGAGTGAAACGGAGATTGTTTCCGACCCCCACTGGAGAGAGATTATTAGGCAAAGCCAAGAGGATAGCAACTATCAGGTCCAGGGTAGAGGCAGGGCATACCTCCAAATATATGGTGCACGATGGAGTGTTGTATTACCTTTCAGGAAGAGATGAGGAAGTAAGTTTAGAAATGGTGATACCTGAGAAGTTGAGAGCTGAAATTCTAGACCAATGCCATAGGAGATTAGGACACCTAGGAATTGATAAGACGTATGGATTAATAATGAGAAATTACTTCTGGCCTAAGTTGTTTAATGATGTTGTGAACCATGTAAAAAGTGTTTAACATGCCAAGTACAGAGTCGAAGGAGTAGGGTTGCCCCAGTATTAGAAACGGATGTTCCGAATTATCCATTTCAGAAAGTAAGCATGGATATTTCCGGCCCATATGGAGAAACACACAGAGGTAATCTTTACATAGTGAGTTTTGTGGACTGGCTGACGAATTGACCTGAGGCATTTGTCATACCGGATAAGAAGGCACGAACGGTGTCAGATATAATACTGAACGAAATATTCCCTAGGTATGGGGCCCCCCGAACAGTTGGCTATCGATAATAGATCGGAGAATGTGAATCAAATTATGAGAGAGACATTGGGAGAATTAAACATACAGCACATAACCACCTCTCCATATCACCCCCAAAGTAACGCTAAGGTAGAAAGATTTCATAAGACCCTCGCTGATGTGTTAGCTAAACTAACAGAGGATAATAGGGAAAATTGGGATTTATTCGTAACCCAAGCGTTAGCAGCTGTGAGATTCTCGATGAACGAGACGACAAAATTTTCCCCTTATTACTTGATATATGGCAGGGATGTAGTCTTACCTATAGACAATCTGTTACGACCTAGGAGGAAGTATTTAGGAGAGGATCATCACCAAATAGTTTTAGAACAACAGCATAAAATTTTTACGCAGGTGAGGAGGAGGATTCAAAGAGCCCAGAAAAGGCAAAACGATAGGGTAAATAAAAATAAAGAAGTTTCCTTCCAGATAGGTGATCCAGTGTATTATAAAATATACATGAGTGAAGGTAAATTGGACCAGAGATGGAGTCCATACTATAGGATCATGGAGCAGACAAAACCGGTTTCCTTTGTGATCTGGGACCAATTGACCGGACAGGTAAAGAGAGTGCATGCATGAATGATATAAAGCTAGCTGAAATAGGAGAATGGAAAGGAGCCGTAGTAAAAACTCAACAGAAAAGGCTGAGGAAATCTACGTTGGTAGAACCCGAAGGGTTAGAGACTAAGAGTGAAAGTGAAAGAAGTGAGGAGATTGAAATTAGCCCAACTACCCTTTGAAGGCTGAGGGAGGTAAATCGGACCCCAGCGGGACATTCTGAGGAAGCAGGGATTGAGCCTAACTTAGGGAAGAAGAACTGAGTGAATGGGAAGAAGAGGATGAAATTCCGTTAGCTCAATTGCAGAGTAAATTGTGGGCTGAAAAAGCACCTAGTGTTAATGAGGAATTACCACTAAAACTGCGATTGACGGGGGCAGTGCAGCCCGAGCCCAAAGATTAAGTGAAACCAGTAAGGTGGCTGTGGTGAATGAGTGACGGTCTGGGACTAACTGTGCATTTGTCATCAGTGCTGGTGAACTGTGTGGACGGGCCCCATGCATGCACGGCGCTGGTGGTGGTGTGGGTCGGTGCTTGAGGTATCGCTCGAAGATGTAACCACCCGATAAAAACAATAAGAGAATGATTGAGTAAGACAATTATTCTCTCCATCTCTTTGCAGACATGGACGAGAGGAGGCTCGTGGTACTGACGATGCTAGTTGTGGTAGCTAATACCCGGGAATACAGTGAGAATACTGTATTTAAGATGACTAGCGAATTGATTATAACTAGATCAAAGTGGTTGATAACTTTGGTGATAGACCTGCAGCCGTATGAGAAGTTACTGGTTCAGTTGAAGACCGAAGTGGACAAACTAGATACAGCCAGGACACAAGTCGCCGGAGACTATTTACAGACTCCGGAATACCACCGTATATTATACCCCTTAGCTCAGGAATCCCTAATACTTGAGAGACAATGTAGCAATATGAGATACCATTTGAAAGGAATAAAGTTGTTACGGACTAGGCAAAAGAGGGCAGTATTAGGCAGTGGGAAAGGCATTATGCGTGTTGTTTGGTACAGTCTCCGAAGACGAAGTAAGAGTAATTAAGAGGAAATTAAAGGTGGTAGAACAGAGACAAGCAATGGCTCAGTTGGTTAAAGAGAGCGTATCCATACTCTATGTTACTCGGCTGGAATTGGTTAAGAATAGAGGGAGTATCAATTGGTTGATTTCTCACGTATAGGTTTTTAGAAAAGAAGTGATAAATGTGACCACGTCTGTAACAACCGAATTACAGAAATTAGAGGGTTTTTTGCAAAGGTATTTTCAATTATGATTAAGGTACAAGTCGCTCTTTAACGGTGTTGTTAGAGCATGTGAGAGCACAATTAGACATGCTGTCGCTGGGACACCTGTCTCCAAGTATAATAACGCCAGAACGATTAAAGAAAGTACTACTGGAGATACAAGCCAAACTATCCCATCACCTTAGATTACCTGTAGACCCCCACTCAGCAGTTATGAAGATATTATAGCACCTTTGGATGTACTACCTTGTTGGAAGATGATAAATTGCTAGTGCTAGTGCCGGTTCCATTACTGGACACAGATAGTACCTTTGAAATTTATCAGGTGATGAATCTTCCCCTTCTCTATCCAAAACTAAGGCCGAAGATAGGAGCGGTGGCTAGGTACAAGGTAGAGATGGAATTTGTTGCCCTAAACCTAGCCAGAACAGAGTTTATGCTATTAACAAAGGGAGAAGCAGAAAAATGCAAGAATAATGCCTTAGGTATCTGTGGGTCTATAAGTCCAATTTACGTGACAGGTAGTCACAATCTGTGTGTACTAGATTTATTTAAGAAAAATAAGAAGGAATTAGAGATCATTGTCAGGTAGAGGTGTTGGCTAGTGTAATGTTACCTAAAGCAACCAGTGTCTCTGACGGAATTTGGGCGGTGGCCACACAAGAAGAGATCGAATTATCTAAGGTGTGTGAAGGAAGCCCACCACTACGATAAGAGTTATTCCCCTTTTTTTTTTTGTAGAGCTACCCATTGGTTGTGGAGCTCATGGTCCATCTATCTCTTTACCTCCCTACTACCAAGCAGAAGAGAAGTTTGAAGAGAGTGAGGCTTTGTTAGAGCTGGTAGGAACGAATGCCAGTGGATGGACGGGATTGTGGGAACCCATTGTAAGAGAGATTCCTAAGATGTCGCTAGAAAAGATGCCGGCGTTGTTAAGGCCAATCGATAAGATTGATCTTGAACGGTTGAAGTCGGAGTAAAATAAGATAGGTACGCCAAATTCGTGCTGGAGAGAAAATTGGTTTCCTATAATAACCTGGCCGACCGTTGTGGGAATTATACTAATGATAGTCGTGGCCTTGCTGGTTTGGTGGTGGTTGAAGAGGCGTGCGGTGTTGTCGACCGGGCAGAATAAACTGGCACGGGAGTGCATGAGTGAAGGAGGGATTCCAGTTAGTGCACTTTACCAAGGTAGGTCCGACCCGAGTGCATTGGGACCCCTAACTGATATTGAAGAAGAGTCCACGATTGTCGTGGAAGGACCTGAACCAACAAAAGATTCGACAAAGCCTGTTGTGAAGGCGAGACAAAATCGGAGGGACAGATTTACGAAATAAATCAAATTTTTTTTTTTTTTTTTAGTAATGAGACTGAAATAATTAGTAAGGAGTGTTGCGAACTTCAAAAAAAAAAAAAAAAAAAAAGAACACTCGAACTAGTGAACTATGTGAAAAGGTTCTATTGCACGAGATCACCAAAACAGTGAACTTTAACCGGAAGTTGCATGTACATATGTATCGTAAGGACAATGAAAATGTAAATGGGCATAATGAGCCCTAAGAAGAACTAAGGACTCTACCTTTGCATGCTGGAAGAGACGTATGTTTAAGTAGACCCTAGTAAGAAGCATGTTGGACTGGGTTTTCTCATATTTTGTTGATATGAAAAGCTCGTGTGTCATTTACTAGTAAATGACAGATGGGTAGGGGAGGAAATGTGACAGAGAGAGTTTGGGAAACACACACACACACACATATTTATTTTTTTTTTTTAAATGAAATTGGAGTAGATTTGAACAGCGAAATTAGATCAGAGCATTTTTGTTTACTGATGGGGAAATTTGATCTAGGGCAGAAGTTGTACCCATTGAATCTGGGTCATCAGTGAGACAATGGAAATGGTCGAAATAATTTTTATCGATTAAAAATTGAAATAGAGCTGAGTAAGCTAGAAGGAACTTTTGAATTCACATGATTTTGGTTGAAACAGCCAAAACCCCGTGATAATCATATGCGAAGTAGTAGGGCCAAGGTTCAGTTATAACCAGCCGGGTTTTCTATATAAACGCGTAGATATGCTGAAAAAGAGACAGACGGAAGAGGTCAGACGGACGAGGCAGACGGAAGATAGAGACAGAAGAAATTAACAAGAGTTGGGATAGAAAGAAAGTGGAGAGTCGAGTTGGAGACTCAAGAAGGAGAAAAGACGTCAGAGATTGGAACAAAGCCCCGCTAACATGTACTGTTGATATAAGTACCGCTGCTTCTGCTACCACGAATATTACTACTACTGTTACTACTACTATAAACGCCACTATAAACTTTAAGCCACGCACAGAAATCTTTATCCTCCCCCATCGCAAGAGTCATATATCGTTCTGAGACGATTTAACAACAAGTTAATCATAACAAGTTAATCATACTCTCACTCTCTCTCTCTCTCTGTCCAGAATCCAGTGTATGAGTTTTTTTTTCAATTTTTTTTTTTTTCTGTAACCCGTTTCTTTTCTATACTATTCTTTTTTCTGCTATATAAAAAAGACATTAACAATTCAATCATTGAATAGTTGTTTTGTTTATTTATTGAAAAACACCAACTTTTATTGTTATTATTATATGTAAAATTTTAAAAAATCTATCAATGATTATACTATTGTCTATATTTTTGATTATATAATGAACCACTGACAAATTCTAAAAATGTGGTCAATGTAATCCAAAATTTTCAACCAACGATTAATTCTCTAAATAAATTACATGACTTAAAAAGATTTCGCGAAACTAACCTTTTCTTTGCCGTCTTTCTTTCTCTCTTCAATCGGATAACTAAGCATGACTATTGGGATAATTAGCTTGAAATGCATCACCTCGTTTCGAACCTGGTCCTATGGCAGTAGATACAAAAAAAAACAGTCATTTTTAACATGGAACAAAAACGCAACGTGCAATAGTCGCGGTTCTTAAAGATAAATGATTGTATAATATTACGAGAAAAAATAGGATAATGAGGCGCAAATTGTTGATAGAATTGTGCCACAGAGTAGAATACCAAAATCGCAGTGATGGGAATCGCCACTAAGAAACAAATCAGTCTCTGCTCGTGAATTTGGTCTCTATTTATCTGATTTAACCAAAAATCGAACCCTTCTACTTATCGTCCTGTAGCAAAGGTTCTGATAGCAGAACCTAGGAAAGGTTCTATAGTAGGAAAAAAAATACTCGGTCCAAGTTAAACTCAACCCAACAGAAATGCAACGATGTTCCTCAAAGTGAAGAAATTCTACTTCAAAAAACTGGATACAATATACACTTCACCATTTAATACAAAAGATAAACAGAAATGGAAAGTGTAAAAGTGCAAAAATACAGAGGGTGTCTTTACTGTCGACTCGGGGACCTTGAATATTAAATGCAGTACAAAAGACTTTCCAACTTTATGTTAGCGTAGCGAAAACCATTTGCCCGTTCAAGATAACTTTTCCAGTGACCGACAATTCCCTTCTCACTTTGAAATATTTTAATTGGAATTTTGGAGGCTTGAGCCATGATGGGTAAAATAAAGACCAAAATGGACTATAATTCGCTGGGTAAATGCACCCATGTCCTCCCTCAAACATTTTTTATCCCGGTTTGCAATGCCACTAAATAACGATGTGTTGCTTGAATGCATGAGACCAGAAATCTGAGTCAAGAAGATACAGACTATTTCGTTTGTCTTCAGCGCCTCGTCGCTGTGTACCAGATATACATTTGATTCCCAGGGGCCATGAGAATATTCTGTTGAAGAGAGTTCCACTTTTTCTTAACATATTTCCCAGCACTTTGTAATTAACTGTTCTTTGTTGGAAAAGTAAACTTTTATGCACGTAGATTCATCTGGTAGGCTATGTATGGTGGCTGTTACTATAAAATGTGATGTTACGTTTTGCTATGGTTTATGCATCCAATAACGACAAAGAGTGCTGTAATCTCTTTTTCGGTGGATTAGACTTTCAGGGAGTTTTAACGGATGATTGGAATACCGTGCCAGAACCAAATGTAGATCTCGAGGGCACTAAAGTTAGTACTAATATTGTGTACGTTGGTGGATTTCATCATTTCATCAACAGTTTATAAATTTGCACAAAGTATCTGCATTTATTCACATGTCGAGGTTCGGTTACAAGGCAGGTAGCACGAGATTTATGACGGCTGACCACTACGCCTTAAAGGCATCCTTTTTGCATACGAGGCAACTAAGAGAGGAGACGCTATAAATATAACGACTGTTTAAAACAAAACTTATTATCTTTCTTATTAAAAATTAAAATAAGATAAGATAAAGGATCAGGATCTGATAGAATAATATCTCCTAAGGCGACGAACATGATACGTCATCAGAAGTATGTTGAAACTGATGCGCAACAAGATAATGAGAATGGCACTAGTAGTTTCAGATTCTTAACTCTGTTGAACACACTTACAGGATTTGGGCTAGGTCCCTGTCGAACCGATTTCTGACTGTGGTTGATAGTCCCCGATCGTCGGGCTGATTTGCGCTCTCGAACTATTTCAGACAAATTACTTTCGGTTAACGTGAACATAGAGTGGGTAACTAGGTGCGATTATCAATTTATATAGTAGTTCAGTAGTTGGCTATTGATTTCTCAATGTTGTTTTCTTACGGCCTGATTGCAGCCGAATATTTTATCGTAGTGGGGGTAAACAATGTGAGACTGAAACCTTTGGCATTCCATTGATTCTTTTTGTCCATTTTCGTTTTTGGTTTATGGTCTTGTTTTGGAAGCCTCTTCTTTAAAGTGAGGGCGAAACTTGTGTTACGTGTTATGACCATGCCAGATCCTTCTAACAAGATTTTACTTTCTACAATGATGATATCTATTTCTTTATTTTAAGCAGCGGTGGGGGGTTCAACAAAGAAATTGGAGTATATGCAACGGTAAAAAAAAATAGTCAGAGATAATAGAGAAATCGAGCATACCACATTATGGCGACATTTTGTCATCGGAATGTTGACGCAAAATGATAACAGAATCTTCGGCAAAGAAAGACAACGTATCCTGTTGAGAGTCGCCATCGGATATTACTTAATTAAACAGTTCTGTTTGTCAAACAAGGAATATCGTTCCTTGTATCATTGAGAGATGAAACACTTCAGTAACAACGCATCGCAGGTGATTCACATTGTTCCCTGAATCGGCAAATCTTCGGCGGGCTGATGGATTTACGACAATGCACTAATTTGGATGAAACCATAGAATACGCATTCTTTCAACGCAAAGTCAAATGACCGTTGCCGAAGCTTACTGAAAATTTCATGATCCACTTGCTGTCTGGGTGCCATTTTTGTGTAAAGTTGTGCTGGCATTAAACAGGTTTTTTTTTGTTTATTCGCCGTTAAGGACATGATTCAGATGACTTGCCGAAAAGGATTATATAAAACCAAATCTTTTAAATGTTTCTTACTTTTGTCAGTTTACAACAAAGATTAGAAGCGAAAGCAAACAACTTGATGAAATTCGGCAAAAGACCAGTGGATATTTTGCGCTTGTACAACATGAGAGGAGTTAAGTGACATTCTGAAATTAATGGCTGGTGCGAATCTTAGAGATGATATCGAATTTATTATTAAATGTAGCATTTTTATTTATTAGTAGTTTTCAAATAGTATTTATTTCATTTTAATTTCAATTGCTTTTTTATTGCAACTTTTTAGATCACCATTCTTCTACTGTCAGTAAACAATGCGATTCGGAAATAAAAATAAGCCTTCAATAAAACTCAAATCCACATTCCTTTCCTGGAGAAAAATAAGGTAGAATTCTTTTTCGTTTGTTCAATTTAGCGTGAAATTAGTACTAGCTTCAATTTTTTATTTAACTATATTGAATATACTTACCCTTTCAATTCTTCTATTAGAAAGCAAATATCTCAAGCAATGTGATGGGGGGGTGGCTTTCACAAAATAGTGAGTGTAAAATTTATTTGTATTTATTTCATTTTTTGTATTATGTTTCTTAACATTTTATTTTTCGACCAGTTAACTTTTCTTGTCAGTTATATTAGAGTGGGACATTATGTGTAAATTTAATTTTCGCTTGTTTTTCATTTTGTGTGTGTGTGTGTGTGTGTGTGTGTGTGTGTGTGTGTGTGTGTGTGTGTGTGTGTGTGTGTGCATTCGCCCGCGTTTGTGTGTGCATGTTGTTTCATTTTCATATCATTTCACCATTTTCTCACTTCAAATAAAATAAATACAATAAAAAGCTGAACGAGTTAGGCTAAGATAGTATCTAGATTCTAGATTCTAGATGCATCATACATTAAAATTTAAATTTAAAAGGTTAGCATCTTTAAAGTTTTTATATAACCTGTAACCAACGTTTGTTGTTTTTCTTGCACTTAGCACAGCAATTTAATTTTTTTTTAATATAAAACTGATTCAAGCAATCTAAATCATTATCTGAAGGAATTCCTTGTCAGAATGAAACGTGTTAGTAATAAGTATATATACGGTGGACTCTCCTGTCGTATTCGACGTATGTGGGTCAAGCAGCTCAGTTCCTAGGAATCGACAGCTCAGACACCAGCACATATGATTTGATTATAGTGGTGAAGGCTTTGTGCAGAACCAACCACAGTTTTGAAGGGCCGAATACAGAGACTTGATGCACTACGTGCCACAGGGTCCCCAAACGGCCTTCCGCAGGTTTTTAATTCAGAGTTGTCCATCTCTAGCCCAGTTGCCATATATATATATATATATATATATATATATATACTATTAGTAGTAGTAATAATCTTATAAGTATAAGAAATTATACGCGCCCGGAAAACCTTCGGTGTCTTGATTTGCGAATAATCAAACCAATACCAAATGGGGAAAAAAGGTATAAAAAAAAGAAAGAACCAAGAACATGAACGTTAGCCGAAAATAGTCGTCTAGAATGCGAGTCCAAAGTCCAAAGAAAAAACCTCGATACGAGTAAGCAAAATAACTAAATAACGTGCTCAATACGGTAAGTTAAACCTAGAGAGCCAGATAAACCTACCAATGTTTCACCTAAGCGGATCGTCAGAGAAGGCTGCCTTCCCTGATGATCCTCTTAGGTGAAACCTTGGTATGTTTGTCTGGCTTTCTAAGTTTAACTAACTAACTAACTAACTATATATATATATATATATATATATATATATATATTTGGTTGGATTGATGTGAGTTTGTAACCCTGGGTTTCACGCTTTTGCGATCGTCAGCTCTATCTGATATTGAATCTAATAAGTACCGCGCATATAATATATAAATAATTATATATATATATATATATTTATTTATATTTATACACACACACACACATATATATATATATATAGTGAAATATGGTTATTACTGTGTAGTGAAAAAAACATTTTAAATCAGTTAATTTATAATATTAATGTTCTGTAAATTTACGTTGAGTACTATTTTGTAAAAATAAAAATATCAATAAGAACACCAGATTATATATCTTACTGTTCTTTTTTTATATATATATATATATATATATATATATATATATATATATATATATATATATATATATATATAAAGTGCAGAGATGATCGCTGTAGTTGAAGTTGGTCGTTGCCACGTTACAGATGATCGCTGCTGGTCGTTGCAGATGATAGCTGTTGGTTGTTGCAGTTGATGTTGGTCGTGGCCGGAATGATCGCTGTTGATTGTTGCAGTTGATGTTGGTCTCGGCCGGGATGCGTTGTTCGGGCATGTCAAAAGTCCAATGCAGGCGTTGCGTGTTTGCCGGTCGAGTCCGATATTAGTAACCTCCCGTAATAATTACTAACATAGTGTACGGAAAGGGTTATGGACGACGTGCTGGCAGCCAGTAGGGACGGAATGCCAAGCGTCGAACAGGGCCAAGGATCCCGGAGTAGTAGGCGAAGGAGAGAGAGAAAGGAAAGTTTCCAACTATCGTCAAGTTGGCAGACAACAACAAAAAATAGGAGCGTAACTTAATACGCAGCCCGATGGTCGACGTTCCTGACCGTTTCAGTCGCCGGCCCTAAATTTAGTGAGAAGTCACTGTCTTGTGGTAAGGGAGACCGGCAAGAGAATTGGGAAGCTAATACGGGAAAGTCTCTATAAAAAAATAAGTCGAGATTAGCTAAAGGGAACTGTGGCCTAAAATGTCTAGAAGTATATTACAACTAGGTTTGTAATATAACTTAACTAAAAAGGGAACTTGCTAGTCTCTACCACAGGTTTACAGTATATAGGGAGCACAACCGAGAGGTCAAGGTCGAAATGACCTGTTCTCTTAGTTTAAGGAGCGAAGGAGGAGGTAAGTCCGACACGTCCTACACAACGAACATATGAGTAATATGCGCGTGCTTGCATTTATGCGTGCGTATATGTATATATATATATATATATATATATATATATATATATATATTATCAAATATAGATCAAGTATAGATTGGAATCCGGCAGGAGTAGGACTTCAATGAAATTCAACGGACTGTGAGAAATGGATCCGAAGTATTGATGTCGGCTACAGAAAAAAAAATTCGTATATAATTTCCCTTACCCTGCATTGTCTCTGAAAGTGCTCTTTACGATCACATCTCCAACAAGTGATCTAGATCGACTATTTTTCCTATCACTATCTCTCTGCAATGGCGCTTGACCAGTCCTATAATCCCTTATAGTCTGCCTCTTACCCTTATCGTTACGTCTATTTACCACCTAGATATTAATACTTTGCCTATGGTGATCGACTTCCATCGTTTCGCTGGAGCCTTCACACCTAACCTAGGACAGGATCAAGGTTTCCGACATCACTATTTGTTCTTTATTTTATCATATCTATCTATCTCTCTCTCTATATATATATATAGAGAGAGAGAGATAGATATATATATATAATTTGAGAGTTGTATATTTAGGCAGCAATCCTTCGTTTATACATGTTTCATTAAAAACGACAGACAAGGTACTACGGTTAAGTTTTTTTTTTATCAAGGACGATTCAATTTTTCAGCTTAATTGAGCGTGCGCATTGTGTATGTCTTCGTGTGTTGTAGGGATGTTTTTAATTTCCGAATACAGTAAAAGGGTGGGACCGAGATGTTAGTCTAGTGACACGCTTAAATTCATGCAATTGAGATACCAGTGAAAGCAGTTACCATGAAAATATTTGTAGAAAAGATGATGAAGCTATGGATTTAATGTATTTCTTCCACCTTCATCTACCGCAAGGAAAGTTGGTTCTCTGTGTCACGCCAGAAGCTTTTTCTCGTCTGAGTCCATCCTTTAAATCTATAAATCTACCATTTGTCCTAACATTGAATATACCACTGCCATATATGGTCTGGTGCCCCACTGTTCATCTCGAGGTTCTCGACAAAATCGAACGACGGATGTGCAATGTGATAGGTCCTGATCTAGCATCTCGACTACTCGTCATTTTCTTACAGACGTCAGGTGGTTTCCCTCTGGCTTTTCAACAAATATTTTCATGGTATTACATGAGTGCAAAAAGGCGCAGAGATACGCTCTCGCGAAGTTGAGCCATTCTGGTAGGAAGCAGGGAGGTTTTTCTATGGTAGGTAAATGTGAGCAATTTCGTTTTTGGAGACATAAAGTTTACAAGCCATTTCCTGCACCAATCAATCACAGATTAGAGGTCCTTTTCGAGACCAACGGCCAGGTTAACTTTGTCAACAATGCAGGATTTACTCTTGAGACAGGAGTAAATAGTAGTGTCGTCTGCCTAGATGCCTACTTGAGAACTGATGACATCAGGAAGATCATTGATGAAGATCAGAAACAGTGTAGGACTCGGGATAGAGCCTTGGTGAACACCAGTCATCGTATGAAAGGCACTGGAGGAGAACCCGTTTAGGATGACCTTCATTTGACAGGAATGATTGGATTATATCAAATGATCGTCCTGTAATACCGTATCCTTAAAGCTTACGAAGAAGGCCGGCGTGCGCCTTAGAGCCACAACTCGAGCTTCGCCGTTATTATCAAGAGCTTGGTATACAAATTCAGTTATGACTGTAAGCATGTCACCAGGTAAAGCGAAAACAATATTGTCAGAAAGTAGATTATGGGATGTAAAGTGCTTAACTACTTCGGCGTTGATTAAAACCTCAAAGACTTTTCCGAAGAGTAGCAAGAGACTGCTGATAGGACACTAGTTAGATGAGTCAGAAGGGTCTTCAGAGTTCTTAAAAACAGGGACAACAGATGGGGACTTCCAACAGACTGGAAAGCATGAGTCAGCAGTGCAATAGTTTGGAGAGAACTGGAGCCACCCCAGGAGCACATTTCTTTAGGATTACAGATGGTATCTTGTCACCGCCACTTGCTTTATGAGAGTCTAATTTAGAGATGATGTCCAATACGATCGAGCCTCAATTCTAGGTGGAAAATCAGGTACTTATGGAATGTGCAAGTAAATATATTTAATGAGCCATGCATAGTTTATTTGACTGTGTTATTAATAACAATAGTATCTATGCAATGCGCTTGAACACAGAGAGTGCTTAATGCAATTAGCGTAAGGAATCGCCTGATATGTATCTTCGTTTTCATTGGATACTCGGCAGTTTTGCATAATAATATTGGATCAAGTGACGAAATATCTTATTCCTTTCCAAGTGAAAGAGAAAGCAACGAGTACTTTGTTAGATTTTGAACAAAACTAAAAACCAGGCTTTTTTGTGTTAAGAACAATATATATATACAATCAGATTGAATGTTTGATAAAAATGATTTCAAATACAACTGTAACTGCATTTTTCAAAAACCTTGGCTTCAAAATATGAGTGCCTCTTATATAGTGCGTCTTAGATTCTAAAAAATACGGTAACTGTTGTATGCCTATAAATAATTATTGCCAACATCGTATGATTTATATGATGCTGGCGACAAACATATGAAAGCAGAATTTGCTCGACATAACTAATGTTTACAATAAAAATCAATAGAATTGATCGTTTAAAACAAAAATAGTAATTGAATGGGTTAAATTAAATATTGGTAAACAAATGAACGACGTTTTTTTACTAAAAAAATCTGAGAAAAACAAAATTATTTGTGCTACAATTACATGCATATAATATTCTGTGTTTCCTTGTTTATCAATGTTTTCGGCTGTATAACAATAAAGACAAATGCTTCACCCTACATTGTATACATGTGTACGCGTGTGCATACAGAGACGTAAAGTTTGAGAAAATTTGACAGTAGAAAAGAAGAAAACACCCTTAACGCCCACCACACTACAAGAAAAACTGATCACCATCGCCGCCGCCGCCGCCGCCGCCGCCGCCGCCGCCACCTTCGTTATTACACTTGACAAGGGCCGTCTCATCACAATGACGACGTTTATCATTAATAGCAACAGAAAGTTATGGCGACGCCGAGGTGTGTGTTTGGCTGGGGTAGACGACCGTATTACGTGACAGCCACACCAGTAGCAGTACCGTTGTTGATGTTGCTGTTGTTGGTGTTATATAGCCGAGGCAGAAACCAACCCACCACCGACCGCCTCTATATTAACCTCTTCTGCGTCGTCTAGTCTTTAGTCTCGACTCTGTCGCCACTTACTTCTTAGTTTACAACCTTTAGCCCACCACTTTTTGTTTATATATTACTACATTTTCTTGACTCGGCTTGCTTTTTGCTTTTCTCCTTTTCTTTCTTTTTCATTTTCTTCCTTTCTCTGCATATTTCAAATTTTCTTCATCTCTTTTTACCTCTTTCTTTGATCCTTTTTCTTATTTTCTTTTATTTTCCCCATTTTTTGGCTTTCTCATTTTATTCCTGCTGTCATTTCTTCGTCCTTTCTTTCTTCCCTTTTTTCTTTCTTCGCTACCCTTAGTCTTTTCTCTTCCGTCTCTAGTTTTTCTTTAGTTTTCTCTTCCTTCACTATTTCAGTTTCTTCACCATTTTTCTTTTGTCTTTTTTCGTTCCTGCTCTTTTTCACTTTGTTCATTTTTCTTTTTTTAATGGATATTTCACACGTTTTACTTTCTTTTCTTTCATTTGTTTATTTTTTAAATTTCTTTTCGCATCTGTTTTGTGCTTTTTTCCCTTTCTTTTTGCCACCTCTCTTTAGGCATTTTTCTTTCTTTATCTGAATATCTTTCTAGTCTTGTTCTTTTTCGCTTTCCTTTCCCATCTTATCGCGCGTGCACACACACACACGTACATACATACATATATATATATATATATATATATATATATATATATATATATATATATACACCTTATAAGACGAACCTTCTCTCTTTTAAAGTTTCTTTCCCTTTATCTTTTATTGTTTCTAATTTCTCTCTTCATCAATCGATCTCTTTCTCTTTTCATTTTTCCGTTTACCTTTACTTGTAACCCCACCTCCGTCTCAGTCCTTGTTCTTCTATATTCGTCTCTCTATTTTCTTTATATCTTTTAGGACGTAGACGTTTCCTTTCAATTCTGCGTCTCTATAATTTGTGATAAAAGCTCAATAAATAAATAAAAAAAAATAAAAAATCAACAAGTACGCCCAACCACCACTATTACCACTCTCCATTAACCCAACCTTTGCTGCCCACTTCATCTGTCGCCAAAAATCTCCTGTCGTTAAATTAATTGAGGCGGCCCATGATTGTGTGCTTCAATGGCGACCAATTGACATAGGCCAAGGCATCAATAATGAGTGAGGAGAGGGACGCCGCCAGTGACCGCATTCGCGCTACCTAGAGGTTTCATTGGTCATCCATCAAAATGAGTGGGAGGGTTTGGTCCGAATGTGTTGGGGAAAAGTAACCTTTCTCCTATAATAATGATATCTTGTGGTTAGCAAAGGACCGAGAATTTCTGTGGGCGTAAGGAAACGTAAATCGAGGCGATGTAGAATAAAGGCAATATAAAGCCAAGTAAAAGAGATATTTGGGTATCTTTGGATTTACAAGTATGTTAACTGTCATCGGCATCATACTATGTAAAACATTTGCTTCAATCTCTGCTTTGGGACTACTACGTGTAATTGCGTTGAATAGAGGGCGAAACCAAATAAATGAACGAAAAAGGCTGAATTTTTGTTTCATGTTTCATGTTGCGAATACGGCTCATTAGGAAATCTTTTGATTTTGTCAAATGTAAATATAAAATGTATAGTCTAGAATATGAAGTCAAGGAATATTCATTTGATTAATGTGGAGAGTGATGTTTGTATCAGTAAAAAATAATACGGAAAAGGGTCATTTACAAAGTTTAACAGTGTAATGGTCCTCCCAGGGTCGAAAAGCAGGAAAAGGACCTTTATAAGTCATAAAAATACTGAAAGAATATCTTTCACACGAGAAAGAAGAACAAAATTAAAAATGTAGTTAAACAAAAACTTAGTACAGTCGGATTTTAAATTATTAATCCATGAAAGAAGAAATATGTCTATAATAATGTTGAACTGTCTGCGGCCATGATAGTCTTGACAGAGAGACAAATATTATGCAACTTGCAAAAGTTAGGAAAGAAAAATGAAAACCTAAAAATGAAAAGAAAAATGACTTTATACAGACTAAGAGACA
Organism: Acanthosepion pharaonis; assembly: GCA_903632075.3. Taxonomy (NCBI): domain Eukaryota; kingdom Metazoa; phylum Mollusca; class Cephalopoda; order Sepiida; family Sepiidae; genus Acanthosepion; species Acanthosepion pharaonis. The sequence continues at coordinate 697,575 of CAHIKZ030004353.1, read as the reverse complement.
GATTAAAAGAAAAGGCAAACTAAATGAACTCCGGATGATGGTTAAATAAAATGAATGAACACACGGAAATCAAATTCCATGTAATAACAACCCATAGTTCGTTCGAATACAATTCATCTCAGTTTGTGCTAATAAATTTGTTCTCAGATAATTAGTTCTAATACCCGATCGTTCGTTCGAATACACTTGATCTCAGACAATTAGTTGATCTCAGACAATTAGTTGATCTCAGACAATTAGTTGATCACAGACAATTAGTTGATCACAGACAATTAGTTGATCACAGATAGTTCGTTCTAATAATCTTATTTCATATAATTCGTTTAATATACAGTTCATTCGAATACACAGGATCTTAGTTCGTTCTCATAACCTGATATCAGACCGCTCTCATCCTCTTCATCTCAGACAGTTCGTTGCAATGCACTTGATCTCAGATAGTTAATTCTAATATACACCATCTGAGCGGACTGTATCGAAGCAGCCGTACCATAAAGAAAATAGTAGAGCAAAGAAATATTAAATATTACCTGTATGAACTGGGAATTCCTTAACTGAATACGACTAATTACCTGAAGAATTTGAATAAGGCAACTTGTTAAGAATGGCGATTCACTAAGAATGCTGAAAAAGACTAATGCATATCAATAAGCTTCCCTCGAGAAAAGAAGGTGTATAATCGTTTAGGATTTTGAAATTCAAAAAAGAAGCTAGGGAATCAGATCAGTTTCTTGTAAGGACAAATATATGAGATATTTGCTGTTCCAATAGACCACATAATGAAATCGAAATAAAGTAAAAAGATGGATAAATATCGAAAAAATGTTAAGAAATATTAGGGCATTAGAAACAGTCATGTCTCACCAAAAGACTGGAGGAACTGAAAATCAAGAAACAATTAAAACCACTCACACAAGAACATTTTAAATCAACAAGAATACTGAACAAACTACCGAAATAATAAGATTTGTTCCTCGAATTCGATTGAAATTCAATGGCATGTCGAGATCCTACTAAAGCTATGAAACATGAGGATGAAGGCTGTGTCTATAATAATTAGCCTACTGGGAATTGTCCCAAAGCCCCAAGGCTGGAGAAATTGGGTATTAGAAGAAAAGTTCTGACTGCGTAGGCCAGTGTTGCAATTGGTGATAATACAAAGAATAGTACCATAAGAATAGTACTATCATTTTGATTAGTGTCATTTGAATCGAAATGACAAGCACTAGATATCTCTAGTAACGTTCCGTAACCATTAGTGTGGCAAATGTATAGCAACAGCGTGCCTAGAGCAAGATGGTCTGACGGAGCTTATCCCTTTTTCCTTTTAGACTGGTTGCCACCTCAAGATAAGAGAAGCCATTCAGTCCTCCGACTTAAACCATAGATGGAGGAGATATCTCTAATGAAAATATTGAAATAAAAAGCAAATGTGCATAGGAGGAGGTACTAAAAAGTTCATGTCTTCACTCACTTTATAAAATATTAATAAACATCCGAATTTTGGTGGAAACCGCTTTGTGTCGGGCTGGGAATTGTTCAGCACTCATTCGGGAAATATTCTTGTTATTTTTCTTTTTTATCGAATTTTCTCTTCTCTTTGTCTGCTTCTGTATTTTGTTTTTATTTTCTAAAGTAAATGTTGAGAAAAAAGATTGTGCGTTGATCGTTGATGAACTTCGGCTGAAATCTCCTTCAAAAAGCGTACGATCATTTGAAATAAATGGCAACTACAAGGATGATTCTATATCTTACTTGGCTGTATATTAGTTTTTGACTTGCCTTTGAAATCGGAAAGTGTTGATCAAATTAAAGAAAAGATTTTCAAAGCTGACTTTCCACCTAAAGAGTGTCGATTCTTTCGTTTATTTCATTATATGAAATAAACTAAAAACACCGAGTTGCGGTGTTAACGGAGTTCTTGTCAGCAACTGTCAAGTTCTTAATTTTTGTTATCGGATACTTAGTTTGCTTGACCATTGTCTCCCAGTGAATGAGCTGTAGACTTTGCTGAGCCGCTATATGACGAATTTGTTCACACAGAAAAAATGAAATGCTGACACGAGACATCGGCAAACAAAACAGAGAAACACCCAACTTTTTTTTACTCATTAATAATGAGGTCAGGTTATAATGTCTCGTCAGTTGTGCACTTTTTTCTTTTGTTTGTTCATTTATTTTCATGTACGAGTCTAACAAAAAAAAAAAAAGGTTTCTCACAAGAAAAAATTATGATAATTAATCTGCATGTAAAATTTCCTGGAAGAGAAATGATTCAGTAATTTTAAAGGATCTCCGGTTACAAAACAGTTAATAGATTATGTATTCCATGAGGACACATTGACTCTGTTTCCAACAACAGTCAAGTTGCAATCTTGCCTTCAAAGTTGTTTACTGACAGAAGATCTTACTTACAATAATTAACATTAACAAAGCTTTTTGTGGTATAGTCGAATATTGACTGATTTGAATAGTAATGTGATTTTTCTTACAATGTTCATTCGTAAATTTCAAGGACTACTGACAAGTCCCCATTTTCAATCCTTTGAAAGACGTACTTAATCACGATTTAAACATGTTCCCTTAAATACGTGTTGGAGTTCGTTGATAAAAAAAAAAAAAATTCTTCACATTCATAATACGAGGGCGTACTGGAAAATCGTTAACCCAACCTAGACGCTTTTTCAAGAAATTGATATTTGGTATTCAATGGGTAAATAGACCGAGACGAAAAATGATTACAGTAATTTCTTTTAAAAAGTAATTCTTAAATATTTATAGTATTTTTTCTTTTCTTTTTTCTTTTAGCAACTTTTAGAGCAATTAAAGATTTTTTTCTAAATTCGACCGAATAGATGATAGTCTCCGTCGAAAGAAACTTTGTTATACGCAATTTCAACATTTTTAGAATGACCTTGAAGTCATAACGCAATAAAGATATTATCTTTCAAAGCAAGTTTTACGCAATTGACTCAGATGTAATAATAAAACTTGCATGAAAAATAACCTGAGGGTTAGCAGTCTTTGTTGTAAATGTAGCCAAGGTAAATGAAAAGTAGAATTTATCCAACCAAGCAGACAGTGAAAATTAATTTCAATGAAAAACTATTCATTGGTGATTTATTAACTCATCTTGTACTGGCGTCAACTTTAACAAGCCCTTATTTTTTTCCATATGTCGTGACCTTTTCCTTAAAGTTCTTATTTTCTTGATTTTTTTATGAAAACTTGGAAATTTTCCAACATATTTATGTGAAATTTTTACTTTCAAAAAATATAGTTTATAATTAAAGTTTAGATATAGGGAGAAAGGGCTATTAGTTTATACTGACGCCAGAAGGATATGAGATTAATTCGCAGATTAGATAGTAATGAGTAAATTTGTTTATCAATGTATGTGATAATCAAGAAACTGATCTCGGTCATAAAATATAGAAAGGTAACGCAAATATGGAAAAGGAAAGGAGAATGTCAAGGAGGAGGGGGAGAAAATTATTCATAACATAAAACTGAAAAACTGATTTCAATTGACATCAATTACTTTATTTTGTGAGGTTTCTAAAACGAAATAAGTTATTGATCCATTTGATATCAATTAATTTCCAATCTCAAGTAATTTTATCAAATGTTGATTATGAAATAAAATAACAGCTATAATCTATTAGGCGCTTGAAAAAAGATTCAAGTGTTTTTTGTTTTCTTTCTTAATTAATTAATACTAAGTAATATGGTATTTATTAATCATCAAAATATTTTCTTTCACTTTCAACGAATTCAATCTCGATAAAATGACTTTGGTGCAATAAAATTTTGAACATTGCAGACATCTTTCACCAGTCTTTCATTAGATAAGGAATTGATTACTAACCAGAACAAATGATAATCGGATGGCACTAAGTTTGCTGAATGTGCTATGTGACGAAGAATTTCCCTTTTCAACATCATTATGTTTTGGGGGAACGTGTGGACGGACGTTGTCATACTAAAGTATGATTTTTCTTCAATTGTAGTACTCAAACTTCAAAGGTGATAATACAATGCTCTTCAACAACCGTTTTACCAAGATCCAGGAATTCGTAATAAAATACGCCTTTCATATGTCAACAAGTACTAATAATAGTATTATAAAAGTAATAATAATTTACGTGGAAAAAAATCCCCCAGTTCCTTTCCTTTATCTAGAACAGTGGTTGTCAACTTTTTTAACCCACTTTTTAGATCATATTTACTCTTATTTATTTTTTTTTATTTTGTACTTTTTGGTGGGCCCCTATAAACGTTCAATGAAAAAAAGCTCATTTTATTTCTGTTAACAGATAAGTTTAGGAAACGTTATATACTTTTCCTTCATATATATATATATATATATATATATATATATATATATATATATATATATATATGGATCTATGTATATATATATATATATATATGTCTATATATATAAATATATATATGTATGTGTATATATATATATATATATATATATATATATATATATAAGGGACGCTAACTTACCTAACTTGATCTCGTTTTCTGCTTGTTTTAGAGTTGTTTTTTCTATTTTTAGTATTTTAATTTTAGATTTCAATTCTCAGTTGTAACAATCGTTCCGAATTGAAATTGCTCTATAGACTACTAAAATATTTCTGTGGACCCCCAATTTGCTTATTTTTTTTTTGTGTGGACTCACATTATAATGTTACATGGAACCGATTGAGAAAATCGGATTAGAGCGAAGACATTTCCAACCAATGATGTTTTCGGATGAAACATTTTTGATAAGCCTTGCCTTAGTGCATGGTTCAGAGTAATAAAAAAGCAATGTACTGAGAAAAATGTCTTAAGAAAAGATCTCCTCCTCACGATTATTTTCAACCAATCAGAAATGCGAAATTTGAAATCCTATACAGTTTTGAAAAAATTATTGAATAATCCGGAATATATATAAGGAAAGCCGTCGACCATCTTCATCGCAATACTATTCGTGAGTGATTAGTAAGGGTAAGATGTAGGTCAGCAGGGCAATTAACCATAACAGTGAGCTGAGAAAAGAGGTTACTGGTTTCTGGGGTACTCCGTGGTACGCAAAAAACTTTAAATTTAAAAACGGATATGTTTGTCCGAACTGATCACACAACCAGGCCAAGTTTTCATTAATAATACGAAGACAACTCACCTTCTTTAATTAAATTCAACAAAGCAGTACCCACTTCTGAAAGTTTTCCACAAATGATAATTATTCCGCAAATCCTTCCATTCTTTCATTCAACAAATGGATACACCAGCTATAATGCTGAGCTATGAAATCCCAAACAACTCAACAAAGTTTTAACACCACCTTTCGAACTTCGTTACACTCTATACTACAAATATTTATAATTTCTGCTATAATTTTATATTCCTTCTTTCTTATAAATATGTTTCTATACTTATTCTATTTCTTAATTCCTTCAGGCACTCAAAGAATATTTTAAGCTATCTCTTAAATCTTCATTTTCACATAAAATATTGATAAATATATAAATAAAAAATTCCTTTCTGTTTTAAGTTCACGCTGGGTCTGTTTTTATTCTGTGCTTTAAAAGTTTTTGATTGATTGATTTTTTTTTCGTATATGGAATATCCCCATATTATTTCCCCCAAAAGTTAGATCTTACTAATAATGCCACAGGCCGCCCGAGATCCACACATGATCGCTTTTGGATTATTGGAGTGAACTCACTGTTCATCCCCAGTGACAATCTACCACAAAAATGACTGTTTCCCAGCTGACAAAACGTGAAATGCAGGTGATGAGAGGTTGTATTGCCTAACAATTCATGTCGGTCTCATTTTCAGTCCTTTTAAACCATTCCCAATGCTTTTCAAATATCTTACTGATGTTGAGTGAACAACACCAAGTTTTCCGCCAATTCCAACGTAGATTAAATGCGGTCATCATCAAAAACAGGTTGCAAATAATCACTTCCAAATTCATGTAGGTGACCATGTGGGGTTTATTGTCCAAGTTAAATTCGCCTGTCATGATTTTTTCAAACCATTCCCGAAACGTACTGCTTATAACCAAACCATCACCACAGGTTTCATCAAGCATCTTCTTCGCACATGTTGCTTGTCAGCCACAATTTTTCTCAATATATGGTATATGAACAAGTATTGAATACAAAATGCTCAAATCCCGTTTTTAAAAGTGTATTTAATCTATACCATATTACTGATTGATTTATATATAAAATTCTGTGACCGTTAGTCTATCCGTCACACCCTCTAAAATAGCCACACATTGACTAATCGAAACCAAATTTGGGGGAGAAGTGCAAAAGCTAAGGGGCTACAAAATACACTGCGAAGTAGGGTTTTGTTAAAGTATTTTCCAAACAAATCAGCTTATTGAAATTTCATCGATTGGTTTGCGAAATTGAATGAAACGTAGAGTTTGTAAATCACGACAAAAAATGTTAGCGAAAACTTCAACAATACTAAATACTGTGAGGATTTCACCACAAGTCAGCGTATTGCAAAAATATTCTAATTAATTGAAATTTGGGTTGTTTAAGAACAACGTCCTTATTAGAAATTTTACTTCCTATAGGATGTGGTCTATCAATGGAAATATTACACATACGAAACAAAACAAATTTGAATCAGATGCTGAAATTTTCTGGACTTACAAAGATGTAGTATCGGAAGAAATTGATTTTTGGAAAACAGAGACATTCTGTGTATTTGCTGATGTTTTTTTGACTACATTTATCCTATCTGCATTGATATTTCAACTGAAATGGTCCAGTCACCTCGGATGAAGGACGTACGTCGCTATTAAATCGACTATAGAATCAAGATGCCTTATTTCCAGAAGAAACTCATTATCCGTCTTAGGTGCCATTGCGCCAAATGGCAGTTCGTAATCGGCTAAAACACTTAAGGTATATCCTTTCAGCGTAACTCACTAACAATATTTCTCCAAATGTGCTGTATCTCGTTTTTGCATCAATTAATGTATTTAAAAAAAAGAAAAAAAGAATTCGCTTTCTACTCATAAGCGATGCGTTGCTGGAATATAATTCCTAATACAAATATGAAAGCACAAATTTGAAACAATGATTAAATCTTCTTTAGCCTTCAGCTACGTGAACAGTGTCAGACACGTTTTTCTTCTCCGTTAACAAGTTTATCCTGAGACGAGCTGTTTCAGCATATTGGGGAATAAAACAGTGATAAAAATTTAAGATGCCCCCAAATCGATGTAGTCTCTTCATCCTTGTAGGTATCGGGAATTTATAAGTAGTTTCAGTCTTGTCCGCTAATTGGTATATTCCCGATTGATTAATTTCGCGATTTAGACAGTGGTCATAACTCAATGCGAACTGAAAGTTGATTGAATTTATAACTATTCCATATTTTTAAAGTTTCAAAAACTGTGCTTAAACGTTTCATATGTTCGTCTGTAAAAAAAAATAGGATATCGTCAATATAATCAAAAATGAAATCCACCTATAAAGAATATGATTCATTAATCTTTGAAAAGAGTGAACAATATTTCTCATTCCCAAGTTAAAGGTAAGAATTCAAATAATCCAAAAGGTGTAGTGATAGTTGTTTTTCATTATCTGATAGTTCCATAGGAATTTGGAGATAATTGCATATGAGGTCAAGTTTGCTAAAAATGAATTTTCTTTTGAATTGTGCTGTACAGTATGAGAAATTGGATAGCAATATCGGACAGTAATATCCACATTCCCTCCAAGAATTAACTGCTTACTTTGGCACTAAGTGGTGACACCAAATATTGGTTGAAGACCGAATTATGCCACGCTTTATCATGTAATCATATTCATTCTGTTCTATTATCAGTGTGTCTGATGCATGACACTGTAGATATTCGAAAACTCGTAGCAATATGTGCTATTTCATGCGTGATAGTGGAACTGTTAAAATATGGAATTTCTTGCAAAAACTGGGAAAATTCTGAACTGTGGTATGCAACTGCAATTTTTAGCTAAATTTAACGGCTGACTGAAAAAAAATCTTTTGACTTAGAATTTGTTTAAGATTCAATTAGCTCTAGTCATAAATGGAAAACAATGAACGCTCAAAATAGAAGTAGAAATTTTTGTACGAATGTATACCACAGGATAGCGTCATCTTGATTTATGACATGTCTCAAATGTCGTAGAAGTTGAGCTGGTTTTCTATTCCTGATTTTGTTTTTGTTTTTTTTTTACAGTTAATAATTTCTGTAACCCCACCACCACTACCAGCACCACCACCACACACACACATGAGGTAAAAAGTGTTCGTAAAAATTCTTCTTTTATCGTATGGTGAAACAGCCTATGGTTTCAGTATTATATTTCTACACCCTCTCTGTTGCAGTCTCTGTCGATAGGGAAGCAACAATATGCGTAATTTTGTGGGAAATTGTGAAGTAATGTTTGTGGGGAGTTAAAGTTGTCTCTATGTAAAATGGAGTTGAAGATATATTGTTGTGAAAGCAGGAAAAGTATCACAGCCGTTATAGAATCGTTTCCTCGTTGTTTTACCATATTTTAATTCTTGCCAAAAAAAAACTGGACTAAATGTTGAAAAACAATTACTAACTAATCTCTTGTATATAAGTAGCTACGTTTTTTAACGAAAAAAGTTTGTTCTTTTTTTGGTTAATTATTTTGCAAAATGACAAGCGGTTCAGTTTAAATAAAATAGTCATCGAGCTCCTATTCAGATTTAATGAAGATCAGATTCCTGTATTCAAATCCAAAGATAGTAAGAAGATACCCTAGAAAAGTTTCATGACAACTATCCAAACGTACTCGTAACCAACATAAAGACCAAATGTGTCGAATTTATTAAAAATGAATTTAATTTAGAGAAATTTTAAAGCAATTTTTTTCCTGCTGCTGAGAAGGGATTGAATCACTCAGTTGAAAGGTGACATTATGAAAGAAGGCTTACCCGTCTCTACCAATCTCTAACTTGCGGACGCCTGTTTCCAAAATCTGAATATCCTTCAAAAGGATTCCAGAAAAGTAACTTCGCCGAAATGGATCAACCTTTTCTCACTTCCCTTCAAATTTCAACCTTTGAACCAGTGACATTTTGAATAGTAAACATTTCTAAGTAATTAAATTTCTTTTGTTGCTTAGAAATTAGTTTATATTAGTGCAACAGTTTATTGTTGCTCTAAAAGAAAGTTTTCTAAGTTTCTGATTTGTATTTGAAAGAACTGTTAATATACCTTGATAATTTGAGGCGCACAAGAGAAATTTTGAGCATAGCCTATATTATAATTTGTACTATTTGTATATAGTGAAAAGTATTTTTTCATTGAAATACATGTTTGTCTCTCTGCAAATTTCACACCAATGTAAGAATGTTTCGCTTTTTCGTCTGTGACATTCAAAATACTCAGGATAAGAGATTTAACATTATCTCTTTTCCTTTGCTCTTAATAACTCCCCCTTTTAAAAATGTAACAGCAAAATAGAATAAATGAAGTTTGAAATGCTTTATTTGAAGAAAACATAACAGTAATGAAATTTTGAAAACCTACCTGCTTAAAAATTGTTTTTGCTACTTGGGTATTAACTTTTTTTGATGCTTCTGGGCCTCTTTAACTACGTCACAATTTTTCATGAACAGAAAATCCATAAAAAATACTACACACTGTTTTTTCATGTATCAATAAATTTAATTATTGGATATTGTTACGTTTCGACGTTAGATGTAGATAATCATGAAAGAATAAAACAAAGCATCGAATTAATCTTAAATATCCTATAAAATTATAAAAATAATGTGAATGCTAAATATTTTTGGATACCCTAAAGTTAAAGTATAGTTAATCCAATAAAACTAAAAAGTGAAAATTAAAAAAATTATTTATTTTCCAGTGTATGTCTGTTCTTATGTTTTATTTATTTTTATTTCATTTAATGCATTATACAGGTCTGCCTAAATAAATAAAATTTATGTTTAAAAAATGTAAAACTCAATAAAGTAAGCAAATCATCAAAATAATTTAGATATGAAAGAATAATTTTCATGAAAATTATTTAATATTTAGGAAGATGTGAAATTCGGCCACTTACTTATGGATAATGTTCATAATCTATTAAATTAGTGCAGAAAGTTTAATTGAAATCCAATAATTAGTTGAATTGTTGTAGATAAAAAAACCTGATTATTTTCCGCCAAAAAGTCTTACAATGAAAATAGCATTATTGTTTGATAAATTCCACTGTTTGAAAACCTTATAGCAGTGTTGGTAATGAAAACTGCCAGTAATTATGGTAAAATGTAAAATTGCACTTTATTTATATTTATACAAATAAGTGTTTGCATCTAAAAGTAGGTACAGGTGCATTTTTCATACTAAACATTCTTATTTGAAAGTCTGATTTGGAGAAGCTTTATATGCTTTAGTAAATGCCATTAATCACACTTTACGGGAGAAAGGTGACTACAAAGGCATTAAGCTGGCATGTAGATTCACTTGTTAGAATCGATTTTGATCTTCGCTTATGCTTACAAAACATGTTCACTTAGAATGTAAGGCTTAGTCAAAATATAGGAAATCATATTGGTAACATGGTTTTCCACAAATTATTAATAAAATTACTATTTAAAGAATCATCTTTTATTGTGTCAGACGGACATATTAACAGTTGTGAAATTAATATTGATGATCCAGTTATGGCACAAAAAATGAAAAGCTCTATTTTAAATGTACTGCGGAGATCTTTGATTCATTACGAGTTATAATTGCTATTTTAAATGTCATGTGTCCTCTCTCTATTAAGTCTTAAACCAAACACTGTGAGTGGTAAGATATTAGTATCAATCTAGGAAAATTGACAATTTTTGATAGGTCTGAAATCAACTCACTTTTAAATTGACTTTCTTATCTGTCACGAATTGAACTCTAAAAATTGCAATTAATATACTTACAAGTGCTTTGGCTATTAATTATGCAGTAATTTCAGTTGATGGTTTATTTGAACTGTCTATAGATGTTACTAGATATTTGTCGGGTTTTAAGTACGGATGTGAATCACTAGGGGCTGAAGAGAGTCGTTCAACCATTTCTATATGAACAACGTTAAAAAGTAAGAAAAAAAGATCTTGTATGTTTATCACTTTTTGACTGCTGGCAAGTTACATAATCTATAAAAAGAAAACACTCTTATATATGTATGCATACTCAGTCAATTGTATTTCGATTTAGGAAGATATAATGAACGAAACTTGAACTTGGTTTGTATCCTTTTGTTGGATGGGTGGGTTTAGGTAAGAAACCAATAGGAATGCGTATCCCCATCTATTACTTGCCATAATGTTGCACCAAACGTAATTTTCTTTTCTGTAATATTTTCATACTCCATTTTATTTTTTACCGTTTTTGCTTAAAAATCAAAACGCAGTGAATAATTAGTGACATCAGTAAAGACAGATGTCTACTGGAAAGATCTTTTTAAAGAATTTTAATTCCTAGATTCGCTTTACTTTGACATTTTATTTTATCACCACTCGTCGATAAGATTGATATAAGAGTTGAGTACATAACAATTCTATTTACTTGTACAATTGGTAAAACAGAAATTCTTGTACCAGTGTCAATAACAAGTTTTATTTTGATAGCTTCTAGTTTTGCAACAACTTGCAGGTGGCTGATATGTCAGAGCTAAAGCGGTTCGATTAGTGTTCCGTGTTTCTAGGAAGAGCGGTAGTGGTGGAGAATTGGTTAAAATTTGAAAGTTACATTGTTTCTTGGGGCATCTTGTCGACGTAAAAAAATTTTAGGCCTGAGTTTTTTTTCTGTTGTGAATGCTGTATATTTGATGAGTGCAACAGTATTTCTTCTTGTTTTACAACGAAGGCTATGGGATTTCTATTAAATAAAGGCATTAGTCCACCTGTTGGTTTGCCTTATAGCGTAAAGGTTAAGACTTTGTGTAAACAATGAAAGGTGCTATAGATGAAGGTAATATTACAGAAATGTATATATTTACTATTTCTTCACTGACGCAGATACAATCGACTGCCAGTAATCAGTATTTCATAAATGGAGAAACTGATGCTATAATGAAATTTTCTGGGCACTAACTTAGGAAAAGGAAGGGCTTGCTTAAAACTGTAGTAAGTTTTCACTTCGTTATATAAAATTCACGGTAGATAAATGGGTCGAATCGATATCAATGTTATACTCTGCTTCAAATTAGATCTCTTTCTGAGTCATTCCCTATCAAATCCTGTCGGCCTGTCGGGAACACTACGAAAGCAAAATTAAAAAATTGCTCCCTGCGCAGAAGCTCCCAGTATCACATCCGGCTCTCAAAACATATCCCCCAATATAAAATGAGCAAATCACAAACGTTGCCACTAAAGAAAAAGCATGACAAAATACATGACAATCATGTATCCACCATGAATCCTTAATAGGGTTCGTTCGCGACACTGAAAACATTCGCAGGCGAGTTGGCAGACACACACCAACACTACTAGTGGCCTTGGTGAAATGACTCGACAGAAGCTTCATCACCAGGCCCTAACGATTCCTCTATACGCCAGGTCACTTCCCTCGCCCACAGAGACGGAATGTCTTGACCCTTTACTTCGGTAATACTAAAAATGTAATTTTAACATTAGTCTCCTTTTTCTTCCATCTCACCAGCAATACATTGTTGCTTCGTTTGTTATCGTGAAACCAGAGACAGTATATAACACTAAGAAGAAATGAGGAGAGAATTACATATTTTATTTGTTAGCAGTGGTTTCACAATAACGTTTTCTGTGTTTATCGTTATATTTCTCTTGCTCCAAAACGCAAGAATTTATGGTATTAAGCCATTTTAAAGCCCTTTTAAGCAATTATACCAGTCAAAATATGTCACTTTAAAGTTTTGCCCTACGCCTTCTCTAAATTAATATGTATGGGCTGTTGAAATTCTTGTAAAATTTATGAAGTTGTGAAATATAAATGAACGGCAATTCGTCAAGCTCATTAGTCAGTATTTTCTACAGAACAGGAACTATTTTCGATCTTCATGAAATCGATTCCAAGAATTATAGGAATTACTTAATTGAAGAAATAATAAACAATATTAGAAAGAAAGAAAAAAGAAAGAAAGAAAGAAAGAATTGCATAAAAAATGTCTAGATGGACAGAAAATATGAAGAAATAGCAAAGAAAGACCAACTCTAATAAATGACAAATGAAATATAGGAAAATGAACGGAAATAAGTAATGAGAAAAAAAAGTGAAAACTAAACTTTAAGATATATCATATCTCTCAGCAGATGTGGGAGGAGAAATAGAAAAACAATTCATTAATTCAAGAAAGAAAATCGTATGCTAATTTTACAAATAGTCGAAACAGGAACCGCCAACAAATTTTAAATGATAACCCATTTTTTAATGTTCTTTTTATTTCGTTAAACTAAAGATGGCACCTGTTCATTATTGGTTAGGAAGAAGGAGAAGGCGACAAAAAAGTGACATTATCTCTTTGCGTGAAACAGAAGAGATACTGGCTATATCTATTGCAAACGTTGCTTTTTTATCCTGATTGTCAGCTATTAAAAATAACTTGCATCATTACCGCAGGAAAATGCAATTTTTGAATTTAACGGTACAATGAAATTTATTTATACAGTCGCATAAGTATATATATATATATATATATATATATATATATATATATATATATATATATATTTAATGTTTATACGATCATGCGTTCACAAACATATCGTATTGCAGTATGTGTCAATAACAGCGTATATGCATATCTTTGTGTTCACGTTTTTGTTTGTGGAAGTATGATTATGACGATACTATATACTTATTACACGCATATATATATATATATATATATATATATATATATATATATATATATATATATATATATATGCTTTATCTTTTATTACCTATATTTTGATGTTTTTTGTCTCAGTTACCTCATTTCCTTATTTGCGCTTTTCAGAATGTCAATAACTAATTTCCCTTTGCCCAACCACACGCACACTTTCATAGAAAAATTAATCAAAACGATATTTGAAAACTATTTTTAGATTTCAAAAAATCCAGAAATCTTATTTTATATTCGTACTTTTTTTCTTTGAAACGCGTAATTTGATTTCAGCCCCAATTATCTTAACTCAGAAAGGAAACAATTTAAATCTTCATGATCTCGGTCAATTGCATTTTAGTTATAGCGCTCCGCAGGCTACTTTACTTTGAAGAAAAACTGTTATAAATGTTCCGATAGTGAAAAAGTGTCATCCAAGAAAATATAAATATTTCGAGAAAATTTCTCGGAAGAATCGTTTTTATTCCTTAAAAAAAAATGGCCAGAAGGAATCACGAGAAATGCTTTCAGAAACGAACCAATTTTATATCAAGCAAATTAAAAGAAGAAAAGTGAGAAACTTTAGGTCTAAGTTATACACAGTCAATACAATCAATTGGTTGTGTTTTGTTCATAACCTTCTTGTAGCAGAAAGAGGTTGCTACAATATATGCATGTGGCATGCGGTTGAATATTTCAAACATTTTCAAAATAAATGACTTCAAAATAAGCAATGTCTTTTCTTATATATTTATATACATAACAATATAACTCAGAAAGGGAGAGAAATTGTTTGCTTGTGGGCTGATAAAATTTCCTGGGAGAAACAAGACACGTCCTGTCACTGCGGCATCTTGTGGTTGACGGAAGAAAAATACAGAAGGAAACAGTTTGAGTCCTTTCCTTTTTTTTTAAATGCTCTATATTACGCCACCTAGCGAGCATCAAGAGATATCCCTCTCGCAGACAAGATGGCGTAATCCCACACTCTTGTTGTTCAAGTATATTTTTTTATCACAAAATACTTTCCTTACCTATTAAAATATAGGTATATTCATATTTTCTACAAAACAGTGCTCAATGTAAATTTACTGTCTGACTGATTGGATTTCTCTGTATCCTTGGAAACAGTAAATTATGAATTTATATGTGCGTTTAAAACTCAGTAAATTTTAAAATAAGTTATTCCAATATTCGCTTGAAGATGAAACGGAACTAATGCTTTTAATTTAATTATATAATTAGATTTAAAGTTTTAGCTCCCATTTTTGAAACATGGTTATTACTGTGTAGCGAAAAAAAACATATTTTCAATCAGTTAAATTATAATAGGTATATTCATATATATTTTCATATATATAACCATTTACTATATAATTTGAATTCTTTCATGATTCTGTTTCACTTCTATTTATTTAAGGTATAATATCACAACACGTTTTAGGAACTGATTCCTTACATAGCGTGTTTCTAAAATGCTAAATATGATATAATTACTATTGCTTGGTAATTTTATTTGACTTTACCTTACAATTATTCCTGTAATACAATATTAAAAACAAATATTGGAATTGGTTCTTGGTTGTATGCCTGTAAAAATGATCTGCTTAAAAGATTACTGTAGCCATAAATAATAAAACAGAAATCGCCGTGTTTATGGACTCCTGACATGAGGTTTGTTCGAATGCTGGATGAGATCTTCGATTTCTACGTCAATAAGAGTTACGCTACCCTCAATTAACAGGTAACATTCATTAACATGTATCATTCATTAACAGGTAACATTCATTAATAGTGATCATTAATTTCAGATAGCCCAATTCCACTGACAAATATCAAGAAACGATATTTAATTGAATTTCTCGATGGTCCCAAAGTCAAATGATATATGTGGCCTCCCAACCAATATTTTTAACCGGCAATAAGAAATTCCTGTTGTTCATGTTGTCATATTTTTATGGCATGACTCTGAAAATCAAACAACTTTCTTCGTTCAAATCTCGATAGCCTAAATTAAAGCTTTAGTCCCATTAACCATGATTAAAACTAAAATCAAATCAATATCATTATGAAGAAAGAAAGAAAGATAAAACTGAAAAAAGCAAATAATATACAAGAAAATGTAATGAATGTGCGTACAAGAAAATATATTAAATGCGTACATCATGATTGCAACATTTTTACACATCTCATTTAATTTTACATCGTTGAATTAGTAAACTAGTATCGGCTCATATGTTGCGTTTTAGTCCAATAAAGGATTTGAAAGGCTTGAAGCATATCTGGCACGCAAAGGATGCTACCTTGACAGGATTCATTGCATCAGATTGAATAACATCATCCTCACATCATGTGTCTTTTTCGGTTAGGACTGGATTTACAGATGTTGGCAGACAAATAGCTATTATTATTGTTATTGAAAAGCATCTGTCAATTAAGCGAAGGCCATCAAATGACTTTACCGAATCGAAATTTTAGATTCGTTCGATTTTCGAATTATTAAAAAAAAAACAGAAAAGGAATTATGAAGACGATTTTTTTTAAGTACGTTTGTTCTTCTGAGATTAGGGCGGAAAGATATATAATATGAGACTGAAAAATCCAATCAACACAAAGACGACACGAGACGTGGTAAACAACTCTATTCAAAAACTCCCGCTCGATCCGTTTCGATCATTCTCTAATGGGAACATACGTCAACATTATTGATGTTATAAACAACGTTTTTGATTTTACATTACATATGTTCATTATTTCTTTTTCTTTAAATTTCTTCCTGCATATATAGCAATTTAGTAAACAGTTTATTTGCGGCACAAGGCCGAATAATGATTTTCTAAGCTTAGCTTAGATGTGGTACAAGGCCGAAAGTATGAATCGCCCAGTGAGTATTGAACTCTCTACTCAGTCGTAAGTGATCTAGTGAGACAAACTTGCTAACCATTATACTACGACCAAGTGCTCAATCCCGCATATATATATATCAGTATAAGGTGAATACAGATTGTTGTTTTAATACATTTTCGTTTACTTAAGTTTTATCCAAAATTAATTTGCTTCATCCGTTATTCATTGACTTGTTTTTTTAATTATATTTTTTTTTCGATACTAAATTATTTTGTTCGCTTGGCTTTAATTGTCCTGATCCTAACTTATTTTGCTCGCTTGGTTTAAATTGCCCGGACCCTAAATTATTCCCGTTCTCGATGTTTTCATTGTTCTAATAATTAACCCGGTCCTGGCTTTTATTGTCCAGATCCTTAATTATCCAATTTCCCGTATTTTCATTGTCCTGATCATTAATTATTCCGTTCTCGATGTTTTCATTGTCCTAATAATTAACCCGTTCCTGGCTTTTATTGTCCAGATCCTTAATTATCCAATTTCCCGTATTTTCATTGTCCTGATCATTAATTATTCAGTTCTCGATGTTTTCATTGTCCTAATAATTAACCCGTTCCTGGCTTTTATTGTCCAGATCCTTAATTATCCAATTTCCCGTATTTTCATTGTCCTGATCATTAATTATTCCGTTCTCGATGTTTTCATTGTCCTAATAATTAATTATCCCATTCCTGATGTTTACATTATTCTGATCCTTATTCCCGGTGTTTTATGACCCAGGTCTTTAATTATCCCGTTCTCGGTGTTTTCATTGTACTCATCTTTAATTAACCCGTTCCGGAGTTGTTATTGTTCAGATTTCACTCACAAGGTATGGTTTTCAGGCAATTTTCAAATGTGTCACACGCCGGGATCGCCTCCTCCAGACCGATAACATTAAGAAGTCACCTTCTTGACAAATCGACCATGGCGAGATTGCAGAAATACTTTTTCAGTCTCCTTTTATAGTCTTCATTGTCCTGACTCTTAATTAGCCCATTCCCGGTGTTTTTATCGTCTAGATCCTTGATTATCCCATTCCTGCTGTCTTCATTGTCGTGATCCTTAATTTTTCCGATCTCTGTATTTTTATTGTCCTAATCCAGAATTACTGTTTCTCTCTCTCTCTCTCTCTCTCTCTCTCTCTCTCTAGTCCCGATCCTTAATTATGTTGTCCGAGCTGGATTCATTGTCTTGATCATTAATTAGTTTCATTTGTTTCTTTTCAATCATCTGATCCTTAAATATTTTTATGACGTGTTTTTCTTGTTTTGATCCTAAATTGCTTTGCTCGGTCTGTTTTAATTGTTCTCGTCTCAAATTATTCTATTCACACAATTTTCATTGTACTTATAATTATATTGATTTTTCTGTTATTATTGCCCTAAGACTTAATTAACCTCATCGCTTTACTTTTTCTTTCTTACTTTTTTTTTTTTTTTTTTTTTGCTCTCTGGAAATGTTTAATTGCATCTCTTTCTATAATCCTCCCTTCAATTATTTTTTATTTTTTTTTTTCATTAACCTGATCTTTATTTATGTTGTTCCCTCGGTTTTCATTGTCATGATCCTTAATTATTTTGTTCATTCTGTTTTTCATGCTTCGGATGTTTAATTACCTTATTCCCTAGATCATCAGTAACTTGAACTTTTTTTGTTCCTCGCTGGTTTTGTTCTAATCTTTAATCATTTTCTTTACTTCGTTTTTATTTGACAGAATTTAAATTTTTCTCTTGGTAATAATTGTCCTGATCCTTAATATATTTTTATTAACTCTATTTTTAAATGTTGTCAGCCTTAACTATTTTCATTGTTTTTTCTTGTCTTACTATGTAATTAGTTAATTTACTGTTTTTCTAATTGTCTTATTCTTTGATGAGTTTGTTTACTCTCTATTTCAGTATCTTATCTTGTAATTAATTTCTTTGTTCTGCATTCCATCGTCTTACAGTGTCCTTATTTACTTCGCTATGTATTGTCTTAGCCCTCCGGTCTGCATTGGCTTCGTTGAATTTCTAAATTGATATCGATACAATGAAACAGTTTGTCTTTTCATTTGTTAAACGTTTGTCTCGATTGAGTGACTAAACATTCTCATTTTCCCACAAAGTATCTGAAATTAATTTAATTATTGTTTTACAAAATACAGTAACATATGCTGGAAACTATTTTTCATTTCATTTTTTAACTCCTTCCTAAATTTGTTTTTATCCTTCTTCAAATCTCTCTCTCTCTCTCTCTCTCTCTCTCTCTCTCTCTCTCTCTCTCTCTATTTCCTTATCTATGTGTGTGTATAAGTGAAAAAATTTTTAGGTGGATGGGTGTCTAATGTCACACATTTTCTCCAGTGTATGTCAAATAGGGCATTACTATTTTCTATCAACCTAGTCTGCGAGACTATGTATTTTCTCCAACAAGAATATGCACATTTACTATTCCCATATATATATATATATATATATATATATATATATATATATATATATATATATATATATGTGTGTGTGTGTGTGTGTGTGTGTGTGTGTGTGTGTGTACTTATACGTATATGTATGTATTGTATGTCAACGATATTTCTCTGTGGGTAGTAAGTAACGTAGGTCTTCGGTCGCCGATCGAGGTGTTTGGAGATGGCTCCAAGCGTCGACTTGCTTCCCAACGAGCCGAATAATGCATGTACTTGTAGACTTGTGTTAACGAGTTCGCTCCGTTCCCGGCCTCCAAGTGGGACTGCGCAGCTTGAGCTCTGACACAACCCTGGCTCTAGCAGGGCAGCCGCGCATGACGCGCCTGGCGTCGTTCGCACATCTTACCAGCCATTCAGACAGCAATGGTCGCTCTCCTGTCTCTCGCTCTTACTCTCCATCTTTCAGTTCATCTGTGTGTTCGAGTTTCTGTGTATATGTGTATGTTCGCACGCTTATGCGTGTGTGTGTTTTGATATCCATGAGGCACACCTTTTACTCTTCAAAACTTAAGTGGGTAGAGACTCACTTAGACTCGTTTAGAGTGACGTCTTGTTGTTTGTTGAGGATTTTGTTCAATTTATTCTTGTTATTGTTTTTATTATTCTTTCCACTCTTATTCCTTTCTCACTCATTTTCTCCAAGGCCAGCAAAAGCAACCCGTAGCTTTATTCTTTTTTCTTTACTTTCTTTTTGGAGTCAACATGTTTTCTTGTTATTTATGTTATTATGCCGATTAATGATGTTGATATTAATGTCGATCTACATTGTTTAATATAGTTTCTACTTCTTCAATTTTCATCATTATTATGTTTTACATTTTATTATTATTGTTATTATCATTATTATTATTATTATTATTATTATTAGAAATAGTACTAGTAATAATAATTGGTTAGTCAAATTAATTTAATATCTAAATAGCTATCGTCATTTTCACCCAGGACTATCCCATGAACATTGATGACGTGAATGTAGTGATACAAGTTTTTGCATCAGTACGACAATTTAACATTTTAAGGAATAAACTCACTTAACCCAATATTTCTAGTTTCGCTTACAAATGAGCATATATGAGGAAAAATTACCCCAAACATAATAAAAACAAGATTTTATCGTCAAAATCTTTATATGATTAAGAGGAAAGATCAAAGGATTTTTTTATTATTAAATTATATTGTGTAATCCTTTTTAGAACCTTCAGTATTTTTATTTTATTTTTTTGTGTCAGCGGGTGACCATAAATTAGAAATGGGAAATTCTAGGGTCATTGATTCGGAAATTCTTGCAAAAATCAGAAACTCGTAGAATTTTGATAAAACTTTCAAGACTTATTCACAAATGAATGAAACAATTTTAGAAATGTTTCTTTTTTTTTTTTTAGAAATTCTTGATAAAAATAATTTTTTTAGATATGTTACCATCTTCCCCACTTTTTATTAGATATAATCACAAGTCATAGGAGAAAATCTGTTCTGAATCGTAAAAGACATTATTGAATTAGAAAAGCTTTTTATTGATTTTATGAATAAGATATATTATGGAGATTTATTTTCAATGAATAATGAATTTTTACAAGAACTTTTTTATTTATTAAAATTTTAATTATAATAATTTATAAAGTTTTAATTCATTTAAAATTATATATTTAATTTGTTAGATGATATTCTTATTAAGTAAAACTATATTTTGTAATCATAAACGGAAAACCTTACAACAATTCATCGACCCCTGTATTTTAAAAAGAATTTTGAATTTTTGTTGTGTTTGTTTAAACGTGCCAATTTTTGTAAATACGGATGTCCATACACGACATTATCTGAAAATAAGAGCTGTAACTACAGTAAATTTAAAGCTAAAGTACCTAACATTTCCCCAACAAGTGTCATCGTAACTAGAATATAAAGCCAAAGTACATAAAATTCAATTAAATATTAGATTACTTAGAATATTTTCCTAATTTTTCGGATTAAGGAGTATTTTAAAATTATATTTAAAAAGGCTTTAACGTTATATTTGTCAAGTAACTGTTACAATAATTTTTACCCTTCTAAAAAATTCTCAAACGTAAGTTTATCGAGAGAGTTGCCAACAACTCATAAAAATACCCACCGCCATGTTAAACAATGCGTTTCTGCGAAGTTTTAAACTAATTGTTTAAAATCAGATTAATTAAACTTTAAATCAGCTACTGTTTCTCAAATAAGGTTTCAGAAACGTACATTTTATTTTTGACTTTTTTTTTGCTGACAGATTTGTAAATAAGGACAATTTCAGCTGTTTTTTTTTTTTGCGATTTAAAAACTTCACTCCAATCAATTCAATTTCATTTTGAAATGCAGCAAAGTATTTTGCTTATTGGAAATATTAAATTTAATCTATTAGCTTGAAATTAAAATTAAATAAAAGCTTCAAGAAACAGTTTTCATTTTTAAAAATGCATTTTAAACTTTAGATATCGGTTTTCTATGGAGGTAACTATAACATCAATTGAAAATATGGAATAAATATTGAATCCGACAAAATATTTAATGAGGAATAAGTAGCAAACCTTTATAAATTTTTCACGTTTCGCTATTTATTTAGCTTCATTAAATTTTTTTAATTATTTCACTCCACAATTTCTAATGAAGATACATAGAAAAACATGTCAAATTTCTAAAGGTTTCCTACTTGTTGATAATTAAAGCATATATCTATATCTATCTATCTATCTATCTATCTATCTATCTATCTATCTATCTATCTATCTCTCTCTCTCTATATATATATATATATATATATATATATATATATATATATATATATATATATATATGTATGTATGTATGTATGTGTGCGTGCATGAATATCTAAATCTTTCAAACCTTCAATTACAAATACATGAAACTACATCTTATTTTTAAGTTTTGGGGGTGAAATAACCTTTAATGTTTCTTAAAGGAAAATATTTTGAATAAATTTCTTTAAAAAATGAGTTGTACAAAGTGCAAATCTTTTGTTTACATTTAAAAACGAATTTTAATTTTCACTTTAACAAGTCCGACAAAATATTCTTCGTATCTTAAGATATTTCTCTTATTAGAGAAATATCTTGAGATACGAAGAATAAGATGTATACAATTCCACCAATTATAGAAATAAGTTTCGGCATCTTGTTTTGACATTTGTGCCTACTGAAACTGTTGGTATATGACTGCCATTTAGATAAAGTCATTAAATAAGTGTCAGATATTACTGGAGGCGACATTTTTTTTTCCTTTGGAGTCTGACTGTCGTTAGTCATCAATCAGCTGGCACTTTTTGTTTCCGGCATAATTTTTAACTAGGTAGATCTCAAGAAAATACCTTGAAATATGTTTGCGCTTTTCTTTGCAAAAAAAATGTACGGTGCTGATCTATTTCTTGTGGCTAGACTTTAAAAGTTTTTCAGATAATGAAATATTTGATATTTCCCAATTTTCTAAAATTATTGATTATAAAATAAATGTTATCATAGATAACAAACAAATATCTTGATGAAACACTTCTTTTCGATTTCATCAAGATTAAAAGTCAGTGAAAGTACTAATATCTTAACTATTCATTACGTCAGGAACTGAACAATTTTATTGTATCATTTCTTTCTAAGAATCAAAAATAAAATAGATAATCGGCGACATTCGGGGTCTAATATTAAATCCCGTACGGGATAGTAGTTTTGAGTGTGTGTTATGAAATGAAGTAATTTATATTAAAATGTAAAAATAGGGTTCTTCTACTTCTTCTTCTTCTTCTTCTTCTTCTTCTTCTTATTATTATTATTATTATTATTATTATCGAAGAACCCTATTGCTTTTATCATCTTTCCTTTCTCTGTCTACATGTCTACGTTTGCTCTCATATCTCTCTTTCGTTCACAATGACATTGCTTTAATGTGAGTATGTGCTTACAAACGTGTGTGAACGTTTACTATGTTACTAAAAATTATCGTCCCAACGAAGGATGGATTCAAAAACCAATTCTGACGTTTAGTCATTTGATCAGAATTGGTTCGGGTCAAAAACCTTTGGAACACCTCCCACTGATATTATAATATATTATATTATTGTACCGAAACCGTCACAAATGACGGTAATTGTTAGAAAGTTTTAATAGTGTGATGCAATGAAACAAAAGTCTTAAAACAACGTACTGAGATTCAGCAAAGAGATAAACAAATCACAACTAAAACAGATGTCAATGAACCGTTTCATTAATCCATTCTCTTTATATTTTTAGACGTTCAGTGGTATCTATGATTCACTGATTACTCCTGTTATTATATAAATCGCTTTTTTGTTCAATATCTTTTCATGTTAAAAATTTTATGTCTTTATGTTATAAAGTGTCGCTGCGACACTGGAGTTTGAACACAGATCACGAGAGAGCAAACACAGGCGATCTCATTTTGAATAAGTAGATTACGTGATTGTAAAAGAAATGCATATATGGGAATTAGCATGGCGTCTAAGTGATCACTATACGGATCACTATTTGAATCTGTTGTGTTATTTTTTTTGGACTGAAAACCAAGTATTCTGTAAGTCAAGTTTTTCATTTGTACTGTCTTTGTTGCTGTTACTTTATTGTGTTTTTAGGTTGTTCTAAGTCGTTCTCAATTATTTGTCGTTGTCGTTTGGTTTGAAGGTGATACGATGGCTGAGTCGTCCCCAGACCAAACTGCTTTAGCCCCACCAGTAACTTCAGCATGGGCTGCAAAGAAACTGAAGAAAAAAACACCGGAAAAGTAAGAGGCTCTTCAAAATAAGTACGCCAAATTCACAAAAGAAAATGAATTTATTACCATTCCAGAGGCATTCGAAGCTATTGTACCTCGAACAATTTCCCTGATGACGACTGAGGTATCAATACGGAGGTTTATCTGTGTCAACAAGGATACCATGGAGGATGCTTTAAAAAGCCTTCAAATAGTACCGAATGTTTTGGCGAAATGTCTAACGTGATGTGGAACATCGTGGTAGAGGAGGCGAAAAAATTGGCGGGGTGCGTATTGATTACTAAGGCGGGACGTCTCCAAATGGAGTACAAGGTGTACCAAGATCACCCTGCATGGAGTACTTGTGAACATCACGGTAGAGCGCTTGGGGGCTTTTGTCTCCTAATTCAGTCAAATAGCAGAGGTAGCAACAGTAGCCGGGAAAACGGACACTGCAACTGGGGACTATGTTTTGCAAGTCATTTTGACCCGTAAGAATTTTTCACAAGTCCCCAATATTCTAATATGCCGGGGACACAACATCTTTGCTGTTGTTGAGTGCCTAATGTTGGGCCTGCGTGCCGCGGGGCATGTATCTAGAGTATTCCCGGGAAGAACCCGACGCAATCAACATCAGCAACACCAACAAAATCAGCAGAAGTAGTAGGATGTCCCGCCATAGAAGGACATCTCACCTAAGAAGCAGTTGGCGAAGGAACAGAAAGCGCCACAGGGCGAGCAGCAAAGGCAGCCTACCAACGAACAAAGGCAGCAGCAGAAGATGGCGTCGCATGTGGATCAACGAGCAGAGCAGCAGCAAAGACACCAACAGCAGCAGCGGAAGTCAGAGCAGCCGCAGCAAAAGCAGTCTGTAGAGCAGAAGCAGGTTTCAGGGCAGCATCAGGTGGAAGAACAATCTCTGTTACTTCCAGAGCTGGATTTATGCATGGAGGGCATGAAAATGGAAATGCCTCCACCTCGGTCTTCCTCATTCAAAAGAGGGAGGGGCGAGGAAGACGAACAGGACTCAAAGGGCATAAAGAAACATAGAATGTCCAGGCGAAGTAGAGCGGAGAAGGACTTTATTATAGTTAAGACACAATCCGCCCCCACTTCGCCATCCAAAGATGATACAGGACTTTCAGGAAAGTCAGCGAAATAGCTGCGAAACTCGTCACGACTGAGACCAGGCTCTTTGGTAAAACGGCTCTCGAAATGCCACCGAAACACCTCGCATATGTCTTTGGTCGCCTTCAGCGTACGTCTCTCTGGAGTAATGACCTCATGAATGTAACGATCGGAACCTCGACAGATATGTTCCTTGCGCAATTCTGCGCCCATGTTCACAGTTTCGCTAGACATCTTGTTTAACCTATGTCTAACTACCTGACCCTGGTAGTGCTTGCTAGCCTCACGTTTCAGGGCCCGCTACCTGTATAAAAAAGGTACAGAAGACGCTTGAACGGTACAAGAAGGTGACGGGGGCCAAGATTAAACGTCTTCCGGCTTGCGGTTATGTGCCTGGAAGAGAGTCGCGCTTCCGGGGCCCTTTGATTGGACTGATGAACCATTCCGTATTCTTGGAGTGTGGCTGAGGCCCACACTCCAGCTGGAGAAGAATTGGTCAGAACTTCAGGCAAATGTCGGAGCGTCGGTCCAGACTTGGCTCCGAAGGAGGTTGTCCCTCATTCTTTACCGATTTGCTGTACTTCCTCTTTGCGGGACCCATATGGAAGTGATCGAGCATTTGTTGATTACCCTAGTTGGGTGGTCGCAAAAGTTAAGTCCGTAAAGAAGTCGGTTACCAGCATCCGTGTCATGGTGGGCTAAGATTGCCACAGCTGACGAGTCATCGCCATGCATCTAGGTTGGCTTTCCTACGCCGCGTTTTGAAAGGAGGTCTCGATTTTGGCACGGAGTGTTAGGGACGCCTTCCTTAGCCTTACCATCACTCCTCACATTTCTTCGGGTAAGCGCAGTCGCGTTTGTGGAAGGTTTTCCAGTTTCCTCAGCGAGTGTCAGTCGGCCTTGAAGGTAATTCCTCGGTCCAGTGACCTTTCTCAATCTTGGATGATTACACGAGAAAAAAATTAATCTGCAAAATATTCAGTCAGCAGAGTATGGAAGAATTAAATACTATCATGGTTGAAATGTTGCAGCAACAAAAACTACAAGAGCAATAATTTATTTAAATGCCTGATATTCGTACAGGGTTTAATTCCTAATAAGGACGCAGAGATAAGATCCAGGATACTTGCTAAATTACAAATGGATCCCAAATTAACTCTCCAGAAAATAGCGGAAGGGTGTAAACGTATTGGGAATTTGAAACTCGATACCGCCGGGATTGAGGAAAAGGGCAATTGACAGGTACATAAATATCCGACTATCTAAGAGAAAAAACTACAAACGTTTTTTCAACTCCTACCAGAACACTAAAAAAGACTATAAACCCCGGTCAATACCTAATACTTGCCATGGTGGTGGAAGTAGACATTTTAAAAGTGATTATTTTTTCAAGAACAAAAAATGCGATGAATGTGGGAGATTACGACACAAAAGTACGTGTTGCAGATACAAAAAAATGGAGAAAAAATAAAACGTATGCGAACATAATAAATACATGGAGTAACAATAAGAAGCCTAAAAGGGAAATTAACATATCTCATAAGAGAAAAAAATTTTTTTGTGCAAATTAATGAAGTAAAAATAAAATTGCAGTTAGATACAGGATCTGATATCATTATCATAAATGAACAGACATGGAGAAAAATGGATAAACCCCCTTTATTTATTTCTGATAAAGTTGCGCATGGAGTCTGAAGAAAGGGATTGAACTTTTTGGTCGAATTCAGCTGTAACGTTTCTTTTGTGGGAAAAACAAAAAAGCGGTGATTTTTGTATTAAAGAATACTGCTAATTTGTTTGGAACAGACTAGATTGCATTGCTTGATCATTGGAACCTTCCAATTAACACTTTTTGCAACACGATAAATATTGTTAGCCCCGGTACTAATACGGCAACTGGAAAATTAAAAAATGAACTGAAAAAAGCCTCATAAAAAAGGCATGCAAATAAAACTGCAACCTAAGAAATGTAGAATTAAAAGAACTGATTAATTAAACGGTTCATTTTGCACGAAAACTAATTTTGTATAAATGTAGATAAATATTTTATTTGTGTAGATTATTAAAGCGACTAAGGGAATTAATCACTCACAAATCTACTAATTTAAGTTGACTTATCTCTCTTGTCACTACAATTGGAACAGGAAATATATACATAAATACACATTGATGGTTTAATTATATTATATTATATTAGGTTGTACGTTAACTTGTTTTAGAATGTTATAATAAATCTATTTTACTATTAATCAGATCATCCTGAAGAAAAACTACCTAGCCAGTAAGAAATAAGAATACCTAAACTTGTCCAAGATCTATTATGAAAATTCTTTTGCATGTGTAATACATGCGACCCCCTCCCACCGCACTCACGAACGAATCTAGAATAGACGGGATTGCTTTTTTTTTCCAACCTATCCACTGTTATTTCACACCAGTTTATTTTATTTGCTTCTTTCTTTCCATTTTGCCCAAACTTTTTCTTACCCTTCTCCATTCAAAAAACAAATTAATTTTGAATGAATTTTCCTACCTATTCTTTTATTCCAAATTACCCTTCTATTCCGGAGTTAAATAATTTCTCATGCATGTACTCATGCACAAGGTGATACCTAACTTTTATGCACGCTCTTTGTCTCCTTTTACATAAACGGCCTATATTACATTCTTGTTTTTCCTTACTTCACAGTCTCTTTCATTCCCTGTCTCTGCCTCTGTCTCTCTCACACGCACACACACCTCTCATATTGCTCTTGAGAAAAGTTGCAAATTATGTGTCGTTTTTTACATTTGATTCCTTATTTGTTTTATTTTTTGTCTTTCATATTTGTATTGTTTTTAATATTTCATTCATTTTAATTCTAAAGATGGATTAATTTAAATGTTGATGATCTAATTATTTTCTTTGGTTGATTATTTCCAAGGGACATAATTTAAGAAAAAATTTAAGAAAAAGAGATCTGCTGAAGAATATGGTGCCATATACGAGTTGTAGTTAATTAGATTTGAAGGAGTTTTGTAGCTGTTTGCAGAAGCTTGTGACACACACATTCCCTTAAAAGATGGAGCCCGGTAAGAGTAGGAAGAGGACAGTTTTGTAAACGTGGGTAGGAATTACGAAAGGCGAAGAAAAAGAGTGGGGAAGGACCAATAGAAATAAATGGAAATAGATTAAAAGTAGCGTGGATTGGAGTGACACTGGTAAGATGCGAATTGAAGAGAAGATGAAGGATTGATATAACGAAAACATAGTAAAAAGGTTGTGTAAATTTTTATAGGCCAATGTCTCGAAAAGGATGTTTTGTCACATCACCAGTCATCTTGAGTGAGACGTTTGTCATTGATTAATGATAGAGATGAAGTGGGTGTTTGGCCTTGAAAGTCATGCTGGCTCAAATCAAAATATTATACGACCTCTAAAACAAATCTCTAAAACAATTTAAAATTGGCGCCAAACGTTGACTGTTCATTATTTTTGCATGTAATTTTAATAACAGCAAAAAAATATTTCACAATTAATCAAATCAACTTTTTTTCCTTCCGATAACGATGAATCTGTAGAGAAACTCTAAGATATCAATAAACAATTCTATGCTCTTCCACTGAATACTTTCATGTTTGTCTACTTTCCGCGCAGATACAGCAAACAATTCTTGAAAATTATCAAGAAGAATAATTTCAAATAGCGAATGAACGCTCTGTGAAACTTCAATTCACTATTCAAGTAGAAATAACAAAATATACGCTATACGCTAGTCCATTACAAATCGATTTGATAGCCATTTTATTCAACAGCGATAGGTTGAAAGAGTTTAATGTAAAAATGAACTAACCTTAACGTATAGCAATTTATTTAGATCAAACATAGTAGTTGATGCATCCATGGAATTTAGTATTCATTTTAAATTTCACATTTTCTAATAAGGATCAATAATATTTTGAAATATCCGTAACTTACCAGGGATATTTTGGTTTTCAATTTGTATTTTGATATTTGCGACACATTACTTTCATCATCGACAAAAAGAATGTTCAAAGGTCAGTTCAAATGAACTCATAGATTGAAATTTTCATAATTGTGTTTTTTTATCAGATGTCAAGAACGAGAAATGAGATGTAAGGTAATGAATATGATGTCTGTGTCTACATCTCTTACAAACCTGATTTCGATTTGTTTGTTCCCATATAGAGTAGGTTGAGTCAAAATTACACAGAATAAAATGAAATCACTGATAAGTAATTAAAACATTTTAATTTCAGCCTCATTTTAAAATGAATGCCAAGGTACGTAAATTAAAGTCTTTACATCTCAAATAACACATTCTCGAACCGAAATGACTGGTTTAAGTTAGTAGTGTAGACAGGTATTAGAACAAGAGTAAATCATAGCAGTGCACTCAGTGCATTCGTGTACTTTAAAATTTGCAATAAATTTTCAATCATGTCATATTATTTTCTTTCGTTTCTCTCAACCATAAATGTATTAAACCTTTTCTTTCATAACTTTTTCTCCTTATTTTTATTCCTAGATGTCTCTCTATCGCTGACAAAAAGACATGTCTATAAATGAACCTTACTGCCAAATGCTGATTTCATAACACGTTGTCTCCTGCTTTATTGAAGACGGTTAAAATGCGATGTGGCTCCTTTCAAGTCTCGAAAAAGTCAAATTTGTGAATAGATTTAATTTATTACTTATTGTAATTTATAATCAATAAAAAAATTGAATAAATGAAGTAGAATATTACCTTTCTAGTTTAAGTAGATCGTAAGTTACTTGCAGTTTTGCTAATTAACAGGTTATTTGTTAGAATGTGACGGAATCTTTCAGTCTCCGTAAATATACATAGATCACATGAAGCAAAGTTTATTTACTTATTTTATGTTTGTAACAAGTCCACAAGTAATGTGAGTTATATTTCTTTTTCTCGCAGTCGCATCCACTCAATTTCTACCTAAATATATAGATAAAAATACTCTCTTTTATTCAAATGTTCTCTGTTTTCTTCACAAAATCTCTTTCTTTTCACCTCTTTCTCTCTTTCTCCCTCCTTACTTTTCTTGCTTCTTGTTCGTGCTTAGTTTCTATTCAAACTTTAAGTTAAGAAGCCATATTTTATCAAAATCTAAGGAAAATGAAAAATAATTTTTCCTGTTATTTGAAACTTGGGTATTTGCGTACTGGAGAGCACAGTAGATAAAAAAAATATTCATTTAGAACGTTTAACGGACTATTTGTGTTGATACGGCGGTTACGTACAGAAAATGATTTTGATTCTCGATCAGTAC
This sequence comes from Acanthosepion pharaonis, assembly GCA_903632075.3. Classification (NCBI taxonomy): domain Eukaryota; kingdom Metazoa; phylum Mollusca; class Cephalopoda; order Sepiida; family Sepiidae; genus Acanthosepion; species Acanthosepion pharaonis. Next base: position 667,215 of record CAHIKZ030004353.1, on the reverse strand, counting down.
ACAAGAAATGCAGGTTTGTATTAAAATTAGACCACTCAAAATTAGCCTCAAAAGTCAAAATGTTTGAACAAAACTTATTTTGGCAGAATTGCAGGTGGAAGATGGGAAATGTCCGAAATACTCTTGAACTGCGAAGATTCAATCGGTTAATAAACAGGAAAAGACACGAGGGTAACATAAATAAAAGTGGCTAGCATGCCCCAATAGGGCGATAGGATCAAAGTTGTTATAACGAGAAAATCGGTGATCGTTTAGATTAGTCATAAGCAAACTTTGGTTGGCGGTGCTTTTGAATATTTGGTTGAAGGGGAATAACTATTATATGCTCGACTAACCGACCCGGTCAGAAAAGAAAAATGTTAGCCATCAGTTTTTTATTTTGTATTTTTATATTAACCAAGACATCAATTATTTTTTTATAGAAAAGATCTTTTTATCGAAAAGAAAAAAAATCATTTCCATATTTCTAAGGCAGATACTTACCTGTATGGTTTTCTGTAAGGAAAATTTAAATTACCTTTTTAATTAGTGGTGCGTTGATGAGGCATGTTCGATACGGTCCGCTTCGCGAAAAAGATTGTCCATGTCATGTTTAGATGTTAGGTTAGCATGTGACTGAGACAGTCAGATTGAAGAGCGTCGACGGAAGAAAATTTCTAGAGGTACTGGTACAGCGGAGAAAAATAGCTGTAGATGAAAAAAAATCGCCTTGTGAAATCTTGGACGGAATACGTCTTATACCGACGTTGGAGTAACAAAGCATAGACAATGTTTATTCTTTGTATCCATCGAGAAAGAACTCTTACTTTTAAACACGGAATGATGCTAAAATGAATAGTAATAATGCACCTATTAATGTCGAGTGAATCGCACACACACACACACACACACACACACACACTATCTATCTATCTATCTATCTATCTATCTATCTATCTATCTATCTATCTCTTTCTCTCTATATATATACACACACACACACACACACACACACACACATATATATATATATATATATATATATATATATATATATATATATATATATATATATATATATATATATATAGTTTAGTCTATTTATTTCTACTGCTCTGCCCAAATAAATAGCATTCGACTTTCTTTCGCCTGTCAGTCTTAATTTTGGCTTTAAAACGATGAGAAGCTAGACAACAAGGCATTCTCCAGCATTGTCATCCCATATGATCCCTTATCTCGTAACATAGATTTTGGATCACAATTTGATAAATATAGAACATGACAAGAAATATGCTCTCAGATTTAGCAAATTGTTCGACATATCTACCGCCTGTAATAAAAGTAATAAAAAAAAACCTTTTAGAAAGTAACAAAGCTTCAATTATGTAAACTGATTGCATGTAAGTTGGTGAATGTTGTAATCGAAAACGTGACTTTCTTAACGCAATCTACGAGCATTATTAATTTTGACATAAGATAAGTATTCAATACATCTCTCAAAAATCTTTTAAGAGAAGTAAACTAATATTACTGAAGAATGAAAATTGATAAGTATTTGGTTCTGAATAGACAATAGTTATTCTATACTGTTCTAAGGAGCTAACATTCTTGTTATTATAGTATGGCGGTGTTGACTGCTAACGTCGCCGCATTAGTAACTTCCATGCCGAAAACTAAGAAAAGTTCTCTAGACATCAGATAGTACTTTTGTAGTTAGTACTTTTTCGTAAAAGTAAATGTAACAGAGACATTGGTATATAGCTACAACTTCATCTAGGAGCCATTAGTCCGATAGTTCGCAAGTGGAATGAACGTGACTCAACAGGCAACAGTTCTTGCGCTGTTGGCTATCAACAGATTTCAAGCCATGTTACAAGTAGAACTGTAAGAACATGATAGAAGTAGCAACGATTTACACACAAAGATTGATAGATTTCCAAGCATCAGAGATAACAGTTACACTTCAAGTTGACAGCAAGACATTCATTCAGCTAAGGCCGGCATAACTACCCCGCCTCGAATCCTCCGTCTAGAGGAAATCCTGTTGGAAGTCTCCAGAAGAAAAGATTTCACCAGTGCTTTGGGGACTTCAGTCATTTTTATCAATATTTACTTTTTTTTCTACTAGAATAAATTGTCAATCACTAATTATAATAATATACGTCTTGTAACTGCTTATATGTATTTATTTTTGTGAAAATACGTAATGATTTGGTTATCTGACGTCAGTTATTAAATGTTTTTAAATAGTTTTTATCTAATTATTTGTTTGTGGTGTTCAAGTAAAATTTCAGTGTCATACTTCCAATTTCATTAAACTAAAAATCAGATGTTCTTTCAACAACGCTAAAAGGACAATATCTTACAAAGACAAAAGAACAATAATAAATTCTCTGGTGCCAATTCTGAGACAATGAATAGGGATGACAGAAAAATTCTTCAGTTGTCCAACGCAACGCAAAATGAACAAGACGCTTCGAAACGCATAGCTTCCGCACAAGAATGAATTTCTTGCGACAAATTGCAAATAATCATTCCTTAAGGAAAAGAATATCTTCATTACAAATAAGACATTTTCCCATAGCATCTAAAAGAAATTAATTTTTTTTTCCTTATCGTAATAATTAAAAAAAAAGAATTTGTACTATTTCTTTTATTTGTGCGGTTCTAAAATTAACTCACCTCTAAATAATTTTTTTTTATTATTTTAAGATTAAAAAATGTTTTCTTTAGATATCAGTTGATTATTCCTTAAATGAACCAATATTCTTCAAATAAAATTTTGATATTGATTACATTATCTTTGGAAGATTTTAAAAATGAAAGATTACTTTTTGTTGTACGGCCATGTATCATAATGAATCGAATATTTTGTTAATAGAAATAATTGAAAAATAAAAAAATAATACAATATTTCAAACCGGCTTAACCATTAGTGCTTGTGGCACTAATTTTATATAATGTAGATTAATTTATATTTGCATATATTATTTGTTATTTTTTTAACATTTTCATGAGTGGGTATTTTATTGAGGATTCTTTTAAAACCGTTAAAACCTTTCTTTTTTGTATTTATTTTGGCATTTTTTAATAATCCGTTTTAATAACGTGCTTTCTCGTATTCACTAAGAAAATTATTCAAGATGATTATAGGCGAAACGTTTTGGCAGGCAAGTACAAAAGACGAATGGAAAGGCATTATTTGTTCCATGTAATGAACATATTTTGAACCTTATTTTGTCAAATAGTGCACAGTTATTGATGAGTTTTGTTACATTCTTTGGGAATAGTTATATATATTATTGTCTCCTTCAACCTTTCGGTGGAAGATACTATTAGAATATGTGCTTATTTCTGTGAAAACCCAATGCGATACAAAATGGGAATCATGAATCAGTGATGTCAAACCATTGCGCTCTCACATTAAAAACATTATAAATGCACTTAACAATCGATGAAAAAGTCTTGGAAAAGAGAGATCGTGCAACAGTAACTGAATCAACATTACTGGACGGGATTTCCTCTCTTGAAAATTTGTTTAGTATCATCATTTGGTACAATGTTCTGTTTTAGGTGAATTAAGTGAATCAATTAATGCAGCTTTCTGATGTTATAATCTACATTATGATTGTGGAGATTTAGGCAATTTGTAGTTTTCTCCAAGAAAATGGCTATTCTTCTTTTATGTCGACATTTCAAAAGAAAAAAGAGAGGTTTGAGCCCCAAAACGTCACATTAAACGTTTATTTTATTACATATGAAAAACGTTTCCGTCAGGACTTTTGTGTTTGCTATTGTCCAGAACGCTCGACTTTAATTATGAATCGGTTTTCATGGCTGTCCAAGTAGAATTAAATTTATGTATTCATTCAAAATTCAGAATTTCATTGAGATATGCAAAAGATTTTATGAAAAAAAATGAGTAAAGTTGAACGAGAATTGTCTCACAAGATCGAGAACCGGGAAATCAGAACAGAAAAAGGGAGGCTAAAGAATTGCCCATGATTTCTAGGAATATATTTTTCAGAAGCACTTAGTTGACATTTACTCGAATTTATATATTTGTACATTTTGATTGTTTCTTAATATACCAGTGATTGTTGCAATAAATACAAAATCATCTCTAATCTAGAATGGGAGATGATAGGTTGTCTAGGTTAGCAATGATTTCTGTTGAATGGCTCGATCCTTGGATTTCGACGGAATAATAAATGTATTTGTTTTCACTAAACTTGGAAAATTATATGTTGCTCATATTTACTATTATAATTATGAAACCTATGTGTTGTATTTTATGTGTAATAATGCAGTAAAAAGGTTTTGTGGCATGTAGTAACAGACGACGGAAAATGTGACACAGAAGTCCGAAAGAACATAAGAATAACAAAAAATGTCTGCCAGAAACTAAGTAAACTATTAATGGGTAGGAAAGAAGAAAAGACTTGAAGTGACATGGATGCTATGAATACTATGGACAGAATATGAGAGCAATTAGAAGATTCTCAGGAAAATAGGAACTTCAAAGAAATTTATATTTACAATCAAATAGAGATTTCTGGAACATATAATGAGTAAAGAGGGTCTAGAGAGACGAAACACTCACAAGCCATACTGAATGCAATAGAAAAAGGGTGAATACTTAATGCATTTATGCGAATCGGTGGTAGAAGAAAGACAAAGAAAGATGTTAATAGATCAAAAGTTAGCTGAAACAAGAAAAGACAGGGAGTTATGATCGTCCAAATCCTAAAGAGACGTTGCATGGAAGAAGTAATAGAATGGAATATTTATATTTCCCATTGTACTTATGTTTTGTTCTGGTCCTTAAAGACTACGCAGAGACATTCTGTAATATCATATTTAGGACTAGATAAAAAGTAATGAAAGGCCTTAGCACTTAACTCTAACAAACTTAATGAAAATTAAAAGATACATGAAAGTCGACCTACACCAAAAGCACGAATGCTGAGATTCCATGCCGAACTGGAAAACAAAGGAAACACTTAGAAAAGTAAAAGAAATACATTTTAAAACAATTATAACAATTTTACATTTTGGCAAAAATGTCTTTTTTTCATTAGGTACCTCCACTTTTTGAGCATAAATTTTCGATACCTAAGATTTAAAATGAATTTTTAAAAAATGAAAAAGCATTCTTGAAGATTTCATTTTAGCTTTAATTGAAAGTTAAAGGATTAAATTTATTATTTCCAGTAAGTAAAATATTCTGGTGTATTTCAGATAGAAATTATATAGATTGGAGTGTCAAATATTTGCTCGATTTTCTTAAAAGCGGCCATTTAATTTTAAGAAATTTGTAAACAAAACAAATTTATCGATTTTAAATTCTTCCAATATATATATATATATATATATATATATATATTTCTGACTCATTATTTGAGTAAAATTAGAAAATTTAAAGTCAAATTAATCTGATTTGAAATAAATATTACTTACTTATAGCATAAAAAATAATATACAATCATTTATTAAAGATGTGTCATATGTTCCTTTGATCTTTATTGACGTATCGGTAAGATTTCGAGATGATGATAGGTCTTATGGATGATCAGAATTGACATAAATTTACGAAATCTAAGTGAACACATTTTTTCTTTTTTGGTTAACTACCTAGTAATTTTTACAACTGAACATATTTTCCGTAATTATCTAATATTTTATTAACTTTTATTTACCTTTCGAAGATACCTTATGCAAAAATAAAAAAGAATTAAAATACTATAAAATTGTCTTAAATTAATTTCTCTGTAAAGAGAAAAAAACTCTTAAATTTCGTGACCTTTTCATAATAATATCATGTTTAGCCTTCCATAGATGAAAAAAGGGAATGAATTAAGGAAAAAATATAAAAAATATTTTTAAAATAAAATAGTAAAACTACTTTTATTAATCTTTTCAATTTTGGATTCGTAAATTTCGATTCCACTTAATTACTATCTCACATCCACGAAATATCCCAGTACAGAATGTTACACGATTCTTAAAATATTATAAATTATTATAATTAAAAAATTTTTAAAAATGAAAAAAATTCTTGTAAAAATTCATTATTCATCGGAAAATTTTTTATTTCTTCAGACAATATTATCGTTAATATAACTTATTTACAAAAGAAATTAAAAGCTTTTCTAGTTAAATAATCTGATAGTTTTATTGCATTTATTATTTTTCAATTCAGAGCAAATTTTCAGTTAAAATAGTGAAAATTTGAAAAAAAATTAGGTGATTTACATTCTCCAAGGAGTCCTATTTTAATGAATAAAAAAGTCCAGGAAATAGAAAGGTATTTTTACATATGTAAAAAAAATATTTTTACCAAAATTTTCTAAAAAACATTTGAAAAATACTTTCATTCATTTGTTAATAAGTCCTGAAAACTTCATTAAAATTGAACAATTATTTGATTTTTACAAGAATTTCCAAATCAATGTGTTTTCAACAGAAAAAAGCGCAAAAAAGTCAATGTAATTATGACGCCATCCCAATGGCGTAAACAAAACAAGATTTAACCAAAATTTCGAACATGTTAAAAAGGATTAAATTTTTTTTTTAAATAATTAAAAAAACATTTTGGTCTTTCATCTTAATAATAACATAAACATTTTGACGATAAAACTTTGTTTCTATTAAGTTTCTGGTCTTTTTCATTACGCTATGCTGAATGAATTGAGTACAAATTCGTATTTTCTTTTTTTTTCTCTCTTTATGTATCAACTACTTAAGATGTAACAAAAAATCAAATTCTATCTCAAACAATCATGATCAGCCGAATTTTAGGAAATCTACAGTAACTAAAAAATGAGTGGAAACCAATCATTGATAATGGAAAGCTTCTAATAGTGATTATTGGGTTTTATGCACATTAAAAATAAAAAAATAAAAGTAGGAAAAAAGAAAAGAAAAATAAGAGAGAAATTTAAACGAAAATCTGAAAGAGAACAGAAATGCAAAATTAATGAGTCGAAGGAAAAAATTAGAATTTTCTATCAATGTAAAAGAGAGAGAAGGCAATGTTCCAGGTTGTGATTTATTGAGCTTATGAAGCTCTGAGTAAGGACCGAACTCACTACTAATAGTCAGCAAACAGACTATGTTGTGAATATGGATTATCTCCTCTTTGATAATCCAAGCTATAAAAGCTGTACATTTCCGCTTGTCAAGTAGACGAGTAGTAAGATTCGAGTCGATCTTGCGTTCGTCTGTCGAACTCTCTGCTTTCGCAGAGAGGAACCCGGACGAGGCTTTGCCGAAGGGCAAGGTTTCGTCCGGGGAGGTAGACAGGCCTTGAACCCGTCTAGGCGGGTTCAAAAAGGCTATATTTTTGCCGAGCATACGGGCTCGGAGATACCCACTTTAAACCGGCTTTGTGCCACATTCTATACCGACGAGTAGTAAGATTCTTAATTGGAGGTTGCGTGTTTTAACTAGTGCCTCTGTGAAATTGAAAGTCAAGCTATTTCAAACAAACGGTCAGCTTTTCTTTTATTTTGTGTTGTAAAGTTTTATTTTGTTTTGTAAAAGCTTTGAATTTTTTCGCTTTTTCCCCCCATTTTTTTGTGTAAGTTTTGATTTGATTTGTTTTGCTTTTTTATTGATTTTCTTTTTCTTTGTGTTTTTTCCTCCGCTCCTGTTTTAGTTTTTTATTCTTATGAATTTGTTATTTTATTTTGAATTTATTTTTGAAGTTTGACTTTTACTTTTGTTTGCAAAAAATACCTAAAAAGACGAACGTTTTTTTTGTTTTTTTTTTTGAGCCGCCGGGGTAGCAAATCCCCATGGCGGAAAACAATATTGTCACCGTCTCAGACGGTGCAAACGCCACCAACTGAAAATTTGCGACCGGCGGAAAATGCGTCACCGGCAAAATCATCGGCCTGGATAGAAAACAGGCCTCAAAAGAAGGATGCTGCCTACTACAGCCTCTTAAAAGAAAAATATGATAAGTACGCCAAGAGCACAGAGCTCTTAACAATCCCGGAGGCGTTAGAGGCGGTTAACTCAAGAATAGTTTCCCTGCTGACGTCCTACGTGAAGAGTCGGAAATTGACTGGAGTCAGCAGGGAAACGATGGAAGAGACACTAAGAAAGCTAAACATCGCTCCACGGATCTTGGCGAGGAGGTCAAATGCCATGTGGGATATCCTCTTAGCCACAGAAGGAGAGGCAAAGCAGTTAGCGGGTAGTACAATGGCGACCAACAATATCAGACTTCAGACGGAGTACATGGGTACCCGACGTACCAAAATCACGGTGCATGGGGTGCCCGTGAATATTTCAGCAGATAGACTGGGTGCGTTCTTCGCCCAATATGGACCAGTCGAGGTCTCCGTAGTTACCAGCAAGGCGGGCATTGCTACGGGCGACATGACGTTGCAAGTAACGTTAAACAGGGATGCGTTCAGAGATGTACCAAATACACTTTTGTGTCGGAAGAGACGGATGCTGGTGGTTGTGGAGGGAAGGAAGCCACACTGTTGGAACTGTGGGGTATTTGGGCACATGTCCAAAGACTGCCCAGGTAAGGCTCTGCAACCTCCACCCGGCCCAAGAACAACGGCGGCAGCGGCCACCACAGCAACAACAACTAAAGACAAGACGAAAGCAGCGGTGTCAACAACACCAACAACACCAGCAGCAACATCAAAAGCATCGGAGAAGGCTTCAGAAGGGGAGTGGACAACAGTGAAGGGCAGAAAGAATACGCCCTCCTCACCTAAACAGATGGCTCCAGAGCAACAGCGACCACCGCAGGAGCCGAAAAAACAATGCCCCCAGAAGCCGGACAAACAGCCTGTAAAACAAGTAAAAACCAAAGAGGTTACGCGCAGTCCTGAGAAACAGGCTAAGCAGCCGCGGGAAAAGCAGATGGGGTCACAGAAAGAGAAACACACCCCAAAAGAGCAACAGAAGCAGCGACAGCAAGAGCAACCGATTGCAGAGAAGAAGATGGAGGTGGAAGTAATGCCTCCACCCCGTACATCAACCTTGAAGAGAGGCAGAGAGGCAGAGAGGAAGAGGAGGAAGAGGAGGTGGAAAAATCAGAACAACCAGGAAGGAGTAGGGTAGACAGGAGTCCAGCTATTTCGAGGTCGCAGTCCTTCTGTACCCTCCCTAGAGAAAAAGTTAGAAGCCCCAAAGCCAGGAGCATCTCTTCCTCCCCTTCTATTGATTCATCCCCCTCTCCTTCTACATCTTCCCCTGTTTATCCCCACATCCCCTCAGGCGTCTGATGCCTCCCCACCCCACCCGTCAAGGAAAAAGAAGGTGAAGAAGAAAAACTGTTTCTCGGAACCCGAAGAAATCTGTATGGTAAATAAGGGTGAATTAGAGAAAGATTTACCCAAGCACAAAAAGGCCCTACTAAGCATGTTGTTCAAAAAGAACATTGTAGATGGCAAGACAGTAGAGGATCCCCGTAACTTCCCGGAGGCCCCGGGAGTTATTACTTGTATAAGGGAGACGGGGAGTCGACTCAGAGTATGGAGCCATGTGTATGAGGCAAAAGAGGCCTTTCCTAAAATTAGAATGCTAGAGGTGGACTCACATGTTTTAAAAAAATTCAGGCAGTTCTGTTCCAGGAGGGTCCCTGTCATACTCCATCCCTCTTTATACAGAGCCGTTAAGCTAACATACCCCATGGATGTCGGCGGAATTGCCCTGGATGGGCGGATGACGTCAGAGCCTGGGTCATTCCGTCGGGGTACTGACTGACGGAGATTTCCGCTCGGTATGTGAATAGGTTAATTCAGGATAGCTACGTTGAATGCAAGGGGCTTGAGGGATCGGGGTAAGGCTGCCCGCCTGCTCCGGGATCTCTTGTCCTTTGGTGTGGATGTTGCCGCGATCGAAGAGACCCACTTTGTTTGCAGTTCCGATGCGTGTGTGCTGGAGGATGACTTTGTCGTCTATTCAGCATATGGGGACCGGTTTGCCAGAGGAGTTTCTTTGCTTGTCAGACGTACTCTTGATGCGAAGGCGGACCTTATGCGTACCGATGCCGAGGGCCGGTTGATCGTGGCCGATATTGCCGTGAAAAGTGGTTCGTTCTGAGTCGTTGCGGTTTATGCGCACAATGACCGGGGGGGGCGGGTCTCGTTTTTTCGGCGGTTGGGGCCGTTCCTAGTGGATTCAACGCGCCTAGTTTTAATGGGGGACTGGAATGCCATCCTGGACCCCAAGTTAGACAGGGGGCGGGGTGCTAGCGGGAGAAGGGGCAATCGTAGCCTGGTTGATCTGATTGGCGATTATGGTCTCGTCGATAGATACCCGGTCGATCACCTCGGGGGGAAAATGTGGACGTGGGCTCTTAATTGGCCTTTTGACAAGGAAGTTAGCTACCTTGACAGAATGTTAGTGAGAAGAGCTGACATAGATCTACTAGATTGCCCTTCGTTCCACTGGGTAGGCTATTCGGACCACAAACTCGTTTGTGTCCGGGTGGCGTTAGGAGCTAGGCCTAGAATGGCTGGGTACTAGAAGTTCAATCTGTCTTTACTGGACAGGCGGGACTTCTAGGAGCAGCTAATTAGACTAGTGCAGCGGGAGCTAGTGGGGGCGGTTATCGGGAATAGGTGGTGGGAACGACTTTCACCACTGATTTCAGCAAACGGCTCGCTCTAGATAGAGCTGACAAGGTGAAGACGCTTAAGGCTAGTCTTTCCCGGGCGGTGGCTGGGGGGAGGATCCCCTAGAGATAGCCTTAGCTAGGGAGGCCCTGGATCGTTCGAATAGCGAGCGGTACATGGGCCAGGTAATTAGACATAAGTTAAGCAAGATGTCTTCCGAAGCCGTGAACTTGGGCGCAGATCTGTGCAGGGAAGAGGTCCGTCAAGGTGGCGATCGTTACATTCGTGAAGTCAAGTCCCCGGAGGGGCGTACTCTTCGGGCCACTGACGACATGTGCGAGGCGTTTCGGCGCCATTTCAAGAACCGGTTTACCAAGGAGCCTGGACTCCGTGAGGAGGAGTTTCGCAGCTATTTGGCTGACTTTTCTCGGCTTTCGCCGACTGAAGCGGCAAGCTGCGAGGGAGAGATCACGGAGGGCGAAGTCTACGCGGTATTGAAGAAGGTCGGCAGAGGCAAATCGCCCGGTCTGGATGGTTTGCTCTATGAATTGTACTTGAGGCTGTCGCACATCTTTGTTCCGATTTTGACTGCAGTGTTCAACAACTGGTTTCGGTCGGGGTCCATCCCCAACCGGATCACCAGATTTTTGTTGAAAAAGGGCAAAGGTGGTGGTGGGAAACTAGACGATTACAGGCCCATAACTCTGCTAAACACAGAGTTAAAGATTATGGCCAAGATCCTGCAGGAGCGTTTGCAGTCAGTTGCCGAGTCTCTGTTGGGTCCTGAGCAGACTTGTTCTGTGAGGGACCGAACAATTCAGAGCAACCTGCATCTGATCCGCACGATCATAGAGGGTGTAAAAGACGACAAAAAAGCTGCGCTGATTAATTTGGATCAGTCCAAGGCATTTGATAGGGTCGACCATCGCTACCTTGCTACTGTCCTGCAGGCCGCTGAATTCGCACCCAACTTCTGCCGCTGGATTAGCCTCCTGTGTCGCTCCCCCAGTGCTGTGGTACAGGTGAACGGAAGGTTGTCGGACGCTTTTGTTCTGTCTAGGTCGGTTTGTCAGGGGTGTCCGCTGTCGCCTCTACTTTATGCTTTAGCGTTGGAGCCTCTCCTTCGCCGGCTGAAGGACGAGACCGGCAGTCCGGCCTTACGTGGAATCGCCGTTCCTGGAGGGTCTCGAGCCAGGGTTTCCGCGTACGCCGATGACGTATCTGCTTTCATGCCGTCCCGCAGCGACATTGAGGCGGTGCAGAAGGCGCTTGATCGGTACTAGAAGGTGACAGGGGCCAAGATAAACCGCGACAAGTCGTCCGGCTTGCGGTTAGGTGCCTGGAGGGGGGTCGCTCTTCTGGGCCGCTTCGGTTGGACGTACGGTCCTGTCCGCATTCTTGGAGTGTGGTTTGGGCCCGACCTCCAGCTGGAGAAGAATTGGTCTGAAGTACGAGCAAAGGTCGATTCTGCCGGTCAGACTTGGAATCGACGGAGGTTGTCCGTGAAGGGCAGGGCGGAGATGTGTGCTACATACATTTTCCCCCTGATACTTTATCGATTGTTCGTACTTCCTCTCTGTAAGACCCACAGGAAGGCGCTCGAGCGATCGCTATCCTCCATTTTATGGAGGGACGGCTCGACATCCGAGTCTGCCCTAAACGTCCGTGTCATGGGGGGCTGGGAATGCCGCACCTGTTGAGTCACATCCGTGCCTCTAGGTTGGCTTTCCTACGCCGCGCATTGACTGGAGGAGATCCGATCCTGGAGGGGATTGTTAGGGACACGTTCCCTGGCCTTACCATCAGCCCCCCCCCCCATCTCGCGGGTTGAGCGCCGTCGTAAACCCCGGGATCAATCGGTTTTCCTTCGCGAGTGTCGGTCGGCCTTGAGGGCCGTTCCCCGGTCCAGTGACCTTTCTCGGCCTAGGAAGGTCTTCTATCGTGGATTAGTGGAGGGGCCCGCGAAGGATCCCCTACGAGATACGCTCGGCTTGTCGGAGGAGGAGTATCGCTCCTACTGGTCTTGGGCGCCAGCGGCGGATTACCTCAGTAACCCTGAGTTTTCGCTTAGCTGGCGATTGACTCGGAATCGGCTGCCTCTCAACCACAAGGCTTTCATATGTGGCTTGGCAGATTTGCCAGACTGTGGACAGTGTGGCCTTGGTTTAGAGGAAACGGCTTCGCACGCCTTCTACCATTGCCCCCGGGTCCGCCCCTTATGGGACCATGTCGGTGAGCTGACAGCTCGTCTCGCTCCCGAACAGCTTGTGTCCATTGATCGCGCATACGCGTGTGACAATGTGTCGCCCCCGATTCCGGGGGGTGAAACGGATGGTGTTTCTGACGCTGCTGGCCACGGCTCGAATGGTGATTTGGACGACGCGGAAGGAGGAAGTCTTGCGAGGTGATCGTCTTTCTCATCAGGTTCTGATCTGATTCTTTGAGCATCAGCTCAAGATGAATATTAGAACTGATAGAAAACGATTGCATTCGACAGTCTTTAGCGAAAGGTGGGTAAAAGAGGCGAGCTTGGTTCGTGTGAATGGGGCTAGCATTGATTTTCTCTTCTAGGTTAACCTATGGCACATCGGGGTGGTTTCCTGTGGAACTCTCCCCTTGGTTAGGTTAGACAAGCTTCAGTTAATGTGAGTAAGTGTCGTTCCTGGCCTGTATCCCGGCCATTCTTTGGTTATGGTCCAAGTCGAAATTCCCAACCTCCCCAGTTTGTTTTGGTCCCCTTTCATCTCGGCTGGGTCAGCTTTATACTTTCCCATTCCCGCATAATATTTTATCCTTTTCCCACTTCCTTAGCGAGAGTGCCTCTTGATTCTGTCCTCTGGGCAGAATACAGCGGCCTCTCTGTTTTGAGGGTTGGACGGTCCCTACTAACATCAATTATGTTTAGTTTGCATTTTGTCTTGATTTTAGTTTATTATTGGGTTCATCTCCCTTTCCCTCTCATTTTATCATTATTAGAATTTTATGTATGTTGTCTATCTTCATCAATTTTTTATGGCGTGGGGCGCGTTTTTGTAGGTTCCCCTGGAGAGGATAATGTATGAATGGATCGTGAATCTGATTAGCTAGTTATAAGATAGTTAGTGTTGACCAGCCTCTACCCCTCCCCTTTTCGGCCTTGTACCACAATTTGTACCTCTGGTATGAATAAATATAGATGAGTAGTAAGATTCATCGGCGATCGTGTCGAACTCTGCATTAGCTAGGGAATCCTACGATTTGCCGTTTGGCAAACTTACGTCCGGGGAGGTTGACAAGTCCTGAACCCGTCTTGGTAATTTGGTTCAGAAAAGCCATATTTTTTATTTTTTGCATTTTTTCCGGGATACCTTTAAAACGGCCTTGTGCCAGATTCGATTCTCGTGGGTGGATTGATACATTTCGACGAGTAAAAAGATTCTTAACTGAATAAAAAGATTACTAGACAGAATCTCTTGTCCTGTTTTCATTACAATTTATTCAACTAAGAATGGAACAATTTATGCGACCGGAGCGATTTACCACAGATCCAGAAAGCGATTCAGCCGACAAGTGCTGGAAACATTGGCGGGAGACATTTACAAATTTCATTGAGGTTCTACATTCAGAAAGACCGGGACGTCCCATCAATAAGCGTGCGCTCCTAACCATCTACCTGTCTCACACAGTCAACGAAATTATCTCGGATTGCGTTACCTACGAAGAAGCAATTGATGTACTGAACGCTACATATATAAAGCCCCAAAATGAGATATTTTCTAGACACCTACTTGCGACTCGCCGACAAGAATCAGGCGAAACATTGGACCATTTCCTTAAGAGCCTTCGGACACTGAGCAAAGATTGCAACTTCTGCCCAATGACGGCATTAGAGGCCCAAGAGCAACACATTTTGGACGCCTTCATTAACGGCTTTTTAATACTCAGATAATTCAACGTCTTCTTGAGAATAAGACCCTTACACTTAGAACAGCTTACGAGCAAAAATATATAAAAGTATACAGCAGTCTAGTTCTTATTTACAGCCAGACACCGTGGGCGCCGCGTTAAACCCACGTGTTCCTACTACCCCACCTCATGACGATAGTCCGACGAAGCTTCAAGAACAATCGGTCACTGCCGCTTTAAAAAGGGACACCTGCTATTTTTGCGGCTTATCTAAACACCTACGAGTTTCATGCCCTGCCAGAGATACTTGTTGTCATAAATGTGGAAAACTTGGTCATTTTTCAAAGGTATGCAAGTCTTCTAAAACTCTATACAAAGCCAATCGTCAAAATACATCTGCAACTTTAGCCGCCTCCTCCCCCGACTACCTTTCAAAAACTATTGTAAAAGTGAAAATTAACGGGAGCTCTACAAATGCCCTGCTCGATACCGGGAGCTCAGAAAATTTTATCAAAGAAAGCTTGGTAAAAACCAACAAATTGTATTTTGTCCCCTCTCCCAGCAGAGTAACAATGGCAAACGCGTCATTGTCTGCGCAAGTAAGTGGTTATTGTTTGGTGGACTTACTATTTAATGACGTCTCCTATAAAACCACTAAATTATCCGTAATGAAAAACCTTTGTTGCGAAATAATACTGGGACACGATTTTTTGCAGCAACACTCACAGATTGAAATTCCGTTTGGCGGTTCAATGCCCGCATTGAAAATTTGTGGATTGGCGACAGCAAAAATCCAGTACCCGTCACTTTTCGAACCCTAACTGAAAACTGCAAACCCATAGCAGTGAGAAGCAGACGTTTTTCTTATAATAATAAAAAATTCATTGACTCTGAGATAAAAAGACTACCCGAGGAGGGTATAATTGAGCCTAGCAAATCACCCTGGAGGGCTCAGGTAGTTATAACCACTTCTAAAAACCATAAAAAGAGAATGGTTATAGATTACTCCCAAACCATAAATAGATTTACTCTTTTGGACGCCTTCCCACTACCCAGGATGGATGAAATGATAGGCGAAATAACCAAATATCGTATGTTTAGCACTCTGGACTTGAAAAGCGCGTACCATCAGATCGCCATTAGACCTAGAGACAAGCTATACACTGCTTTCGAGGCGAACGGTCGACTATATCAATTTCGCAGGATTCCTTTTGGTGTTACGAATGGGGTAGCCAGCTTCCAAAGGATAGTCGACCAAATCATAACGGCTGAGAAACTGGAAGGCACATTTGCGTACATCGACAACGTCACAGTATGTGGCCATAATAGAAAGGAACAGGACGAAAATCTCAGATGGTTCATGTCCGCCGTCGACAATTACAACCTTACCCTAAACGACGACAAATGCTCGTTTGGACTGGACAAAATAAACCTACTGGGGTATACCATAGGCAAAGGTTTTATGGCACCGGACGCAGATCGATTGAAACCTTTACTCCAGGTGCATGTCCCTCACAACCAGCCTTCCCTTCGACGTGCTATGGGCATGTTTGCTCACTACTCCCAATGGATTGCTTCGTTCTCAGAAAAGATACATCCATTAACACATGTAGAGACGTTTCTTCTGTCCCGTCAAGCCGTCGAGGCATTCGAGGGACTGAAAAAGGATATTGCGAAATCTGTAATTACAACAATAGACCAAAATATTCCTCTGGTTGTTGAAACGGATGCGTCAGACTGTGCTATTGCTGCTTCTTTGAGACAAGCTGATCGTCCTGTAGCCTTTTTTTCAAGGATCCTCTCATAGGCTGAACGACGACACCCCGCAATTGAAAAGAAAGCCTACGCCATAGTCGAGGCATTAAGAAAATGGCGACACTACCTGATCGGACGCCACTTTAAACTTATTACTGACCAGAAATCAGTTGCTTTTATGTTCAATTCTAAGACTACAAGTAAAACAAAGAATGAAAAAATAGCGAGGTGGATAATTGAACTATCTTGTTTCTCCTTTGACGTCAGCTACCGACCTGGCAAGAACTTAACAGCTGATACACTGTCAAGAGTATGCTGTACGGCATCAAGCGGGGACGAACTCCGAACGCTACATAACAATCTCTGTCACCCGGGCATTACTCGAATGGTTCATGCTGTGAGGTGTAGAAACTTGCATTTCTCAGTGGAGGAGGTAAAAAGAATTACAAATTCCTGTCGAACGTGTGCTGAAATAAAGCCTCGGTTTTATAAACCCAAAACTGGCGTTTTAATAAAAGCAACACAACCGTTTGAAAGACTCAATCTTGATCGCTACCAAGTAAAACAAGGAACCGATATATATTAACGGTTGTCGACGAATATTCACGGTTTCCTTTTGCCTTCCCTTGCTCAGACATATCGGCTGCTGCAATTATACAATGCCTCTGCTCACTATTCGCCATCTTTGGAGCCCCTGCCTATATACATTCGGACCGAGGGGCTTCTTTCATGTCAGAGCAGCTTCGACAATTTCTACAGGAACGAAGAGTAGCTATAAGCCGGGCAATTCCCTACAACCCTAAGCGTAACGGCCAATGCGAAAGATATAACGGCATTATTTGGAAGACCGTTCAATTGGCTGCCTCAAATAACGGATGTTCGATTGATAATTGGGAAGATCTCCTTCCTGTCGCATTATACGCCATTCGATCCCTATTGTGTACCGCCACGAATGCCACCCCACACGAAAGGTCTCTACCTTTTCAGCGACGGGGTTCGGCGGGAGCTTCGCTTCCATCTTGGCTCTCTCGACCCGGTACTGTGTTTCTGAGACGACATGCACGTTACACCAAGAACGATCCCTTGGTGGACGAGGTAGATCTTATAGAGGCGAACCCCCAGTACGCTCTAGTACGACATGCAGATGGTAGAGAGTCTAATGTGTCTCTCAGGGACCTAGAACCGGCCGGAGACGTACCCGGACCGTGGATAGCCCCTGAGGACAGACCAACTACCCCTGACACTGAAGCCCCTCCGGAAGATCATGGCACTGAAATTGCTGTTGACACGTCGTCTAATGACACTGTCTCCGTTGAGGCTCCGTCAGACACTTCGGATGGGACAACACCTGAATCCCTGACAGATGAAGGACTAGCACCGAAAAAAACGTGTTCATCCAGAGACTGACTCTGACGCGGAACGGCCTGCTCCTCTGAGAAGGAAACATTTCGGAGCAAGGTATTTTAGAGCCCACAGACAGGCTCGCACTGAAGAGCCTCCCTGTTCGAGTACTCCGACCACGAATCATGGACTGCCGAGGCAGCCACTGCGAGCTCGTAGGGAGCCTGGACATTTAAGGGACTTTCTTACCTATCAGTGAGAAATTTGGTGGGGGAGAATGTTGTGAATATGGATTATCTCCTCTTTGATAATCCAAGCTATAAAAACTGTACATTTCCGCTTGTCAAGTAGACGAGTAGTAAGATTCTTAATTGAATAAAAGATTACTAGACAGAATCTCTCGTCCTGTTTTCCTTACAGACTAGTTGTCTAAGTTGGTGCCACGACAGATAATAACACTTTTTTGTCTTAAAGCATTAACTCGCATGCACATCTGTCCACAAAAGACACATTTTCCTATTTACCAACATACACCCATAGACATATAAGAATACATACAGGTACACGCACACACAGATAATGAGTCGTCATCATATAACGTGGGATTCAAAGCAGGCAGGTATTAAAATTGGAATACAAAGTTTATAGTCGGCAGTTTACAGTGCCTTATGGTTGTCTTTAATAGCTACAAGATGTGTTTGTGGCTGGCAGTTCACATCAAAATTCTCTACAATTTCATTAACAATGCTGTCGGTTATTATAGGGAATCATGTGTGTGTTTGTGCGAGCACGCACGAGCGTAATGTTAGGTTAAGCACATATCTATTAAAACAATGAAATTAGCTGAGCTTTTTAGTTTGGACACGTCGAATGCCAGAAATTTTAAAATTTTAAATTCAGGAATTTTCTTCCATTTTATAATTTCTTTACATTTTTACTCGTGGTAAACTTTAAAAAAAATTTATATTTTAATGCACAATTCATAGATTTTGATGTGAAATTTGATTAGTTGAATATAACATCCAGTCTACATTTATTATAAACCCGTGAAATAAATACAGTTTTTCACCATCAACATAAATAAAATAAATAATAAATCATGAATATATTTTTAAATTACATGAAGAAAGATATGAGATGGGATGAATGATACTTTGATCAATTTCGCTATTTATTTCTGTCTTGTTCACAGAGTACAATTTCCTTTTTCTTTTCTTTTTTTTTTTTTTGGTCAGAATGTTTCTGATGAACAAAAGGCTCATTGAACATTTCCTTGTAAAACCCGCCAGATTGAATAACAAAAACCCGAAAGAAAAACTTAAAATGAAACACTGCCATTTTTGTGCTAATGAATGTGTCAGCAAAACAAATTTTAATTCAATACTTTAATTAAGACATGCATGGAATTACATATTTTGCACATAAGAAAAGTAATGAAGGCGTATGTGTACTTTTAGTTATAAATATAGTGTTTATGCATGCATTATGAGTGTATACATATTTTGCAAAGACACCCACTTGTGCGTGTGTGTGTGCGTGTGTGCACAGATTTATATTTACTTTTTACTTATTTACTTTTTGGAATTAATTAAAAATTAAAACAATAAATAAAAGTACTTACAATATATATAAAAATAAAGATAATTTGAGTAAGAAAACTGCGTAACTGATTTTATCATTGTTTCAATACATTCTTGTAAGTCCAATGTGTCTACGTTCATATGTCTATGTCAATTCACAGATTAATATTGTCTTTAATTCCAAAACAAATGTATCTCGATAAATGTAAAATACTTCGTGTGTGTGTGTGTGTTATGGGCAATGAGCAAAGAGCTTAACACTGTCAACGGACATTTTTTTCCACTGGAGGCTGAAACGCAAAGAATAAGGAATAACAAGAAAAGTGAAAACAATACTTAATGAAATGGCGAAAGATAAGGTCTGACGAGTGCAAGTAAAAAGAAAAGCAAAAGCAAAAAACAGAACTGTTGAATAAACAAAGCAAAAATATATTGTTGAAAAGTTTGCAATAAAAAAGGATAGTAAATACACTTATAACGTTTAAGAGGCGCCATATACACAAAGCGGACGAGCAATGAATGGCGAATGACCAGACAGCAGTTGTAAATGAGAGAAAGGGAGGCTAAACAAATGACTGGTTGGTGATGGTCAGGGAAGAAATACAACACTTGGTAAATAGCTGAAACAGACAGGTTTACACACGCACCACACACAGTTGAGACGATGAAAGAATTAAATTGATGTGTACATGGACGTATGAAAAAAAACAAAAACAAAAGACAGTAGAAAGAATAAATAACCAATGTAGCACATGCGCACATATATAAGTCATTTTATATAGTAATCTACCAAGATACCAGGTATACAGTTGTGTGTAAGAAAAATGGACAAGCCGACTTATGTTCAAGTGTACATATACATATATATTGCATTACCTGCATCTTCAGTAGTACACCCAATATGGTTAAGCATGATTTCGTAGTTGCAATATCATTACCAATAAGTTTCAGGGGTAAAACATACAGATCGAAAAAATTCCAGTTGATTACCAATTCCTGTTCTTTCTAAAAATTACTATTATTTTTTAAAGGATACGGATTATGGAATACCTTGAAATAGAGTAGAAGCAACACGCGTGCACAGACATATTTGTCGTTTGACTTCTTTTTCTCCAGTTAGACGACGCAATGATAGCATTTGCAAACCTGTGCAAATATTCTAATTGAAATGTTCTTACCGTCAATGAAGAGTATATTGTCTAATTATGTCACTAAAATCTACAATATCATAAGGAAGTAGGTAGGCGCCTTATCTATGTCATATTTAGCAATATGCTGTCTTAAAAGTAAAAATAATTTCGATAATTTCAATACATTCTTGTAAATTCTAAACCGACCCCATCGATTTATATCAATTCTAACAAAAGTTCTAAAATACGATAGTCAGTGAATACTATGCAAATTTCAGTATTTTACAAGTATTTCGATTTCAAAATAGAATTTGATATGATTTGTTTTATATTCGTGTCCCTTTTTAGTGATTGAATCAAATTAGAATGCTTAAAACTCATAAAATATTTCAAACCAAAGCATTTTTTTAATTTCAAACCAAAGCATTTTTTTAATTTCAAACCAAAGCAAAATACAATTTAATAATAACACAGTCTGTGATGGTTGAATAAAGCAATATTCAGTAATTATATGGTGACAAGTGAATGGATATATGGTGACTTTAAAGGTGGAACTAAAACATCCGTATAAATATAAGCGACAATACACAGAAACAATGACGAAATTACTTTGATTTTTGTCTTTCTCCTAAGGCCATATTGAGATCATTTCATAAAACCAAACGTAAACTTTACAACAACAAGTTCTCTATTTCATAAACTGAACTATTTTTTTAAACTTTTGGCAACTTTTGAGATAGATAATAAAAAGTATGAATACGTAAATTTCGGCTATCTTTTCGAAATTTTTGCATTGCTTTTGTCTTTTTTCAGTTTTAATGTTAAACTAAGTTAAATTAAAACAAAAATCAGAATTTATGTTTCAAAATAAATTCCAAAATTTGTTCCAAACATTGTTTATTCGAAGTTTATTGTGAAACCAATTGTCGAATTTAAATTCCCTAAATTCATTGGTTAAACCTTATTTGTTTATTGTTTTAAGCAAACTAATTTATTTGCTTGTTATGTATTGATTTTTCTAAAGGCAACATGCATGGATGTAACTATCTAAAAAGAGAGCTATTTTATTTTGTTTCTTATTTAATCAAATAAAAATAGGTCCAAAATAACATCATTAAAAATAAGTTTATTTTACTTCAGAGATATTTAGCAAACTAACAATACATGTCTGACACTAAAAGGTTTGCATTGACAGTGAAGTGAATAATAATTTGGCAATTGAAGGTAAAGACACTGCGTTCAAAGTTAAAGTGCTTCGAAATTCTCATCTGGAGACGGTGAGAGAACATTGCATTTGTTGTGTCTGATCTCTGGCGCCGTTCACCTACCATTTGTGTTTGGATTCGATATTACGACCTCCAAACAACAATCTTTATGTAATTGTGTCTTTATAGAAAAAAAAAACTCTTATTCTATCTCCAGAAATGGTTTTGCATTCGCGTTCTTATTTAAAAAAAAAAACTAATCGGAATTTAGCAAATAAATCAACGCGTCTGGTTATTCAGGTTTGTCAATATTTAAAAGGCATAAATACTATAACTGAATAGACGAGAAAGATACTTCCCTTAAATTGACGGATAAAAGCAATATTTGCTCTGTATTATTAAAGTAATTCGTTCAAATAAGAACTGTCACACTTGCCTTTCAATTATGTTACATCAGAACGTGTGTGTTTGTGTGTGTGTGTGTGTGCGCGCGTGTGCGTGCATGCGTGCGTGTGTATTCGCGCGCGGTCAAAGTTTTGGAATTTATTTTTCTTTCATTTTCACCTTGTGGCCCGCTCAAAAACCGATGGTTACAATCTTACAAAGTTTCTTCCTCTTGTTCATAACAATCAGATCCAATATTTTTGCTAGGATGGATAAGTCGCTCTAGAATATTTTGCTCTTTTTATTTTAGAAAACAGCCTTTGCTTTGTACTGATGTCATTTGTTAGCATAGTCAAATGTGCATAATCGTTTCTTCAATTCACACACTGCCTTTCATGTTTGTTTTTATAATACATTTGAGGGAGCTCATGACATTTGCTTATGATATAATTCATATTCATAGTCCTGATATTGATAATTTTCTTTCACTTTCATTTCCTTTTACGTTTAATCTGTCGGTATCTTTCCTAGAGTCATGGTCATTAACGTCTTGGTCTAATGATTTATATCCCTCTCTTGTCCAGCGAGGAAATTTGCGCATATATTTATTCTTTTCTTCTTCTCTTAAAACACAACTTCGTTATTTTACCTACATTTCATCCTTTATTAATTCTCATTCCACTACTCCAAGATTATTATTATTATTGAGTGACGCCGAGGTACAAATAAACGAAGCCGAATTTATCCACCATGACACCCAGTCTTATTAGGGTATAGCAGGTACATGTATCCCAAACAAATGTGCGCGATATGGTGACAGGTCTTGGTAAAGTAATGCAAACAAAAAGGAAAAGCATTTAAATGAAATCGTGTAGATTATATATTATTTTTAAATTTAAAGAATTTTTGAATTTAAGGGATTTTTAAATCGTTTAAACTAACCCTAATTGCTTTTAAATCCTATTACGATATAATCGCGAAAAAAAACGTCAATCAGTAACTCCAAGATAATTCTCATATTAACGTTTGAAATATACTTCATTATACTGCTTAAATATTTTCAAGTAAATATTGCTTTTAAATTCCTAGGCAAGAAACGAAGCTCGTAAATGATAGTGAAACACGTCCCGTCTTATTGTTGGAAATACATGTATTATCTTGGTTTGTTTATTCAGTTTAAAATGAATTCATTTACTAATAAATGAAAAATTATTCCAAGAACCTGACATAAACCTTTCATAAAACTAACTTCATCCAAATATTATAAAACATCTAGCCACAAATAAGGTTACTTGCAGCAAAAGGACCCGAAACATAAAAATGTGCTTTTCCGAAGAAAATATTACGATCACACAAAGCCAATTCAATCACGACGGGAAACACCGTTTTTCTGTTTTCTCCATGTTCTACCGTTATGTTTTTGTGGAAAACAGTAGGAGAAATGCGCATCACTGTCATTTCAATCTAATAACGTCAACTTCAATACGATACAACATTTCTATTCCTGTTTGCAGAATGACCAAATTTATGGTTATATAAATTGAAAATAGCTTTTCTACTCGATAAAAACAAACCCAATTGTGAATGTATACTACATTTTTGTGGGGAAGAATAGAACATATTTGGATATAAACTGTGTGGACGTAGTAAGAAACAATAATTGTCACAAAAAATACATAGGAGAGACCTCAAGGAATCTAAATAATAAGGGACATTTTACGAAAGAATGCATTGGCTACACACAGTAACCACAATTTTCACATAAAAAATGCTACTCTGATCAAAAGAGAAAACTATTCACTAAGACGAAGATGTTTAGAGAATGCAAGGTCATCCACAGTAAATTTGTACTCTGGCTCTTTCAACATTTCATCATTCTTGGCAGATTTTCTATTATCACAGAGTGGGATATCTAATAATAAAAGTGATGGAAACAAAAAGAAAAAGGAAAAGCATCAAAATGAAATCGTGTAGATTATATAATATTTTTAAATTTAAAGAATTTTTGAGTTTAAGGGATTTTTAAATTGAATTTTTTAACAACATAACAAATTTAGTCCGATGAAGTCCTAAAGGACGTACACTTTTCCCCACTATATATATATATATATATATATATATATATATATATATATATATATATATATATATATAGCAAGAATACATTTAAATAAGTTTTATTTTTAATTCAACTTACTATCTTTAATTTTTATTAATTTATTTTCCATTTTTCGAATAAGATTAAGACATTGTACATTCAAATAAACATTTTGATTAATTGTCAAAAGTTCATATTTTTTTTTTTTTTAGTTTTTTTTAAAGGTCATTTGACCGTTTCATTCATTAAGAACCGGATGTTATTAGTGTGGTAGATAGATTATACAGTTTTACACATGACGTCACTTACACGACACATATACATTAGAATTAATTTGAACTGTAGAGTTTCCAGTGATGCCGGAATATAGCCAACCAAATTTTGTCTACCAAACGTGCTTGAGCAAAAACAAAAATATTGGACACTTTATCCATAATTTTGATTCGGATGTAC
Source organism: Acanthosepion pharaonis (assembly GCA_903632075.3). Lineage (NCBI taxonomy): Eukaryota > Metazoa > Mollusca > Cephalopoda > Sepiida > Sepiidae > Acanthosepion > Acanthosepion pharaonis. Next base: position 642,816 of record CAHIKZ030004353.1, on the reverse strand, counting down.
AAGATCTTATTCGAAAACTGGAAAAATATAATAGAAAAATAGACAAATAATGTCGACTGAATGTAACAAAATGTGTTTACACACACACACACACACACACACACATATATATATATATATATATGATAAGAACGAATAGGAAACGTTTATCAATCTAACATGTTCTACTTTTATTAAAGCTTCAACAGGAGAGTTGGCGTAATACACAAAACTGTCCATAACTTTAACTTTACAAATACGATCCTAATTTTAAAAAGAACATAATTCTTTACGTCGAAAGTACTTGGATTTTACCAACTATATACACACGTCAAAAACACTAAATTACATCACCAACATTTATTGAATTGATTCTTAAAGAAACTAACGTATGTATATAAAACAAACATGTTTAAGTAAAAACCTTCACAAATCAACATCCAGACCACCACCAAGCATAATGTCTAATAGACAGACAGACAAACACACACACGCACGCAAGCACGCACACACACACACACAAATGTACATTATCATCCGATTTCCACACAGACAAACTAGAATTATGATACACTACTATACATAAAGCATTATTTACGTTTTTCAGTTAGGCTTGGAATCCGTTAATTTCTTGGAGCTTCAAAATAACGCGTCGTCTCTCATTGAATTCGACCGCCATAAATTATATAAAATTGTTTAACAAGTCAAGTGTAAGTGAAGCCTGATTAACCAATGAGAATCAAAAAATCTAAAAATACCATAATTTATTTCTCTTTTTTCTCCATATCTCATTCTCTGATGAATCTTTAATAAACAGGAAACATGTTAGATTGATAAACGTTTCCTATTTGTTCCCTTATCACATCATTCTGTCGAATTCGGATCAGTGCCACAATTATTTTTCATCTCTCTATTTATTTTCCACTAATGCTACATGACACAGCCTTAACAAAGTTGAGTGATTTTTCTCATTTTTAGAAATACGATTGTTACTTTAATTGACATCTTACGAAAATTGTGATCGATGTGTAGAGTTGGCAATTTTTGCCCTTATCAAAGGAAGTCCTGTTGTTGAAACAATTTTTTTCTCTTTCAAGACCTACCAATGGTGAACACATCGTATAATCCAGAAACAAAATTTGTCGTTTATAAATATACTCGGGTTTCATATTTAGCAAGTCGGGTTTGTAACAAATTTGTATCGATTCTTTATTTATTTACTTATTTATTTGTAAATCATCGCAATATGGAATCGTTTCTATCGTCGTTTAATCGTCAGTGTTGTGATTATTTAATAAGTTTTGCTTAGTTTGACACTAACAAGTATGAGGTATACAGTGAGGATCGAACTCACTACCCAGTATTAATGGTAAGCATTTAGACTAGCTCGCTAAATATTACCCTACAGCGAAACTCCCGTTGGTGATGTTATTAGTAACAAACAACGTTATGTCTGACGTTAAATTATGTAACCTGATCATCTTTGTGAGTTTATAATAGTAACCAGCTTATTATATTATTACATATACCTAGAGACTTATTTACATAATATTGTAATTGACATTTGGCTATTTTCTTCTATTATTATTATTATTATTATTATTATTATTATTCCGTTGTTGTTGTTGTTGTTGTTGTTGCTCTTCTTGCTTTCTTCTTATTCCTAACGTAAAATGTCAAATTTTGTATCAACTTGTCAAACTTGGGACATGTCGAATTTACTTGAGTTTGTTTTTCTTTTGGCACATTTTTTTATCGACTCCATTCATATTTCTTGACTGTTTCTCGTATTTTTTCTTTTTGTTATTCAGCTCTCCTTTTCTCTTTTCTTTCTTTTTCATTTCTTTTCTGTTTTTCTTTATTTTTTTTCTTTTCTTTTCAGTTCTTTTCGCTCGTAGAGAAACATTTCAGTATTTCAATTCTCTTTGCTTCCATGTTGCTTTTTATGTTTTTTATTAATATTACTCTCATTCTTAAACATACTCTTTCTTTTTTTCTTTCTTTCTTTCTCAATATATTTAAGCTTCTTAACCTGTATCTTAAATTGTTCTGCTATACAATTTTCTTCCTTTCACCCTCATTTATTTATTTTTCTTAAGCTTTCTAATTCGTTTCTCTTATCTTCTTATCCCCTCTCCTTTTTATCCATTTTTCCTTCTCTCTTACTTTTCCCCTCTAAATATATATAATTATTTAAATAAAGTTTGTTTTGGTTTCATTATCCTTGGTGACGTATTTCTGTGGCGATGCAGACGCAGACAGCAGACGACAAGAAGGGAATTGCTGGGTTGACGGCGTGGAGCCAGGACGAAAAAATAGAGAAAAGGAGGAACTGGAACAAGGGAGAGGTTATGAGATCAAGTCGCTTCTAGAATGACGTAAGTCACAACGGAGTAATATATAATCGGGTTAGGAGCAAGGTAAACCGTTAACCGCTGCCTCATCCGTCATACAAACGACTTGCCAGTTGTAGTCATAAAATCACCAAAATCTATTATCAAGCGCTGAGAGTTACTTTGCCCAAAACAATATGACCAACGTGGCTGGCGCTGCGTTGACAGATTTACTGAGGTGTAAGCTGGTGTCTTTAAATCTCCAAGTCTTTCAATCAAACCTTCATTTCTTTTTCTTTTACTTGAGATATCTTTTCTCATTTTTCTTTTCGCCTCCCATTTTGATCTCTTCTTTTTCTCTTACACTTTTTCTTTTAAATTCTCAATATATCCCTTCTTTGCAAATCTTCGAATATATTTATTTATATTTCCCTTCGTCTAATGCTACTTTGTTTCCTCTTCATTATTTCATTTTCTCTTTTCTACTATGTTTCGCCCTTATTTTTAGTTTTGATACAAATTCCCTGACCTTTTCAGTTTTTTCCTTTTTTCTATCTTCTCTTTCGCAAGAATTTGTTTTATTCTTGTATTCTTGCTTCTTTTTAGCATCTTGCTTTTCTTTAGTATCTGTCTATATTTCTGAGTATGAGATGTTTACGTACACTATTTACATTATTCGGACTATTGTCCTCATCTTTGTTGCCAAATTTATCACAACGTTTCGGCCGTTGTACGCTCCGGCCTTCTTCAGGTGGTTGGAATGTTAAACTGAACACTTTATTTCGCTCGGATGTGCCATGTCTAATGGGCCTTAACCAGGTATTGAACTCACACACTTTGGGTCCTGTCACTGGATCTAACTAACGACTTTATCCACTATGCCATGTGTCCTTGAGGGCATCTGTGTATGAATTTCTGGGTATTATAAGCCTAATGTCTCCAGCAACCATTTTTTTAGTGTTCATATTGCAATTATTGCAATACATATAAACTACTAAAAAGCTGAAAATCACTCAAAAATACCTACTTATAATTACTTAATTCATGTTGATCGTGCAAAACATCATATCTGATGGAAAATTTGTTCTACACCATAGCCGTGCAGGAAGTATCGTTGTGCATATAGTTGAATTCTAGCTGAGATCAAAGAATGGATATTGGCAGATGTAAAATCAATGACGTACTCTCGAAACTATAAGACTATAATAATAGTCAACCATTAAACTACCTGAAAAATTAACAAGGATAAAATCTTTTATAAATTAGCGAACGATTACGGAATTTGAGTAAAATCGCTATAATTTTTAGAAGTGACTTATAATATAATTGTAATCTCTCGTTTATAAGTTTCATACTCTAATTAACAAATTATGCATTGAAAGCAGAAACTTTTACCTTGAATAGCAACAAATCAACAACTGTGGTGATAAGAATAACGTCCCTAGAGAAAGCATTTGCAAAATCTATATTGGCCTCGATTATATATATCGCAACGCTCAGCATGTAAATAATGTAAATTTCCCTCGCAATCTGGAAATGCAAAATGCAGAATGCAAAATTCTGTCCTCACAACTGTCATTTGTCTCAACATTCTGGCTATTAAAATTCAATCTTGACAATGCGTCTACATGTGGAATGGCATTTACTATTCATAATGTCGAAATCAAATGCCATAAGTTTAATCGCCCACCTCAACATTCTGGATGACATGACTTTAGACAACTCTTTCCTCGGATTGAAAATGCACACTAAGGCTCTGTGTTCGGACTTTAGTAGAAATTTCTTAGCCAATAACAAATTGCGCACCCTTTCAATACTCCAGACAATTCCCAGCACTTCCTTTTCAATGTTAGAATAATTTGTCTCCACTGCCGTCAACATTCTGGACAAATACATAATAGAATGTCCTTCTTGTGATAAAATCGCTGCTATGGCACATTCGCTAGCATCAGTAGTTAGTGTGAGTTCTTTTGTCGGGTCAAATACCTTAACTACTGGCTTGTTTCTAAGTGCTTCCTTTAGCTTTTTGAAGGTCACCTTCTGTCTTTTAGTCCACCGAAATTCATTATTCTTCTTTCTCAAGTTTGCAAAACATTTAATCATGTCGCTATATTGAGGCATATATTTATTATAAAAGTTAAACCCAAGAAAGATTCTAACTCGTTCGTACTTTTTGGTGTACTTATTTCTGATATTTTTCTAATAAGTCTGTCATCTAGCGACATTTCATCTTTAGATATTTGATATCCTAAGTATGAAATTTTCACGCAATTAAATTTACACTTATCTCGATTAATTGTCATCTCTAGATTACTAAATCTGCTCAGAACCTGTTACATTTTATTCTTTAGTTCCTCCTCAGTACGACCACCAATACCTATGTCATCCTGATAGACAATTATGTTTTTGATTTCTTCCAAAACTTTCTCATTAGACTTTTGGAATATGTGACTGGATGTTTTAATTCCAAACGGCAGACTGATCCACCTTAGAAGACCTATAGAAGTGTTTATTGCGGTGTCTTCTTGAAAATGATCGTCAATTTTCATCTGATTATACGCAGATTCCAGCTCAATCTTGGCATAAAGTTTCATGCCAGCAAACTCGTGACAGGCCGTTTCAATACTTGGCATATCTGGTGATTTACACCAACTTTGTGATTACTACAAATCCTTAAATCTCCATTGGTTTTGTGTATGGCCACGATTGGAGAAGCCCACTTGCTATCTACCTGGCTGACCTTCTCTAATATTCCTTGTTAAATCATTTCATTAATTTTCGCCATAACGATGGGCAGAACATGAATCGAAACTTTAAGAGACTGAAAATATACTGGTTGACTATTCTCTTTGAGCCAAACATTCGCCTCGTTATCCATTAAGAGTGCAACCTCAGTTTCTTCTAATTTAATGAGGTGTTTATTCTTAATATGTCAAGCCCAGGAGACTATGATCTTTTATGTACTCCACAACTATGATTGGTATTACCTCGAATTGAGTCTGAGACTCGAACCCTATTAAAGCATCCCAGTTTTTAATGACTGACCTGTCAAATTGTTTCACTTGCAGATTGGTCCTCCTTAATCTCGGTATTCCCATTTTCTCCCAAAAGTTCTTGGGTATTAACATTACATCCCTACTTGTATCCACTTGCATTAGTACAGTTATTCCATTTATTTTTACCCTTTATCTTACTTTTACCCTTACTCCTATCACTCGCTTTTAATTTCAGTATTTCTCGTCAGAGGATCTATCTTCTACTGGAAACAGTTTTTCTTCTTGCATTTAAAACACATCTTTCCAAAGGCCTGACATTTATACTTGTTCATTTCATGTTCTTTGTCGCAAAATCAACATTTGCGTAAACTCGCCGTAGTACTGTTTGTTTCCATGTTAGTCTGAGGCGTATTAAATCTCTGAATTAACTCTAGCTGCTGTTAAAATTCAAAACTCATTTCAATATTCATGCTTAATTGAGACGTCATATAATCCTTCAATTAGCCTTAACTGTATTAATTCCTCTTCTATAGACATCAGTCCTGAACCCAACTTTTCGAATTCACAGTACTTCGATGCTTCTTTTAGCTTGTGAACGTACTGTACAGGTTTCATCCAGGTTTTGTCTGAATTCAATGAACTTCGTCCTCTCAGCTATGACCAGTTTCTTTTTTGGATGTATATTTTCTTGTACGGTGTTGGCAATTTCTTCAAACGTCAAGTCTTCTAATTTCTTCGGATAGACCATTACGCTGATCTTTTTTATGGCCTCAGAATGCGCTAAAATAAACCCGTTACTTCATTTACTCCTTCTCTGCATTTGCTGTCACCCTGTTACTTGACTCTCACCAACATCTCAACAAACTTAGGGTCCTCCATCGTCCCCATGTTGTTGTGTCCTCCTAAGTACGCAGTGTAGCCAAGGAAAGATAGGCTGGATCATAAAAAAGAGAACGCCGGGAACAGGCCGGGAACGACACTTACTTACAAGTTTTAATCAATAAAAATTATTTCGACCATTTCCATTGTCTGCTAATGACCCAGTTCCAATGGGTACAGCTTGTGCCCTAGATCAGATTTCCCATCAGTAAACGAAATGCTCTTATCAATTTCGCTAGTCCAAATTGACTCCAATGTCACTAAAAAAAATATATACGTGTGTGTGTGTGTGTGTGTGTGTGTGTGTGTGTGTGTGTGTGTGTGTGTGTGTGTGCGTTTCCCAGACTCTCTCTGTCACAGGCGAGGGAAGGCGTCTTTAACGCTCCTCTCCAAAATCGAGTCCTCTGAAGAAAGCGTAGGAAAGCCAACCTCGAGACGTATCGGTGAGTCACCTAGTGTGACACAGACGTTGGGCACAGACATCTCTGTTGACATAATGCTTGCGATCATCCCACAAGATGGAGGAGAAGCAAGCGCTCGATCGCCTTCTTATGCTCCTTAAAGAGAGGAAGTACAGACAACCGGTAAAGGATGGGAGGAAACACGTAAGTGGCACACGCATCAGCCCTAACCTTCAAGGAGAACCGCCTTCGGAGTCAAATCCGGACCTTTGTCTCCGACCTTTGACCATTCTTTTCTAGCTGGAGCCCGGGTCCGTCAGTCCAACTAAAGGGCCCCGGAAGAGCGATCCCCTTCCAGGCACCTAACCGCAAGCCGGAAGACTTGTTGCGGTTAATCATGACCCCCGTGAGCTTTGCGCACTGTTCAAGCGCCTTCTGTACTATATCTCTGTCACTGCGGCAGGACAAGAAAAAGGATAGGTCATCGACATACTCAGAAAGCGATTTCACGTACGGCCGGACAGCTCGCCTCGTACCTCAGCCGGCGAAGGATAGGCTCCAATACCGAAGTGTAAATTAGGCGCGATGATGGGAAACCCTGAGGAACCGTCCAAGACAGCGCAAAAGCACGCGACCGCTTTCCTTTCACCTGGACTCCAGCACTAAGGAGCGATACAAGAGGCTAATCCACCTGCAGAAGTCGGGTTCGAATTCGCCGGCCTGCAGGACAGCAGCCAGTTCGACCCTAACAAATGCTTTGGATTGATCTAAATTTATCAGTGCGACTTGCTCATCATCTTTTACACCCTCTAGGATCTTGCGGATCAGATGTAGGTTACTCTGACTTGTTAGGACATTCACAGCACAAGTTTAACCAGCAAAAAAAACCTCTGGCCAGCTAGTCCCCATATGCTGAATAGACAACAAAGTCACTAGACGGCACACGAGCATTGACCTCGCAAAGTGTGTCTCCTCGATCGCAGCGAAGGACAAGAGATCACGAAGTAGGTAGACAGCCTCACTCCGATTCCTCATGCCCCTCGCATCTGACTATCTTGAGAGATATTTTTCAAGTTGGATCCCCTAGTCACAGACTGGGCGGAAATCTGCGGAGGCAAGGACCCCAACGAATTGTCCTAAGCTCCCTGTGCCTATCTTTTACGTCATCCGTCCATCTAGGACAATGCCACCGACGCCCGTTAGCTTAAGAACCCTATATAAGGAGAGATGGAGAATTACCGGGACCCCCCCCCCCACACACACACAGAATTTAGATAATCTTTTCAATTCTGGGGTTCTCACCTGAGCCATTCAAATTTCGGGGAAGGCGTCTTTTGCTTCGTAAAGGTGATTCCATATTTTTAAATCTTTCCTCGTATCCCTTATTCATGCTATGACACCTGGAGCCGTATGGAAATTACGGGAATCCTCCACTGACTTCCCTTCGACAATGATTGGTGACCATAGTCTATGAATATAGAATACAGCGCAGTACGTAATCTGTTCAATGAAACAACGTTAAAGATTAACACTCACCAGCAGCGATTCCGTAATTCTTCAGTCTTAAATATCAAAAGCTGGCAATGCATATTCGGAAAAAAAAACATGGCCGCCTTTATACACGTCGCATTGAATATTTTGAGCCTTCTGATTGGTTAACCCTTCTATTGGTGAACTATAAAATGGGTCAGCTCATTTTGGCTGGCTCACTAGTACTAGGGTACCCAAAAATTTTGGGTACATTATGGAATATTCTTTCAAAATATTAGTAAAGTCAATATTCATATGGAACAAATACTTTAGTATTCATAAAATATATCTTTTTTGTTTTGTAATTAACTTTTTTTTTTACTTCAGTATTCATAAAATATCTTCTTTTGTTTTGTAATTAAAAATTTATATATATATATATATATATATTAAAAAATTAATATCATCAAAAATTAGTAATATCATTTTGTCCACTGTTAAGTATTTCAGGTTAATAAACATTAATAACAATATTATAAATTTGGGTTGTGATCCAAGTTGTTATTTTGCCCATAGCTGGAACCCATTAAAACAGGCACTATCACTCCGGGTCGGAGTGATTCTGAGAATAATTCAGAGGAGGATTGGGCTAAAAGTAGGACTATTTACGTTTATACCCCGAAACTAAGGACTCACATTCATATCAAAAACTGACGTCTCTTAAGACAATAACTAATGGATGCAGTTTTACGTCCTACCCAGGACTAATAAGGACCTTAGAGAGACTTAATGGATGCAGTTTTACGCCGTGCCTAGGACTAATAAGGACCTTATAGGTCAGTACCAAATATGACAGGAATGAAAGCCCCCAATTTCAATTTTGTAATTGGCATTGTAAACAAATCCGACACGTTATTTTCCGATTGAACATATTCAATTTGTACTGTTTTCTTTTGTACCTGATCCCAAACAAATTGATATTTAATATCAATATGCTTTTATCTTTGATGTATTATTGGATTTTTAGCCAAAGCAATACTGGCCTGATTGTCGCAGTAAATAGTTATAGGCTCACTTACTATCAGTGTTGTAATTGTTTTATTAGTAATTTAAGAAAAATAGCCTCTTGCGTTGCTTGCGACAATTCCGCCTCACAAGCTGAAAGTGAAATCATTCCCTGCTTCTTAGATTTCCAGCTAATTACTGGATTATCCTTTGCCAATCTAAAGCAATAGCCTGTGATACTTTTACGATCTGATGAATTTTCCCAATCAGCATCACAAAATCCTTCCAGTTGTAGTGGGTTTTTTGATTGTCGAAATACTAAGCACTGATTCTTAGTTCCCTTTAAATAACGTAATACTTGCTTAGCTCTTGTTAAATGCACAGTCCCCGGTTTATTTAAGTTTTGGGACAACTTAGGAACCGTATAGCAGATGTCTGGCTTAGTTGATGTCATGACGTAAATAAGACTTCCAATCTATATGCTGAATTCTTTCTCACACGCCGCTATACCATCTTCATTATTCATAATTGTGTTTAAATCCATTTCACATAGAGTAGTTCATGTTTTACAATTTTGCATGCTGAATTTAGATAGGAGTTTTTCGATGTATCTGGATTGATTCATTGTAATAGTGTTGTCCTTAAATTCGGACTGTATACCAAGAAACCATGATAGTCGACCCAAGTCGGTCATTTTAAACCTTATATTTAAGGAATTTTTCATTTTTAATAGAGCAGCTTCACATTTTGAAGCAATTAACATATTGTCGACCCAAATAATCAGAATTACTAATATTTCACTATTAAATATTCCTGTGTACAAGCATGGGTCAACTTGGGAGGATTCAAAATGTTGTTCAATTAAATAGGAATTTAGTAATTTATTCCACGTTCTTCCGCTTTGTTTGAGCCCATATAGTGACTTTTTGAGTTTCCATACATAATTATCACCTTTTCAAAACGTTCTGGCGGTTCTATGTATATTTCATAGTCAATCGGAGCATTTAAATACGCTGCTTTAACATCCATATGGTGTATATCCATACCATAATGTGCGGTCATTTGCATCAAAATTCTAATTGTTGTCATGTTTGTTGTTGGACTGAATGTTTCTACATAATCTTCCCCGTATATCTGCGAGAATCCTTTAGCTACAAAACGAGCCTTGTACACTGGCGATCCATCCTCAGTTCGCTTTATAGTATAAACCCAACGGCTGCCGATAATATTTTTATCATCCGGGGCCTTTTTCAATTCAAAAGTATCATTTGATACTAGGAATTCCATTTCTTTTTGCATGGCGGCTATCCATCGTTTGGAATTATCAGAATTTATGGCTTCTTGATAGTTCTTCGGGATACATTGCACCGAATAGCAACAGTTAATGTTACAGATATTACATTGACCCATTCCAAAATAGTCTGGCTTTCTTCTATTTCTGGTCGGATAACGTGGAATTTGCCCCCCCTCTTTGTTTGTATCCTCTTTTAGCTTAAGGTTTGCGTCTGATTTTTCCTCGTCTATGTCACATTCCTTTAATTTTTAGGCCCTATCTCATAATTAGGCCATACTAGTCCGTGTTGGACCAGTTCCTCGCAGTTAATGTTCTTTTCTTCGGGATCCTCCCCTTGCTCAAAGGAATCTGTAAATTTGACGCATCTGATCTTCCTCATTATTTTACTTTGTGAGAAATAAATCATATAGGCCGGACTTGTTTTGTCATACCCAATAAATATGCCTCTTTCACTTTTGGATGTAGTTTTGCCCTGTGGTCGACATATGTGGAGCAAATTGTACCAAAAATATGCATACCACTTACGTTGGGTTTGTAGTTCGTATAAGCCTCGTAAGGAGTTTTTTTTAATGTTACTATAATAGCAACGGTTTCTTATATATACGGCTGTATTTATGGCATAAACCCACAGATTTTTGGGTAACTTAGACTCTATTAGCAAACATCTAGCCATTTCGAAAAGCGTCCGCCAACTACGTTCAGCGATTCCGTTCTGGTGCGGGGAATAAGGACAGGTTTTCTCATGTTTAATGCCTTCATTTATTAGGAGGTTTTCGTAAGCATCAAAAGTAAATTCTCCACCATTATCTGTCTTAATTATTTTCACTTTTCCATAAGGGGAGATATCAGATAAATAGATTTTTGTAGCTTGTGGGGTATCAGATTTGTTTTTCAAAAATATATCATAATAAGTCCTGAATATTCGTCAACAAAGTTTAATACATATGAATAGGTGCCAATACCCATTGGTGAAATTGGACCCGCTAAGTTGCAATAAACTCTGAACAAGATATCTGTTGATTTTGGGATCTGATCCCTATTTCTATATTTCGTCATTTTCCCTTTAATACATGTGTCACAATGTTGTAAGCCTTTTGGAGATGTAATTTTCATTCCAGTGACGTGTTCTTGCAATCTTTTAACATCCGAATTATTACTGTGGCCTAATATTTTATGCCAAGTCCTTAAGTCGTGGGTGGCTGCTTTTATAGATTTAATACTTTTCAAATAATACAAACGTCCATTTTGTTTATTAAATTCAGTTCCGTCTGGGTATATTAGCTTTGAATTGTCTCGGTGAAAATTAACTTTAACACCAGTTCTAACAGCAGACTGAACCGAGAAAATATTTTGTTTAAATTTAGGGATATATAAAGCCCTTTTTAATAAACATTTACAAATATTTCCTTTAGTATCACGTAAATAAATACAGGCATCGCCTCTTTTTAAAACTAAATTATTAGCTCTGGTACCGTCAGCCAACTCAATAAAGTGGGAATCTGGCTCGAAGTTGGGGTCAAAATTAATAAGTTTTGTTTTATCTGTAATTACATGATTTGTCGCACCTGTGGCGACTAGGTAAAAATTATAACTATTGGGTATAGTATTCAACCCAAACGAAAAGGCATATGTTCGCTCATTCGAAAAAGCTTTTACATTTTAACAAAAACCACTCCTTGTATGAAATTGACATTTCGCACGTACATGCCTGGCTCTTCCACAACGAAAGCAGATGATATTTGATTTTCGAATTATTATTGTTCCTGTTGCTGTTGCTGTTATTGTAATAGTTGTTTTTAAGCCCCTTGTTTTTAATATCATAATTCCTAGTCTGATAGGTTTGAGGGAGTGATTTTCTGAATTTTTAAATGACGTCCTTAGTTGCATTACGTTATTTCTGTGATTTGGGAGAATTACACATTTTTTCAGTTTCTTCATAACTACGTAACGCAATTTTAAACACAGTGAAAGTTAATTTTTTATCTTTTTGAGTTATGATTGTCGTGAATGGTTTGAATGTTGCTGGTAATCCCTTTAAAACCATGGCTATTAGCAGCCCATCTGAGATAGTCTCACCTGCCATTTTTAAGGCATTTGTGACATTTTCAGCTCGTATAATATAATCTGTTACAGATTCATTTTCTCGTCTCCTTAACAAGGTTAGTTCAGTATATAAAGCAATAATTTTAGACTTACCTTTTGACAAGTAATGTTCACGCAATATTCTTAAAGCTTGACATCCGTCGTCCCTGACTTCTCTCATTATTAAAGACAAACTTCTGTTATCCAGGCATTGTATTAATTCGGCGAACACGGTCGTATTTCTTTCCAGAAAATCATCATCTTCTTTCTGGTCATCTTGGCAAAGAATGATGTCATAAAGTTTTTGTATTCTAAGGTAGCCTAGGAATTTGACTTCCCATAATTCGTATCTTGACTCGTCTCCGTCAAAATACAGTCGTAATCTGGGCTCATAACCTTTGTTGACCATGTTCACCATAGTCTATGAATATTATGTTATCACACCTGGAGCCGTATAAAAATTACGGGAATCCTCCACTGACTTCCCTTCGACAATGGTTGTTGACCATAGTCTATGAATATAGAATACAGCGCAGTACGTAATCTGTTCAATGAAACAACGTTAAAGATTAACACTCACCAGCAGCGGTTCCGTAATTCTTCAGTCTTCGATATCAAAGGCTGGCATTGCATATTCGGAAAAAAAAAACATGGTCGCCTTTATACACGTCGCATTGAATATTTTGAGCTTTCTGATTGGTTAACCCTTCTATTGGTGAACTATAAAAAGAGTCAGCTCATTTTGGCTGGCTCACTAGTACTAGGGTACCCAAAAATTCCAACAATGGTTACTTTAAATAACGGACCCAAGAGGGTCTTTTTCTGGGTGGAAACGTCTCTTTCCAGTTCCCGCCTGTCCTCTGAGAGACCTGGGGAAATGTCACTTTTTTTTTCTTTGGGCGGGTTGGGAAGCGCGGATGTGGAGGGGGCAAAGCCCTAGAAGGGTAAGAGGGAAGGCTCCTTCATTTTGGGATGGTATCTTCAATTTTTGCTGGCAAAGTTGGAACGGATTGGGACTTGGTTTTGTTCATGTTTTTCTCCACCCTACTTCGTCAGTCCGCTTCTCCTTCTTGGTAGTTTTTTCCTCCTTTTATTCATCCCCCACTCTTCAAAGAGAAGGAACAAACTGAAGGCATTTCCCCGCCTCCATATCAGAGTTATCAAAGTCCGCACGTTGCTGCTTTTGCTGTTGTTTTTGCTGTTGTTGGTGTTGCTTGTGCTGTTTCTTCTGTTGTTGCTTTTCCTGTTGCTGCTTTTATTGTTGCTCTTGCTGCTGTTTTCGTGCTGATGTCGTTTTTGTTCTTGTTGCATCAGGTTCCTGTAGCTGTTCTTTCTGTTGCTTTCCCACCTGATGCTGTGGTTAATGCTGTTTCTCATACTCTGGCTGCTCCGGGGGGGTGTTGTGGGACATTTTCCTGGTGAGGAGAGCTTGCCGTCTTTCCGTCCCCCCTCCCCACCTCCTTCCATCAGAGGCCTTGCCAGACTCTTCCACTGCTTTCGCCATTAATGTTGTGGTGCAATGTTCTTACCGGGGCTCGCTTTTCGATATGTGCCCCAGCAGTAGGGTTGACGGCCTTCCATCACCACAGGTATCCATTTTTTCCTGGCACATCAAAATGTTGGTCATTTCTGCGAAGCTCTTGCGGTTATTGTTACCTGGAGAATAGATGCAATGCCCCTGTTATTTATAATTGCCGAGACGTCCTCAACCTGTCCATATCGAACAAAAAAGACCCCCATTCTGTCCTCGCTAATATCCATAGACACCCCATGGATGATTATTCTTGTTTTTCTGGTGTCTATGTACTCAGTCTGTAGATAAACTGATTTCGCCATAAAATCATTCTGGCCAGCTGCCTGGCCTCTTGCTCAGTAGCCAGAAAGATGTCCCACATGGCGTTTGATCTTCTGATCAGTATCATTGGCCAAATCTTCAGGCTCTTTGGCGCCTCCTCCATTGCTTCCCCGCTGATCCCAATCAATTTCCGAATTTTTACATCGATGGTCAGCAGTGAGATTGTTTTTGTGTTCACAGCTTCTAGGGTTTCTGGAATAGTAAGAAGCTCATTCTCTCTTACGTATTCCTCATACTTATCTTGAAATTGTAAATAATAATTGGCATCTTTTTTAGGCCTATCTTCAGTCCATGCCGTTTTTTAGGAGGTGCGGTTTGTTCCACTTGCACCAACGGTATCAAAGGAGACTCCGCCATGGCGGTCGAAGCTCCACACAGCAAAACTATTAAAAAATTCGTCCCAAGATCACAGGAATTTGACACCCGAGGAAAAAAACAAAAGTGAAAAAGAAAATTCAAAAATATCCAAAACCCAAAAGCAAATTAAACCAAAATACTACTTGCAAAAAGTTGTTTGTGACAAACTTAACTCAACTCGTCCGGGAAGACTTCATCCGCTAGGAGTAAACTCAACAGTTAGACGTAAACTACGAAGGAAAGATAACTCACTCCTGAGTGTAGAAACCTTCCAACTTTTATACAATCTAATTTGCATATCACCACACATAGCCACGAAACGAAATAAATTATACTGAAAAGGGTGTGAAAATAAGCATAGCTAACGCCTGGGACACGTTGAATAAAATGGATATAATCTGGAAATCTGATTTACCCAACAAATTCAAGCGGAGATGATTTCGAGCCACTGTAGAGGTGGTGTTAATGTATGGTGCCACTGTCTGGACATCAACTAAAATCTTTGATGGAACCTATACTCGGATGCTGAGAGATATATTTCTCTTGGAGACAATATCCAACTAAATCCATGGGCCCATCCCTGATATTTCTACGAACGCAGAATGCGTGATGGTTGACCTGATAGACTCATGAATGTCCATGCTAGCTCGACCGAATAAAATGGTCCCAGTAATTTCGAAAGTTTGTCTTACCCACCACCACACACACAAAAATACACACAAATAGAACAGATAGATAGATAGATAGATAGATAGATAGATAGATAGATATGGTGAGAGAGGACCGATTTATTAAATGTTTTTAAAGAGAATTTAATTTAGTCGGCAAAGACCTTGTCATTGCAAAAAGGGTAATAGAAATAAAACATAAATAGAAACTAATAAAAAAAGAAAAGATGCCTGTGTCTAGAGACGAGAGTTAAAGAAGAAAAGAAAAGAGAATGTGTCGGGTCTTTCCTAAATAAACAACGTGTTTCTTGCTTAGTTCAATGTTGATTTTCTCTTTATATCACAGTCCGTCTCGTTCTAATTGAAGAGACATATTTACTGGTATCTGCCATTTTATCAATTAACATGCTTTCTCTAGGCTGACTACATTTACTTCTCCCTTTAGTTCTACCCACACTCTTTTATCTCGTATAGTTCACAATCAGAATTATATATCAGTCTCGAGCTTTTTTCTCTCACTCTCCACTTTTAATCATATTTTACGTCATTTGCTTCTACGTATACATTCCTGTATATTATTCTCGGCTGCTTTCTTTTCATATCATATTTCACTTTGTTTCGTTGTCTCAATGTATCTTTATCGTTCTTTCTTTTTTGTGTCTTTCTTGCCTCTGTCTGATCCACAGCTTATCATTTATTTAGTTCAGTTTCATTATCTGTCATTCTTATTCATATTTACTTAGTGTCGCTTAAATCACAACAAATCTGTACTCCTCGTCCATTTTTCCGTTTCTCTGTTTCATACCTTCTCTTTTCCTTGAATAATCGCCGCAAACAACAGCTTCCTTCTAACAATCAGTGTTTTCTTTTATTTTCACCCTGATTTTCTTCTTTCTTTTTTCTTCTTCTCATTTCTTTCCCGATTTTCTTCTTTCTCCTTCTCGCAACCTCAATTTTTCTTCAAATGATAATAAAAATCATTACTGCTACTAATTTCTTTTCTTAGGTTTTATTTTCATTTCCCTTCTTATTTCGCCCACTATCATCCTTGTATTGGTACACCCTTTACTTACTTGCCAGACGGTGGACTCTAAAAGAGACAACCCGCCAGTTAGGCGACACTTGATGTTAGGGCCGTATCATTAATTCTCTGGGGTCAATAGCTCTCTTGTTGACCCTCAGCTTCACTTATCTACCGTTCATACTGACGGAGAGCAGATCTGGACCTGACGCCACTCTTCGCCCACCCTGCTACCTGCTAGCGCTTCTGTCATAATCGTCTTTTTTTACGGAAAGGAAAATAAGGTTCTAGTATTTTAATGAAGTAAGCTTGGTAGGAATTGAAGAACGAAATTAAATGGGAAAAAAAGAAGGAATGAATGATAATATCGGAAATAATATACAGACACAAAGAGTAATTGTGATTGATATCTGATACACAGATAAAGATGGGTAGATGCCACCTAACAAAAGGGAAAAAAGAAGCAAGTTAAGATAGATGCAAAAATACTTGAATATGTTTCTTCTGTCTCTTTATGTATTTTTCATGTATGTTTCCTTGTATATGACGGCCAAGAAATATTTTGTTAGTTTTTAATTCAGTTATTCTTGTATTCTTACATTTTTTTTTCTTTTTTAATTGACTGACTCGTTTTCTACACCTTATCAACAATTTTCAGGTTATTTAAAACTACACATATTTTTAGATTGTAAGAATTGTTTTCTTTGGGGAGAGGGAGATAATAATGGTTTAGTGATGCAAGTTTTGCTAATTAACCCGTAGCTGGAGGAAAAGAGGTAAATTCATACATTTCCCAAGGATATTTGTGCGTAAATGAATATAACAAATCCAACGAGAATTGCAATTCGGCTTTCCGATTAACAGTTCTGAGTTGTTATCCATTACACCACCCGCACATCCAAGCTTACAGTACCTGGTATCCTCAAGCGGTCACCCATCTAGGTACTGACCAGGTTCGACGTTGCTTAACTTCGGTAAGTATACGGGAACCGGTGTTTCAACGTGATGTATCCGTAAGCTTTTGTGGAGTAAGTGTATGAAAAATTACCGTTAGTGTTTATTGTCTATAGTGCTTTTGGTTCGGGGGCAACAAATATTACGGGGTTATATACATTTTCGGGAAAACAGACACAAAGGATAATTTTTCCACGCATTCACTCCTCAAAATAACTATTGTAAGTACAGAAGAAAAACTGAATAAAAAAATTACAAAATATTCCTTTCCGTTATCTTCAATAAAACATGCATTGTTGCACAAATATACAATATCTATCTTTATTTAGTGTTTAAAATTAGTTATATTTATGGAGGAAGAGTGCTCAATATTTGTGACAGAGCCTTTATAGATGATCTGAAGATCACTTAAGGAAGGAAACGGAAAATCACCGTGTTCATTCCTATGTCCACATTCTCTCGCTCTCTCCTTCTCTCTCTCTCTCTCTCTCTCTCTATATATATATATATATATATATATGTGTGTGTGTGTGTGTGTGTGTGTGTGTGTGTGTGTGTGTGTGTGTGTGGAGAGAGAGGGGGGAGAAGAGAATACTGATGTTTATATTCAACAGTTATATATTCGGTATATTCTCAAATTTTATATCATGTTCCTCTCTATGGCCATTGTTTCTTTCCTCCTCGCGCTCTTTCTGTCCCATACTTTCTATTGTATAGACACGCAGTATTGGTACCAAAAGACAAAATAGGACCAGATATATGTGATGTGTTTAAAAGTTATTGAGGTAGTGAACGTGTCGGAGTTACCTCCTCCTTCGCTCCTTAAACTAAGAGAATAGGTCATTTCGACCTTGACCTCTTGGTTGTGCTCTCTATACACTGTTAACCTGTGGTAGAGACTAGCAAGTTACCTCTTCAGTTTACTTATATTACAAACCTAGTTGTAATATACTTCTAGACATTTTAGACCATAGTTCCCTTTAGCTAACCTCGACTTATTTTTTTATAGAGACTTTCCTGTATTAACTCCCCAATTCTCTTGCTAGTCTCCCTTACCACAAGGCAGTGACTTCTCACTAAATTTAGGGTCGGCGACTGAAACGGTCGGATACGCAGGCCCCTGGCCCCTGCGTATTAAGTTACGCTCCCATTTTTTTTTTTTTTGTCTGCCAACTTGACGATAGTTGGAAACTTTCCTTTCTCTCTCTCTCCTTCGCCTACTACTCCTGGCGCCTTCGCCCTCTTCGACGCTCGGCATTCTGTCCCTACTGGCTGCCAGCACGTCGTCCATAACCTTTCCCGTACACTATGTTAGTAATTATTACGGGAGGTTACTAATATCGGACTCGACCGGAAAACACGCAACGCCTGCACTGGACCATTGACATGCCCGAACATCATCGCAACACCAGTTCCCGTTTCCTTCCCAACATGTCAAGTTGGCATCCCAGCAACGACCAACATCAACCCCAAACTACAATGACCAGCAGTGATCATCCCGGCAACGACCAACATCAACCTCAAACTACAATGACCAGCAGTGATCATCCCGGCAACGACCAACATCAACCTCAAACTACAATGACCAGCAGTGATCATCCCGGCAACGACCAACATCAACCTCAAACTACAATGACCAGCAGTGATCATCTGCAACAACCGACATCAACTTCAACTACAGCGATCATCCCGGCAACGACCAGCAGCGACCAACTGCATGACCAGCAGCGATCACCTGTAACGACACCTGTAACAACCAACCTCGACCATCAATACCTGCACCGGAACATCTGCATCTCTACCGTTCCGAGCACCTTTATTTCTTTATTACTTTTCTAGAATAAATTAGCTTATATCCTATATATCCTCGTTCTGTCGTCTATGTTGTTTCACCTTGTCAGATTTAACGTCTTTGAAAATGCTAGCGGGCCTCTCGTGACCTCATCACCCTTTTGCGATACGGGGGCGCTCGAGGGGTCCGCTACAATATTTCTTCTCTTGAGTGGATAGTAATAGCTGCAACCCTAATAAAATCACAAAACAGTTTATCGCAACTCTTTGATTATCAGAGAATTATTTTTTATTGTGTCAGTATTGACCTTATTTTTTATTCATTATCGTTATGATATACAAAACAAAGGAATTACATTCTTGAAAAAGAATAAATCACAGGTTGGGAATGGCATAAAATTAAAGTATTTTCAAGAAATGCTATTAATTTGAGGAATAAACTCAACTTTCCAAAATCATAATTCTTTTTATTGTATTTTATGTACATGTAATGAAAAAACACAGGATCTATATTCGTAAAATTCTTTCTGGCGTCGGAAATAGCACGTACATGAATGAGAAAAGAAAGACGAAGAGGAAAAGCGATTTTTACCGGAAGTAAGACACGATTTAGATGTTGGCGCGGGCGTGAACCGGGAACTATTTGATAAAGAATTACTAGGAGAAATTAACTGCAACTAGAAGTACTGAGACACGCAAGTGTTGGTTAAGTGATCTGCAACCACAAACGCAAAAACCCAAAGCTGCTGAGAAAAAGAGTCTGCAACGTGAAAGACGATAGAGTTGGCGCAAATAAGTAACAAAAAACTGATCTGCAGGTAACATGTCAGAGAAACAAATCGAAGAGACTTGCAGTAACTGTTTATTGTTCAACAGAAATAGTGACTCTAAAAAATATTCATGTCCAGAAGTAGTTTCCTTTCCGGCAGAATTTTAAAAGTTCCTACAACTATATTTTCGCGTATCTCTTATTCAGTTCTGTGTTACTCCACCATGTTCTTCGCTAAACCCCAAAATACACGCTACGTAGTTAGAAGCAGCCTGTCACGCTTATAGCACATTTTTGATACTTTTGCACTTCGTTCGCACTCCTAATTACACGCCACGGCCGACAAACCCAACAACAGCGGCATATATTTTCTTTCGACTTAAGTAGACGGGTAATGGAACAAGAAAATTTAAATAGGCAAGAAGAATACAAGTACCGTTAAAATAGCAATGGCAGAGGCCTACTACTTTTAATGAGAATGTAGCGGGCTGGTGTATGCGTTGAGAGATAAACACGTGTGTCTCATGAAATGTCCAGAACAAACATGGCAGACTCGGGATGTGAGTCCACGTAAAGAATTGAAAAGAAATGACAGGAACCAATATATGCGTACAAACAAATGATAATGTATTAACAACAAAGGTTTACAAGTGACAAGGATAAGGATGTGTGTCAAATGAATGTGAAAACCTAATGGTCCAAAGTATGTGTAGTGAGTGAATGTGCGTATGTACGTGTGTGTGTCTATTGTTAATGCGTTCCCAAAGAGAACGCGTTCTCTGCGAGAGGTTACATGTTGACGAATAAGCGGATAAGGTGAGAAGAGAACGAGAAAAATATTGCCGATTATTTATAGTCCGGAAATCATCCCCTAATAGCGGCTTCGAAAAATAAGAGGAGGTAACCCAACAAGAAACAGAGAAAAACATGTAAAACAAATGTGTCGCTTACAGGAGAAAAATATACGTGTCAGCAACTAAAACTGACTGGTTATTAGAGTCCAGGAGAAACGAGAAACCAATATCTTTATTCTATAATGTAGAAATTAACAAATGGCACTAGATGTAAAAGACGAGATTTTTTCTTTATTTCTTTTCTTCAAATCCCTCCGATATTCGGCTACAATCTCATGCAGATATGGTTCCACTTTTGTTTAACAGAACTTCTCCACATTTCAGAGTGATTGGTCTTCATTCCTCACACGTAAATTCAACTGTCAACTGTCTTCTGCCGCACATACTATGAAGTTTCGACGGACTCTCCATTTGTTTTGCAGTCGACTGTGGCCTTTACGCTCGAATTGATTCAATTTTTTTAACTCACTACTTGAATATCACCCACTTCAAACAAGGGAGCTTCTGTTTCTCTCACTGGCTGCTATTGATTAAAGCCACGTGTCATTCCCTGCTTCTTCCTACATTTTAGTCATTTTTGTTTTGCCTGTGGCATGTGAGTACCCCCTACTCTGCACCTTCCATTCTTACAAAAATGTCATAGCAGTCCAAAATACGGCTGATGAAAGGAGAATATTTCGAATTTAGTTTACAGTTATCGCAACAACCTGAGCGTAAGGCGGTCAAAATTTGTCATAGCAAAATCATTTATACGTTAATATTGCTATATTTTTGAGAATCTTAATATTCTTTGCTAAAAATGTTAACGCTCATACATCTCTTCAGGAACCTATTTAATGTTTGACGGAAATGTGCAATTAGGTTTCAGTAGCACTGCTTTTAACTGAGGCGAACTGTGACTTGTCAATTTGAACACCTCTAAAACGAAACTGATCATCTTAAAGAACCTTTTTTTTTTGCCTTCCATCTATATGGCAGACGATAACCTCCAGGAGAACAATTCACTACACCTTCTTGCTCTCGCGTTTTCCACTGAAGTAGAACGATTGCATTGAATCAATTGTTAAGTCTGCTACTAGGAAAGTCAGTTCACTGTGTCGTGTTAAACAATTTTTTCTCGCCAGAATCAGTCTTGCACGTTTATCAGTCTGCCATTCGTTTTTGCTGCCTTATCTAGACTAGTGCTTCTGATATATATATCTAAAGACTCTTGACAGAATTCGAACCTGATATCTCAGCTTCAGTCACTTTCCAACCACCGTAAATTAGTTTTCTTTTTCGATAAATATTGTCACGTTAATTGTTCTTATGAGCTTTCCTCTTTGGTATCTCGACTTCATAAATTTAAAGCAGTATTAGATTGGCAGCTGCTGAAATTACTAGTTGCAACCGTAAGTGCTATGCTAATAGTTTCTACTCCTGCACTTCTTGCTTGTGGGACTATTTTCCGACTCTCTGTTTTCCTGTCAAAAAAATGTAAATGCAACGTCAATCGTCATAATCTGTTACCTTAAATCCTGATCTTTCACTATTATCACTGTTTCTCCCACACTTAGTTACCAATTGCATCTTAGTGGCTTTTATTGCTTTGTTTGGGTTGATATAATTAAAACAAAAGCAATACAAATATATCTAAACATATATCTAAACGAATGTGTTTTTACACGATAAAATCATTCAAATAAACACATTTATATTGTTACGTGTTTACTTTGACTTTGATGGCAAATTTTACAAATGCGTAGAAAAACTTGCCTTTTGAATAAACCTTTAAAAATATATCAGAATGATTTCATCAAGGAAAGAGAGAGAATTTAATTAACTGATTAGACAATCCTTCTATCAAATCGGACAGAAGCCCAATTTTCCATGCTCATGTATTCGCACGCATTTACTTACATACGCCTATGTAGAGATAGACAATTCGAAATATACATTTGTTAAACACGAAGAAAAACATCAATTCAAAATGGACAGAAATTCTATACAATTAGAGTTTAAAAAACGAATTATTTTAATAAGAAACTATCTTCAGGATAGTTTCTTCGAAGACAAATTGGAATAAAAAAAATAAAATAATTTTAATGCATTTCAGTTAAAGAATTTGATCTGGAATTATGACTTCGTGCCTGACCAAGTTAAAATATAATTAGATAAAATATGCCACTTTATTTAAAATCTAAAAATAAAAAATGATTTCAATATTTTCAAGAAAATATAACCATAAAGTAATCCCAATAATAATAATAATAACCTGATAAGATAATAACCTGAAAACTCGAAATTCTGACGCTTGTTACCAATAAATAAGTAATACTAAACATTCTACTGCATCAATATGATGTGGTCATTAATAATGTTTGTTATGACTCGTTTATTTGAATGGATCAATTTTAAGTGATATGGTATGAAGGCTAATTTCTGCTCTGAGTTAAACACAATTACGCAAGTATTTTTTCATTGCGCCTATGTTTCTAAAACAATTTTAAAATAAAATATGCAATGACATTTTCTGTCTTGAACGAAAAATAAAGCTTTAAATATTTCCATATAGTCCCTAAAAATATTTAATGTTCAGAAATTTTAAGCAACTAGAATTTTTTTACAACACGCTGATGCGTGTTTGAATCGTTACACTACAGTATTGTTAAAGTTATTGCTAACATTTTTTTGTCGAGATTTACAAACTCTACACTCCCTACTGTGTTTATTTATATTTACAGTGCTACTACTGTGCTTTATATTTTACCAGAATGACACACACACACACACACACACACACACACACACACACACACACACATATATATATATATATATATACTTAAAGAAAAGATATTCAAAAAACAACAATATATTTCATTTTTATTTTTATTAAATAAGTATTTGTTATTTCAATCATTAAATTATTGTTGTTAAAATAGTGGGAATATTTTGAATGTTAATTAATAAAACTTTTAAGTTTGTTTTCAAAAAAATTAATGAAAATTTATTGTACTAAGCTACGCACCTTAGTAAAACAAACTGTACTTTGTTTGCATTTCTCCCCAAAATTTGGTTTCTATCGGTCAATGTATTTTTTATTTTAGTGGATGTGACGGACGGAACGGATGTCACAGAATTTTATATATAGATGATGGAAATGATCATTTGATTTTGTTTTATGGGAACTGGGTCTAGGTTAATCTCCATGAGGCTGGGGTTAAGTTGACGGAAGTGATGCAAACGCTAAAATTTAATATTACAATATGATAAATTTCAGAGTCATGCACTGGTTGTAATGATCACATTCACATCGTTTCAGTAACTCACAACGATAAATGCATTTTGGAAAACATTTTTATTTTATATTATTCATAAATTTATTGAGAATGTACACTTAAAAACTTAGTTTACTATATACAGCATACGACGATAATGCCTTGCAATATTTACATTATTCGGACTGTTATCATTGCCATATTCACAACGTTTCGGCCGTTGCACGTTCCGGCTTTCTTCAGGTGATTGCAATTTCGAACCGGATTGTTCTAGTTCCATGTGCAATGCCTTCTCAGGATGCGTCAGTTATTTTCCCTTTAATTTAATTCACGACTGCTGTGGTCTGGTATTGAACTCACGACTCTTTGGGTCTAGTCATTGGATCTAACAAACATCTTTATCCACTGGTCCATGTGTCCTTGAGGAAATCTGCGTTGGAATTTTTGGGACTTATAAACCTAATGTCTCAGCAACCATTTTACCAGTACACATATTGCATTTTTTCTGTTATTATTGTTGTATTTTTTACCAGAGCTTATATTGCAATTTTTGTTGTTATTCATTGCTTTATTTTAGCAATCTTTATTACTGGTTCCCATATTGTTTTCATTTCTATGTTTGGTCGGCTCAGAAGATTTTTGTAGCCTAGAATATGTGCTGATTCCTTAAGATTTCGTATTTTGCAATAATGCTCTTTGTCTATTATTTCAACCTACCAAGCCACAGCAGTGGTAAACCAACACTTGGAGAGTTAAGTTAAAGGGAAATAACTTAGATATCCGGAAGAGGCATGGCACGTGCAACTAGAAAAATCTGCCCCGGTGGATGAAATAAAGGCCGGAGCGTGTCGTGAATATGTCAATGAGATGAGGATAACAGTCAGAATAATGTGAATAATGCAAGTAATCATAGTACCTCATCTCAGAGATATAAACAGATAGGATGATGAGTCAATATGTAAATTATTTTTATTTTATTTTTTTGCATGCCGTTTTTTGCACATCTTCTGCCACTTGTATAATATTCGCGGTTGAAATTTAATCAGTGAAGGTCCTATGAATTTCTAATAAGTACAAAAATTGAGAAATGATGACTTTGGAGTGTTGAACATTATGATGTCATGCAGAAACATTGAAGATTTATTCGCATTATTCTGTTGGTACCGGAATTGTATTAACAGTCGTTCAGCAGCTGCTGAAAATAGGTGGAAACTATTTTCTCTTTATTTTTTGAAAATTCTGGGGGAAAAAAACGACCATTTAAGCCAAATTATTCTGCTATTTTTCTACATAATTATTCCCAGAGGTAAAAAAGTAAATCGTTGGGAATATTGTTAATAGCTAAATATTTTGAGTGATTAATTAACTTTCAAATTTATAAGTGAAATATATTGTAGATTCAAACAGCCTGGATTTCATATTATTGATCAAACTTCTCAAAAATTGTTGTCAATATATAGTTGGTACTTACCAACTGAGAAATTTATTAAATTAAATATCATCTGGCTGGTTGCTTGAGTATAGAATTTACCTAGCTTCTCTATTTGGCACTTAAAACTCTTGATACTTGATATTTCGTTTTATTTCCTCATGTGTTTTACCAACATTTCGTTATGCAGGTGGTGATTAGCGGCGCGGAACGAGAAATTGGAGAACTGAGTTCGAATTCCAGTCTAATTCACTTTCACGCAAATATACTTCGGAATCCATCTCTTCTTCCTCCACCTCAGTTGAATTAAAAAGAAGGGCAGAATGAGATACTGGGCCTTGTTTAGCAACCAGCCTAGAAGAAAGACAACTCTGAATTCAAAACTGGTTATTCATGGGGATAGCAATTTTCTCCTGTAAAATTTACTTGTCATGGAAAGTAGAGCAGAAACAACAATCGTCTTGTGAACTGTTGCTCTATACTTTTTAGTGTATTTTAAGGACTTGTGAAAGTGAGGTTACTAAACGTATAATTTCGATTTTTCAGGTCAATGAATGATTGAATACAGTATAGAAACCCTTTATTCATCAATGTAAATTAAAATATTCATATTTGATTTAAAGCTTTCCTTATGATTTGCTGTCATATGATTTTTTTCTATGGGAAAACCAAAAATTATATTAATTTACTAGGGAGCGTAGCGAGTTATCGGCTTGTGAGTTTTTAAGACTTTTTGTCATATGACTTTCTGAATTTTTACTATTCCTTTAAAAGAAAAAAGCCCATTAAATTTTGTCATGAAAGGAGACTTTCTGATATAAAATCTAAATATTTTTCGAAATGTATATCAGGAAAATTTTGATAATTCTAGGAAAAGTGTAAATAAGGTGGCGTGTCGAGGGAGGAATGTTGGCTGATCTATGTTTTTCTTTATAAAATCTTGTTTGGTTGAAAAATAATTGCACATCAAATATAAACCTTACCAGTAATCTTACAAGGTTCTAATTGTATAGTGGATCTTTGTTGTTGCCGTCATCATTGTCCAGGGGAAAATGAAGTCAACTATACAGTTGGAATTTAACAATAAACCTTTAAAAGACGTTACTTCGAAGTTTCAATTCCTGACATATGAATATCTCATTTTACATTGCTTTTCCTATCAAAATTTTGTCACCAAAACTATGAAAGCAGTTATTTAAAAAGATTTTTGAACAAAAATTCTACTTCTTAAAAAAAAAAAATAATGATTAAAAATGTTTCCCAGAGTAAACAGTTATTTTGACAGTAACAATCAGTGGCAACTTGGCTTAAAAGTTCTACCTGGAATATGCATTTTAAAGTAATAAAATGAAATCAGTGATTGTGAAGGCAAATAGAATGCTGTAATTCTTTGCTATATTAATTTTATTTAGGTACCTCCAATAATTTGCTAAAAGATCAGTATAGCATAATGATATAAGGCCCCAAAACTTAATAAAAACAAAGTTTTATCGTTAAAATGTTAATGTTACTATTAAAAAGAAAGAACAAAATATTTTTTAATTATTTAAAAAAAAAATTTTCTTCTTTCTAACACGTCCTAAATTTGGGTAAAAAAAACTCGTTTTTGTTTTTTTTTGGGGGGGTTGGCTGGGGGGTCTCAACTTTGTACTACTTGTGGTGATCGCCATTTTAGTGTAGCAGTTTCGGGGAAAACCCATTAATTTGGAAATTCTTGCAAAAATCGAATAATTGTCTGATTTAATGAAACCTTTTTGAAATTTTTATTTTTAGAATCTTGATAAAAATATTTTTTTTACATCTGTTACCCAACTATAACTTAATTTTATGAAATTTTCTAGAATTTCAAACAGTTCACAAATTGTTTTATATTTCTTATAAGAAATTAAATACTCATTTTTTTTTTTTTTTTTTCACAACTACTGCAAACTTTTTAAAAATCTGCTCCAAATCGTAAAATAAAAACTGCAATAAAACTATCTAATTATCTAATTAGATAGGCTTTTATTTGCTTTTATAAATAATATACATTAAGGACATTATTATCCGAAGAAAAAAATAATTCCGCTGAATGAAGAATTTTTACAAGAATTGTTTGAATTTTTATTTTATTTTTTTTCATTTTTCATTAATTTAAAAAAAAAAATGTTTTAAAATTCTTCCAAACAGTAAGAGGTAGGTTATTAAGTTTTTAAGTGAAGACTATATTTACTAAGCGAAAATTAAAAGCTTGATGCAAATAATGCTACCAAAACATTTACCATAATTAAAAATATTTTTTGTGCGTCAAAATGTTATTTTTTTTTTAGTATGATATCTTATAAGTGATATTATCGTTAAAAGGTCATGTGTTTCAAGGCCTGTCTTCTCCTTGGGGAAAGCTCCTTGACATATAAAGGTCTTATCTCACTCTTAGTTATTAAATTAAAAATTAAATTTAGATAATAAAATTATTTCATTTATCAATTTAAACAATTAATAACTCAGTGAAATATTCTAATTATTAATATAATAATAATTTTATTAGTTATAATCTCAGTTATTAAATTAATAATGTAATAACTTAATATAATATTAATAATTAATAAATTATTTATCATTATCTTAGCTATTATATAATGAAAGAGATAGTAACTCAATATTGTAAGAAATTTTTATAATATTTTAAATTATTATAAGAATAAAAATAACCGTTATGTCAATTTTGATGCACCGTACTAAACCAGTTAACACATTCAGCCATCAAATTATCGATGGAGACGTGAAAACGTTCAATACACCGAGGTCAAGAAATGTTTCTCTACATAATTTTATGCTATAAGTAAGTGATATTTGTTTCAGAACAGATTAATTTAACTCTAAAGTTGCTAATTTTACGAAAGTAACGTTTCAGACATGTATATCTTATTTTAGCGGGATTTTCAAAAAGGAAAAAATACGTTTTGTCTAAATTTTTCTAAAAAGTTAAAAAATGGCCGTTTTGATTTATTTTTCGGAAGAATCGACTAAAAATCATTCAAATTTCTATTTGAAATACTCCACGTTAGTTTTTCCTGGAATTAGAAAATTTAATACTTAAGCTTTCAATTGAAACTGAGGAAAGCTTCAAGAAGGATTTTTCTTTTATGAAAAATACATTTAAACCTTAGGTATATATTAGGTATACGAATTTTTGGAGGTACTTAATTTTATTTCTTAAAATATTTTACCCCTACTGAAACAAATACCATTGTTCTAAGAAAACATCATGATGCGCAGCCTTTTTTGTTTATGTTCAATATTTCTTGGATCCAGCGACAAAATTAAATAAATATATAATTGATCTAGTTTAACATTAAAAAATATTCTATTTCTACTAAGTTAGAACAGCTGATGTCCAGACGCGTCACCACATTGCTTTGAGTTGGGGTAAGAGTAAGCATTTGCACTTAAAATAAGTTCACGTTATTTTCCCATTGTTGGACAAAAGAATTAGAGGACATTTCCCTCCAAGTTCTACCTTTGTGACAGGCTTACTAACGTTACAGTTAGTAAAAGTCTCACAGCGACAATACACATTGTTAATTATATGTGCGTAGGATGTTAAATGTCATAAATACGAGATGATTTAAAATCTACTGAAATTCTTCAATGTTGTTATTTAATTGGTCTCATCAGTGATAAAGATTGAAAAAAAAAATACAATATTTAGAACTTCTTCGCAAATTGTAAATATTGAATAAAACTTGACGTTGAAAGAGAAAGATTATTGTTTCCTTTATACTACCCGCCCACATACTCGCATTCACACACATGACTACTGCATATATGTGCATTTAATCACGCATGTCACATACACACAGGTAGAAATGTAATAACATTCAACGAGTGTCTCTGACTAGAAGAGAAATTGGTCGTCACTGATTTTAAGTCATTCTGATTTCTCTTCTCAATACAATATGACAGTTCATGAAAAGATTCTTATATAAATTGCTAGATTTTAATCTCCTGGGATATAAGGGTAACTTTTATTATTAAGCGCTCATCAAATTTTAATGCACTTTTGTAGAGTTCAATCATATTTATTCTGTATATTCGATCGATTTTTACTTAATATTTGCCTCACAGCTTTTCCTTCAAATATCCAGTATTTATAATCATGTAAAAATAATATGTTCAAACATAAAAATATTAACAAAATCCATCAAAATTCTTTGTTAATAAGTTGATTACTTTCAAGCACTTTTAAGATTTATTTCAGAGCTATTTATCTTATAACGTCTAAGGCGCGAAATACAAAACCCCGGGTAATTGTTTTAAAACTTCTTACAGCAGAATTCAAAGTAGGAAAAAAAAAAAACTTGTTTGACATTTTTCTCAGAAGTGAATGAGGTACCAAAACATTTCTGATTTCCATCTTGAGAGATATTTGCTAAGAAATGATAAAAGAAATACAACCCAACTAAATCGTCCCATTTTCAAATATTTTTAGTTGTTTCACATTTCTACTCATACTACAAAATGAATTTCCGTTGCTTTTTGTGCATCTGCTTCTGAATACCTTACTGAATTGTACTAATAAACGTAAATCATATGAAGACTTTTAGAGATAACATATATATATACACACACACACACATATATATATATATATATATATATATATATATATATATATATATTGTAGTGGATCCACTGAATGGGGCGGGATATAATATGGTCTGTGCACCCCAAAAAAGGGATATGTGTCACAAGAGGCCCACTAACATATTAAAAATGAAGACGTGAATCTGACAGGTCAACAAGAGGACAACAAACGACAAACTAAAATTAATACAAAATCTATTTACATCATCTACATAAGTATGTGTTTGGATTAAAGGAATATGAGCAAACAGAGAGTGGAAGCTGAATTAAGTAAATTGAGGAATACTAACCGGTCAGAAGTTCTAGATAATATAACCGTGACTAAATGTTAAAAGTAGGTCCATGTAAGTTAAGTTGGCATGAAGGTCCACAGTTCGAAAATTCAGTTCCCATGTTCGGCGAAAATGTTGAAACTTTGCTGATGAAATTCCCGTAGTAATTTAACCAAATTGTATGGAGTAGGTTATTTGAAGTCTGAACGATATAGCCAAAGAGAAGAAAGTCCAATGTAAATGTCTGGTACTGGCATTGCGTAGGTGCTGGTTAAGTCCAATGGTGAACTTTCCGTAGTATTTTAACCGCGGTTCACAGGAAAAGCCTGAAGCTGATAGTTGAAGCTGGGCTGAAATAGCTGTATAATAATAGTCCATATTGCGTTAATGTCCGGGTAGTTCAGGGCTGTTGTAAGCAGGTCCATTAACGTCGGTGAGTTAAGTTGAGATAGTGATGCCGGAAGTAGGGACCATTGCGCAGCCGGAAGTTATAAAGGCCAGGGATGCCGGAAGATAAGGGTCCATCTGGCCGGAACTAATAAATGATAGGAATGCCGGAAGTCAGAGTCTGTGGTAGCCGAAAAAAATAAAAGGGCAAGAGTGCCGGAAGTAAGAGTGGATAGGAAAGCCCAACTACAGTCCAGTTGGCAGAATAAAAATAAATGGGCACGTAACTCAACACATAATACGTCCAGGTCCCCTGGTCACAAAGATCAGGGTGCCTTTCGCCTCCTCTTCGTCCTCCCCTCGTTCGCTGAGAAGTCGTCGGAATATATGATAAGGGAGTATAACAACATTAACTGGGCCTGCCATTGCACTCAAAATTAAAAAGAAATAAATCCAAAGTTGCTACGCTGCAAAAGTTGTAAAAGTATCAAAATGTTCCCGAAAAGTATTCAGACTAAGTTCATGATACTGAATCAAGTAAAAAGACATTAGGTTTATTATAAATCTAAATGAATTTGCTATATTAAATTGATGGAAGTGGGGCAACGCCTTGAAGTTTCAAGGTCATGAAGATATAAAACGTCTGTTCTTGATCACGTGAACGGAGTAGCGAAGGGTCTACGATAATATATATATATATATATATATATATATATATATATATATATATATATATATTCAGTTTTTTTGAATATACGAAGTTTAAACTTTTATATATTTTTCATCACAATACCTGTGTGTGGAGTGTGGCTAGCTGCGCGCGTGTGTATCCGCCGGCGGAGGTAACGAATAATGTAATGATTATCAACGGAAAATGTGGAATCGGCAAGCAGTGTTCAAATTCTAGACGTATCTGTTCCCTTCATTTTCGCACTAAAAGAAAGAAATGATTCCATCCATTCAACGCAAATCTAGTTATAAGTTCAATAAGATGGTAAACTAGCTCCCTAGCCTTGGGTAAGAGCCTTTCTAGAAGGACTTCTCTAATTTGAAACTGGGTGTGGAGTGGAACTCTGCAGTCTTTCCTAAGAATGGTCAGGGCAGAAATTACGCCTTGCTTCTGATACAACATGTTGTCTGTTGTTTATTTCGATTGAAAATATGTGAAGCCTTGCATGGCCTCTGGTTTACCACAGAAAGAAATGGTAACCTACTGTGGGAAAAAAAATCTGCCTCGTCAGTCATGTATCGTCATTTTATTGACGACAATTTACCAGGAAAGAATGCAATTCTGATTACGATGCAGTCTGTTTCGTATGAAATTTCATAAATACAACAACGGGCCACAATGAACTACGTCTAAAACTAGTTTCAGAATATGGAGAATACATGTCATATGTTTTCAATACAACTCTATCGTCTTTGCGATGACACAGTTTTCTTTCTTTTTCTTCGTTTGTTTGTATAGACTTTGCGAAAGTTCTACAAGTATAATTTTTAATTATGACATAATGTTTTTCTGAGTAACCTGGCTCATGTGAAATTTGGAAACTCTAGTAAAATTCATAAAACTGTAACTTATCAGAATTTATACATATATAAAATATCCTGTCCATTCATACGGCAGGTATTTCCATGTGTGTGTGTGTGTGTGTGCGTGTGTGTGTGTGTTTGCTCTCCGGCAGGAATCGAACCTGCATTCGCTTTTGCTGAAGGGAGCATATTTTCTTTATTAAGATTTCTCGAATAAGCAGGGCCGATAGACGGAATACACACTGTTTAAATTAAAATAAAAATGCCATCTATTTCAAATACGAGTACCCACTAATAATAAAGTAATTTTGAAATATTAATAATGTCGGATTAAAAATTAAATCCAGTAATTATTTATATATATATATATATATATATATATATATATATATATATATATATATATATATATATATTGTGTATTTAGGCAGCAATCCTTCATTTATGTATGTTTCATTAAAAACGACAGACAAGGTACGATTAAACTTTTTATTTAATTTTTCTTGTATTCGAACAAGTGCTTTCTTTTTTGTGCACAGTGTGTAGAAACTGTCCAAATGTTCTATAATTCCGATCGATTTCGACTATTCTTTTAACCATTATCAAGGATGATTTTATTTTTTTCAATTTAATTGGGAGCGTTGCTTTGTGTGTATGTTTTTAATGTAATAGGGATGTTTTATTTTCCGAACACAGCACACTGTGGTCGTGTTCGTAGTTAATATTAGTAAGTGGTGTTTTTTTTCTTTTTTTATTCCATTATTTTTAATCATTTTTTTTACATGTGGATGAGGTTATTATGTTTGTGTTTTCTACTAGTATGTTTCGGATGGAGTCTGGTAAGTTTGTGTCTGTGTTTAAATGGGTTCTACTAGTGCTGTGGTCAGATAGGCGTCTAGATAGGCATGTAGTTGTGTGACCGATGTAATTATTTATGAATTCGGTTTGATCAGGAACACAATTCCTTAAAGGGTTCGTTGTAATTTTGACTTAGCTGGTGTGTTGTTATTTTTTAGGATAAGGTTAGCTGTTTTAAATATTTTATAGTAGATGATTAATTTGATCTTTTTATTTGGGTTGATTGGGGTAGTGTATTTCTTTATAATATTTCTAAGTGAAGATTCATCTTGTTTGTAGTTAATGTGCATTTGGCTTTTGTAGAAAATATTTATGTAATTTTTGATTGTATGTTCACTATCATTGTTATTTAATTTGGGTAGAAATGGTCTAATTTGGTGGTCTATAAGGTGGTTAGGGAAGCTATTGTTAATTAATGTCTGTTTTACATTATTGAGTTCTTTAAGGAAAAGTAGTCAGGATGAATTCTGGTGTGCTCTTTTTAGGAAGTTTTTTATCACTGCTATTTTGCATCTTAGTGGGCATTCACTTTTAAAGTTAAGGTGGCAAGAGTTTCTGCTAGTGTTTTTTTTATATAATGAGGTGATAAAAGTGTTGTTACTGTATTCTACGAGAACGTCTAAGAATGGAAGTCTATTTTTTGACTAAGTTCGTAGGTAGAGTTAAGGACAGAGTTTTTTTAATGTGGTCTTAAGAGTATCTATTTCTTTAGTGTTATTTGCTAAAATAAAAATATCATCTTCGTAGCTGACATATATTTTAGGTTTACAGACCTGTTTAAATATCATATTTTCTACATGGAACATGTAATAAAAGCACGAACAGTGTGGATTTCCAATATTAACATCATTAGTTTGGGTGTAAATGTTGCCATTATGGTCATAGAATAGGATTTTGGTTGTGCATGCATGTAGTAATTTTTTGAGTATAGATGGTTTGATGGATGGCGGAGGGATAGAATTATTAGTATACACAGAATTGAAGATCACAGAATTGGTTTGATCGACGGGAGCGTTTGTAAATAAGTGACGCTATGATATCTTGGTTTGGTTTAGTAGTTTTTAAAATTTGGAGGAATTCGTTTGTGGATGTGATGCTGAAATTGGTGAGTAGGTATGGAGTGATGACGTCGTTCAGGAATTTTGATAGCTCGTAGATAGGTGTTGGGATTTGGGAAATAGCAGGTATCCGGGTTTATGGGTTTTTATATTTCCATATAAATATCCAGGTTGGTAGTCTCCAATGATTTTTTGGATTTTTAGGGAAGCGACTTCCGCGTTGTTAGCTGTTATTTGTTTGTTGACGGAACTTTTTAGAGTCTCCGTGGGTTTTCTGTTCAGTTTAGTGAATTTAGTTTGGTCATCAGTAATGTTTTGTAATTTTTTGTGGTAATCAGCTTTATCCAAAATTACATATGTATTAGCTTTGTCAGCTCGTCTGATGACAATGTTTGGGTCGTTTTTTAGTTCATTTGCAGCCTTTTTTTTTTGTTGTTGTTATGATATTATTGCGGTTGTTGCCAGGGGAGCGGTTTTTCAAGCCTTCGGCTTTGAGGAGGACTCTCAGGTCTGTGAGAACTGCTATGTCTCCACGCGCCTCGAGTTGGGATAGTGTAGAATTTCAATCTCAGTTTTCTTTGTGAAGAGGTCAAAATTAAGTTGGAGGTGGCAATTTGGCCTTAGATTTAGGAACTCTTTTTTGTCATCTGTTAATTTATGTTGAGTAGTAGAATGTTTCCTCGGTATAATTTGCATAGCGTTTTTGCGATTATTTGTTCGAACACAAGAAAAATTAAATAAAAAGCTTAATCGTAGTATGTTGTCTATCGTTTTTAATGAAACATGCATATATATATATATATATATATGTGTGTGTGTGTGTGTGTGTGTGTGTGTGTGTGTGTGTGTGTGTAAAATAGGTTGCAGAATCCCGACAAAGTTTGAAAAAATAGGACAAATAAAAAAATGGCTTTTTAAAATCATTTATTTTCATTATTTTCTTTCATCACGAGAAACGCCATCTTAGCGAAAAAAAAGTACCGATGATTGATTATTTAAGCATACACAAATATATCACTTTCTTTCGTTTTTTGATCTGATGAAGCCTAGAAAGGCGAAACACGTAATCAAATTTAGTTTCAATTAAATTGTTTTCCATTTGCCATATCTAACCCCCGAGAAAGTGACTCGTTACGCCTTCTCGGACCAACATTCTCGGCTGACTATATTGAATCTATTGCTCGGTCTACTGCTAAGAATATTGGTTCATTGTGTTAAGCTGGAAAATTTATCTCCATAATCTATCTTAGATATATATAAATCTACCATTTATCCATGCTTAAAACATTGCTGCCATATATGGTACGGTGCTCCTGCTATATATTTAGAGATTCTTATTGATAAAATCCAAAGAAGAATCAGCAATATTATTCATCCTAACATGGCGTCTTGGCTTCAGCCACTTTCCCATTACTGTAAAGTTGCCACCTTGTGCCTTTTCTATAAATACTTTCATGGTAATTGTTCGGATGAGCTCTTCGCTATGGTACTGAGACTTTATGAATTTAAGCGTATTACTAGACTGGCGACCAAGTCTCATGAATTTCGAGTCGAGTTGGCTAGATGTAACCATAAGTTCTCGTTTATTTTCTTGCACTTCTCACTTGTTCCCGCTCCTTAATAATGTTTCTGTTTTCTAACCCTTCATACCCAGCAATTGCTTGTGTCTTAGTGTCTTCACTGTCTTGCTTCGGGTGACCTCGATTAGAAATATATATATGAATAAAATAAGAGACAAGAGGAAAAGCTATACTTAGCCGACGCGTTACAAGCCAATGTAAGATTTATTATGATGCACATGTTTATATGCACACAGAACACACATCAAAATCTTCGTAATTTAAAGAAAAAAAACAGCACAAAGAAATACTTTTTGAACATCATTTCCCCCTTCGCAAATGAACTTAAATCGGTGGTGAATATTAATCATATAGATTATATAGTAAAAATTTTAAATGAAAGAATTAATTAAAAATTACTTGCCAGGCATACTTATCCACCATATATATATATATATATATATATATATATATATATATATATTGTATGTATTTGTGGAACATGTTCTTTTTGTTTCGTTCAAGTAGTATGTTCTTTTAATTATTATAGCACACAGAAATCATGAAAATATTATCTATACTACCAATCGAGGCTTCACTAGATATGTATGTGCAATGATTACGATTAAACAAACAATTTACACTGATCTAATATCTGTTATCAATATTCATTTGTGTAATAGGTCAAGTGATGTTGACCGCGCAGAACATTCGAGTAAACCAGAGGTCATCAAAGTGAACAACATGTCATTTCTCAATAAATAAAATGATTACTAACAAAATCAAATGAAATATTGTCGCATTTCATAGCAACTATGAAATGTGACAAGGATTTTGAACACGGAAGTGGTTGGGCGAGAAAGGTAAAATTCAAGAACTAAAAAAATCATTAAAATATAATAGAGTTCAATTTTGCGTAAAAATAAAATTTAAAGAATTATAATCTTGTTTTTTTTTTTTCAGTATGCTTTGTACAATCCTTAAAGTTTTTTCAAGAAATATTTTTTAAAATATTATACTTAATTATTTTAGCTGTTTTAAATGTAAACCTGAAGGAAAACTGCATAAGCTAAAAGTGACCCAGTGAGCAAGGCATTCTTATTTCAAATATCGAAAAAATTAAAGCAAAGTTATTAAGTTATAACTTATTATTATTGTGACTTATTTTTTTTAAAGTATAGCTGTATAAGTCCGTAGACACAGTGCCAGAGACTTCTGAAATTATCTAAAATTTAATTGATATTTCTAAATCTCTTGATGCCTAGAGGTCCTTTTCAGAGGTTACAACAACTTAAGACGCCTGTCACTTCAGAAATTTTCGACTGGATTGTGTTCATTCCCAGGATACCTATAATTCTTTAAATTCAAACAACTTCAATTCCCAATTAAACTCAACTTTACTATGATTATCAACAAAGCACAAGGGTAATCACTTATGTTTGCTGGCTTCAACAAATTTCCAAACAAATTTTTCATACTGACATCCGATAGAAAAAAAAAACAAAGTAATATTGTATGCCTAATATCTAGTTTTCCATGTATAATTAGTGTAAATAATATTTAAATATTTACACGCAGGAGCACGCCTGACACACACACACACACACACACACACACACACACACACACACACACACACACACACACACACACACACACACTGTTATAGTGGAATACACCTATTCTATAGTTAATAGACTCTCCTACCTATAATAAGTAGGAGTAGTAAGAGTAACGAGGGAGTCAGTCAGTCGGTCGGTGAGTCAGTCGATGTCGGACGACAGTTAGTCGGATATTAAAGTATCAGCGACCACAACTAGATTACTCTGCGTTATACCTATTATATCAAGTTCCTAACGTTTTGTACGTCGAACCTATTTTAGGACCGACTTAGTACAAATACAAGCCT
This sequence comes from Acanthosepion pharaonis, assembly GCA_903632075.3. NCBI lineage: Eukaryota > Metazoa > Mollusca > Cephalopoda > Sepiida > Sepiidae > Acanthosepion > Acanthosepion pharaonis. The sequence continues at coordinate 605,217 of CAHIKZ030004353.1, read as the reverse complement.
CCACTGTGAAATCACTCCACAACATAATTTGGCGACGAGGAATTCGGATTCATACGGTGGAAGAAAAAAAGTTCGCTCGCCACAACATTATTTGGTGACGAAATTCGTACTCATACGGAGGAAAAAGAAAAAATTTGCTCGTCACAATAATTTCGGCGACAAAATCTCGGATTCACACTTAAAAAAAAAAAAAAAAAAAACTTGGCAAAGTTTTTCGAAAGCCAAAACGTCAACTTAGTGATGAAAAATTTGTCGTATTCTCAACTGAGAAAATTTTTTTTTCTCGATAATACAGTTTGCTCAAATAGGTCACGAATTGCAATTCAATAGACAAATGCAATTTCAACAAAAAATGGAACAGATGCATAGAGAGTTTCAAAACAAAATTCTGGAAATAACTGAGAAGAGGAAAGAGAAAAATCTACAAAATGATTCTTTCCCAGAGAATACAATATGGAATTCAATTGAAATATTCACGTACAGTCCAGATAAAGAGATAACTTTTGAGGAGTATTATAAACAATATACGGACGAGTATAACGAGGACTGCCACTCGTGGTCTGAAGGAAAGAAGGTTAGGCTTCTTTTAAGCAAATTATGAACTGCTGAGCATAACAAATTGGTAAACTACATTTTACCAAAGAAAAACTAGCGAGTTGACATTTACCGAGGCGGTAAATATATTAAATGAATTATTTAGTAAAAAGACATCTTTGTTTCACAAGAGGTAGAAATGTTTGAATCTGATGAAAGATGACGAACAAGACTATATAACGTACGCAGCCAATGTGAATAAGCATTGTGAAGAATTCAAGCTGGCAGAGTTAAGCGCAGACAATTTTAAGTGCTTGGTGTTTGTTCAAGGGCTGGTATCGGAAAGAGACGCAGAGTTGAGAAAATTAGTACTGGCTAAATTGGAAAGCGAGCCGAGTGTTACGTTACAGAAGTTGGCAGAAGACTGCACAAGATATGTTAGCGTAAAGAAAGACTCGAAAAAGATAGAACAGTCTGGCGTTTCTCATGTACGGAAAATACGCTACAAAGATGAAAGTCAGTCTACCGAAAAGAATTCTAAAATTGCGGATTATCAAGCAAAAAGTGAAATACCCGGTAAAAAAAAAACTCCCGAAGCCATGTTTTGCTTGCGGTGAACTTCACTGGTATTGATATTGCAATTTTAGGAATAAAAAATGTTTCAACTGTAAAAGAGTGGGTCATAAAGCTCGCACTGCAGGTCATAAAATAAAGAAAATAAAATAAGAAAATTAGAGTCCAACGAGGTGAACTATAATTTATTTTTCATCGAAAACGTTTTCTGCTTTCAGAAAATATTATCCATATTCATACAAACAAGTAAAAGCAAATAAAAGCTTTTGAAATTAAATAATATCTTTGGTTTATTGAGTTTTGTGTGTTACAATTCAAAGCTGATTTTCAGGTAGAAAGTCGGGGGGGTCAACTAAAAAAAATGATTTGCTTTCCTCAGAGCCTTGTGCTTTTAACTAATTAATCACTAAAACTGTACAAATTAGAATTTCATGAGTTTTCATAAAATTAATTTATGGCGGGGGGGTAATAAATATAAAAAATTTGTTACCATGATAAAAATAAAGATTTTTATAATAATTTCCATCATTTGTGAATAGTTTCTGAAAGTTTCATTAAAATCCGACAATTATTTTTATTTTAGCAAGATTTTCAAAATCAATGACTGCCATTAAAAAGAATACACAAAAATCAGCCATGTTATTTAATAGGACATTCGCTGATGATGTTAGAATGCTCTAATAAAGTCAGAAAAACTTTGAAAAATAATTAAAAATTACACTTGTTCTTTCCTCTTAATAAAAACAAACATTTTGACGATAAAATTTTGTTTTCGTCAAGTTTAAGGCCGTTATTATCCCGCTATGCTCATTTTCCAGCGACCCCATGTTGGTACCTAATTAATAGTAATTTTATTGCGAAAACATTGTCTTGTAAAATAAACACGGATCATTCAAAAGTGTGTAATGGAAAAATGGTGTTGGTGGGTAAAAGTCATTTTCGTGATCGGGTGTTATGAAAGCTAAGGGTTCAGTAAATTTAGGTTGAAAGCTAAACTTTCAAAACTGGATTTTATAGCATCAGTGTTTTTTTGTTTTTTTGTTTTTTAAATTTTATAGCGTCAACGACTAGATTGACGAATGTCCTATTAACAAAACAGATGTGCGGCAAGTAATAGGCACTCCAATATGGAGCGACGAATCAGAAAAGGAAGAGAAGAAATGAAGTATTTCCAGTTTCACTAAATTTTATTTAGCATTTGTAAAGATATTAAATTTCATAGCTTTTATTTGTTTTGTTCTTTTCATAAAATTGTCCTTTTTTTGTGGAGATTTATTTGCATTTAAAATAAATCTCAAACAGTAAAACTAAAATCTAATATCTAAAATATTCGTTAATCAAGAATGTGACTAACTCTGCCCATGAATTTTTTTTAAATATTTTATAAATTAAAATGACACAAATATATAAAATTTCAGCACTTCTAATTTTTTAAGATCGAACGCATACACAAATGATATCATATTCATGCAAAATTTATTATGAAGTCATTTTTAATATACATCGTTAACATTTTTGTGGCTCACAAAATTACATTGTGGTTCTTGAATTTTTTTTTTTTTTTTTTTTTTGGCTTAAATCTGATCCTGGTGGTTCTTATAAAAAATATTCTTATAAAAGATTGTGTAGCGGTTCTGAGAAACTTATTAACATACATTAAGTAAATATTTTATCCCTTCTAGTCTGTTAAACCACAATGAAAAATTGTTAAACGTTAGTATATCGAATAGCATTTTATTCTCATTTTCATTGTTTTCTTTATTAGTGTAGGGATACATGGTTAAGATGAACTCACGTGGACCACGTAACGGCCGCATTGTGGCGTCACTTCATAGAGTGACGAAAGTGGCCAGTCAGTCTGGAGTCAAGAGACACAAGTTGTTCGTTCTGCCCGTGTCAGCCAGTTGACACGTGCAGCTTACAATCCCATAGCGCAGTTTTCACATGGAAATATATATTCACCTGATATAGAAACTTATCTCCGGCTCGCAGTCCTCAATTTGAGAAAAACCCAAGAGTTGCTGTTTTCTTGTTTAAGCGGGAATATGTCTGCACTAGCTACTGAGCAGATAAATCCGATCCGCTTGAATCTTGATTCGTAAATATGGCCTCTCCAGAAAGCAGAAGAATCCCCGCTGTCTAAGTAGTCCACTACTAGCAGTGGTTTACCTTTTTCACGTCGCTGGCGAGTATTGCATTTTGTTGATGTTATAAAGATTACTATTTCATTTCCAAACTCCGTTTTGATTATTCCTCATTCAGTAACCCTTCAAAGGTTACAACACATTTAAAAGATTCCTGATTATATATATATATATATATATATATATATATATATATATATATATATATATATATATATATACAGTCCTATGGGTAAAGAAAACTTGGATGAGTCCCATTACAGAATTTGTGAATGAACGACGCAATATCAAGTCTAGTTCACTACCTCTTCGTCACTGAAGCCTGTTAGTACAGTTGGTATGAAGTTTGCCTGTCAATGCAACTATCCGGGCTTCAATTCTCTGTAGTGGATGTGCACTGCTGGTGAGACCCAAATATAGAACGAAACGGCCGTCCAGTGCATTTTATTGAGGTTTCTTCTAGACTCGGTGAATTGCTTATATACATATATTCTCATCCTCTTATAAAATGAATATTATTTTAGATCTATTATCTTATTGTAAACATTTTTGTTTTGATTTTCAATACACTCTTTATTTTTACTTTAAGCTTTTCCGTATATAAAAGTAACAGAATTACTAACGTTTTATCAGTTTTACAAGCTAATGTTTCGGAGAAAAACGGCAAATGAAGCTTTATGATTTATTTAATTAATGGCTGTAGTAATTTTAGACAAATCCTTCAGTACCATTCACTACCATTCTCATAGGTTGAGGTCAAAAAAACAAATTTAGTCTTCTGTTTAGTTTTCAGTTTCAGCAAAAATGTGGGGACTGAGGTCCCCAGCCACTCCTATAGCGCCGTGGATGCATTCATAATCTCTTCAGTTAAGGGATATCCCTTACATAATTCAAAGGTTACTTTGTACTAGACTAATGTTATATATGGGCTTTCTCTCTCTTTCTCTGTGTGGAAACAGAATTGGACAGTTTGGGGCTGAAGAGATGGGCATAAGTATTATGAGGTCAAGTACACCAAATGGACTTTTTCTAAAACTTGTACATTTCATGTGATTGATATATATATATATATATATATATATATATATATATATATATATATATATATATATATATCCAAATAGTTATCAGACAACAAAATAACTGTCACAATATGGTAGCCCATTGAGACCTAATTACAGATTATAGGCTACAGGAGAATGCAGTCTCCCATACGTAAAAGTCAATTGCAGACTGAGTGACCTGTGTGAACCTTCCCGTCACCCGTACAACGTAAGCAATCTGACGCCAGAAAAACATTCCTTGGTTTTTGTTTTTGAGTTTTTTCTTGTTTGTTTCATTTCATTATTGCTAATCACTTCCCACGCCCTCAGACGTAGTCAAGATTCCAGAAAGATGAGGAGACAGCATATCGTCACGTGTATTGTCTGTTAGCTTACAGTGGTGGGATGAGAACTTTATTTATTTTTGACAATGCAGGATGAGTCAAGGCGACAAAATTTTCAGTACACTGACTTCTCGGTGTTTAAGTAACCTAAGTCCTCCATAATTTTGTCAGGTCTTCACAAGTTTTATTTTTATTTTCCTGAGAGCGAGCGCGCGCACACAGGCGCGCGCGTGCATGTGTTTGTACTACAATTTAGTATAAACGTTGTAGACTTGATTAAGCTATTAATGAATAATGAAATACAAAATGTTTTGTTTTTTTTTTTTAAATTGGTTTATCGCTTTGAAGACATTGAAAGGAAATAGATCGGAATTAGATTTATACGCTTGAACTATTTAATCCCAAATGATTTTACTCATCTAGCTTAAACAAAGCTAGTAAGTCACTGGAGGGATTGTGTAACAATGAATATACATAACTTCATCAGTTATGAATGTCTTTCTAACTAATGAAATATGTTGAGAAATAAATCCATGAATATTTAAAAATCTGTCATGACCCCAGAAAGAAATATATTGTAATGATGGTAATGTCCAATAAAAGAGGCGACATTAATTTTTCATACGTAAAATCATTCACTTCTGAACGCGATCAAATTATCGTCGGTCGAATCAAAGTTGATTAAGTAATCTCGGGTCTTTCTTTTGATGTTCGATCTTCTTTCGAACGTGTGAGGGATTCTTCTTCGCTCCAAGTAGGTAGGACTTTTATATAACTTCTTGTTATACGCTTGTCTGTGCGTGTGTATATCCTAAGTTTAGTTGGGTTTACTTCCTTACTACACTCACCAAGATCTTCTGAGTCCTAATTCTCTACTTGGTGACATTGAGGTTACTTTCTATGCCAAATATCGAGTATCCAAAGTCTTTTGACTTCCTTAAGTGACACTGAGTACATATAATATGAACCCAGTACACCACAAATCAACTCTTCTTAGATCAAAGTTTCCTGATGCACTTCAAATCCTATACAGACTTCTAGTATTTCCTGGCATGTATCGCATATTACAATCTGATCTCTGGAAAAAAAAAAACATTTCTTTCATTGCTCAGTTTTGTCAAGAGGTTTCTCTAATTCGTACATAGAATACATTTATAAACATAGAATTATCACATAATCCTATTATAATCATGTTCATTCATTTCTTGCATCATTCTCTCTCTGTTTCGCTCTCTCTCTCTCTCTCTCTCTCACGCACACGCGCGTGCGCACGCGCATACACACACTAACACATGCACTTCTTATATTCACAAAGAGCATAAAGAACTGATTACAAGAGATCGTTTTTTTTTAACCTTGGAAAATTGCTACTACACTCTTTGAAAGATATAGTCTTGTTCCAAATTGGACCTAAACGAATTCAGTCCACGATACACACGAACACAAAACTTCATTTTTACAAGACTAGACATTCTGTTAGTAAAAAATAATAATAAACTGAAAATACTGTTTTCAGTTCAATCAAGTGACATTACTAAGCATATTAAAACTTATTAGACATGAATACGATCTTAACGAAATATTAATGTCGAAATAATAATATCCATACACAGACCCTTCTTGATACTGCGAAGCTACAGTGAACTCCTTTTCCCGATAAATTGAAACGCTTTGAGTCAGTTAATAATAGAGGGAAACATGTCACTAACACTTCTTTGGCATGCAAAATATGTAATCTAGGGCTATGTTTAACTTTAAGGGCATTTTCTCTTTTATATCTCCGTCGTAATTTTTATTAGAATACTACAAATTAGTTTATGCATTGTTTCCCCAATTGCACATTTTTAATGTTAAAAAAAAAAGTTTATATCTTTGTAATCAATTCTTTTTTGCATCCGTTCATTCACATAATTTATTCACAGAATATTTTATTGAAGTGATATTTTAATAATTTGTGTTTTTAATTTTACTTTATTTCATTTTCCAGAATATATATCTACACTTACATTCAGTGGTAAGATGTTTTCTTTTTACATGTATTATATACACACTAATTTCTGATATTACGAAAATATTTAGATAAAGAACAAAATTATTTTGAAAAATTTTTTAAATTACTTCAATACCCACTATATTTCATTCTCGACGCTAAAGGAAAATTATGCAAAATCAATGTAGGTAAAAAAATAGTACTATCAATCTCTAATATACTAAGTTTACAATACTACCAACTAACTTTCTATCCTCTGAACTCGGCAAACATTTAACTATTCTAGACACCAAACGAAATATATGACAATGACGAAAAATTGGAGGACCCCATTTGATTCATTTTAATATTATTAACTAAGAAACGAATTGCAAATGAATGCGAACGCCATACGACAATGGTCCACATAACCAAACTAATTAACTGAATCCTAATGAACAGAACGCGAAACAGAATTAGACTGGAAAATAGAACAGTACAGTTTTGTCGAGGAGACTGGAACAAGAAATGCAATATTTATGATCAGATTGATATTGGAGAGAGAAATACAAAGGCAGAAAGATGTACATTTACGATTTATAGATTACACAAAAGTAATTGACAAGGTATGGCACAAGGATCTATTTGAACTGTTAGGAAAACCAGATCTATTTGGAAAGGATGTTAGAATAATCTAGAATTTATGCTGGGAGAAAACTTCCTGCATACAGATAGAAAATGAATTGAATACGTACACAAAAATAGAAAGGGGCATAAGCCATCTCCTCTTCGGACTTGTTCAACTTTTATAGCGAGTGAACAGGGAGACCCTATCATGTTTTTTATAATCAGTCGGTGTAATCTTAACAATATAACGCTGTGTCATTGGCTGGTACGGAAAGAAAACTACAGGACCTCCTAGACAGTGTAGTAAAAGAAAACGAAAAAAAATAAGGCGGGATTAGCCATCAACTGTAAAAAAACAAAAAGTCCAAGATACGATCCACAAATTGGAGATGTCAACATTAAACATTCTGCAACTCAATGATTTGGAGACCATTCTTTCCATGAATATTCCAATCAACTTGCATTCAAATTATCACTACATCAGTTGGAAAGATCTAAATATATAATTTGTTTCATATTCATGAATCTTTCTCTGTTCCGTTTATCTCTGTTTACTCAACATGTGAGCGCATGTATAGTGATGGGATTCAAGATCAAATTTGTATATGATCTTTTTAAATGATCGATGAAAATAATCATCAGTCTAAATCTAAAAAAAATGTTTTTAGCGATTTCATTTAAGTTAGCTGTACTTCTGAAATATTTAGGTTGAAGGTTTTCGAATTTAGTTGAAGAATAGAAGAATTATTTTGAATATTCCTTGACGTTTATTTTTGCCAAGCTTAAGTGAACCTTAGATTAATACATATGAAACTAATGTGAAACATAAGGTGAAGATGCTTCAAAAGTTAAAAAATACAAAATGTTATCTACTCGTTTCAGCCGGTGTTACAAACAACGTATACATAAAATTAAGTTTTAAAAAATTATTTCATATGAATAAAAATGTCTACGATGATTTTTAAAAGTGGATTTATTCATTAGGTATCATCAGTGTCGCAATAACATTATTATTTTTTTATTACAAGGTAGAGTTGACAGTTCCATGCACAACTGGTTTTAGATTCAAAGTCGTTATTCTCCTAGACTGGTTTCCAACCAAGGTTAAAGAGCCCAAGCAGACTATTTATTTAACACATTGTTGGGGGATAAGAGATGGATTCATATCTTTTCCACTGGCATTTGTGCAAAAGTGAACGCAACGAACTCGGTCGGTAATTTGAACACACTGATAACCGCTACGCTACACGCACACCCATAAAAATATTTAAAATGATTAAAAATGAAATAAAAGAAAGAGAAGGTAGCATTTATGTGAGGAAATCTTGTTTTTATCCTGGTATTTTCCTTTGATTTTAGACCTTTTTATTTAATGCGCATTTAGTTTTCTCTCTCCTTCTGTCTCCCTCCACACACGTCAATAATATCAGCTCCTCTCCTTTATAAAACCTCAAAATTATTACGTCAATATTCTCCACATTTTCAAAATAGTATCCTTATTTTCATTGTTTTAATTGCAACATTTGAGTATATATTTTTCAGCTTTCCTTGAACTAAATAATTTAAGATGGCCAAAGTTGCGGAACTGAGAACGAGCTGCCAGCCATATGATAAAGTGTAATAGTTATTTGGATTTTAGCAAGAAAGAAACGCTAATTTTATGGCTGTCTACTTCAGTAGGAAAAGATGAACGAAAACTGGATGTGCGGTGGGGTATAATGGATAACGGCTTTGAATGAGAAATCGGAGATACGAGTTGGAGTTCCAGTCAAGTTCATTACAATCAGGCACATCTCGTCTCGTGGCTATCCCTCGAGGTTGAGGATTTTTAAAGAATTTTTGTTAAGTTTTCTATTTATCAATGCTTAAAAATTAGGACTTTTTCCAGTTGTTGATTTCTGTGCCCCAATTTTCAGCTAAATAGTCTATTCTTATTTTGATTCGATAAATTCTTCAAGGAAGTTTTCTATCTCTTTAAATTCTTCGATCAGCTGAGCATACATGGTGTGTTGCATTAAAGTTACAGATTAAATATGATATTTTTGAAAGATACCCCTTGTATGTAAGAATAACGTTTAGTTTTATAATAATTTGTTGTGTTGTATTTGAAACATGAAAAAGGAAAAATATTTTCTCTTCCATTGTGTCATTCAGATGAGCCAATTGTTCATTGTAGCATTGATGCAGTGAACAATTTGTTCAGGTTCCAGCAATTCACAACAGACTAATCATTTTGAATCCTACGGAACAGAGAAGAACTTTTCTATCCAACAGATTCCGTTTAGATAGAAATATTGAAAACAACCATTCTCTTCCTTTCAGATTAGCGAAATAAAGTAATTATACATCGCTTGTGAATTTCTTCATTACAAACACTTCTCCTATTTTACATAATAAAAGAAAAACAACACTGACCAATGTTCCTTTCCTTAAGTTCCTGTGAAACCAGTTTTCATAGTTAAAAAATCTCTAAAACTTATTATAAAATACGTACTGAAGTTGACTCATTTAGCTACAATTTTTTTCTGCTGGTTCGTATGTTTCTGTGCTGTGTTTTTCTTCATAGGTTTTAACAATACACCAACTTTCAATGTCATCTATCTTTTTCCAAGGTCACCCATCGTGTTCTTTTCCTTTTAGTACAAGATCTCATAATTTTACAATTGAAATATTTAGAGATAATTCTAAGTTCTATGCTAACAATTTATTTTCCCGCAATTCTTTCTCGTAAAACTTTCTTCTAGCTTATGGCTTCAAAAATTTCAATGCAATGTTAATTGTTATCTACTGTTTTTTTTAATCCCTCTTCTTTTATTGTCTTCGCTTCTTAATAATGTTTTTTTTTTTCTTTTTCTTTTAATCTTTAACTCCTTGTGTAACCCATTGTGTCTTAACGTATTTATTTCTTTGCTTGGGGTGAAATGATTAAAAAACATCGGTTCACAAGTTCTGAGGCCATAGCCAGTTTACTTTTTCACGGGCACAAAATCTTTATTATGAAATTTTTCAATTTTTTCCTGAGACGTGCTTGCACACCTACTGCAAGATTATCATAAGCGTCGTTGATCCATTAACTTGCTTCATTTGTGTTTTATCCATATTAATCATAGAGAGTAGTGTGTGTTGTATGGTTTTGTCAAAATTAATTAAAATCCTCATTTTTCCACAAAAAGTTATTAAGATGTGTGCACATACAAGCATAAAAACCTATGGTAACTTGAAAGACACATCTAAGATTTCTCTAACACTGTGAAAAAGATTGCGCTGTAATCTTTTACATCAATCAAAAACATTTTGGATAGCTTCAAAAAGCTTCATTCCTAACCCGTGTTCATGTCAAATAAACATGGTGGCGACATTCAGTGACCATTTTTTTCAATAGTCTGTTGTTTCGGGTATTCATGATTTAACCTTTTCTCTAATATTAACTTTAATTGTATATTCTGGAGCCGGCTTTACTGGAAATGGGTTGTGGAATGCATTGACATTGGTTTTTCTTGTTGACAATAAGTCAACGGATTTTCTTTCCACTTTGATAAATTGCCGCTGACAGTAAATCGTCAGTTTGTCTTCAAATTATCGCGATGAACTGCAGCCTTGAAAATAAACGAAATGAATAGAAATATATAGGAAGGAATATAATCCTAGTTCAGAAGATCACATTGTGAACCTTTTGTCTCAAGTTTTGTACTACTCTGCTCTTTATCTTTCACCTTCAAAAGTCAACCTTTTAAAGACTTAAACTTGAAACACTTAAGAAAGTTGATATTGTCAAATGTCAGGTATTTGTACAATCTTCTTTGATCTCAGTACAAGAACATATAGTTTCATATGTTTCAGATTTCTCTAGTGCTGTGAACCGTTGCGTATCGAATTATTATTTTCCATCTTTGTGTCGACATGCAATTTTCAGCGAGTTTTCATTTTGCACAGACGTTCACTGAGACTTTTTCTGGAATTTAATGATTTTTTTTAAAGTAACTTCAATATTTTAAGATTTTGATATTGAAGCTTAGTCGAGTTTGTAGAAGATTCCACAACCAAATATGTTTCTTATTTTTTGTTGGTTCCTCAAAAGACATAATACAACGAAATTTCAGCTACTGAAAATAAGCAAATGCCTAAAAACAATAGATAGCTACGTTTTTAAGGTGTACTTCTCAAATCGCCCGCCTCCTTGATCGTATCTATGTAACATTTAATAATCGATTTCTTCAATTATGGACTTAAAGAAATTGATCAAATATTAATCAAAATTAGTCAATTATAAAATAATGTTCACAAAACTATTTTCAAACAAAAAATGTTTCTGAATTGTATTTTAGATGTGAAAGAAATATTCCCAAACCATGCACAATACTGTTCGAAAAAATGGCTACAATGAAGTGGAATAAAACAAACGGCTGTTGCATTAGTTGTGTGTGTGTGTGTGTATGTGTGTGTGTATGTGAGTGTAAAAAATTCTTAGAATTAATCTGTAAAAAAAAGACAATATGTATATGTTTTCCTATTGTCTTTTTCCTTTATGTGTATGTTTGTGTGTGTGTGTAATTTTTAAGGTATCATATTTTTTTCAATAAAAGTATTTCAAATATGACTTTCGCCTTTTATGACAAAACCGTTTTCTAAACAACGATACGTCTTATACACTAGCGCGTCTTATATTTTGAAAAATACTGTATGCGCATGCCGAGCAAAACTTACATTTGAATTTAGGTAAGATTCAAATAAATTCAAAATTAATACAAACACAGAGCACAGTCAACGAAACAGGACGTACCACTGAATTTGCTTTCATCATATATATATATATATATATATATATATATATATATATATGTGGGGGGTGAGAGGAACTTTAATAATTTCCTTAGTTAAATATTTATAATTCTAGTATTTCTTGAAATTTTCTATCATAAATTAGGACTAAAATCTTAATAAATCTATCGGTCAATATTGTAAAATATGTGTTAGTATTGTAAATTTATCTTTTCATGTGGTAAACATTTTAGGTTGCTTTCCATTCATTGTTATCTGACTCATTCAAACTTAGCATGTACATGTTTACTACAAATAAACTAAACCTGATTCTGACAAAGAGATTGATTGCTACAAGAGAGGTTTTGACGAAAAATAAAAATGAAAACCTTCAAAGTATCAATAACATAAGATGATTTACTATTAAATTTAAACCGAAATTTTCTGAGTTTGATTATGACAGCACAAAAGATTTCTTAAAAGAATTCTCTCTCTAATACACACATTATATATGCAGATATTTACTAATCCAACATGTTTATCATTACTATACAAATACAATATTGTGCATACGTTACTATCACTACAAAGCTACGTTTCTAAATGGTCGCCCTCGAAATTGAGGTAGTTGTTCCACTATTACGCAAGCTTAGAAATACTATCCTCAAAGAATATGGCAACTGGAGCTATCTATTCACCTCTTCAAAAACAGTTTCATCTGTTTAGAGAAAGTTCCTTGAAAAATGACATTTGAGAGGTTCAAACAGTTCAAATCTATAGTAGCTAAGGACTATGCAATGGATACGTAAAATAACTCAATCATATAGTTGAAGCCATTGTTTTATTAGGTTGACTGTATGGGTGCGAAGCGGCCGTTGTCGTGGAGTAGGATAATATTTCTACGCAAAAGTCCCGATCTCTTTAGAGAAATGGCATCCTCTAGTTTGTCCATTGTTTCACAGTATCTAATAACGTTAATTGTTTTACTATACGGTATGAAGTCGACCTTTCATATGCCAAAACACCTTTCATATGTCAGAACACAATTGCCAACAATTTCTTCACTGAATGAAGATTTGTATAGCAATAATGTTCGTAGTAATATTCGATTAGTAAATGAATGCGTGTACTTCATTTAATGCACATCTAAAATACAAATCAATAACACCTATGAAAATACGTTATATTTAAGTCAGGCATAATTTTGTCAAGTGCCCAATAGAGAACTAGAGCAACAATAATCAATAAGGTCAGAAAGGCTGATAGATCTATTTATCGGGCCCACTGACCGCATTGAGTGTCAGCAAAAAGTCGGTCGAAAGATATAACGACCGAACTTTTTTTAATTTACTCTCTCTCTCTCTCTCTCTCTCTCTCTCTATATATATATATATATATATATATATATATATATATATATATATATATATATACTTCTATGCGTATGAATATTTCTATGTGCGTATATGTGTGTTTTGTATCTACGAGATCTGATGATGCCTAATACTTACAATAACATTCATTTTCCATTTTCACTTTCTCCTCAATACATAACATAAAATTGCAGACAGGTTTCCTGTTGGTATTTGTTTTGTATATATATATACATATTTATAAATCTTTTTCCCCCAATTCAACGGCCCCACTGCTCATTCCAACCCCACTTATCCATCGGTGAGTTAAGTAGGCAATGTGCACTTATCAGCACGATTACGATACATTAATGTTGTTGACTCTGACAACAATTCGGCTGAACGTCGCGTGTAAGACAGTCTAGTAGCCAGATACAAAGAGAGACGCTCACACATTGTCTTCCTTAAATGTCCACATCTTGCCATTAAAAGTCAACTTTAGAATGTTTTTAATTTTTGCATATAATATTGAACGATGCTCTAACAGTTGTTATCATGCTTGTTATTGTTTTTATTATTATTATTAGTAGTAGTAGTAGTAGTAGTAGTAGTAGTAGTAGTAGTAGTAGTAGTAGTAGTAGTTACTATTGTCAATTTCTGTTGGTCTAGAATTACTAAATTTAATTTATTAGTAGTCGTAGCAATATGAATTTTCTTGTTTGTCCCAAGAAGTCACGATATGTACAATGCCTTCATTATTTCAACGGAATTTACCCCATATGGTAATTTCATTACAACCACTAAAACTCAGATGTATGCCCGTTTCTTCACTATTCACAGATTTATTAAGAATTCCCTAAAAAAATGACATTCAATGAAAATAAATTAGAATTAAAGCGAAATTTCCAACAAGGCATAAGTTACGAATAACTTCATTATTTATTCATTTATGCATACAAATTGAACTTTTTTACATACAGACTAACCTCAAATGTACTTGCGACAGATTTAAGAAGAGCAAGAATATTTTTCATGCAAATTATTGTTTAAGGAAATTTTTCAAAATAAATTTTTCTCTCTTCTTCTGTTATCTCTCCTAAACCCTGTACCGCCATACATTTACTCAAGCTCACTAAGTATGTCTTTTTTCTGTTTCGCTTGCTTTCAGACTGCCTTGTGTGTATCAGATTTTCTACGCCTTCTTTCCTCATTATGTTCCCTAGAAACATCAACTGTCTCTTGCTGATGTTAAGTTTTGTTTTTGTTTCCATTGCTGAGATGTTCGGTCCATAGTATCCTAAGCATCCTTCTGTAGAGCCACATGTCTATTGCTTCACGTCTCATCTTTATCAGCAACGGCATTGTTCAGCACTCTCAGCCATACAAGAGGACGGATATCACGTAACAGTTTAGTATTCTTTTTTCATGTTCTTATAGAAATTTTTCTATTTCTTAGTACACTGATTAGCTTTTGGAATGCATCTTACCCTACTCCAATACACCTTCGAATTGCAGTGTCACACTTTCCGTCCTCTGTTAAAATTCCCAGATGTCCGCGCTTGTTTGATTTTGGTATCTCCGATTTGCAATTCGCACTTTGTTAACAACCATGCATTCTGTCTTTTTGTAGTTGTTGTTTAATCCTTTTTTCTTGGTTTACCTTCACCAACTTCTGTAGGAGTTTTTGTCATTTTCTTTCTGTCCCTGCTATCAACACTGTGCCATCTGCATATCTTATATTGTTAAAATTGTGGCCGCCAATAATGAATCCTGGTAGATCTTCTAGTTCTCTCAGAATCACCTTGGTGTATAGGTTGAACAAGTCCGGTGAGAAGACAAGTCCTTGTCTTACACCCCTTTCTATTCTTGTATATCTGCTTAAGTCTATATTACTATCCGAATGTATCCGGAAGCATAGGTTCTTGATTATTTTAATATCCTTCCCAAATATATAAAGATTGCTGAGCTGTTCCAATAGATCTTTGTGGCGTAATTTATCGAGCGCCTTTGCATAATCTATAAAATACAGGTAGGGAGCTTCGGCGTCTCTATTGCTCTTTAAAATCTATTAAATATGATTATTATTACAATGTATTTATTTTTCAGTTATGAATAATCCAAAAATATGTTCTGCAATAAGCCTTCTCGGTTTTGTTGTTATTGATGAGCATATTGTCATTATTGTTCACGTCTGATTTCTGTTGATTGTTGCCACTGAGAATGAATGATGGTAAATAGTTATATTTATACATTTGCAACGTCACACAGGATCTCTGCTGGCCGTTACCATGGAGATTGAGTGACAGCAAATTGTTATTTTTAATACATTTGCACTTTCACACGAGATCTCTGGTGGCCGTTGTCATGGAGATTGAGTGACCGCAAATTGTTATATTTTATTCAATTGCACTTTCACACCGGATATCAGGCAAAGATTTTCTTTAAATCTTAGATTGTGATCTATTTTTCCTTGGATGTGGTTGTCTACTTATAAAGTCTGATATTATTTTAAAATTGTTTTGATTGTGTTTTCATGTCCTTTCTATGTCTTTATACACAACCGCAATTCGTATATTAACTAAAATTCTAAGCTTGATGGAACCTACATTCGGTTGCTAACATATCATGGAGACAACATCCAACTAAATCTCAGCTCTATGGAGTCATCTTTGATATGTCTACAATCTTACGTGAACGCTGAATGTGCTTTTCAGCACAATTCTGGCGAGCAAAACAAGAAATTGCACGTGATAAACTACGATGGACACCTAGATATGAAGCAAGATGGGTTGGTCGACTCTGAACTACTTACATTGACTAGCTATGTTATGACGCAGAATACCACCCTAATGACCTTACGATCTTGATGCAGGACCGTGATAGTTGGAGTGATAGAATGTCCAAACCGAATAAACTGCCAATCCTCTTACCATGGATTAATCCATTGAGTGTATTGTTTTGTAAAAATTCTTCTCATATTCATACAATTTTCATCTAAATTCCTACATGTCTTATCAAAATATCTTCATAGGTCATTTTTATCAGTTTTTTAAAATTTCTTACTTCAGTTTTAATGTTGTTATCGTTTTGTTTTTGTTTTTTGCTTTTATTCAACTTTATTGTTTTAGCGTTGTTCTGACAAATTTTATATTGATTAGATTAATTCTTTTTAATTTTAGTCTTTATTGAGTTTGTAGGTCTTATTATGCACCTAATTTTATCAGAGTTGTTTTGATGTTATGTTTCTTTTTACGGATTTTCTCAGTTCTCCTCTATGAGTCTATTATGAAATAATTTGGATGTTGGAGGAGTTTCAAAATATTCCCAATGTATTTCTTTTAATCATGTAAATATTGATGGCTACACATTCTAAGTGTTCTTAAGTAAAAATCTGTTCTTATTC
The DNA here is from genome assembly GCA_903632075.3 of Acanthosepion pharaonis. NCBI lineage: Eukaryota > Metazoa > Mollusca > Cephalopoda > Sepiida > Sepiidae > Acanthosepion > Acanthosepion pharaonis. The sequence continues at coordinate 588,470 of CAHIKZ030004353.1, read as the reverse complement.
CGGATCTGTGAGTAGAATTTTATGTGATCATTTCTGTTGGTGGATTTTCTATAGACATTTATTTTTAGAAAATTATACATAATACTACAGTTTGTTTCTGTTTCATAAGAACATTTGATTGCATGTTCAATATTTTAAAGTTTTTTAATAATATCAGGTAATATTGTTTTGTAGATATATATTAATAAAGCATCATCGTCAATATATCGGAAATTTGTTTTGTCTTTAAGTAAAATATTTGGGAAATGATCAGTTTCTACTCAGTGATAAAAATGTCTTTCGTTTGTAGCTTTTTTCTTTCACAAAGACCAAATTTGTAATTTTTTAAACATTTTTTCGATATAAATACTTACGATTCATTTTTCTAGGCTGCAGTGATAGAGATATTGCTTCTTTTTCTGATTGAGTTTACCTATTTCTTTAACTTTTTGTCGTCAACAATATTTATGTTTTAAATTCTTTTGAAATGTTTCTTTTCGTATTTTGTTTCCTTCTTATGTTCTTCACTCTTCAGTCGTATATTCTTTGATCAATTCTTTTACACTTACAGGCGGATTACATTGTTCTTTCTTTATTTTCTGTTGAGTATAATTTGCAAAGTTCATTATAATTGAGTGAAGACAATGTTTCATAGTTAAAGGTTCTCTTGCTGTTCTTTTTTCTCACTATATATAGCATGTTTGTATATTTAGTATAGTTTGTAAATTGTCAATCATTTCCTAGTCTGCCGATGTAGCATTTAATTCTTTTGTCTAGTATTGAATATCTCACATTTGTTACTGTCTATAATATTAACTTTCTAATTCTACATAGACTGAGCAATGAATTTTACCAGTTTCAGTAATCTTGGCCTTTTAAATGGCTTCAAGGAACTAGGTTATCTGTTTTTTCTATACTAATTCTCACTGTGTTCTTTCTTCAAATCAATTAAACTTCCTTCGGTTATCGATGACCATTTGGTTCTGAAAGCTTGTCGTAGTCATATAAAGCTTGTAGAATGTTATATTTTATCCGCTAATTTTCTTATAAAGATTTTCCACATCGACAGTGGGCTTGTCATTAGATTATAATCGTGTTTTTTCTTAATCCACTCCTTCAGAAAGAGCTGCACAGTATTCTAAAGCCCAGAAACCAGTCCTAATTTCTGAGAACAATTATTATTCAATTATTATATTTACATTAATTTATTCAGCATACTGTCCTCATGTTGGTTGTTATTGTAACAACGTTTAAACCATTTTTAAGGATCTGTCGTATTTTGTAACCTTCTGGAAATTTCAGACTTTATTTATTATTCATTCTGTTGTCTATGTCAGAGGATATCTCGAACCAGTTAATTCTTTCTTTCTAATTCGTCTGTATGATGAAAATGAAGCAGGGCCTATGACTTCATTGCTTCAACCACATAGGGAACTCATGTCTATCTCTAGTAAGTTCCATGCTTCGATAAATAGTGAAACTTCATATGCCCCAGTTTAATGAAAAGAAAAAAGAATCATCAAAATTCCGTTTTGTCTAAGAAGTATTAACTGATACTAGAGGTTATCGAGTATGAATAGCGGAACAAGAACAGCCTAACCACCGTTGTGAATTCAATAAAGGATTTGATTCAAACTTCCCAGGTTACTAAATATGACAGATACATAGAAAATGTCAGGGGGTACAATGACTAAAACATCTTGAATATAATCACCAAAAAAAGGACACCAGTTAGAATAGATTCATCCATAGTTAATCTTAAACCTATATCCATATTCAATCTAATTCTTTTCAATTGGTTATCCTTTTGAGAAATATATATATATATATATATATATATATATATATATATAGATAGAGAGAGAGAGAGAGAGAGAGGAGGGAGAGAGAGAAAGTGAGAGAGAGAGCAATGCCTCTTCCCTCTTCTATTGCTAAGAAGACATTTCATTTTTTTAGTTTTACCAACCCTCCCCCACTTACTTTTGTTTTTTCTCTATCACTGTATGTTAGTGACAAGTATTAAGTTGTGTACAACGGTACATGAAACAATTTAAAAAGTTGCAGTTATTTATCTCTTAATGATAAATTTTCACTTTGACAAAGTTAAACATTTACAGTTAGAAATGTGTTTTTCACCTGACCAGAAAGTAGCGAAAATAAATAATACAAAGGTACCAAGATTTGGTAAATCAGAGAAAAGTATAAAGTAGCAGCTCAGGTTGTTCTTTTTGGGTTTGATACGCTCGGAATCATTTTGCTTCGCAAGTCATCTTTTCTATACCAGACATCATTAAGAGTGTGCAGGTGGCATCGTTGCCTGGAACAGCTAATATTCTAAAGAAAGTGTTATCTATCTAAATTGTGCGTAGGAGCTGAGATACAACTATCATTACCTGGATGACATATCTAAGAGTGGAACAGATAATAATAATAATAATAATAATAATAATAATAATAATAATAATAAATATTCTTAATTTCCTGTGTAAATTACGTGCATTTTGCATTTGACACTGACAGAAATGGTTTATTCAATAGTATCAGTGATATAACTATATAAAGTATGTTGGGTGGAAGTGTAGAAACCACTGGAAATAATAAAGCATACTTAACAAAATAAATGCATTAAGAATCTCTTCTATTTCGATCAATCATTAAGTTTAAAGTTAATTTAAAACTGTCCAAATAAATGAAGAGGTGAAATTTATCTGCAAACTCTCTCTTACCGATTAAAACTGATCAACAGATTTTAGCATTTCATTTTAAATGAAATTCCCAAAAAGGTAAAATTATTTTATGAATAAATGAATTTCACCTAACTTTACGAAATTCCACTATATTCTCTTTTTTATTTGGTCAGTGGCACAAGGAAATATTATGCGATCATCGAATGCTTGTTTTAGCTGTGTCTTTTGCAAAAAATTCTGCTTACTCATTAAACGGTGGCCACCTAAGACGAATTTATATGTCATGTTAGGAAACACCCTCTTCACATCTATTTGTACACACCAGCAGTATCTGGTGGCTTTTAATGAAGATCAACTCTCTTCAGTATTCTCGTTGTCAATATTCAATACTGTCATCCCGATAGTTTCGAATTTCCTTGGAATTTCTAGTACTTATAAGAATTTTGTAACACTCTCTAGGACTGTTCCAAGTTTTCCACTAATGCTAAGCACAACTGACACTTTCACATGCCACACCTTTTTTATCTTTTCTCTAGAAATGTCACGTTTTTAAATTATTTGTTGCACGGAATATCGCAGTTCCAGTACACAATAATATTCTGGAATTTCGACCTTCACTGATACATGTTGATTAGGATAAGGATATCTAGTTTTTTGGCATAAATTAAATTTTACATTTTCTCGCACTGCTATTGCTTTTCGTATCTAAAAATCCAAATCGTTTCTATACTTCCAAATGGATCTCAATTTTTGTATGACTTCTGAGTTAATTTTCTGCATTTGTTAATACAACTGATGCTTTCATCTCTCTCATTTATTGTTCAGATATGTCATACTAGTTGGGTGTCCTCTGCACAACTCTGGCTATTTATGCAATCTTTTCATTTCTTTCTCGAATGCTTGTAATTTTTTTTATTTCAATGTTGGATTCTCGTTTAAACCAGGCTGTGTCCTCTTGTCATTTCTACTGTAATACTACTATTAGAATCAATCTTCCAGTACTCTGTATTTTGTAGTCTTCAAAATCTATCAACATTATTTCTAACATGTAAGACTTTGTTGATTAATCTCTTAATTCTCCCATCCAGATGTCGGTTTCCATTTCAGTTAAGAAAAAGCCTAGAGTAATTATATCCATATATTTAATATTGGGACAAGGTGTTTTACGTTCAGTCACATTTCTAAAATCTCTTTTATCTTTCTGACATATTCTCTCCATATTTTTCTTTCAAGAGTTTCTGTTTAATCAAATTTATTCCAATAATTTTCAATCATTTCTGATCTTTTCCGTTTCCTGTCCAAAAGACTTCATTGCTGAGTATATTATGCATCAACAATATTATCAATATTACATATTTCTCCACTTTGAATTTTATTCCAATGACATGTCGATGGATTATGATTGCACATAGTTTCCACCAGTTTCGGTTTTATAAATAATTTCAGGTTTCCCACATTTATCAAATGACTTAATATTTGTAGTAAGTTACGAAATTTATATCTTCATGATGAAAGCAGCAGTAACATTAAAATTTAACAGGCATAAACTATCATTTCGAAAAATGCCATTTTAATTTCTTCCTTACATTGGTTATATATTTTACCAGATGTAATTTTGAACGCATTTAAAGATTCTATAAGCCCGGTTTGGTAGAATATGTCATTAGCATGTTGGCTAACATATTCTTTCTTGTTTTTATTCTTTCTCAATACTTTCCATCTCTAAATAATAACTCATTAGTTTCTCTCCTTGTTTTTCTACATCTTTTTATGCTCGTCAAGTAGAAGTTCATGACGAATTAGATTTCCTCACCAAAGTTTCCTATACTACTTTTCTGCATCAACAGACGCAAACATGTTAAAGGCCTGTGTTTACAAATGTTACATTTGCAATATACTTGTCTTTCCTATTTTTTGTCTATTTGGTATTTCTTGCTTCCATTAACTCCTTCATGTATAGAACTTCATATTTTATAATGAATCCCAGTTTGCAATTTTTCTTCAAGTTTTTGTAGGATATATAGATTTATTTTTAGTTTATGTCCGTCTTCGCCTACATGTAGCACATTTTTAGATTCTTCGATCATTCCACATTTCTATTCCAATATTGATAACCAGACCCTCCAAAAATGCAGGTTTATTCCCTTTCAGTTTCCCTGCCTTTTTTCCTTCACTTGATGCCACAATTTACTTTTGTTAATCTGGGAAACTTATTTTATCTATATTGCTTAATTCAAGTACCAATATTTTTTTCAGCTTTAACTAAAATCTTTGGAATTTTCTATTACAGTAGTTAACCTGCTTTTATTTCTTTGAATCTTTCATCTTTCATCTTATTTTGATGTCTTTTTTCGTTTTCTTTTTTACAGTAAGGTTCACCCTTTACAAGGTCCGTTTGTATGTTTAGGGGTAGAAGATAACGGTTAACGCTAGCCTTGATCAGGTTAAGATTGTAGTTATCGGAGAAATATCCTGTTGGCAGTCGGTTCCACAATACAATGGTTCGCGAGAAGAAGCTAATCGAGTGGAACTTACTCTTCATCGGAGGGAATGTGGGTGGCTTGCTACTATGTAAGTGTCATGGCGTGTTTTTGCTGTGAAGGTTTGACTTGGTGGGACCAGTAAATGTAGATCATCAGAGCACATCCCGCCTGTGGGAAAGAGGTTGGAGGGTAGGAAATATTTCTTCACCTACAAGGGTTCGGAGACGCTTCTGAACTCTATCAAGGCTGAAGAGAGAAGTCAGGGAAGCTCCCACCCAAATATTTACTCCATTTTTGGCCTGATCTGGCTCTTGTAAATTTAGATGATAGCAGGAAGAGTCGGGTACTTAATGGAGCGGTACAGAAAGCCGACTATTTTATCTGCATCCTTAGCAATGAATCGTACGAGTTTCACTTGAGGTCGGGTGTGAGTTTGAGGCCTAGCAGCCTTTCAAGGAACGGTGCTTCACCAAGAGGATCTCCGTTCATCCTGATTGGTAATAATTCGAGGTCAGATCGACGATGATGGAATGCATCTAGTTTGGTCTTCGAGGCATTGAATGTAACCAGTCATTTTTTACTCCATTGGGTAGTTTGTACAAGATAGGAAGAGAGACCAGTCGCCAATCTCTGACCCGTATATAGCCGTATCATCGGCATAGATGTTTACAAATAATCTGAATATATTCTTAGGCAGATCATTTATATAGATCAAAAAGAGGGTTGGTTCGGAGAGAGACCGCTGGGGGGTCGCCTCGTTGACCTCTAGGGCTCAGGAGGTCTGGCCTTTTATAACTGCCTTCAGGAACCTACCTGTTACGAAGGACTTTATGATCGAGAAGGCCCCCTCTAGTTATTTAATAACTGGAGAGCTTGTGTAGTAAGCCTTTGTCAAAAGGTCTTTCAGATATCTTGTCGAAGGGCTTCTCCTTCAAACAGCTGTTGAATAACTTTGCTAGGATTGGCGATAATTCCGGGTTTTTTTCCAGGATAATTCTTAAGGACAATCACTGGAATTTTAGCTGGACCAGAGGCTTTCTTATAGTCAAGTTCTTTTTTAAGTCTAAAGACTTCTCGTGCTGTGATGTTAATACTGGGATTGTACTCAATGAGACGTGGGAACGGGTCTCTTGTGACCTTTTTGCAAACACTAAATTTTTCAATAATTTTACACCTACAGATACTCATTCATTGGGGCATACATTTCTGTCATTTGCAATTGCACCACAGATATACAACGGCTGGAATTACTGTTATCAACAGGTGCCTGCTTAAGTGTTTTAATGCTTCTGTTTACTGTAGAAATTGTTTTAACTTTCTCCATTTTAGGTTTGATATTTTTCCTCGAAAATTGAATTTACTATCAACAAATTACAATATTTATCAGTTCCTTACAAAGAACATTATTTTCTTGTTCCACGTTTTTAATATTATCGTTCAACAGTCTTTTTGTTAGAATGATCGCTATTAATGTAACAGTAACACAATTTTATAATTTCTGATCTATCATTTTACTAGTTAGCCAACAATCGTACTCCAAACACCTGCCCCAAAAGTTATTAATTGTCACAGGAGACTGACCTAGTCCTTCTTGAACCTCCGTTGATCATGCCGCTCAAATCAGTTATCTGTAAACGTTGTAATAAGATTACACCAAATCTGAGAGACTAGGCTAACACTAAAATTGAGCGGTTTTCACAAAACTTTGAAGTTACAGTTTGCATAATTTGTTGCAAGATACTGTTTATGCCACAAAGAATGGTGGCCTGCTTGATAATTTTAAAAATAAAATTTAATGTAAGGTTCGACTAAACGCAACATAATCAATGCACCAGCAACTAACAAATAATACAACAGGATATTTACTGTAGCACATCTTAATTCACCAAAATAAAATATAGACTTGTTAATACGTCCAATCAATTAAGATCGTAAGCCATGATATCTATGACTTGTATAGCATCAGGTCATTTATTATTATTATTGTTATTTAAAAATATTTAAGATATTTTAATGTTGTGATTTTAAAGTTTCTTTCTTACTTTTCTTAATACATTGACACTGTATTTTACTTCAAACGCATCTTTATATCACTTTCAATTTCAGTATTTCTTTCCGATTCTTTCATTTCATTTTACCAACAGATTTCCATTTCCTCCTTTTTACCTTCTCCTATTTATTCTGGTGTCTTTCCTCCCTTCGTATTTGATTCACATTGTACTATTCTCTTTCTTCTTTGTATTTTCCTCATTTTGTTGTCTCCTAATTTCCGCATTTTTTAATTTTATTTCATGATATTCCCTCTTTATCCTTTCCGTTTTTCTTACATTTTTAATTTTTCATTTATTTTCCTATCGTCATGTTTTTATTATTATTATTTTTTTCTTTCTCTCTGCTTGCTTTTCTATTTTTTATTATACTTCATTCGTTTTCATTCTCTTTTTTAAATACTTCCTTTTTTCCAATTCTTTTCTTTTACCTTCTCTTTTCTTCTATTTATTTTTTTCTTTTTTGTTAGCTTTTCATTTTCTAACTCCTCTTTTTCATTTTTCTTTCTTCTTAACCGTCTTGACCTCACTTTCTCTATTTGTTCTCCTCATCTTTTCCCTGTTTTTTATTTACTTTATCAGCTTTTTTGATTCTTTTCATTTTACTCTATTTTATTTCATTTATTTCATTTATGTCTGTACTTGTTTTTCCCGCGCATCTTTTCCCGCCATTTTTTCTACTTTGCAATTATACGTCTAATTTTTTTACTCCGCTTTTCTCTTTATCCTCCACTTTATTAAGTAGTTCCTCTTCAAATTCAGATTACAATCTCAAACACATTCATTAAATTGAAAGTTTCTGTGAAGCGAGGCGACTCCTTATATTCGAGATAAGATAATTGCGCGCCATGTCTCTTCATCCATAAAGCGAGATATCACGTACCATGGACTGGCGTCTGAAAGTCCTTTCCAGTGGAGAGGAAGACAACCACAACAAATCTGAACGAGACAAAACGCAGGATAAAAACTGAAAGCTTACGAGAAAAAGAGATGAAGTTTTGACAAAATATATCTTTTCCTTCCTATTTGTTTTTATCTTTACTATATGTTACTTTTTCCTTTTCTTTACTTGTGTGTACGTATATATATATATATATATATATATATATATATAGGCGTTAGTACAATGGGGAAAATAAGTATTCAAAATACGCCGCAAAAACAGTTTATTGCATTATATACATATATATTTCATCTTTACCATTTTAATGATGAGGAACAATTTCATCACATGCATTTATATACAGTATAAAGATATATTTAAAAAGATCAAGCAAAAAGCATATTCAATATCCATTCATTAACGGAGCATAAATTAATACCACTGGAGAATATAAATTTCTAGTTGGTTAGATCTAGACAATTTTAGATTATCTTAGAACCTTCTAGTTAACATTCTTGGGATGATGGTACGATGCATCAGTTGACTACTAACCATTGTTGTAGTAGCAAACATAATTCCAAAAGCTAAGGAACATTCTACAGATTCAGAAATGCTGTAGACTTTATCAAGAAGTTACGGAGACATTGGTACAGGACTAAAATTTTATTCGAGCATTGCTGGCAAGGTGAAGTGGTTGGGAATTTCGTTTGACGGGGAACTGTCCCGATATTTTCGAAAGATTTTCAGCCGTGCTAGAAATCAGGTCGTAAGATTGGTAATTAATGATTACTCGCAGTTTGGTAGATCTTTGAATATCAGGTACAACAGGTAAACCTGTCAGTAACACACTGTGCTTACAATATAGCTTGCGGCCTTATAGAGCACGAAAAGTGTTATTGTTGTTATTATTGTCGTTGTTGTTGGTGGTGGTTTGAAAATGCCTGAAGTCGAGATGCCAGACCAGGATCGATAACATTGCATGCTCGTCTTTGGGTTTTGTCAAGAATCTCTAGATATATAGCCGGAGCAGCAGACCAGACATAATAGCAATATTCCATGCACGGGCGAATGGTAGATTTATAAACGTGCTATATAGATTGCCGTGCCAGACATTTTTCTCGTCAAGAAAATGTCTGGCACGGCACAGCGAACCAATCTTTTTAGCAGCAGAACAAGCGATTGATTCAACATAATCGCTCTACATCATGTAATTAAAAAACGTGAGATCAAGCGTAATTATTTGGTCTCCTGGAGGTTAGCATCAACCATCTTGATGGAGGGCTAAAATGGTTCCTTATGATAATTAAAGGGTAGCAGTTTCATTTTGGAAGCGTTTAAAAATTTACAAGCCATTCCTTGCTCCAGTTAACAAGTGATTGGAAGTCATTTTCAAGAACTATTGGATTTACTAGACAGGAGTAAATAGTTGTGTCATCAACATAAATACGTAGTTGGAAACTGATAACATCGAGCAGGTCGTTATTGAAGATAAGTAACAGCATAGGTCCAAGGATAGAGACCTGGGAGATCCCTGCATTAATGTGAAATGATCTAGAAGAGTGGCCGTTCAAGACATATTCCATTACTCTCAAATGCGATTTCTAAATAAACATATCTATATATTTATTTTTATGATTTAAAATATTCGTGTATATATGGATGTGACTGTGAATTTTTTCTCTGTGTCGATGAAAAGTTTGCATGTCTGCAAGATGTTTCTGGATGTAAAAAGATAATGTAGCACTATCTTTGCAATGACAAAAAGACTGTCTTTTCATGAGTGTCTTATTTGACAGGAGATTGAAACTAGGTACTAATTATTCCAATCACCCTCTACTTATGTGTGTGTAAGTATGTATTACTGACAAGAAATGTTCTTACAGCAATAGAAATAACTCCTCACAGGCAGATGCTCGTCGATTTCCATTTTTAAAAAGTAAATTAATACACATAATTGATCACTGTTAAAAGGACATTTGCTATGGGCCAAATCGAGAGAAAAGTTTAATCAAATACCAGAGTTCTGCAAATTCATTATCAATGAATTAAAAACAGATTTTTGGCTGTCGGATTCATATAAAATTCTTTTTTATTTTCATTAATTTCGACAATTAATCCCATTTATTTCGTTATCCTTTAAATGTAAGTGTAATTCAAGCCCAAAATAAAATTAGTAAATTTTATACCATGTATTTCGTATTTTTATATCTTTGATTATATATATATATATATATATATATATATATATATATATATATGTGTGTGTGTGTGTGTGTGTGTGTGTGTGTGTGTGTGTATTAATATATATGTGTGTGTATGTGTGTTTGTGTACAGCTAAACCAAATAGCCAAAATTTAATAACAGATAGTAACAGTTGAAATTTCTGGGACGCATAATGAGGAAAGAGGGTTTGGCGAATGTGATACTTACAGGACATATTGAGGCCAAGAGGGAAACAGAGAATGGCCTACTTAACGAGTTTATATTAATTGATGGCAGAACTCGGACAGGGAGCTATAGTAAAGGTGAAAATATTCATTCAATCTATGACAGAGAGGAAGTTGTGGAGAATCATTATCACCAATGTTCTGGACAGACATGGTATATAAATGAAGAAACCAATGTATTAGTTTCCTCCAAGGGCATCCATGTATTCTATTAATTTGTAACCACATTTGATTAATATGCAGTCACCACAGACTTTCTCTATCTCTCTCTCTTTCTCTTTCTCTCCTCCCCTCCCCTATATATGAATGGGTACTTCGAACAAGAAAAGTTTTTTAAAATTTCTAATGTTTTGTCATTTTATCAAGTTTTAGAAAGTGGGTTGATCCGAGAAGTTTTTCAGCAACTCTTCATATATTTAACTGATGCAAGTTATATGATATCAGTTCTACGGATGAAATATGTTCATCCTACACTTCCTGTATATGGCCAATGGGATTAGGTTTTGTCGCTAAGGCAATATGGTGAATATATGTTACTGAAAATGTTTAATACAATTTGTGTCTTGTGGAGGGCCACATTAACCTACTGAAAGATAGTTGCTATGATTGAGTGCGCCAGATCTTCAATGATGTTAAGGTACTAATTTACACACAAAAGTCAAAACTCAATGGTTTTAAGAAAAATGATGACAAAATTATCACATTGCCTCAGCTGGTTACTTGTTTTCCCAAAGTGAATCCTGGTATTATCATCGCTGTGCCAGGATAACTATCGTCCATATTAGGAGAAACGGAAAGACATCTCCTATTGATATAAACTTTACTAGCTTATATACTATAGCTTCTGTTACGAGACACTAGTTGTCATTCTTGCCACGTACCGTAGGTCATAATGACTTGGCTCATAAGTATTTCACATTGTCATCAGACCTTGTCAGTTGAAAAGTTTCAGTCGCATGACTTCAAATATATTTGCAACAAACAGCCGGATGCAGTTTCTATCCGGTTTGGCAACTTTACAATATATTTTTTTCTTCAGGCTTCTTCATTGTTTGTAATTTAACCTCAATGAGAAATAAATTACACCGCACATTTATTTCTTCACACTTGCATTTCACAACTTTATATCTTTTCAACTTTCAATCTAAGACTCATTAAAAATCATCTTCAAAAGGAATTGTTAACACTAAAATGTGCAACATTTTTTAACTTTACAAACAGGATGATAAAACCATGATGCATGTCAATTAAAGTGACTTCAATGGGAAATACAATACTAAGTTCCAAAAAAGCTTCATCCTGCCAAGTTGCAAAGCTGTCAATATTTTTCTTTCTGTATTGGATTTTGTTTTCTTTTTTACAAATGGGAATATGACTTTGGAATTTCACATTCCTTGTAAAATTCTATTTTGGTAAATTGCAAGAAGTTCACTTAGCCTCTTAACAATGCTTCCCGTTAGTGTCAAAGACGACTTCCGGCATCCTGTTGCAATTTTATGTATAGTATCTGAGCAATAATCTTACGTAAGGATATTTTTCCTTTTGACAACTATTCCACACTTACGGCGTGAATATGATGACCGAAGCCTTCTACAGATTAATGCCAATGATTGTTTCTCTACTTAGAACCACAGTTCAATCTTCTTGAAGCTCCACAGTGGTGTTTTGAAACCGAATCTTGCGCTTACGAATCTCATGACCACCTATCGCATTTTAATATATAATTACATGTTTTCTGTAAATTCTTTGACTTGCCACCTTCTCTCAGTATTACCGTCAATGTTATCAGTTGGGTATGTCAAGTAACACTGCATTCAAAACAAATGTACCTTGGTTAATTTATATTTATTAAGAATAGATGTGCACAATAATCTTAATTTTAATTTTGCATTGTATAACGCCTAACAAGTCTAAGGAACAGAGATTTTTAAACTTTTTATCAAATTTCTCTTGACTTGTCCCACTGTTTGTTCAAATCTTGCTACTGATAAATTCTGCAGCACTTAATGGTCAAAGTAATTTGGAAAATAACCTAAACTCATATTTTGATATTTGCTAGATTTTGACAAGAATGCAGTTGCTTCATAACGGTCTTCAACTGGTACAGTTTTCTAATTGGCAAAGCTGCAACGGAGACTCTTCAGGTTTCCATCGGTTCCTATTTTATATCATACACACTAACCTTTATAAATGACATTCTTTACAATTGTAACGCCCATGAAAGCAGTTCATTTTGACGCGCAATGTCCGTTTTGGACTTCTATTTCCGATGCATAATTCATGATCGCATTCATTGCAATCGCCATTGGATCTTTTTCCATGCATGGAGGATACTAACGCCTGTTGAAATCCTCACAGTATTTAGTATTATTAAAGTTATCGCTAACATTTTTGTCGAGATTTACAAACTCTACGTTTCGTTCAATTTCGCAAACCAATAAAAGAAATTTGAATAAGCTGATTTGTTTGGAAAATACTTTGACAAAAACCTTACTTCGTGATTTAATAATTAATTTAATTTAATTTAATTTTATAGATAAATATAAATATTTTTTAAGAAAATTTCTTTTTTTCCTTTTTAACACCGAAGAATAAATTCTTAGGATTTCTTACTCTTGACTATGCAACATACAACTGGCCATGCGTAAATATTTCTTTCTGGGGCCAAATTCAAACATTTTGAAACGTTTGGCCTTGTGATTCGTTTATAGTTGGAAATGTAAAATGGATTTTTGTATATAAAAACTTAAAGAAAAGATATGCAAAAAAAACAATATTGCATTTTTATTAAATAGGTATTTATTTTAATCAATAAATTGTTTTTAAAATAGTGGGAATATTTTGTATATTAAATAATAAAAATTTAATTTTTCAAAAAAATGAATGAAAATTTATTGTACTAAGTTACGCACCTTAGTAAAAAAAAAAAGCAACTGTACTTTGTAACCCCCTTGACTTTTTGCACTTCTCCCCAAAATTTGGTTTCGATTGGGCAATGTATGGCTATTTTAAAGGGTGTGACGGACGGACAGACTAAAGGAAGACAGACTTTTATATATAGATAAATTTGAATATGTGAAAGCAGATATAACAACTTTAGATCTTGAAAATGATTAGAAGTATGGTTGAAAGCGTTTGATTACAAATTTTATCGACTATCATTATACCTAAATAAGCATCGTCTTGTATGTATACAAGATACCTTAACTAAAAAAAGTAAATGAATCGTTTTTAATAAAACTTTTAACACAGGTACGCACGCATGAACGCACGTGCGAGTACATATGCAGTGTGATAGGTCCTGACTTGGCATCTTGACTACATTCACTTTCTCACAGATGTGCCTTCCCTCTGTCTTTTCTACAAATATTTTCATGGCAACTGCTCCGACGAGCTACTTTCACTGGTGCCCCAAGTGCATGAATTTAAGCGTGCTACTAGGTTGGCATCTCGGACCCATCCTTTCACTGTCGAAATGATTAAATGTAGCCGCCGCTTCTACTCCAACAGCTTCTTCTCTAGCACTTCCCGACAGTGGAGGTCCTTCCTCTTATTTGCTTCCCTGGTAGCTATAATCTTCAAATAATCAGATGTAATGTCAATCGGCATCTTCTGATGCCCTGATCTTGATTCCCAATCCTTTTCTTTATCCTTTCCTCAGACACCCCACTTTACTCTTACTCTGACTCTCTGTAACCCCTTGCATGCTAGTGACACTCCCCCCTTGCTTGGGGTGAAATGCTTAAAAAATATATGCGCATATATATATATATATATATATATATATATATATATATATATATAGGCACAAGGATCTATGGAAATAGCAACACTAGCAATCGCTCTAAGTAAAAAGAGGTCATCATGGATTTGAAAACAAACCAGGATAAGGGATATCATAGAACTGATTAAGCAAACTGAGAAAAACAGAGGTTGGCGTATTTCATATCAAAAAGAAAGGATAACAGGCAGATTAAGAGGTTCGTTGAATAATCGGCAAAGAAGAAAACCAGATAGCTAATAGCGAGATGAGGTGTGTTTTCTAAAATATGGCAGAGATTAGCACAATCGCAGTTTTCAAGGAAGGAGTTACTAAAGGCATGATGATATGAATGCACGTGCTTAACAATCGTAGCAATCCATAAAACTTAATTGATGGTAACTTGCTATACTGCAAGTTGAAAATTTTACCTTCAAGAAATTTGTTTGATCAAAAAATCATTTCATATCTACGAGGAGCATTCTAAAAAATTTGAAACTTTTTCAGGAGAGGCATTTATTAATTTGAAAGAAGTACAAAACTAATTGATTTCAAAGTAAGATCCTTTGATTTCAACACACTTGCGGCGCTCCAGCCACTTTGTGAAGGCCCCATGGCAGCCATCCAAAGTGAATGTGTCCAGGGCCACTGTCACAACGTCTTTCTTCAAAATGTCTTCAAAACGACTACCTCTGAGGTTCATTTTCAACTTGGGGAACAACCTAAAGACCGATGGAACAAGGTTTTTGCTGTATGGAGAGAGATGAATAGTATTTTTTATGTCCATCTCTGTCAACATAAAACTTTATTACATAGCGAGCTTCCAAATTGTCTTTACGTCCCAACTGCATTCTACAAACTAGTCGACTATAATAAGTAGTGTTTAGTAGGGTGTGTTCAAAGAGCTATTACAGCCGTCTCTTTCAATCATGAATAACAAAATTTTTCAGGTCAGCTTATCAGATATAAAATAATGATATACAATAATCTAGAATAATTATAAATGTCTCTCCTAAAATAGTCTCAAAAATTCTGGAATGTCCTTTGTATGTTTGAAGTAAAAGTCGCTCAACATTTAAATCTCTGTTTCAGAGCCTCACCGACCATGGTCGTTGCTTCAGAATACAATATGAACTGGAAACACATTATTGTTCCGTCCCCATGCGACATTTGTCATTCATGTATATTTAAATTGCAAGTATCTGCGTTCGTCTACATGCACATTTGTTGAGAACTGTTTCGTGTAATCATTTTCCACTTTAAAATATAAGATTATTTCAATGTCGACACCTTTAGATTTTCCCGAAACGATCTTTCTGAATTCCATCGTCTACATTACTGGTTCTCTTATGCATCACATTCCGCCTCGCATGTGTGATCGCCTTCATGCACGTTTTTTCTTATTTACTCAACAATAATATCATATTTCTACCTATGTTTCTATTAAACGACAGTCGATGCATTTGCGCTCATATCGAAATGCCTGCACAATTTCCGATATTCGTATGTTCTTCTCTTTCTGATGTACTATCGCCATTTTATTCTATTTTTTTTCCTCTTTGCAATTTGTGCCAGTGTCAATTATTATCAGATAAAGTCAAATAATATTTTACCATCTACTTATATGAAGGAAAACTAATGTTTTGCAGTTTCCTGCAAAGAACCACGGTGGTTAATAACTATCTTACACCCAAATATTGATTTTCGTGAACAAAAATCAGAAGACAAAGTTGAAGTTCACATCTGTTTATGCAAACAGTGTACCAGTGATTACATTTTTATTTCTTTCATATCTTTATAAATATTATTCACTCAGGTTTTTTAGTACTTTTTGTGCACATTTATCCGGTATGAAGTTTCGTTTGCCGGCATTATAGGTTCTTGATGAGTATTCTCAATGACGAAAAGGAAATGATACCGTATACCACTATAGAACTCTAATTTCTGATTGGTACCATTTAATGGAGATGTGTGTTGTGGTATAATGGATATCGGCTCGGAATGACGAATCAGAGAGCCGCATTTCGAATTCCAGTCGAGTTCATTACGTTAAGTTACGCGCAAATGTCTTTGGAAACGGTATGAATCCACCTCTCCTCCTTCCAGTAAGATAGACTGGGCTCTATCGCCTAGGCTAGTAACTGGTCTACCGAAGAAAGAAATGACAACCACTGCGGGAAAATCTTGAGAGACTTGATCGCTCAAGCGTGTATCACGTATGACACTTAACTGACTGGCTGAGCATTTACTGTTATGAACTTAAATCATCATTGTTAAAAATATCAAATGAATTATCCTGCCAGTGAATAAGCTTGATCAAACGTTTTTCAAACAAAAGTCTAATTAATTACAGTTATAAGTTGAGGCAATATTTAGTGAGAATATTTTTCTTTTAAAAACGTGTCATCAAATTCAAGTATCCTATCTTTCCTTATTTATAAACTACTCTTTGAATTCGTTCTGCAATTAATACAGTATGTTTTGTATTTTTGATAACTTTTTAGTATCATCGACAGGCAAATTATGATTAAAACTTATTCAAACTGAAAAAAAAAATCTGCCGAATACTTATGACTGTTACACATTGATCTAAACCTATCATGAGTCTAATTTTTAAGTCTCACATTTCAAACGCTGTTTTAGAAGAGTTTATTGACATAAAAAACCTTGCCCGAATATATTTTATGAACACGTATAAATGTGCAAAGATCCATAAATACTTCGCAGTGCGTTCATAGACTGCTGAGCAGATTAAACACGCCATCTCAACATTTCGTTGAACAGACAAACATAGGAAAGTCAAGAGAAATGACTAAGTTTTAACAAGTGTATATATAAAAAATAATTCTAATCAGTCCCATATTGGTGTGCATAAAGGAATGAATGTCTCATTAGATGTAATAAAGCAATTTGATAAATATATCTACATTCACAGAAACATGATACTTAAGGTTTAAAATGGATTTTTAAAAATGAAAAAATTTTCTTGAAGCTTTTATTCTAGTTTCAATTTCAAGCTAATAGGTTAAATTAAATATTTCCAATGTTACCTTTGCTCTATTTCAAAACAAATTTAAATTGACTGGAAGGAATTTTTGTTTTGAAATCGTAAGAAATCGCTGCTTTTAGAGCCATTTTAAGCATCTGACATCATAATGTTATTCTCTTTTATTAAAAAATCTTTCCAAAATGAAATGTGCTTTTCTGAAACTTTATTTGAGGAATATTAGCTGATTTAAAGTTTAATTAAACTGGGCAATTATCTGATATTTGCAAGAATTTCCAAATCAATGTGTTTTTGACGGCAAAAAGACGTTAAAATTTTCAATACTAATATTTGGTTCCCTCGCTGACGCACAAAAATACGTGATTTTTAACCAAATTTTCGAACGTTCTAAAAAGGATTCAAACATATATTTTAATAATCAAGAAATCCTTTGGTCGTTCTTCTTAATAATAACATAAATATTTTGACAATAAAACTTTGTTTTTATTAAGTTTGTGGTATTTTTCATCTTGATTTGCTCATTTTTAGCGAATCTTTGGAGATACCTAGATAAATGGACACACGAGCCCAGCAACAGATGCAAACCCACAAATATTGCTTATCCTTGCGATAAAACTTAGAATATGACTTGATCACAAGCGTAATTCCAGTAACTATATTTAACAGAAGTTTGTACTTTTTATGCAGTGGCGTACCACTGAATGCACGTGCCGCCAGTGGCGATCATAGAATTTGTCCCAATCTCTTAACGGCATTCCAAAACTGGACATCTACTTCATTAAAATAGCATACTACTTTATTATAATAATTCACCTAAATCTTACTCTCCAAAACTTGCCACTCAGAACGGATTGCCCTTTCTGTCCCCCTCGAAATTTGCCAAGGCTTTTATGTATATTTTGTTACCGTAATAAGCGTGCTTGACGGTATATAAAAGGCTGTCTACCAAAGGCTATGATTTTACCTCAGACGGTTACTTCTACCTAGCCAGACTCCATAAAAGTAGTGTTTACTTAAATGACATTATTATTATTATTATTATTAGTAGTAGTAGTAGTAGTAGTAGTAGTAGTAGTAGTAGTGTAAAAGGGATTATTATCGTAACTAAGTAACGGCAATATTCATCGCTCCCAGCTGTTCTTTAATTATACAAAGACAAAATCAAAGTATACAGCAAATGGGCTCCTCTATGGCTGATGATGAAAACTTATTGATAACGAACTGAAATCAATAATTTTGAATGGAAATCTAGTTTCTCTAAAAAGACCGTCTTTGCTGCAATCTTTTTTATTTTAATAATTGTCTGACACTTTCCGTGTTACTTGTATTTATTACTTTGTGCTTATCGCATACTTATAGGGGCAGACTAGGTGCCTTAGCCTTGATAGAGAAACCTGTTTAGAAGAAAAACAATTCAAATTCTCTAAATAATAGGGCAAATTTAGTAGAACAATCAGATGGAAAACTCTGAATTCCCCCCTCCCGTAAATAATATGGCAAACTGGACTCTTCATCATTAGTAGATCAACCAGTCTAGAAAAAGGACTACTCTAAATTAAAAGCCTCTGAAAATAACAGTACATACTGTGTTCTTTTGCCTTAGTCGGATAACCAGTCGAGGATAAAGAAAACCCTGAATTCAAACAGCCATGAATAATAATAGGACACACTAGATTTCATTAAACTTGGTAGAGCAACCGGTCTAGAAGAAGGACAACTCTAAATGCAAAATCTGCTTAAAGGGGAATGGACTCCGTCAGACTATTTTGTTCTAGACTACATGCACTTCTGCCACAACTACAGTTATGTAGTACAACTACAATGCTAAAGGATTTCGGGACTGGTGATCATGAAAACATTCAAAAGAACTCGAAAGTCAGTACGATAAACTATCCTTCTTCTCATAAGGAAACCAAATATGTTTATCATGTAATATGGAATCTTTAACATCGTTGCTACCACTGAGCTACATCTGCATTAGGATGAGAGATATAGTTGGCGTCAAGTTAATGGTAACAAGCTACTGCCGATCCCTTCACGGTCATTGTGGCGTCCAATTCAATTTTCTATCATTTAGCTTCTCACACCCTCAGCTTGTTGTGACTGTTGTAATTAGAAACAAAGAGACAATCGCACGCAGATGATATACTTGAAGAGATTAAACTCCCCAATCAGCGCGTCTGAAGTAGCAAAATGCACTTCGATGAACCGGGAAAATATTTTTTACATCCGGTGCGAACAGTATCTTTAGAGATCGTGTTTCAAATGACAATTTCTGTTGTGCCAGTCTGCAACTCAGGCATTGACACTTAAAAAAACAAAATGAAATTGCCCTCAGAAAGACTCTTCCGCATTCAAAACTATGACTCTAGCTTCGTACCAAACAAAACGTTAGGATTCTGGCTGAGGATGAAAGATTTCACTGAGGGTCGGGGTTTTGAAGAAAATAATTAAACCAGTCGCCAAAGCCCGTCATAAAATTCAATCTTAAGCCAAGAGGAAAAAAAGAAAAAGAAAAGAAAACGATATGAAGTGAAAGTTAAAGAATAAAGAAAGTAAACCAAGTTATTTATTTGCTGGATGAATACACGGCAAAATGTAAACCCCGATAAGGAAAGAAACGAAAAGAATGGACGAACAAAGTTACTTGCGATGTTTGGAAGAAAAAATACAGAGAAAGAAATACGCATAATATGAAAAAACAAGAATGACAAAAGAAAAAGAAAGGAAAAAGCAAGGGAATTCAAGGATCGGTCACAGACAACCCATTTTTTTTTTTAACGAAAGTCTCGTTCGAGGGTTTACATCAAATTTGTATCAAAGAATATTTCCAGTCATTTGTCTGTAAAATAATCTCGGTAGTTTAGATCGCTTTACTGTGTAATGAAAACATTTCGGTTATGAAGGAATTCTTTAACTCTTTTGTTTTCATGGAATCTAAAGTGAAAGGTGTTGCCGTGCTCTTAAATAAGTTTACTTATAATAGTTTAACTTTTGTTGTTGTAATTCATAATAAATAGTCGTTAAGATACTGGTATTTACATTGGCGTGCATTTGGCATTAAAAAGATCTCAAATGGAAAAAGAAACATAAGTCATAGTTATACCGTGAGAAAGATGTTATTAAATATTAGCCGTTGTTTTAAACTTCAGTATTCTTTAAATATCGATAGAGCTTTAAGAAAAATTATAATAAATAAAAATGTTGGATTGATAAAAGTATGTACATGAATAAATTAAAAAGGTTTGTTAAAAAGATAACGAATGTGGTACAAATTGTAATAGAACAAATAATTAACATATTTATGACAGAAATTTTTCATGAATTGTTAAAAGATGTTCTCATCTTACTGTTTTTACGATGTTTCAGCAAATCAGTTTTTCGGCCTTCTTCGGATGAATGTTTCATAATGAATGTTGAATGGTTTCAAAATTCTACTTATATTCCTGAACATAGCTTGGAATTTCCATGTCATATTCCGTTGTACTTAATCTAAATTTATTTTGTGACAACGGAATATAGCGTGGAATTCGATTCTGTTCAGTGTTCGCCCTGTTATCTATGGAAATGTTTTCGTTTAGCTTCATTTTTATTCTTAATTTTGAGATTTCATGCCAGTCATTGTAAACGCATTCCGAAAAAGGTGGTCCTCTCTTTCCTGTCACTGTGTCGGGGGGGGACTAGGCTTTATGTTACTCTTGTTAGCAGCATTATATTAGGGAACATGACAGATTAATCCTAATGTCTTTCACCTCTAATTTTTATAGTTTTCTTGAAACAGAATCCTCTTTTGTACATTCATGTAATAAATCTCCACTCTATATCTTGTAACCCGATTTTAAATCTTGAATGCTAACGTTTTCAGTTCCTATTTTCACTAGCTCTAGCCAATTAGTGTAACTTCATTTTTCCCGATATCCAAAATAACTGATTTTATGATATCACCGACTTTTTTAACAAGAAAATATCCTTATCTCTTACAGGGAAACTCAATATCTATACACATATTTACAGGTTTTAAGCGACTTAAGCCAAGCCACCGGCCAATATTCATTGTTGCTTCTCCATTTTCGGAGCTTTTAACAATGTATATGGTGATGGCTTTCCTTTTCTTCAAAGCACCACCATCAGAAGAGGTTACACTACGTTTGGAATCCATAATGAAGGACAGTAAGTTTTCACAAACACAGCACAAACGAAAGAGAATGTTACACAACAATTCAATATGGCGTACAATCAAGAACTGACACACACCACCTTCCACACTTTAACGCAGTATGACGACGTATTCTTCCGCCGGGCAACGGCATAAGCCGAAACAAGATTAATGAAGACTGCGTCGTAACCATGATTCGTTGTAGGTCGGGGCTATCGTAACTCGGCAACTTACTGTATTATGAATATGTGGAGATTTTGTTAAAATAAAGCATACATATTATTAGATACAAAAAACATTATTAGATACAGAAATACAAATAAAATTAGGAAAAAAGATAATTTCAAGGACAAATATATTGATAATGTTCCCATATTCACGTTGTTTTTACGTGTCAACAACTACGATGAAAGCGTTAAATAATGTGAATATTTGTACGCTCACTCAAAAAACCGTTAATACTTTGAAAAGATTTTAGATTTGCTTATAACTTCTTAATGCATCTGTCAACGGACTCAACAAAGTATTCAGTCAGTGCTGCTCAGTAATTGAAAGAACGAAATCAGACATATCGCTGTCACAACTGTTGAAACAAATTACCCACCTCACGTTCATGTCCGGTACTTTTTTGCCTGCCAGACTACCACTTAGCTGCTATCTGTAACAAGGTAAGTAAATTATGACTTATTGGAGGAGAGGTTCTGCCACTACTTTCCACCACTGACTTTAACCTCGAGAACCAACATAGAAGACATTGCTTTCAGAGCGACACTCGTGCCATCGTCTCTTTTCTTGAAATTTATTGCAGGAATCATGAATCTGTGAAGATGTCTGCATGACATCTGGCATCACAGATTGCTTGCGTTAGATTTCCCAAATCAGATCTTTTTTTTCTCTTGGGCCTATATTTTAAATTTTTATTGAAAAAAGTATTAACATGAACACACAGTGTTATGTATTTTATCAAATTCCATCCAATCCAAGGCACGTGAGCCATTCAGCGTAGAGTGTTACAACCGAAATGGTAATGATGAATGATGAATATGCGATATGAATAGAAGATAAAGTGGTAGTAATTGCAGATTATGAGAATGATGAGGATAGATTGATTTGAAGAGGTCAAGATTGAAGTGTTCATGGAAGCACCCACGTGGGAGTCTGTTCCACAAAGTAACAATTCTTGAGAAAAACTGAGCGGAACGTTTTTTTACATTTGAAACACAGGGAAAATGAGGGTGATTCGACTCTGTGGTAATAATTTAAACAGGTGAAACTTCGTATACAGCGTTTTAAACATAATACATATATATTAGAAAGAAAGAAAGAAAGAAAGAAAGAAAGAAAGAAAATCACAAGCCAGATGCATTTCCGTGCAGAAGTTTGGTGAGGCTCGTGGCCAACTCCCTGACTGGACCAAAGTATAGGGACTAGTACAGAGAAATGTGAGAAAGTAAGATATTTTAAATATGTAAAACATGATGACTGTATTCAAATGAAATATAAATCATCTTCATTTATTAAGTTCGATCTCCCAAATAATATCTCTTGTCAGAAATCACATAAAGTAATTCATTTTATACATCAACTGTAAGGAATGCCTTTTCAGTGCTAATTGAAGTCATGTTAGTCAGTCAATCTTGGGACACAGAAAACCTCAAATATGTTTTTATTAATTTACAAATGAAAATGCGATGGTAAGAAATAATCTGTATGCAACGAACATCGTCCAATCTCCAGTAAAGACTCCAGGGCATCTTTAGAATCAGGCGGAACTGTATTTCCTCCAACTTGAAGGAGCATCGCAAAAGCAAAAATTTCATCATATCATCAAAATGTCTGTCACAATATACTAGTTTCAAAGTCCAAACATTGCTTTTTTAATCGCTCTCTTTCTTATTCGTCTTCAATTACGACTGAATTCAAATTCAAAAGAAATCAAAATCGCTCTCTGTGGACTTGAAAGCGAATACCGCGGTCTTCAATTTCCGTTTTTAATCTTTTCACAATCTTTAATCTATTCCTTTCTTAGTGCACCGTCAGTCTCGCTAATTCTCCAAGCATAATTTCTCATTTTTTTCCAAATGCAAACTTTTAATAAACCCTTTTAGATCACAAGAGATTCCATGGATTCCTTTTCAGGTACTGCAAACGTTTTGAAATTTTCTCCACTGATGATTAAATTGGGTACCAAAATTTTAATAAACATACAAACATGAATTGTTGAATAGAAGCAATCCTGCATCAAATTTGGTCTCCCTAGAAATTTTTGCAGCTGTTCAAAGTTTGCAGCTGCACTCTTCGTGGATTAATTGCACAGAATCATGACGAGAAATCCATCTCGTATCACACTGTCTTTTCACAATCCGCGAAATATATGATTTTAACACTACATGAAATAGATATAGAAAAAAGTAAACATTTAAAAAAAAAACTCCCAAAATATAGCAGCATGGCTACTGGCCAAATTAAGGCTGTAGTTCTCGCAATTCACAAACACAGCTTTTGGGTTAGCTTCAAGAATTTTTGTTGAACACCTCCCCTCCCTCCGGTTAGAACTGCTGCGTTATCACATGCTTGGCAGCGACTGTCATTGATGGAAATTTTGTCTTCTAATTTCTCCAGAATTTTATTTACTAAGCTGACTGCATATTTTTGTTGATTTGGAAAAGAAAAATCGTATAACTTTCCTTTATTTCTACTTTTCTATTTTCATCAATATGAACGTAACGCAGACTTTGGAGAAAAACCTGATCTTCAAGAAAAACATCTGAAGTTGAATTCAACATTATGCTAAAATATTTTGAATCTTGAATTTCTGAAATTATTTTTTGTTGACAGTTTCACCAAAATCGATTATTTTGTTTTGACTTTTGTTGGACAAGTCGGTGACACTTTTTGTTTCTGTTTTCCCTCTTCATGAGTGTTCTGCTAAGATTACATCATACTTGGGCAAAAGGCTAATTGATTGCTAAAAATGTTTCCTGCATTTTCACTGTTTGTCTCAGAAAAACTAGATATTCCTACTCCTCGATGTCTGAACAAGGCCAGATTATGTTTTGCCAGAAATTATATAACCTTGACAATCCGTTCATTTATATCCTTCCATTTTTTTCTTTTCAGCAAACATTTGCAGTTGAAGTTCAGTATCTATCATAATCGAACACAAGAGTCGAACTATGGAGTTCAGGCATTCGCTCGTGTAAACAGAACAGGGCTTTTCAACGCTTGTACAACTTAAGTTAACAGAGACAATTTTGAATTTCGAAAAGTAATTTTTATTACACTCTTTGATTGGATGCCCCCATCCAGATACAGGTGCCAGTCGTCGTCGTATCCAATCATTTTGCACGCTACTGGTCAAATGACATTTGCTGGAATACTATAAAAACATATCCACTCAACAAATATCTTAGTAGATGATAAAATTCACAAATAAATATAAAAATACTTCCGAGCTGTAACCTTAAAAAATGACGATTACACTTAAGTAATTTTTCAATTACGTTGCATGCATTTTCTGCATTAATAATTAATTAATAATCTATGCAATAAATCTATTGTCAATGTACCTTATGAAATACAAAATTATCTAGAAGCGGGACGAAGCCACCATGATAGCCAAATATGGAAACCATCTGACATTGAACATAAAAGGCTCCCAAATGCATCACTAATGTCTTTCAATAGACGATGGTGTAGTGAATGTAGAAGTTGATTAAACATGTTATTCTCATTTAGTGATCATGAGTTCAATTCTATGATTAAGTAGTAAATCACTGGGTCAGCAGGTACGAAAAAGTATGTCATTACAGAGACAAAATAACACAATAATGGACAACTGATGGTGGTGAGAGGTTATTTGACCGAAACGTTGTATCTATAATAACATCCATAACAACCAAAATGAAAACAATAGTTTGAAATAACTGAAGAATATTAACTATTACACATTTAAAAAATGAAATACTAATCTATTGTCACATGTAAGAAATAATTACTTTTTTACTGTAATCATTAAAATAAAAATGTTCCCAAAATGTTGAAACGAAAGAAAACAAATGAAAAAGCAATGTATTGACAGACGGAGCCATTTTAATTATTAATACTAATGCGATATTCCTTTAATGTCGCTGGAGAATACCAACAAAATCAGGATCTATTACAAATGAGCGATCGGGATACATCACCGATAAATATATAAAGGCATGTTGTTTAAAATTAAACAATATATATATATATATATATATATATATATATATATATATATATATATATATATATAAAAATAATGTCGATAATATAATATATAAAGCCGTGTTGAAAATGTATCTGATTTTTACATAGTAAAAACAGCTACAGTTGAAGCGAGAACATGACACAAATAATAAAAAAGCACAACAGAAAAACAACCAACAAACCACCCGCACAAATCAAACTAACGTGTAACTGCAGAACAAAGAAAGAATGTCCCTTAAACGGCAGTTGCTTGCAGAACAATGTAATATACAAGGTCTCTGTAAAATCAATAAATAACGAAGGAAAATATACATTGGAGTAACTGAAGGATCCTGGAAACTACGAACACAAAAAATCCTTTACAAATCGTCAATACGAGAACGGTAAAATGCTTTCTAAACATATCTGGGAAATTAAAAACATTCAAATCACACCAAAAATATGGAAAATAAGGAAAACACTATCAGCCTACTCCAAAAAGAGTAGTCTTTGTCTGGAGGAGAAAATAGCTATATAATTACCTTCCCAAACCAAAACAAAGTAATAAATAAATGATCAGAATGATGACACGAAAAACAAGTATTTACTACATTACATAAAAATCGAAAACTAAAACCGAACAAGAATAAGTACAAATAAATAAATAAAATTAAATAAAAATGAATAAGTAGAATAAATTAATCCAAACTAATAAATAAGTAAATAAATCAAGTAAATAATAAACAAATTAGCAAACGACGAATACACACATAGACACAAGTAAACATAATAATAACAACCAACAATAAAATAATCAAGAGTAAATATTATTATTAATAACAATAAACTTAAGAAACAATACTGTCAAATAGCCACCAAAACTGAACCGGGATCCACAATCATTTTCACTCAATAGCCCCTAAAATACTTCGAAACATAACCGTTACCATCCACCCAAATAACCCTTAGAATAATACAATAGGCCAACTCATAATACATCACTGACCAGTATATATAAAAAAAAAAAACACAGTGCACAGAACTTAATGAGTGCATTTAAACAAGAAACAGACTGTTGCCGCTGGGTGTTGATTTCAATGTTTTGAAACTAACGCCTTTATCAACTGTGCCATGGTGGATAAAGACGTTAGTTAGATCCAGTGACAGGACCCAAAGAGTGTGAGTTCAATACCTGGTTAAGACGGTGGAGAACTTGGAGAGGGGAATTAACAGGAGATAACTGATAACTGACATCTATTAAACATGGCACGTGGAACTAGAACAGTCTACCCCAGTGAGCGAAATAAAGGGTTCAGTTCGACATTCCAACCACCTGAAGAAGGCCGGGGCGTACAACGGCCGAAACGTTGTGATAAATATTGCAACAAAGATGAAGACAATAGTCCGAATAATGTAAATAGTGTGTATATATATATATATATATATATATATATATATATATATATATATATATATATATATATGAAGAAAAATATACTGAAAAAACAAACAAAAATCCTAATATGCGATTATGCTGTTTTAATGTTTAATGTCAACGTCGGACGTTTCGGTTTAATAGACCATCTTCAGGACATATTCATAAAACATAATTAACATAGACCATATACAATTATTTTCGTTTTTCATTCAAAATACTCAAATTTTAGAAATACGTTTTCGCAACATCGCCCACGTGACGACGACGTGATCATATTTAAACGGAACGCTGATCTTATAAAAGATTTCAGTTATCTGTTTGGATTGGTATTGCTTTTATGTCCATCGTCTTTTACATGTTGAATTGTATTGTTAATCATAGACTCTTACGTCGTCTTTGTTCAACAGTTTAGCTTCTCTAACTGGAAAACTAGACTACGTTGCACATGATTTAATTATAGCGGTGATGGCTTCTAAAGACTATATATATATATATATATATATATATATATATATATATATATATATATATATATATAAAGAGAAAGCTTGTATTTTACTTTTAATTTCAACCTAATAGATCAAATTTAATATTTCAAATAAGCACAAAACTTTTCTGTGTTGCAATTTTTTCTGTATAGAATTTTTAATCGATAGAAATCCCTCATTTTAATGCAATTTTTAGACATCTGTCATCACTATGTAATTCCCTTTATTTAAAAAAATCTTTATAAAATAAAATATACTTTTTTGAAGCTTTATTTGAACATTAATATCTGATTTAAGCTTAATTAATCAGATTTTAAACAAATATTACTTTCAGTTTAAAATATAGCAGAAATGCATTTTTTAACAGGGCGGTGGGTGCTTTGATTAGGTTTTAACAGCTCTCTTGACAGATTGACAGCTGAATTTACTAATTTTTTTTCTACTGGGACATATCTGTAAAATTACTTGAGCGCCTTTTTTATCTAATTTTTAGCTATCAAGTAATCATAAAAATTTAAGAATATAATCTCTTTAATCCTTTATTGAATTTTCGATATTTTGACTTTAAATTTACTATATAGTTACCTTCCTTATTTTCTGAAAATGTCGTGTATAAACGCTCGTATTTACAAAAGTCTGCACGTTTATACACACACAAAAAAATTGTAAATTCTTTTTAAAATATTGGTGTTCAATGAATTGTAGTAAGCTTTTCCATTTATGGTTACTAAATACAGATTTTACATAATAACACTATCATTTAACCGTTACAAATTAATACAGAATTTCATATGATTTAAAACTTTATAAATTATTCTAATTAAAATTTTAAAAAATGAAAATAATTTTTTTTTAAATTCATTATTTGTCGAAAAAAATTCTTGAGACAATAGTGTACATAATATCTTATAAACTAATTAAAAGCTCTTCTAATTAATTAATATCTTGGTTTTATTACATTTTTTTTAATTTTACGATTCAGAGCAGATTTTTGGTAACTGGGGTCCTGTTTTACAAAAAGAAAATTGACGATTTAAATTCTTCAAGGAGTTCTGCGAATATTTATATATCATGAACTTCCCACACAAAGAGTTAAGTAAGCTAAGTCTTTAATCATCAAGAGATGATATCTTCTTCGTTATTCACCTAGTTATATAAACATTAAGTGATACATAAATTAATTCTCAAAATTAAATAAGTGCAGGAACAGATGTAAAAAAAAGTTTTTTACCAAGATTTTCTTTAAAAAATCATTTCTAAAATAATTTAATTCATTTGTTAATAAGTCCTGGAAGTTTCATTAAATTTCGAAAATTATCTGATTTTCGCAAAATTTTCCAAATCAATGTTTTTCTAGTTTTTCACTACAAAATACGCTTTTCTTTTTTAATTTATGGTCAACTCGCTCACGCAAGAAAAATGTTTAACCAAAATTTCGAACGTTCTAAAAAGGATCAAAAACTATAATTTAATAATCAAAAAATCCTTTGTTCTTTCTTAATATAGTTTCTAACGATAAAACATTGTTTTAATTAAGTTTGGGACATTTTTTTCATCATGTATGTTCAATTTCTAGCGAATCTTTGGATGTACCTATTTTGAAATATCAAGTCAAATTGCACTGCATAGGTGGACAAGGAGAAGACCAAATGTGCATACGCTCAAATAAGTCACTGGATGCGCTCATATAAAGATGGTTGAAAATTGAATGGCTTATGGACATGACATTTTATGACATGATGAGCCTCTTCATAAGGGTTTTGATGTGCGTTTATCAATATAAATGTGTTTTTACTTGTATACAAATATCGGCATGTGAGTTCGCGCGTCTGATTGTGCAGCTGCTTTATTATTTCTAATATATCTTATATCATTCTTATATTTTATAGTCCGTTCGAAACGGCTTTACGAAAAGATTAGTGAGTTGAAAAGGAACTTGAACATTCTATACTGTTCTACCGCTAATGCTCGTGTCTGGTATAGCGTTAGCGTTGAACGATATGACGCCTGTAAATGCTGTCTACTTTGAGGTGAGCTGTTTGGGAACGATCCAGCTCTGTTCGTCTATCCTGATTCCCTTCTTCTTCTACTTCTTCTTCTTCTTCTTCTTCTTCTTCTTCTTCTTCTTCTTCTTCTTCTTCTTCTTAAACCCCGAAAGAGACGTAGATAAGAAACCTAGGAAAGAAGTGTGTTCATAACGATGGGTCCAAGGCTGGTAAAGTCTGTCTCTCTTTCTCTCTGTGTTCTTATTTTTACGCACACTCACGCACGCGTGCACAAACACAGATAAACGCACCCATATAGAAACCACACGCACACGCAATTTCTCTAACTCACTATTTCTCTCTCTCTCTCTCTCTCTCTCTCTCTCTCTCTCTCTCTCTCTCTCTCTCTCTCACTTACGTTCTCTTTTCCTTAGCCGCATTGGCGCCAGTCTGTGTCGTCTACCCCACTGAAATCGAATCAAGATGGCGCGAAAAGTTATTGAACAAAATACTTGAAAAGTTTCCAAATTATTTTCACCAAACACATTTGCCGGCCTAAAACAAACATCCACATAAGATTTCAGGTTGGTCGGCGTCAGTGTTAAAAAGAGATGCACCCTCCTCCACAGCTTCCTTCCATTCCCCAACGTACAACGATCTTGTCTTCTTTATTTCGTTGTTGTTGTTGTTGGTTAGACACCCGGGCACCACTTGCCGTACAATGTTAGCACACGGCCTAATGAGTGCCACTGATTCGCAACATATACGTATGTTGGTAGGTATATACATGTGTGTGTATATTTATGCGTGTATATGTGTCTGTTATTGTGTTTATATATACTGGCTTTTTCTCCAGACACACACACACATATATATGTCTGTGTGTGTGTGCGTGTGTGTAACTATGAATACGAGTAATGAACTTTATTCTTATATATATATATATATATATATATATATATATATATATATATATATATAAGCAGGTGCTGAAAAGGTCCTGACTCAACCAAGAAGTTTTTTTTTTTATATCCAATATTTGGTCACATTTTGGGAATTGCTGGCCCGATAATTTTTCAGCGCCTTCTCTCGATATATACTACAATTTAAATACACTAATAGGTCTATATCTGTACATACTCGTGGGCACACATATGTATTTGTTTATCTGTACCTCTATAGGTCGATAGATATGGTAAAAATGTGTTGAAGAAAAGAAATATGTGCGTGTGTGTACATGCACATGCACTCAATCATTTACGTTTCCATACACTTATATAAATGCACATTTACAAACATACGTAGAAAGAAAAATACACAGGAACTTACATGTGGTTAAACGTACAATTGTAAATGCATGCATAAAAATTACGCTGACCAATTTTGCTGGATTACCTTGCTCAAATAATACATTAAAAATGAATATATAAATAAAACATATTCATTTACATTCATTAGTGAACACTTAATTTTTCAGGTCGTTCTTGTAAATAATCAAGTTATGGTTAAGCAACAAGAAAACAGAATTAATAACATTATTATTCGCAAGGTTTTCTCTTTCCTTTCACTTTATCAAATTTTTTATAAGTTATTCGAAAATTCTCTGTTCTTTCTACCAACCACTAATGTAGAAATTGTTTTTAGCCTCCTAGCCATTAAACTAAACCACACTACTAGTCTTACAAATGACTGAAAGATGGTAAAAATTGATATGATGAGGAAACATCCATAATGCGTTTATGGCAACGAGTTTCTGTTACCTCACATCTCAAATGCAATGTTTAGGCCATTTACTCAACAGGTGTTGCTTTTTTTTTATTGTTTCGGAGTTCATAAGTATGATCACAAAAACCTATCCAGAAGAATACACATATACATAGATGTGTTAATCTATTTCATGTAGATTCTAACCGATATATATATATATATATATATATATATATATATATATATATATATATATTCACACAAAGCAAGGCAATAAAAGCCACTAAAATGCAAGGGATTATTGAGCGTGAAAAAACTGAGATGTCAATAAACGGACAGAATTGAAGGGGATAGAAGATTACGATTGACGTTGCATTTAAAGCGAGAAATGTAAGAGAAGAAACTATTAGAATAGAAGTTGTAGTAGCAATCCAATAAATTATGAGACCTACCTGCTAATCTAGTACTGCGCTTATATTCCTGAAGTCGAGATACGAACGAGGAAAGCTCATTAAAACAATTACAGCGAAACTATTTATAGAAGAGGCACAGAGAAACTATGTTACAGCGGCAGGAAAGTTACTGAAGCCGAGAGGCAAGGTCAGGACCGATAACGTTACAGATTCTTTGAATTTTCTCAAGAATCTCTAGATACATAATAGAAGCACCAGTCCAAATGTGGCAGCAATATACGATGCATGGATGAATGGTAGACCTATAAATAGGCTAGATAGATTCTGTCGAGAAAAAGAATTGTCTAACACGATAGAGTGAACCAACTTTCCAAGAAACACTCTATTTCCACAAATTTTACAATATATATTATCTTTGAGACAACAAATATATGAAACTAGGAAGAAAGTAAACAAATTCGTTGACACCCGGTTGTATTCCAGAATGCGATCGGTGTTCCTGCTGATATTTACTGACTTGAATCAGTTTCTGCAACCAAGCTGTCATAAATTCCACATTTTCTGGCTACTTGCATGCAGACCCGTCGCCAGAGTTTCGAGTGGCTAGTGGACAAGTCAGGAGGGCCACGACTAAGAATTTACACTTTAAAATTAGTTCACATCATTTTAAGCGGGAAGGTCAAATATTGGATAGTCCGCCACCTTGGTGAGGGGCCTGCTTTTATGTGTCATGTAATTTCGTCCATGATTCATTATCAAAATATTACTGATCATTTGATCGGAAAGAAACTGTACACTGATCAAGTCTCTTGAATAATTGTTATATAAGGTGAATCAGTTTTCCTCTCTTACTTGGGTAGGTTAATATTTCACTGTCCCAGACATTTTACAATAAGATCAATTTATAAGAAAATATCTGGTTCAATATCTTGACCGATCAAACAAAATTCAGTTAATCCTGACGAACTTGAGACTAAATGACCCCAGGGCCAGTACGTATCATAGATGTTGCTACTCTCATCAGATTAGTTATTTTTTTTTATTCACTGAGTGAATAAACAATCAAAAAGTAATTGATATTTTCAGTAAGAGAAACAGAACGCTTTTAAAAAGTCAAAAGGAGAATAGAGATGAAAAAGAAATGAAGTTGGAGTTGAAACCTCTGAAAAGTGTTCGTTATTATGTGCTTGAGGTTTGTTTATCAAAGCGGCAATCTTACGAGCATAAATCACGAATGGCTCCAATGAGTTTAGATTAACAGATCTTTCTTTCTTTCTTTCTTTCTTTTATGATGTGCGTGTGTGTTTCTTTTTATTTGAGTGATTGGCATTAAGATGTGTTGAAGTTTAGCTGGATTTGACGGAAAAGTGGGTGTTAAAAGATAAAATGGCAAGAGTTACTTAAAGACTTACAGAGATAGAAACACCTAGGCAGAAATGGATGAATGCAACGCATTTTTTAGGTTAATATTGTTGGACAAAAGTAAATGATAGAGAATGTGTTAGCAGATCACGTTCATACACACACACACACACACACACACACACACACACACACATATATATATATATATATATATATAGATAGATAGATAGATAGATAGAGAGAGAGAGAGAGATCAAATATGGGAATATATGTATGTGTGTTTGTGTGTTTTTTTTTGTGTGTGTGTGTGTGTGTGTGAACTGGGACCAAATATAGATTAAAATCTGACAGAAAGATGAGGAATAAATAGGAAACGTTTATAAATTTAACATGTTTCGATTTTTATTTAAGCTTCATCAGAAAATGAAATATAGACGCGAAAAGAAAGTTCTGGAATTTTTTATTTTTGTGTTGTTTGTTTTTCATTGGTTAGGCAGATGTCAGGTATATTTGTCCTGTCAAGCAGCGTTCGTGTGCCTAATTTGTGGGTGTTTGTGTATTGTGGTTTGTTTATGCGGGATTTGATTGAAAATGTGTGTGCGTTTGAGAGTCTAGTGGGTAATTTTATTTATCTCTGGTAGTGTTTGTATGTTGATTGGAGTACGTTTTGTGTGAGAATGACAGAATTTAGGTTTCACTGGTTATGGTTGTAGGTAGACAGATCTTAGATACGTGAAGTATGGATTTTTATAAAAGTTGGTGATATAATAAAATGTGTTTGATATGGCCATGTGCACGTTGTACAAATTCTTGCATTATATTCGGCATCATATACTTAATTTATTTTTTCTCATTTCTACTGCATCAGGTGTCCCATTCTCAACATTGCCAATGAAAGAATAAGCGAGAAAAGAACGAGATTAAAAGACCGAGTAAAGTTGTGTATATATATATATATATATATATATATATATATATATATATATATATATATATATATATATATGGAGCGAGAGTATATTTAAGGAATTTGTATGTGCGCATAGTCGCGCTTAGTGCATTAAAAAAAAAAAAAAGAAGAAGGATAAACAGATGGAGAGGCAGACAGAATATGGCTGTGAGTTTAACGACCTTCTTCTCTTCCTGTCTGCGATCTTTCCGGAAATAAAATCCAAAACCAAAACCAATTAAAGAAAAAATGAATTAAAGTATTTCAAATAAAGATAACAAAAAAAATAGATTAAGTATTGTTTTAATTATTTAAGCACAAATGACAACAAAAAGTTTGTCGGTAAAACTTTTCCTTTTCATAAATTCTCTTTCTTTCCATATTCACTTGTCATTTTTCACCTCTTTTCCATAAAAATAAAAAAGTTTCTCATATCAGCAAAATAAAATTTCTTATGTTTTACTAGTTTCTTGTCTACTAATCGAAAGTGGCACCATTTCTAGAACTGTTTGATTTTCTCTTATTCTTTTATTTTTCTTCTCTTTCTTTGTTAACCATTTCTTCAGCTCAACTGTTCACCTTCCATGAAAAATATATTTGTATCAGTAATTGAAGTATATATAACATTAATTAATTAGCATAATTTTTCATCTTAAGCCAGCTAATGTTCCCTACATCCGATAAAAGTTGTTATATTAAGATATCAGTTATTCGCAATAGTCTTCCATCGATGAACCGTATCACAAACTTTCCAAAATAAGTCTATTATTTGCTTAAACAATCAATGCTTCTGAGTTTCCAGTATGATATACATTAAATTTAGATGGAGGAGAAAACGCTTACTTTAAAATCAAAGGAAAATGCTACCATGTTCTTGTCCGCAATATAACAAGTTATGCACTTCTCCAGAAATTAACAAATTGCAAGTTTGGTTCTGAATGGTGAAAGTTTTCGCTTTACCATTTTGTGTTCACGTCTGAATGATGCTATCTTTGATTAATTCTTTCATTTATTCAGTTAGACCATTTTGTCACCACTTCCGTTATTTCTCTTGTGATTGTGGTTTATGGTGATATTCAAGGCAAAATGGTGCAATGGTTTGCTGGTTCCATTTGTACCAGGGATGTTGAGGTTATCCGTCCCTCGTCTCAAAAGTTCCTCTGCCTATCGGTAAAGCCGTTGACTTCTGAGGCGCAGCTTCTATGACCAGGCTGGCGACTGGCCGATGGCCGCTTGGCACAAGTTAGAGAGAGGCGTTCCCCTTTACCGGTCGGGTCAGGAAACATTTCCGTCTACCCTTACACAGTTTAACGGGCAGGTCGATGTCAGAGTGCCCATTGGACATCTTGGATCCATGTGTGAGAGTTGGATGTAGGCCGTGAAACAGTACAGTTCCGCATTTAAATTCACCTGAGTAAAGCAGAGTCTACCGCTTCGCTGCATAGGTTTTACCATGGAAGATACACCCATTATCTTTGATTAGTAAGTTTCAATACTAGATTTGCCGTTAAGTGGCGCTAAATGTGTTTATTTTTAAGTAGCTTTATATTTTAAAAGTATCGCTTTTGATCGGATTGTGATATCGGACATTTTTAACGTAAAAATTGATGTAGCTTAATAAATATTTATATTAAAGATTGAAGAAAATAAGCAGCATTTTCGGTACATTAGCCATTTTATTTAACACGTTGACTGCCAGGGATCAATTACGAAATTTGTCTTCGAGCACCAACTTTATAATAGCCAGCTTAGGCAATAAATAGAAATTATGGGTTGATTTTTATAGCTTCAAGTCAAATATTAACGTTTTTCTCTCACAAAAAGTATCACTGTTAATAAACTCGTTGTTGGTGCCCGCTGATGAAAATGTACCAGAAAATGCCAAGCACAACGTAACTCCTAGTCAGCATCATAATAAAAAAAATAGCTAAATAAAAATGTGTTAACAAATGTAAAAATGAAATTCAAGCTCAAAGAGTTGTAAGATTTATGGACAAAGTACCGTGAACGATCTTGTAAAATATATTTTCCTATGTGTTTAAAATAGGATATAGAATCCCGACAATTTTTTTAAGAAATTTGTCAAACGATTTACTGAAACTAGATATGATTACACGTTTCGCTTTCCTAGGCTTCACCAGATCGAAAAACGAAAGGAAGAAATGTATGTGTGCGTGCGTGCGCGCGCGCGTGTGTGTGTGTGTATTTGTGCGTATCTTTGATATAATGAATCATAGTGCCCTAAGCTGGTGTTTCTCGAGATTAAAGAAGAAAGAAAATGAGTGACTTATAAAAAAGCCATTAATAACTATTCTGTATCTTTTCTTTATAATTCTTAGTTCATATCGAAAGATTTTAATACATTTTTCCAGCTTTTTGTATCGAATTAAATCATAAAAAATCATCATCTAATTTTCAGAATGGCTCGAAAGCAAGAAATTCATATAGTTTCCGACATTTTGTGCTGGAAATTTCTTGTTAAACAAAGTTCCACGGCCGAGTAAATCAGTTGATGGCAGCAACCAAATCAAGACTATACACGGGAAATAACAAATATAGCTTTGAACTTCTCAATTGCTCAATCTTTCACTCAAATAAATTTTCCTAATGGTTTCCTAGTAATTCTGACAGACATCATTTTTTTATTGGATCTGTTCCTTCTCTCCTCCACAGATTCATGTTGTGCTTTGCAGCTCTATCCTCTTGACAATTCTGACCACGCCGAAGGATCTGTCGATATTTTTTTTCCGCTCATCTATTAGACAAGAACCCCCCTATTAACAGGACAACTTTTTGTTATCAAAGCACTGATTGGGAATTGGATTTCGTGATTTTCGTCGTGATGCAACACAGAATTAAATTTGCAATGTTCCGGTTGAGAATTGTATCACTGAGGTTTTCTTCCTGAGTGAAAGCCAGCATCGAAGCATTCGTGCCATCTTGAAAATAGCAAATGAAACCACCACCTTCTCCTTGCTTCACTCCTGACTTAGTCAAAATAATCTGTTGAATTTTTCTTAAAATTGTATCGAATAATATAAACAAGTGAAAAAATAGTTTACTGAAATAATTTTATTATCTATATTAATACCCTTGTTGAGTATTTCGACGTAATGTAATGGTTAGCATGCTTGTCTCGTTAGATCCATTATGACTAAGTAGTGAGTTCGATCCTCATGGAGTACTCCATGCTTTCGACCTTGTCTCACATCTAAGCTACGTTTAGTAAATCGCTATATTAATGCGAATGTACTTATGTATGTTGCGTGTCACATTTGATTTCGCAGATAGTGAGATGGAAACAAAAAGATAGGAGGATATAAAGAGTAAAACTGAAAGAGAGAGAGAGGGGGAGGACATAGAGAGAGACAAAAATGAGTTCGACACAGACAAGGATTAGAGAGGGTGGCCTCTTAGATAAAGGTAATTGTTTCTAATGAGGGGTTAAATCATGTTTCATGATCTGCTGAGGTTAAATTCGTCCCTGACCAACAAGTGACCTTTTGAAATTAAAATCTTCTTTTTTTTAGTCTTATCTTCGCGAAGTGGTTTTTATTTCATACATGTCCATTTCATTACTGTATAATTTGTCTGTTCCGTAAAATTCTGCTTTCATCACACGGTGGCGATCGACTTACTGCGTGTGTTTTTTTTAATTTCATTTTAAATAAATTATTAAATTCAAATAAAAAAAATGTTAATATGCTTTATTTCCTTACACTTGATTAAACCCAGACTGTGCCAAGCATCCTAGAGGAATAAAGAGAGAAAAATAGAAAGATTGAGAGAGTAAGAGGCGTTGAGAGACAAAAAGAGAGTGCAACACAGAGAGGGATTGGAAACAGGTTAGAGGTCAGCATCAAATAAATCAACGAAGAGCAACAGCGAGGGAACGGCAAAGAAGGTGTCATGAGCGTTTGCGGACAAAAGTGCAAAAAAAGGTAACTCGTATTTCTCTAATGCGCACATAACATACATCTCCAGATTATACATCTCCAGATTATACATGACCCATACCTCAATTGAAAACAATTAAGACAAGTAATTCTAATATTACATTTCATCTGGGGAAAATGTATATAATTTATATTTATTTCATTCCATTTCATGAAAAATGATTTCTGATTATTAATGAAACTGTGTGACATACCACATTTTTCATTTTTTAAGAGAGACTATGTCATTTTTAAGTTATAATTATCTGAGAATGGTCATGGGTTGAAAAGTTCAGCATTCAAAATTTATTATTAAATCTGTGTAATTTACATCAGATCTGCTAGTTATTATTAATACAAACAAAAGAAGGTTATTCAATTTTTTCTTTCGTGGTCAGTCCTATATAGCTATATGTAAACTAGGAAATTCAAATGGATTTAGCATAATAACAAAAAGAAAATGTTTTGCTGTAAAAATTGTTTTTACAGAGATTTTATAGTGATAAGAGAACTATTGCAACTTAATTTAGGACGGGTTTTCTGCTAGTTTTCTCAAAGCTTCTATCTCATATAATTAGCTATGTTCAATAATTCGAAAAAGAAACAAAACAGCATAGCTTGATGAAAACAAGAGGAAAGACCAAAGTATTTTTTAATTATTTTTAAAATGTTTTATTCCTTTCTAGCACGTTTGAAATTTAGGTTGTTAATATTGTTTCTTTTTGGTTTTTTGGTTTTTTTAAGCATTAGTTGTTTTTTTAGCACTTTGTCAGTTGAAAAACACATTAATTTGAAAATTCTTGCAAAAATCAAATAATTGTATGATTTTAATGAAATTCTCAGAACTTATTAAAAAATGACTTAAATTATTTTAGAAATGTTTGTTTTTTGAGAACGTCATGGTAAAAATACTTTTTTTACATCTTTTACCCCCTTACTTAATTTTATGAGAACTTGAAAACTCAAATATGAATATCTCTGTATTTTTTTAATTAAATGCAAAAGACTTTGAAGAATATAAATCATCGATTTCTTTTGTAAATCAAGGA
This sequence comes from Acanthosepion pharaonis, assembly GCA_903632075.3. Lineage (NCBI taxonomy): Eukaryota > Metazoa > Mollusca > Cephalopoda > Sepiida > Sepiidae > Acanthosepion > Acanthosepion pharaonis. Next base: position 549,476 of record CAHIKZ030004353.1, on the reverse strand, counting down.
GCTTTTCTACCCAAACTTTACCTCTGAATTGTAAAATACAAAACCCAATAAAACTAAGACATTATTTAATTAAAAAAAGCTTTTAATGGCTTTTATGAATAATATATATTAAAGACATTTTTGTCTGAAGCCAAAATATATTTTTCGATGAAAAATGAGTTTTTACAAGAATTGTTTTCTTTTTTCACTTTTAAATAAAACAAATGTGATAAAGTTGTTAAATATTTTAAAATTAAGTTTGAATATTAGCATCTCTGGAAATACTCTTATTAAAAGATCTATTTTTACAGATCTATTATTTTTAAAATAATTTTTAATATGGCAAATAATGTATTAAAATCGTCTCCGACAAAACTACGGAAGCACAATTCTGAAATAATGTCACGTATGCTAGAGTTGTTTCTCCTGATAGCGAGGCTCCGGCCTCATAAATTGCTTTGATTTTGATTGACTGACCGACCATCATAGTCGCATTTTCAACATTTTTAATTTTCTTTTCTTTTTTTCTTTTTTTACATATTTCACTAAATACTTACTTTTATTTTTTTTTTATTTTTAAATATTATCATTTTTTTCTTTTTCAATGAGAGATATACTGCAATTATTAATTTTTTAGATTCAATTTGAAGGACGGAAACAGTGCTAGCTTTGGAAATATCTTCGTTAAAAAAAGTACCTAAAAATCAATAAAATATTAGACTTTTGAAAGTATTTCATTTTTAAGAATACTTTCTCGTTAAATATGCAGGTTCACTTAAAATTCGAAAATACTGTCATTTCTGCCCTTCCGTCCGATAAACTACCCTGACGTTAGTTGTCAATACATTGACATAAACGTCAATTCACACCTCCAAAACCAATCACCAGTTAGATACGCTTCTCTTATTTCCAACTAATTTTTTTGCTAAAAAATTAAGTAATGTTTGTTTCAAATTACATAAGTATACTTTAAATTTTCTAATTTTCTTAAAATAACTTTTGAAAAAGTATAATTGAATTTTACAAGATTTTTAAACGGAGAATTTCACTTTTATTTACAAAACCTTCAAAAATAGCTGACGAAATTGATTTTATGTAAATTTTGATGACTAAAAAAATAAGATAAGATTTTAGCTATAATTTCGGGGGTGCTAGAAAGGATTAATTTTTTTTTTAAATATTTAAAAATTACTTTAGTGTTCCTCTTAATAATAACAAACATTTAGACGATAAAAAATTGTTTAATCAAGTTTGGGGCCTTTTAAGTATTGAACATACCTACATATAATTAAATAATATAGGAATAATAATAATATAATATAAATAATATAGGAATAGCATATTTCCAATTTCCTGGGCGGGGTTTCAATCTTCCTTAAGAATTATACATGGGTGGAAATTTATGAATCATTCGTAACACAGATAATGTACCCATCCGTATATTTTATGAAACACTGATTTAAAAGTTTAAATTTGTAGCGAGAAGTAAAAAAATAAATTTCTTTAGATCCACCCATTCCTGTCTTTTCCGCTTTGTAATCCCACACTTTTCACATAGTCATCGATGCGCAAACAGAAAAGCATAAATGCAGGAGTAATAATAAAAATAATAAACTTTGATATTTACTCCTCAAATGTTCTTTGTTCATCAGCTACACTCTTGCAGACAACTGTAAACAATTATTCTTTACTTAGATGCTTCACCGAACTTCTTTATCATTCTATAACTCGAATGAACGGAAGTCAGAGAAGCCTTTGTGTCGTCAGGGTTGGAATATGTTTATGCTGCAGTGAATTCCAGCCGAACACTCGCTGATTTGGAAAGGCCAAGGTTTGTGGTTGGGTTTAATAGCGAAGACTCGTACTCGGTGACAGAAACCTCGGCAAACAGCAGCAATCGTAAACTAGCGTCAAAGATTCTATGCGGCATGTCTTGAAGAAAAGAGAAAAAATAAGATGAGGAGCATTTTTACTTTCTTGAGACTTTCAGGCCCACTTTGGTACTCTGTGGTGCGTACTGGTATAATGGCGACGAGCGCCACTCAACTGAATTCATCGACTCATTGTGCGATTCTTTTATAAGGGCAGCCGTTCGTGAGGCTATTGAGACAAAAGGAGGAAACTGTATGGTCGGAAAGTGTGAGATAGACAGACAGAAAAAGAGAAAGAAAAGAAAACGGAGGAGAAAAAAAGGAACATGTAAAAGAAAATAATAAAAAGCAAAAAAAAAAAATGAAAGTGGAGAAAAGACTAAACATACGAAATAATAAATCAAGAAAATGCAAAGGAAAACAGAATAAACAGAGAACGAAATGAATGAAGTATAAAGTAAATAAAAAAAAATGAAAATGACAGAAAAGACTAAAAAAAAAAGAAAATGTGAAAATAAATAAATAAAACAAACCGAAGAAGGAACAAATGAACATTGAATGAAACTAAGAAAGACCAAATTGCATAAGCAAAAAAAGACAGATGATAATGGTTGAAAATAGGAAAAGAAATTGTGTTGTTAAGATATAAAGAAAAAGATAAATGAAATGAAGAAACGCAGAAAAGCAATAAAATTAACACAAATCTTTTTCTCATACGGTTTGCACAACGCTTTTAAATGATGCGTGATTTCCTTTCATATCACCGCAAACCAATCCTTTCTTATTTTTCTCATTGTTTAATGATGTTTTTCTTATTACGTAAAATTTAAATGCAAGTTATTGAAAATAATTATGAATTTATGTAAATATCTTTAAAAAAACGAAACCTGAGGTTTCAAATATATTTTAAAAAATTAAAAATCTTTCTGGAATCTTTTATTTTTAATTCCAAACTAATAGGTTAAATTTGATATTCACAATAGGCAAAATACTTTTGTGTATTTCAAACCGAATTTAAATTAAGTAGAATCTTTTTTCTCTCATCAGTAAAATCTATAAAATCGTCCATATTGATAAATCTGTCAACACAACACGTTTCTTTTAGCTAAAAAAATCTTTAAAAGTCAAATATGCTTTCCAGAAACGTTGAGAAAGATTAACTGGTTTAATTATTTTGAATTGTAACAAATATTACTTACTTTTAAAGCATTTTTAATACGGAGTTGTGGGTTTTATTTTTATTTATTTATTTATTTATTTTTTACGCATTGAATGATGTATTGACAGCCTGATGTTTGAGAAATTTCAGTAAGGATATGACGAATACAACGTGAACGCCTTTTTTATTTAATTTTTGAGCTACCCAGTAATCTTTTAAAATGTCAATATTTTAAGTAATCTAATATTTTTTTTGTTGAATTTTAGGTTCTATGGCTAAAAGACGCTTGTTGAGGAAATGTTAGAAAATTAACAATGAATTTGAAATTTACAATTTAAAATTGTTATCACTCTTATTTTCTGATAATGTTATGTATGAACACCTGTATTTACAAAAATCGACACGTTTAAACAAAAAATTCAAAATTCTTTTTAAAATAGTGGAAGTTGTTGAATTATACTAAGCTTTTCCATTTATGATTGGTAAATATAATTTTAATATAATAACAATATCACTTGACGGCTACAAATTAATACAGAATTTCTTTTCAAAATTGAAGTTAATAAATTATTCTAATTAAGATTTTAAAAATGTAAACAATTCTTGCAAAAATTCATCGAAAAACAAGACAATAGTGTTCATGATATATTTTATTCATAAAAGCAATTAAAAGATTTTTCCTATTATATAATGTCTTAGTTTTATTGCATTTCTATTTTACAATTCAGTGCAGATTTTTGGTAGCAGAGGGTCCTGTTCCACTCCCAAAATTTGATGATCTAAATTCTCCTAGAACATGTTCTTTGTAACTAATGTAAACATTAAGCAGTACAAAAAATAATTTCTCAAAATTAAATAAGTGGGGGTAACAGATGTAAAAAAAAAAAATATTTTTACAAAGATTTTCTAAAATAGAAAACTTTAAAAAATAATTAAATTCAATTCTGAAAAGGTTTTAAAGGTTTAATTAAAATCCGACGATGAAGTAATTTCTGCGAAATTTTTCCAATTCAGTCTGTTTTTAACCGCAAAAAGACGCATAAATTTCCCTACAAATTTAGGGTCTTGTGTTCATATCAGAAAAACAAGATTTTTAGCCAAAATTTCCTATGTTTACAGATACCTGTTTTTTAACAATAAAATTCACTCAGTACAAGGCCAAGGATTTAGGGTTGTAAAATATGGAGAAGATAACGATTAACCCTAGACTTGAACAGGTTAAGAGTGTAGTGATCGGGGAAGCATCCTCTTGGGAGTCGCATTCTCTAAATTAACGGTTCGTGGGGAAAAACTGTTCGAGTGGAACTTATAACTCACCAGTATGAATACGAATCAAATGAGGGTGGTTTACTTACAATATGTGCGGGATGTGGCGGGTATTAGGCATGAAGGTTAGAAACTGGTGGAATTAAGGAATGTATTTCGACTGAACACTTTCCATGAAAATAGCGATACATTGGCGAGAGACTTGCAAAGTTTCATTTCTGAAAGTGCTTTTATGGTGGAAAATAATTCATCACACACAAAGACGCAGAGACGCATTTGAATTGACAAAATAAAGAGAAATTTTAGAAATGGTCTCAAAATTATTATTTATTTCAGTCAGGACTCGAGCCAGCTGGCATGCCTAACTAACTCTTTGCATAAATTTGCACTCAACAAAACTAATAAAGTTCCATCACATTGCGATGAACTAAAAGTTCCTTCTGATGTCGTTAGATGGCATTAGAAGAGTTTCATTTGAAAACATAAGATTTGAAACATATTTGATTTTGAAATATAAGATTATAAATTTTATATTATATGATAGAATAAAGATTGCTTGAATTATCGCTGCTGTTATATTACCATTAATGTTTTTTAATTTTTCAAATGCTTTATTTTTACTTTAAGAAAGGTAAAAATACGATACAAATGAAAAAAATATTATGCCAGTTTATAGAAATGGTCGAACGTATCAAAATGTAAATGATCGAACGTATTAAAAGGGATTTGCGAAGATTACTCACTGAACGACGCTCACCCTTATGTTAAGATATTATTCAATATTATAAAACGTAGGAAGAGCCAATATACTCAAAACATGTAAATCAAATCTTGAAAATTATTGAAAATAGATCATTTAGTTTCTAGCTAGAGGTTTATATACATACATATACATATATATATATATATTGCGGGATAATAGCATCTATGTGGTCTCGTGGTTGATGTAATATGTTCCACCTTACAACTCATTTTCTACAGACGAAACGTTGCAAGCTTCTATTACTATTTCCATGGAAATACTGTGACGAGTTATATTGCTTAGTTCCACCAGTTCAAACCTTCGCAGCTAAGATCCACCATGCCTCGTACACTGAGTTGGACCATCCTCATTCAAAATATACATATATATACTATTCAATGCCACATTCAAGGTGTATTGGTTGCACAATGTCAGAACAAATTTCTGAAGCAATATCAGTCTACCAACTCTTAAAATTTATGCGTCCGTACAAGAAACTATGATCAAAAATTACATTTACAGCATTAAAAAGATTTCTGGGGTATTTTTTGAAAAAAACATAAAAATATAAACACTAAATACCAAACTGTGGAAAAAGCAACGGGAGATCACTCCATTATCTTTCCCAATAATGCATCGTAATTCTCAAATAATAAGGAATAGAAATCTGTAGAAAGTCGTGATTACCTATGTCCTCAATGGACATGGCATTAAAAAGAAATTGTCACGGCCCATCGTAAGAATATAAAGGTGGTGGCCGCTTTAGGGGTCTATTCAACTGTATTGACTTAACCGGCATGTAACTGGTCAATAGACGAGCCAATGACAGCCCTGCTTTATTTCCACATGGGCGGAAAATTAAAAAAAAAACTCTCTCTTTTGATTACTGACGGTCGACGGATGAAGAATTGCCGAGCTGGCTTCTGACAAGCAAAAGAAAGATTTCCTTGACATTGACAATGTTTTTAAAAATCTGCATGATGTTTTAAAAATTTCATTTTCAAAATCTGTTTTTAATGAGACTTCCTTAAATTCCTGAGATATTAGTGTAGAGGGTTTTAAACCAATTAGTAATAAGACAGAAGAAATAAATCCTTTCCCTACCCTACTGATTTTAAAAAAAAATTACGCGGGTTCCTGGGTATGGTTGGTTTTTATAAAAAAAAAAAAAAAAACGAAATATGCAAAATTAGTTCCACCTTTGCCTGAAAGAATGAGATTGTTCCCTAAAGACATGTTTATATTGAACGAATCTGAAAAACAAGGCTTCAATGTCGTTATAAAAGAACTTAGTGAATTATCTGCATTAGCACACCCACAACTTAAGTTTCTTGAGCTTGTCATCTCACCTTGAATTCAGAACGGCACAAATTATACTAACGTTGGTTTAAAAGAGTCGAATAAACATTATTTTATTGACGAATGAAAATCAAACAACGCAAAAGTAAAATACCAAAATTTATTTCTTTTTTTTCCATATCATTGTCTCTGATGAAGTTTTAATAAAAGTGAAACATGTTAGATTGATAAACGTTTCTTATTTATTCATATCTTATCATTCTATAGGATTGATATATATATATATATATATATATATATATATATATATATATATATATATATATATATATATATATATATTGATAAACCAAATAGATTTCTTTCTTCCCGTATATTACCAATCAGTTAGGTGATCAAATTTAGCTCGATGCCGTGTATGACCATCGCAAGATTCCGTTGTAAGACAGTTGTGCCTTAAATAGGTGTGGCTTTTGAAACCAGGCAACATTAAAGCCTCAAGTTACATATATGCTATAAGATTTACACACACACACACACACACACACATATATATATATATATATATATATATATATATATATATATATATATATATATATATATATATATATTTCAGATAAACCACAGAGACACTTCCTTCATTTACTGCACACATATACAGAACACACCCTACGAACAGCTTTGAAGCTGTATTGCTCTGTTTGATTTACATGAAATTTTTAAACAAATTTTCAATTTTTACACAAAATATAAAGTAGTTTTCAGCGGATATGACTAGAAGAAAAATTCACACGTTAAAATTTCGCTGTTTTTAAATAAGCAGACGCACTTATGCAAACAGACAGTGTGCATGAACATGCGCTAACACAAACTGTAGTATTATCGGATGCGCAAGAAGCTAATATGTAAATACAATATACAGGGATCAGTTACGATAATGCAACTCACATGCTGTGGCATATACAAAGAACAAAGAAAACATACGCAAATATACATTATGTCAAACCCATGCACACAATGAAACACAAGGAGACACTTAAAATAAATCACATTCACTCAGAAAAAAAAAACGAATATATACATAAACAAAGTATATATACTCATTATGTATATATATATATATATATATATATATATATATATATATATATATATATATATATATATATATATATATATAATATATAAGCACAAAGGGATACGGATACATTTCATGAGTAGAGCAATTATAAAGTACAAGTTTTTGCATTTGCCGAAGCATTCATCTTGTCCAGTCCAGCGGGCGCCTGTCTAATGGGAACAGATTTTAACATTAAAAGTATTCGTCTGTTTCGGAAAATACCTTTTATGATTTAAAAAAATATATATATATATATATATATATATATATATATATATATATATATATATATATATATATATATATAGGGAGGAGCTGAAAAGTTACTTGGACAGACTAGCTTCAAAATTTTACCAATGATCAAACATCAATATATCTTTGGGAATCTCTTATTGTTTAGAGCCATGAAATGTTCAGCACATTCTCAACTGGCTGGTTGTTTCAGAGTATGCGTTACTGTGAGAGTGTTTAGTTAATTCCTATTGTAGATATTTGCTCAGGCACATTTGTGATTTTTCAACATTAACAGAGTCAAAATTATCGGATTCGCCATGTTATGGTAGGCCATAAGTGGAAGAGTACTTAACATAATGTTCCACGATATGCTCTGATTTTTAACTTCCACATTTCTCTTTTGTTCTCTTTCAAAAGTACCAAAACATTAACACGGCAGCTGACAAACTGACACAAGATATGAAAAGGAAAGATATTCTTGTAGCACTAACTTGCAAGGAGAATAAATCGAATATAAATTTTTGTATGTGGCCTGGTGTATAGGGAAACAACAGGTATCTCTCTACGGAGACTACGGAGGTATGCAGAGTGAAACATACAGTTCACATTATCAGTTAGGATTTTAGAGGTCGTGAGCAAAAACTGACATATTATACCACCCTATTTCTTACAACGCCTCAGAGTTAATGTACCGTCAACTAGAAACAGTGAACAATACCTGAATAAGATGGTGATGTACGTGTTCCAGCAGGACTATTCTCCCTCCTACATGATTCATGTGATCCAGGAACGGTTGGCTGAAAATTTTCAGTATTGTATCAACCTCTAACATATGTTCTTCTAGCTCACCATATTTTAATCCCCTCGACCACAATGATTGGGACGTCGTTGAAGTGGTGCGGAAAAAGTTCTCATACCGACAAAGAAGTGATTCCAAAATACATAAAAATAATAATATATATATATATATATAGAGAGAGAGAGATAGAGAGATAGAGATAGAGAGAGAGAGAGAGAGAGAAAAATAGAGATACAAAGAGAGAGACAAAGAGAGACAGAGAGAGAAAAATGCATTAGGTATACAGATAGATAGAAAACGAGAGAGAAAGATTAGTCAGGTCACTCTATGTGCTACTAGTGTTATGTAACCTAATACACCCTGCCACATGGTCGGGTTATCAGCTCCGTTACCAGGCTTGACTGACATACACCAGAATTAAAAATACGCCATGATGAATCCTCGTATAGGATCAACGACCATCTGCACACAGAGTATAGTAATATGTGTGTATGTATACATAAATACACACAGCAACCAACGGTAAATGGGGTCTTACGCCCACAGGATAAGTTGCTTGGAGGCTTAAAGCTGCAATTGTCCCTAGAGATGCGTTAACAGCCACTGACTTGGGGAGTAAACCCCGATCAGAAATCTGTAGCTGCCAAACTGGACCTCGAGCTGTTCCTTGTTACTCCTGTCATATGAAGATCATCGTGTGTTTTCTCCTGCCACTGGAAGACTCTGGTTGGAGAGAAGTCCCCGAGCTCCATACTCAACTTTCAAAGCCCTGTGGTCATTGCCTAGTCAGACTATGCACGCTAGTGGTACTTCCTGTAGCTAGCGTTATCGTCGGGCACAATGGGCAACTTTATTATATATATATATATATATATATATATATATATATATATATATATATACGTATGTATTTATGTATAGAAAATTAATAGCAAAGTGAAAAAAATGTAACGCTTTTCATCCTTTAGAACTTGATGGGAGTAAAGTTATATTCACATTGATGTCACTACCCATGGCCACGAAGAAGAGGGGGAAGCTTTTAAATTTAAATTTTGTTCTCATTCGCACATGTTTTTTCATATCAACATAAACATCACTTTAGTCTGATGAAACCCTAAATAGCGAAACGATTTTTTTCACTTTTGTCATTGATTTTCCTAACATAGTTCTGTTACATGAAAATTTCCCAAAAGTATGTATTTGCCTTTTAGACTTATCGAGAGCCTGAAGATAGCAGCTTTCAATATGACAAAGGAAATAAAATAGCACACCATGCACATGAAAGTTACCTGATCTTTCATGTTCAAAACAAGATACATTCTAAGCGGTCATGTGACGTAAAGAAAGCCGTTTTCGATCAGTATATTCAGACCTTTATTACATATTTCATTGGTAAGAAGGGCGTACAACTCAGAAAGAACCACTACTTTGTGGAATCTTTAATCCTAGAGTCATTCGTTATCTATCCGCCATATCCTCGTATTTTTTTTACTTCCTACTTCCTCGTCTTACAGCCATATCACATACGTTATTCACTAAGCGTCTACTTTAAGTGATTCTCTTGCCAATTATTGCATAAAAAACAGCACATCATCGGGGACATCATTTAACAGATCAAAAAGGTGGAATATACTATTAGACGTCTTTTGAAAATGTCTACATCTATTAAAAATTACATTTTTTCTGTTCTGTTTTTTCTTATAATTTGTTCTCAATTACCCCATCTTATATCATACCTGAAATACACACAGATATATATGTGTGTATATTAAATATATATATATAGATAGATAGATAGATAGATAGAGAGAGAGAGAGAGAGAGAGAGAGAGAGAGAGAGAGAGAAAAAGTGTGGGAATTTTGCTATTTTGCTTACATTAGAGCTAAATATACTTTCTTCCTTTTTTTCAATGAAGCGTACAAAATATGAAAGGTCAAAATAGAAAGATTTAGTGATTAATCAGCAATATTTGCCCGTGTAAGAAATTATTTAGTTTATAAGTTCAAAAGAAATGTTTAAAATAGAGGGGAGGTTAGCAGTAGAAAAGCAGTAAAATTAGAGGACAATGGTATGAACAAATCAAAACTGTTTCTCTGTATGATTCCAAGAATCACATATAATCATCACTAAAATTCAACTTTGAGTTTTTTCCCAGAATTTATTGCCATGAGGATTAGTGTTTCGAAACATTTGTTAAGAAAGAGTTAAAATATCTTGAGATTTCTTGAGGGCTTGGAAAAATGAACACTAACCGAATATACGGAAGGAAGGATAGATAAAGTTTGAGTTTGTTTGAATGGACGGCAGTGAAGGGGGGGGGCAAAGAACGATGATAAAGTCAAAGGTTGCTATGAGCAACAAGAGACAGGAAAGAGTCATGATCACCCATGTCCTGTGATATATACAAACTCTACATTTAGACATACTTTTTTCTTAAAGCTATTTCTCTTACTTTCTTCCATTTTGTTTTTCCTGCTCTCTAGAGTTCGCAGCCACCTACACTCACACACACAGGTGGATCCGCAAATATGAACTTCATTTCTATAAACACTAATCTATTTCCCAAGTATTAGAATATTTTCTATTTTGCCTTACACATGTTCTCCATTTAAAAAACAATTGGCAAATTTACTGAAACTTAAAAAAAATACAAAAGTCACATACTCTTCTTAACGCACGTAATCGAGAGAACATTAAACCTGATTTCACCCTTGATTAACATATATAGATTTCAATTCGATCCTTGTCATTAGCCCCAAAACGCACGGTTGTTTTAATACACCGATTCATTCGTAAAACTCCCGTCACTCCCAAGCTAACCCCATGCCAAGACAGAAGTGTGTGTCATCCTGATTCCATCCTTGCCGCTATCTGACTGCCAGTCGTCAGCCGAGGACGGCAAGTCCGACTGGCACGTTGCCGGGCTGGATGCGCGAGCACCTGACTGAGGGAATTGAGTTGGGAATGGTGTGGGACGTGAAGAAAGTCGCCTGCCTGGTGAGCCCCGCAGTTCTTACAGGGAAGGGAAGATTGAACAAATTCTTCTTTTCACTCTTTACTCTTCTTTGCACGTTTCTGTCTCTTACCGTCTGTTCTACCATTTTCTTTCCAGTTTCCTTCTCCCAATCTCTTTCCTCCATATCGATATCAACTGAAACGCTTTGATTTAATTCTTCAATTAGACAGAAGCACATGGACATACGTCAGTAAGCTTACAAAAAAGGTAACCTTATTACGTCAAATCTACTACAAGTACAATGAATAGGCAGGTATCAAAGACCTCTTTACTTGGCCTTCGGTCTAGGATCAAAGCGTCTACTGTGTTTCTGCTTTCAGTTTTGTAATTTAGTTTATTTTTTTATTTCTGTTTTATTTATTTTTTATGTTCATCCAATAAGATTCAAGAGCCACTCACGATAGGGAGTTATTCAATGAGTTGTGTGGTATGAATGTAAGAGGAGGAAGTTGGAAGTGAAAATAATGAGGATATGTAAGATAGAACCTAGACTTGAAGAGATTAAGTTTATTGTGTTCGGGGAAGCATCCACACGGGAGTCTATTCCACAAAGTAGCAGTTCTTAGGAAGAATTTGTCTTAGTGGAACTTCCTCCTTACTTATGGAATACTGAGCGAATGATGTCAATTCAAACTTGTCGACATAGTACGGCGTGTCTTAGTTGTAAATGTCTGAATTGATGTCACTAAAGAATGTAACTCACCTGATCATTTGCCATGGGAGAAGCAACAGAGTAGCTTGTGCCTGTGGGAAAGGAAACTAAGTAATCTCCAACAAGACGACGTAAACGACCTTGAACTGCGTCAAGGCTGTAAAGTGAGGCTCAGACAGATATACCAGCAATATTCCATAATTTCTGGTCCCTAGGATTCCAACCCTGTAACTGCACTTTTCTCATTAAACTAAAGAGTGGATATCAGCATCAACATGAAAGGCAATTTTTAGTTCATATGTACGCATGTAGGATACCATGAACCACATTCTATCATCGTCTCGATCCAGTAATTCATTAGGGTTGTAGGGACCTTTCATGTACTGCTGTCATAGGGCAAGATAACCTAACGAATCCCATTCCTCTTCAGGCTGAATCAAGATTCAGAGTTTTCCTTCGCATAGACTGGTTATTAACTCAAGGAAAGAGAACTCAGACAGCCATGTTATTTAACCCATAGCTTGGTAGAAGAGACGGATTTATAATTTAACCAGATATCAAGAAATATATTGTTTTTCATTTACATATTACATATACACAGGGTATTAAACATTATACAAATGTTAAGCATTTTTCTTTTTCATTCTTTTCGTTATATTTTATCTTCATATTTTACTTCTTTTTGGTCGCAATCCAAAAATAGAGTATCGTGAAGAGACATGAACCTTAACGGCGTGAATGACCGTGGCTCTCCGCAATTTCCTATTTTCATAGCTCTTAGCAACCTTTGTTTTTTTGGTTTTTTACTCCGCCTTCCATTCCCTGTACTGCCTTCTATCTACACAAGTTCGTTAGTTGTGTTTTGCTCACTGGTTTCCTTTGCCCCTCTTGTCTTTAGTATGACGCGTGAGTGGCAAATTATCCAAACCTTCTTTTTTCATCATGCGTCCTACAAATTTCAACTGTATCTTTCTAATCATAATTATAACTGTTATTTTTTCCTTAAAACTTCCTCGGTAATTACATGCTCCGCCAATTGTATTTTCAGCAGTCTTCTGTAGAAGCATATCCCTGTTGCCTAAATTCTCCTTTTCCTCTGTAAGAAAATTTACTGCCATATAGAAGGATTTATATTACATAGCAGTTCAGTACTATTCTTTGTTTCTAACGAAATTTACGTGTTTCTTAATAATTTGTTTAGCTTATGCAATGCATTGTTGCTCTTCTAATATGACTTCGGATTTCGGTGTCACATTTTCCATCCGCTGCTAAAGCATTTCTGTACTTGATTGATTTTGACATTTTCACTTCATAGCTCGCATATTGGGTTATTACTCTTACTGACAACCATACATTCTGTCGTATTATAACTGATAGTCCTTTCTTCTTGCTTTTTTTTTTGCTACCTTGTTTAGGATATCTTACAGTTTTCTTTCTGCTTTTACCAGTGCCTAACTGAACCACCATATTGTCAAACAAGTAAGCATGCCTATTGTAATAAACAAATACATAATCAATTTGTTTTCATCCAAGCATATTATCATTATAAATTATATCTTTCTTTATACTTCTTGCAATAACAACAGACCCATCACGGAATTTTTTGAGTGGAGCGGGCGGCCTTTAAGTCGTGGCAATCAGGAGTAAGAATTTGTACACTGAGATTAGACTCCAGCATTTTAAAAGGGGTGACGACCAAATTATTTTAGCCGCCCCACCCCTATCTTGGCAACGGGTTTGATCGGCGACTTAATGGCAGGACCACCGGAAATACAACTGCAACATCTTTATCTTTATTAGTTGTTCTCACTTCATGAAGAATTTTGGTTAGCGATAAATTGAAAATTTGAAAGACATTTTTGCATTCAAATGGTTTACCCATCGTACTAGTCGCAGGGTCCAAGTGAAATCATATTCTTTCAAACTGACCTTGACGCCGATTGCACTGGTTGACTGTCGATTAATAACACAAATATCATATTTCCCAAATCCGTTTAGTCAACTATCCTCTTTTATATTTACACGTCGTTAATAACATTTAATTCAACGAATAATTCATAATCTAAAATATGAGCAAGACTTAACTTTTAAATATTAAACTTAAAAATACGTGTCGCCTCTGTAGTAATTTCAACGACACGAGAATGTCTCGATTTCCCTTCTGAGAGTGAATTCAAATAACGTGGCACTCATACAAACAGTCTCAGAGAGCATGGATAATCGCGCATTATTTATATCCGCATCTATCTGAATATAATCATGAATTGTTACTTGCCAAAAGCCACTAAGACTACCCTGATGTAAATGTCCAAGTGTCCTTCAAATACCATTTCGGCAGTATATTTTAAATAAATAATTTGAGAAATGCCGTCCTGGTCAACTTTAGAATACTAAATAACTTCTGATTTCTTGTTTAGTCTATATTTTAAACAGAAAGTGTTAACTATTTACTTAAATATTTATTGAATGAAACTTTTTCTGAGAGGAGATCATATTTCGCAAAGTTCCAAATTTGCGTTTCCACTCCTTGTTTCTTAAAAGAGCAGATCAGCGGTACTATATTCTCATATAAATGTATTTAAAAATAGATAAATTACATACAAGTTATTATACAAAAAAATGAGAAAGAAAGAAATAAAGATTGGTTGATTTACATCGAAATTAGTGTTTGTGGTGATATTTCTTGAATTGTAGATTCGTAAGCAATAATAACGTTCTGTTGGTGTTTATTGAGAAAACGGATGCACAAGATGTCCACATTTGTACCATCGCATTAAAAATTATCTTCCTTCCTTCTCAACATTTTGTCCACTTGAAAATACCGGATTGATATCAGCACTTTCGATATTAATTAATTAAAGATATTAAATAATTATTTTTTCTAAAAAAGGAATCATTAAATTTTTTTGAAAAACTTTAGATTTTAAACTTTAAATAGTTTTCGACTTTATTGACAACTTCAAAATATTTTTGAATAAATACTTCATATATAAATATGAAACTAAAAAAAAATATTAGCATAAAAAATATTTACTATTTTTAAAGAAAGATATTTCACTTTTCCCAGTGATATAAAGTGGAATGATTATATTAAATCAATTGCGAAGAAAGTCTGTTCACTATACCATTCTAGACATTTTTTCTCCCTTAAATTTATGTTGTACATTTATAATTCTACAATTCGTTTGTGCATCAAATATTTGCTGCCACATCTGGTATGATGCTTCTATTTTATATCTAGAGATTCTTGAGAAAATCCCAAGTAGAATCTGCAACGTTATCAGTTCTGACCTGGCATTTCGGTTTCAGTCACTTTCCCGCCACTATGACGTAGCTCCCTTTTCCCTCTCCTATAAATATTTTCAGGATGATTCTTCTGGAGATCATCTTGGTACCTTGACTTAATGAATTAAAAAGCAGTACTAGATTGGCAGATAGGTTTCATAACTTCAATGGTGAAATAGCTAATTGTAACCATAGTTTATATGCTAATAGTTTCTTCTTCCATACTTCTCGCTTGTGGAGCTCTCTTCCGTCTTCCTGTTTTCATCTAAAACTACGATCTAAATTTAAATGCAATGTCAACCATCATCTTCTGTCTCTTTGAATCATTTCCTTTTGTTACCCCTCAGTTTCATTATCTCTCAGTAACTCTCCTTGCACCATAATGGCCTTTATTGCCTTGCTTGGAGTGAAATGATTAAAAAAATATCAAAGGTAATGAAATTATGATCATTTTCAATGAGCATAAAAATACTGACGAGCTAATCATTATGACAATGTACTTGAATCCTTAGTCCTCGATGTGCCCAGAAAGTAGTTACTACCAGATCAGGTGTGGATTCTACAAGAACTCTGAATATTTCCTATGGGATCTTATTTTTAATCATTTCACCCTAAGCAAGTCTATAATGCCTCTAAGATGCAAAGAGTTACTGAGAGTGAAAGAGAATGAGAAAACTTTAGTGAGGAGAAACGACAATAAAAGAACAGTCTTCAGGAAGGCAGAAGATGGCGATTGACGTTGCCTTTAAATTTTTAGGATTGTATTGGCAGGAATGCAAGAAACCAAAAGAGAGTCCCACAAGTGAGAAGTGTGGGAAAAGAAACTATCAGAATAGAGCTTATAGTAACATCTTCCTAATTCATCATTAAAACGATGAGACCTAATTGCCAGTCTCATCGCACGCTTCATGTGGTCGAGGTTGCCAAGGAGGAAAACTCACCAGAACAATTGCCATGAAA
Source organism: Acanthosepion pharaonis (assembly GCA_903632075.3). NCBI lineage: Eukaryota > Metazoa > Mollusca > Cephalopoda > Sepiida > Sepiidae > Acanthosepion > Acanthosepion pharaonis. The sequence continues at coordinate 533,090 of CAHIKZ030004353.1, read as the reverse complement.
ATATTTATAGAAATGACAGAAGGAAGACACTTCATGGCGGTTGGAAAGTGACTGAAATCAAGATGCAAGATCAGGACCGATCTTCTTTTGGGTTTTATCGAGAATGTTGAGATAGATAGCAGGACCAGATATAACATCAATATTCAAGGCATGGATGAATGGTAGATTTGTAAATGTGTAAAATGGATTCCGACGCGAAAAATTTTCTTGGCAGCAGACCTAGCAATTGATTCAATGTAATTACTCCACTTTATGTCAGTAGAAAAAGTGAGACCAAGAAAGCGCAATGAGTTGCTTTCCCGGAAGTTAGCATCTGTCATGCTGATGAAGGCAAATAAGGTTCTCTATAGTAATTAAAAGATAACAGTTTCGTTTTGGAGGCGTTAAAATTTACAAGCCATACCTTGCCCCAGTTAACAACTGATTGGATGTCATTTTCGAGAGCAGGTAGCAGTTTTATTTTGTCGGGTCTATCGGACTTAGCATTTATGGAGTAAATAGTTGTCATCAGCATAAATGGTTTGGTTTGGCTTGGTTTGTTTTACAGCATATCAACTCCAATGGGTTATTTAATACCGACAAGATTTTTATTGCTGGCAATTATTTTTAAATGTATTGCTGCTAATATTTTTCCCCAAAAATGTATTACTGGTAATATTCTTTTCCCCAAAAATGTATTGCTGGCAATATTTTTTCTTCAAAAATGTATTGCTGGTAATATTCTTTTCTCCAAAAATGTATTGCTGGTAATATTCTTTCAAAAATGTATTGCTGGTATTAAAACCAATTTTACACTTTCATGCTGTTTTAACCCCAGTTTGGGGGCTTAACTATTTGCCCATATCTAAGACCCTAACAGTGCTACCACCACAGGTCAGGGTGGACCTGGGAACACTAGCAATTATGGTGGTTCCACACTCCTCAAAACCTCCTGATTCAGAGGCCTTGCTGTTGGATGTAGTTTATCGTCTTACCCTGGACACGGATGTAGTTTATCGTCTTAATAAGGACGGTCAGCATAAATGCCTCGTTGGTAAGAAACGTAGATACAAGGATAGCGGCCTGGTATTAAAGTTAAATGATCTAGAAGCGTGCCCGTTCAACACGGGCTTCATTACCCGATTTGTTAAGAACGATTGGATTAAAACAAATCTTCATCCAGAGACACCATAGTCGTCGAGCTTACAAATAAGGTCAGCATACCAAAAACTGTCAAACGCCATCGAGATATCAAACGTCATCGAGATATCAAACCACACCCCGAGCCTCGCTGTTTTCATTTAAAACCTGATAGACAAATTCAGTAATAGCCGTTAACACGTTAGTGGTTGACCTAGAGAAACGAAAGCCATTTTGATTTGTATGACAGGTTGTGTGAAATTTGTGTCAGAATTTACACAACATATTCTTTAACTACTGCAAATCTACTTTCTGGAGGTACTGCAGTGCTAACTTATCGGTTCAACACATTCCATAATTATTCAATGGTCATGAGATGTGGGGATTTTGGTGACGTGATGTGTACCAGGGCGCATTGTCTTACTGAAAGATTCCATGGCCATTGTAAGAGAATGTTACCATGAAGCGGTGCCTCTGGTCTTCCATAATAATACGGAGGTAGGTGACTTTCAATGGTGCCTCTGATCTTTCATCATAATGTTGAGGTAGGTGACAAAGTAACTTCCAAAGGAATAACTGTACCTATTGTTACTTGCAGCTCGTTGCCCAAATCATTACTGCACTCATTAGCGTTTTGCTTTCCCACAGTGCATCCTGTTGCCACCAAGCTCCCAAGATAATGACGTAAATATACGTCGTTGCGTCCATCTTTATTCAAAAGAACACGATACTCATTAGACCAAAGGAACTTCTTCAGAATTCCGAATCATGGATATATATATATATATATATATATATATATATATATATATATAAAAGAAAGTGTAAACAAATTTCAAAGTTGTTTTTAACTTGCTTCAAAACTGACTTAGGCCTAAAGGCTCAAATTCGTCACTATTAAATTTTTTTTTTCGTATTAAATATAATAATTGCCATGGTCACTTGATTATTGATTTATGTGTATTGCGATGGCTTGAATATCGGAAACTTTTAATCCCTGAATAATGTTTTCTTTTCCTTTTTTAGGTTCCGGTCAGTCAGCGCCGAAGTGTCTAGCACTTTATCAAACTTACCAACCTTGACGACTCTCTTTATGACCACAAATACATAAAGAAAATCTTAAAATCATAAAATCTTAACTGGTGGGCGGATCGGTGGCATGGCGCGACTCCAGACTCCAATAGACAGGAATAAACAAACGGATAAATAAATAGTCCACAAATAAGTAATTAAATAAGTAAACAAACAAAAATGTTTAAATAAAAAAGAAAGAAGACAAACAAATAAAAACGAAATTTTAGAACGGGGATGGCGACAGATTTTTCCACCTAATGTGAGAAACACAAACGACAACTCTCTCTTACTGCTTGACACCAAATGACGCTACAATACGGAATTTTTTTTTTTCTGTCTAGTAATGTGTCCGTCCGTATGTCTCTTCGTCTGCCTCTCTCTCTCTCTCTCTCTCTCTCTCTCTCTCTCTCTCTCTCTCTCTCTCTCTCTCTCTCTCTCTCTCTCCAATTTGCCAAATTTTCTTTCTCTTTCACCGTTAAAAAATGTGTGTGTACACAAACATACGCATAGTCTTTCTGGTTATCAATCTCTTCCAAACGGCGTAAATAAGAACAGAAAGGCATCAAAATGAGAAGAAAAACAGTAAAGAATATTACTTTTTTTTAAAACCAACCCCCTGTCCAAACAGCAAAACGCATAAGCCCAGGGATCCGGTGAGAAAGTGGACTTTTTATCTATTCCCAACTCCTGCTTGCTACTAAGTAATAATACAAACCTATTAAAAGATGGCGACGGATATTGTCACGGATAATCTTACCGCTTGCTGCGTGACTCTCATATACAGGCCCCATTTCTCGTTTTGTCTCAGTTTTTCTTCCTTTTCTCTATTTCTTTCTTATTTACCTCTACTCTATATGATGGCATCTTTTAACTGTAGTAATGAGGTACTTTTTTCTTTTCTCTTTTTTATCAGAATAGTGGAAATAAGAGAACGAAAAACTGAATATTGTTAAAAGAAACTATTGAATGTTATCAATTAATCATTATATTTTTTCTGAAAATCATATAAAATACACGGAAATAAACAATATGAAACAGATTGATTCCAATGCAAGTGTGAAACAGATTGGCAAGACAAATGTGCAAGAAAGAATGTTATGGTTATTAGATAAATTTATAACAAAACTTTATTATAATTTTTTTTATTTTAATTAAAGTCTATATTTTCCTAATTAATACCAAATTAATATTATAATAAATTGTAATTTGAATTATATGTATTCTTCAAAATTTAGAACAGCTTTTCTAAGTATGCTGCCATGTCAATGATTTTTTTTAGTTTTTTCTGTTGCTTTTATGATGTTCGTACTGAATGATATGTTGACAATAAAACTTTAACATATTCCATTTTACACACTTTTTTCGGTTATTTCATATCAGTCATTTTATCCCTCACTTTTCTCTCTCTCTCTCTCTCTCTCTCTCTCACACACACACACACACACACACACACATTTGAGAAGGAATAAAAGGGGAAAACTGTGCTATTCACATGGGCGGATACTTGCATCACATGTAAGCGTTTATTTCATTACATGACCAATATTAGATAATATTAAAATTTAATCATGATATTAGTATCGACGAATGACTAGATTATTGTTCATTTTATCATATGAACGTATCAGCAAATATTTATGAAAGCCTGTGTGTATTCCGTTAGTATTTGAAAGTGATGCGTATGTGATTACAAACGTACGAACAGCAAGAACACCGAAAATAACACAACTTATAATATTTGTTTGCACATATGCATTGGATGCATTGGATGCTCTATATATATATATATATATATATATATATATATATATATATATATATATATATATATATCATCCACAAACAGACTGTTTAGTTGTTTCACAGCTATCAGGCAATCAGATGTCAAGCTACCTACACTGATTAGCTGTGAAACAACGAAACAGTCTTTTTGGATGAATGATATATATATATATATATATATATATATATATATATATATATATATATAATAAATACTGGAAAATTTGTCCGATTCTGTGGTTTCTATCGCTCGATACAAATTCATAAATAGATAGATATAAAGAGACAGACAGAGTCTCTTTATATCTATCTATTTATGAATTTGTATCGAGCGATAGAAACCACAGAATCGGACAAATTTTCCAGTCTATACTGAAGAAGAAGAAAGAATTATATACATATATATGAATTTAGGTAAAAATGGCAACGGAAAAAATGGCAGGGTAAAAATGGCAACGGTAAAAATGGCAACGGTAAAAATGGCAAAAGTGGATAAATAGGTAAAAATGGCAAAAGGAAAGAAATATAGATGAATATCTCACAATGAGTTTATTAAAATCTTGGATATATAATGCATAATGGAAAAACATGCGAAGTTTGTCAAATTAAAAAGAATATTCAGCTAAAGCTCCCCCCTCCCATGAGATTTACTTTTTAGGTGATTACGTCTGAACACACTGAAAAACTTGGGAAAAAAACAATTATAGGTCCACTTGATGAAACCGAAAAAAAAACAACAAAAAAAACAAAACAATAAAACCTTAATTATTTCAGAGGTTATCACACAATAACAGGGTCAGACTGGTGCCAGTAAAATTTAAAATCTTGTCTGATGCGTTTTCAATCTTTTAATACTCAAGTGTGAAGTCTCTGAGAGGCGTCATATAGACATTTAGCAAATAGGTGTGAACAGAAATTTAAAAGGTTTGCTGAGGGAATAGGCTAAGTGAACTCTAGAATATTTACTTCGTTTACCATAATTTAACAATAAAATAATTAAATTAGACTCTGAGAGTCAATACGAAATCTGTAAACGGGATTCCGAACCTTCGCCATTGCGATTTTTCCGATTCCCATTAATCGTCCCAACACTAATATATATATATATATATATATATATATATATATATATATATATATATATATATATATATATATATATATAATACACTTATTTTATATATATAAATATATATATATTTATACACACTAATACACATATATATATATATATACACACACACACTAATACACTTATTTTATATATATACACTAATACACTTATATTATATATATATATATATATATATATATATATATATATATATATATATATATACACATCTAAACCTAGTGTCAGCTATCAATTATGAAATTAATTATAGTCATCAAATTCACTTAAACACGCTTTACGATCTGTGCTTTTACTGCAATTAGGAGTAGGAACGTAGCGCCCCCACCCCCACCCAATAAAACTTCTAAAAATCGACGTCGAAAATTCAAAAAAATGTTTTTAATACTAGGGCAGGATTTAGCCCTATTTAAAACAAGAGGAGAAGAAGCCTACCCCCACACACACACCCACCACCACTAGAGTAAATATTTATTTTAAAATATTGAGGTGGGGGGGACTTAGCCCTATTTTAAACTATAGGGATGGGAGCTTAGACCAATCCTTCTCGAACGGTCATAATTTACTGTTGTCGAATTGCCATTTTTTCCTATTTATCCACTTTTGCCATTTTTACCGCTGCCATTTTTACCCTGCCATTTTTACCGCTGCCATTTTTACCGAGGACCATATATATATATATAGTTAGCGTGTATATATATATATATATATATATATATATATATATATATGCAGTGACTATAGAGTTATTTTGTTTAAAGTTTCTCATCATGTTGCCAATAAATATATATCATTATATAGTCACTTAATATTTTAATTTCAGACATATAAAGATTCTCATAGTTCATGAAAAAGTTATAATGTCGAAAGAGAAAGAAAATACTGTAAAAGTACTGAGTGATGGGAACCCAACTTTGGAAATTGCAAAAAGTATGACAAAAAACTGAGAACAGCCAAAAACGCATTGAAAACATCGGCATGATAATAACAACAAAAATCTGGTTTTAATAAAGTCGGAAAAGGGATTTTAGTAAAATTAAAACGATAATAAGTTTCTAAAATGGATTGGCTAACAAGATAATCTTTAAAGAAATAATAAAGCTGCGATTATAAAATGAGAATAAAAATAATTTCGAACATTGGTTAAAGACATGAAAACAAACGCCTTTAAGTAAATATCACCAAAAGAAATATATACGTTGGCTAATATATTTCTGAAAAGTAATCTTTTGTGGTGTATGTAGAGCTACATTGGATGAAACCAAGTTGGTGATTTACTTATCAACCAATAGAAGAGAACAGCACTGGGGTAGAGTATTGTTTTGAGATTGTATCGTTGGTAGTAATATTATAGTTCCTTTAAAAGTTTATGATGATGTCATGATGGAGAAGACATTTTTGAAGTGGTGCAAGTCACCACCAAGAAACTTTAAACTAAAGAGTTTATTCGTGCAAGACTATCCTCTTTCGCATTCTGCAATGTTGCCTATTGCCTATTATGTCAAATTGGATTTCACAAACATCAAGTTAATCTCCAGATATAATCCAACAGAAAACTTATGATCCATCATTAAAAGAGTTGTATATGAGAGCGTAATTCAAGTAGAGAAGATTTCAGGGATGCAATAAAATTTATTACAAGTAATGTTAAAAGTTGAAACAGTAGAAAAGTTAATAAAACCAATGATTGAAAGACTGATAGATGTTGTCAATACTAAAATGTAAAATAACAAAATAATCTATTATGATATACTACATGTTGGGTAAGTAAAAGAAATGTCTTTCTGGCCTAAAACATCGGGATTTATTTATAAATATGAATTTACGTTGAACTTGATATACCACGGAAATCTTACATTGTTTGTGTTAAACCAATTTAATTGTGAAAATATAATTAACAAATTAAAATTTAACGTATTTTAAGGAATTAATGTTTTTATGATTTTTAATCTGATATTATTTGTCGTGGCTATAATAATCGTTATTATTTTACGTTTAGCTGTTTTTTATTAAAGAGAAGGGCACATCATTTAGACCCTGGTCTACACAAACATGTGTTTACACTATATATATATATCGATTTCGAGCATAACCACATTGTTACATATAAGAAAGTAACTGTAACTCAGAGAGATTATAGTGTGATAAACACTTGTATGACATGAATGCCATTCACTGAACATCACTTAGCATAATCCAGTTGAAAAAATGGTCAACATGACTGCTTATAGCCTTTATGGTAGGTTTGTAATTCAGAGATGTCCTTCTCTTAGACTGGTTGTAACCCAAGGCTGAAGAGCCTGCCTAGCTATTAACTCATAACTGGATGGAGAAGAGATGAATTCATACTTTTCTCAAGGATATTTGGATAATTAATATATATATATATATATATATATATATATATATATTCATTTTGTACTTTTATTTACGTAATTAAGAGTGTGTTTACGTTTAATATGTGCATACGTGTAGGTTCATAGTTCATAGTCATCTGTATAGATACATTTTGAAACATCTGTAGATGGAAAGTAGATAGGTGTAGGGTTGATGGAAAATCACACCTTCTAGCCATTTATCAAAATTTATTACCCTGCTCACTTTGCAAAACTCTCATAGTGTTGAATTACCGTTAGTTTTTACGATACGTTTTATTTCTTTATTGTTACCAGTTCCTATTTACTTTCTTGTTTGTTTCCAAAGGCCAATTTTCTTCTTCCTTCTTATTTTTCACTTTCTTCACAACTCGTCACCTCACCTCGTCTCTGTCTCTCGTTCATTCCTTTTAGATTTTTTTGCCCCAGTTACGAGTTTTCTCAAACTACACCGTATCTCATATTATTAGACATTATTAACTTTGATAATTTTTAGAAAGCTAAACAAGATATTTACGGAAAAATTAGCACTATTAATATTCGGTATATTTCACATAATCTGCCGAAATTAATGGACTAAATGTCGATCTTACGATGTGGTAACATTTTATGAATTTTACCCAATTTTCTAAGGTTAGTGAAACATCAAGAAACATTGATGTAATTCAAAATTATAATTTTAAAACAAATTTTAAACCAAATATGGAAAGCAGTGTTATTGTAATAATGACTAGATATAAAGAAACAATAATGCATTCACTGTTCTAAAACTATTTATGGAAATCGTTCATCCATATGAAATAAACTAAAAAGAAACCAGAACATCATTTTAAACTTCACCTTTACTGGTAAATTAACGTTCGCCAATGTAAACCTTCAGAATATTCAAAATGTTTCACAAGTCAGGTAAAAATTAGGCAAACAAATGAATGACTTTGAAAGTTGTTTTATTCGGATATTCATTATTTGTATTCCCTGAATGTGACGAAGCATTATTATGAAAAACCATCTTTATTCCGTAAGCGTTTAACTTCTTTTTGAATCCTAGCTCTACGAATGCCTTAAAAAAATTCAATATTTGTTTGAATTGCCTTCGTGTATAATGTTGCACATTTCATTTGTTATTCCTCATAAATTTTTTCTGAACGAGCTTCATGATCGATCTATTTTGCCACTGACTTTCTTTTGATTTTCGATTCTTTCTCGCAGCTAAACTGCCTAAATATTTTCAATTTACCCTTAATTGACCTGTATCACAGTCATCCAAGACCTTCAAAGAATTTAATTATTGTTATTAAACATTTCTCGTTATCCGTCAAATAAGCCTTACAACGCATTTTAAAGATTTAAACTCGCAACATGGCTTTTAATTTGAGACTTTGAAATTCATGGAATTTTTTTTTACAACTGCACAGAACGAATCAGCTTTCATTATATGTTGTGAGGTAGAGGTTAACACTAATCAGCCGCTAAACTCGTTATTCTCAGTGACCACTTATATGAGTGTTCACTTGAGCTTATGCAAATTATGCATACTAATTTGCTAGTATCACTACATTATATCTTTATAAAGTGATGTTGATTCGACAGATTTAACCTTTACAATTTTATATATATCGATAAAACATGTAGTGGCTAATATAATGCACTTTAGATCATTTTGTTTCTGCCTTCGATTTCATTAACCCGTATTCATTGAGTGAAATCAATGATTTCTTCTTCTCGCTCTTTTGTTCACTAAATTCTTTGTATTTCTTTCTCTTTTTTATTTATCTTGATTTTCCTTCTCTTTGCACATTTACTTTATCTGTCTTTGTTTTGTTTCTTTTCTCCTTTTCAATAATTACAACTTTCTTTATCACTCTTTAGTTTTTCTTACTATCTTCTATATTTCTCTGTCCTTTCTTTCTTTCTTTCTTTCTTTCTTTCTTTCTTTCTTTCTTTCTTTCTTTCTTACTTCAATTTACCGGTTGAATTCTGGTGCCCCGCCCCACAAACAAGACTATGCCTTTTTTTCTCCCTTTCCACTGGCCACCGACCAGACATTTGTTCCCATTCGCCAAAAAAACAAGACAAGGGGTAAAGAGAAACAAACGCCCTCACCCCCACAAAAAAAAAAACAACAAAAAAAATTAAAAAAACAAAACAAAAAACAGATAAATAAAAGTATAAGCGTTGTTTAAGCTCCAGTAAGCCTGTCTTTGATATGAGAATCATTGCGCCGATACAGATGAAGAACAAAACAAGAGACGAACAGGCTCCATTGCAAACATCCTTCGCGGTTTCATTCCTTCTTGCTTTTTAACTATTTTGTTTTTACTTTTGTCCTACTAGCACCAGCATATGGCGTTCGAGGTAACCATTTCAAAGACCAAACACACTTTAGATATTCATAGCCCTCATAATCGCAGATTTTACCAGTATGCGACTGAATTGCTCTTAACCAGGTTATTGGGTATAAAAACAATTATAAATACAGAAAAAAAACAAACAAACTTGACACTGTTTTAATGACTGTTTGAGATTAGAGCAATTTATTTTATGCCTAAATTAAATGACCGTTCGAATTCTTTTTTTCTTTTTTTTTTAGTTGCATCTATCAAATGCCGAATATCCCAGACTATATGGAGTTCATGAAAGATTTGTCTAAGTTAGGCTTCAACAAAATTTTTCAATTTTGAATGGTTACGATTCGACCAACATTTGTGAAATGAAATTTTCTGTATATTTATTTATTTAAAGTTTTCATATAAAACACGGACTGAAGACAAAAGCTACTCAAGAGAGCCAGAAATGTTAGAAGTTCTTGTCAGTAAACTCATGAACTAAACCCTTTTCAGCCTATAACAAGATATCCCCCAACAAAAAAAAAAAATTAAAAAGCTAACTTTAAATATCTGTCTATATTTCTGAAATGTGGTATTATTTACACTATTTACATTATTCGGACTATTGTCCTCATCTTTGTTGCCCTATTTATCACAAGATTTCGGCCGTTGTACACTCCGGCCTAATTCAGTTGGTTCGAAGAAGGCCGGAGTGTTGTGATAAATAGTGCAACAAAGATGAGGACAATAGTCCGAATAATGTAAATAGTGTGCTAACTTTAAAATATATATTTTTTTAATTTTTTAAATCTTTCTGGAAATTTTATTTTAATTTTCGTTTCAAGCTAATAGATTAATATTCCCAATAAGCAAAATACTTTGCTGTATTTCAAACTATTAATTATTAAATGAACTGGATTTTTTCTTTTCTTTTGTCAACACAATTCTCTTTATAAAAACTCTTTCAGAAATAAAACATTTTTCTAGAACGTTATTTGAGGAAAGTTAAAGTTGAATTAATCTGAATTGAAACAAGTATTATGTTTAGTTTAAAATAGTTTTGTGGCTTAGCATATGCGCACCATATGTGCATGGAACACCATTGGAAAATTCGTAAACTTAAGGAATCAGCACATATGCTAGGCCACAAAAATCTCCTGAGCCGACCAAGCATAGAAATAAATACAATGTGGGAACCAGTAATACGGAGTGCCAGAGAAAAGCAATGATAACAAAGTTGCAATATGAACTCTGGTAAATACATGCAATGATAACAGCAAAATTGCATATGAGCACTGGTAAAAATGATGCTGAAAACATTAGGTTTATAATACTCAGAATTTCATACACAGATGTCCTCAAGGACACATGGCACAGTGGATAAAGGCGTTGCGTAGATCCAAAGAAGGTGAGTTCAATACCTGGTTCCAGTGGAGAACTTTCAGAAAAAAAGAAATTAGCAGGAGATAACTGATAACTGACATCCATCAAACATGGCACGTGGAACTAGAACAGTCTACCCAGTGATTGAAATGAAGGGTACAACGGCCGAAACGTTGTGACAAAGATGAGGACAATAGTCCGACTAAACGGCTGAAACGTTGTGACAAATATGGCGACAAAGATGAGGACAATAGTCCGACTAATGTAAATACTGTACAATATATTCTCAGAAATATAGACAATTTATTAACAGCCTGGTATTTGGTAAGAGAGACAAATTGGAAAAAAATTATTTAATGAATACAATGTAACGCCTTTTAATATATAGATTTTTTAACTACCCAGTAATCTTTTAATATTTTAAGCACTCTGATATTTTATTGAATTTTGGTTACTTTTTACTTAATTGCCTTACCGACGAAAACGTTTGTTGAGAAAATGTTAGAAAATACGAATAAATTTTAAATTTATTATCGACACCTCTCTTATTTTCTGATAATGTTGCGCATGGACGTCCGTATTACCAAAAACATGAAAAATGAATTGTAGTGAGTTTTCCCATTTATGATTAGTAAATATAGTTGCAATTTAATAACAATATCACTTGACAGCTACAAATTAATACAACATTTTAAAAGATTTAAGTCATTTAAAATTCTGTATTAATTTGCATTAAGTTTATAAATTATTCTAATTAAAATTAAGAAAAAATGAAAAGAATTCTTGTAAACATTCATAATTTTTTTTCTAAGGACAATAGTATTCATAATATATTTTATTGCTAAAAAGCAATAAAAGATTTTCTAATTAAATAATGTCTTAGTTTTATTGCATTTTTATTTTACGATTCAGGGCAGATTTTCGGCAACTGGGGATCTTCATTGACAAAAATATTTTTATGATTTAAGTTCTCTGATGTAATGTAAAGAATAAGCATTACAAAAAATAATGTCTTGAAATTTAATAAAAATTCAATGTGGGCGAGTTGTTAACAGATGTAAAAAATATTTTTTTTCCAAGATTTCATAAGAAACATTTCAGAAGTAATTTCTGAATGAGTTCTAAAAGTTCCATTAAATTCCGACAATTAACTGATTTTTGATAGAATTTCCAAATCAATGTATTGAGGGGGAAAAAGCTCTCAAATTTCAGAACAAATTTAAGATTTTTAACCAAAATTTCCAAAGATCAAAAAATCACTTTTGCATAAAAATCCTTTGATCTTTCAATAACACAAAGATGTTGACGATAAAAGTTTGTTTTTATTATGTTTTGGGAATTCTTTGATTATGTATCCTCCTTTCTTACGATTGTTTGGTAGTACCTACTGTAATCATAGCTTTTTACACAACCTGGAACTCAAACTCGACTTTTATTCACTTAATTTGCTATTTAAGTCGTCCCAAGTGTTGAGTGAATATCGGTTGCATTTAATCCCCATCTGTGTCATCGTTGGACTAAATGGATCGCTGCTGCTAGAGTAAAATGATTTTCATTTTCTTTATGCTAACAACTTACACCAATTGGAACACGTGAAAAAGTGATTCCAAAAGCCAACGCATTTTTGGACGAGTTAATTCAAATGTTGAATCAAATAAAAAACTGTGAATATATTTTATGCAAAGTGTTCCGCTAATCTGTAGTCGCCTGTCAGTGAGACTTTAGGATTTTTGCTACCTGAGATTTATGAGAAATGGGTGGGCGACTTTTGTGCTTCTCTCCTCATTTCATGCTTAATTCATTAGGTTTGTTCATTTCATATTCTTTACTCACCGCTGTTTTCTTGGAGAAGAAAATCGTATCCAATTATATTGTTCTGAACATGATGTGATTAAACGTTAAAAAATAAGCAACAATTTCTTCATTTACAATATGAATATGATTTGCCTGAAAATATATTTTCACACTTGTTTCCGAGAAATTGAGGTTGTAATTATAAATTACTTATCATTTGACAAAATACAAATCAGCATTATTTTATCCATTTTATTTTTCACAATATTTCTCTGAGAAGGTATTTTTAATGATTGGTACTTTTTTTTAAAATGCATACATACACCAAAAATGTTTTGTGTGTTGTTATTAAGAAAAAGTATAAAAACAGACATTTATGTGGATGTAAAATATATCGCAATTTGTATAAAGCTTGTTTTACGTTGCTTCTTACAAATTGTTTGATGAAGGGAATTGACATCTGCCATGTTTTCATAACACTTTTTGCTTTTGAGAAAATATGTCAAGACTTCAGTGAGAACATCTTATGCAAAAACCATGTGAGTTAATAGATTTTGTTTAAAAGTTTGTTCTTTCTTTATGGGTCTTGTTGGATTTAAGCTTAAATTTCATGATTTTTCTCGGGAGATCATATCAAGCAATTTTAAACTACTCCAGAATTACAAATATATATGCATCAGGAAAAATTATAATGCCAAATTTATCTTCATTATAATAGTTTATTGTAGCCATTTTTATACAAACTGAACGTAAGCTCTTAACATAACTAAGCTCAGTCTATTTAATCAACTACATGGAAATTCTTTCATACAACTATTTATAATTTAAGGTCATTTCATTCCGATGACAGCATTTCAAATCTAAATTGTTTGTCCATTTAAAATACTACATTTATTAGAATATATATTCGAAAATATATTCACTTTAAATAGAGGAGTTATAAAAATGATTTTTTAGGGCCGCACTATTTTACATTTACCCAGAGGTAACATTTTCATGTCTATATGAATAATTTAATTCAATAACAAAGCTAAAAAATTCGCTTGGTCCCTTAGATAAATTTGCTTGTAAGCATCGCAATATTACCCAAAATCAATCATATTGATTTCTAACGAAATATTCCTTACCTATAAAACATGATTCTCGAAGTTATTTTCACCCTTTATTTTGCGTTAAATGTTTCACTTTTTAACTTTTAAATGACTGGCATCATCATTGTATATGAATGAAGATGAACTTTTCCAAACGATAAGGACATCATATGTTCATGATTAAAGTTTGAATAACTAATTGGCAATTCTAGGATTCATGAGATTGTGTCAAATCTGAAATATTTGCATGTAAACGAAGCTGGAAGAACAAACTAAAGACAGTGCCATGTCTGCATGTATAGTTTACGGAGTGAAAATAGGTGAACAATGGAAACAACTTGATGCAAAGAATGCACGACTCCATTGTGCATGGAATACTATTTAAAATTATTAATTTTAAAAAACTAATTTATTTTATTACATTTTTCTTTGTTTTTATCATGTAAAAGAGATAAAATATCATTTTCATAGTTTCTGTACATAATTAAAGCGAAAAGAAAATAAGCATAAAGTTAACCTTAACAAATGAATTTTCTCGTTTCTTACCCGTTAGGCCTGTACGTTTGTGCAACCTTTTCTAGCCGTTTAAAGTTTAAAATTCAATGTTGCAGCGAGGACTAGTAGAGAAGATTATTTTTTTTCTAATTTATTTTGAACGCTATAGATCAGAATGTCAAGCGTCCAGATGCATAGGACATGGCGTCGGTTTCTCAATAGTTTCCCATTTCATTTTAAGAAGGACAAATAGTGGCGAACAAAGAAATGAAACGTTGGGTAAGCTGTGAGAAAATCAGTCAAAAGACTGGCATACATTCAGCTGTCTATTTTATGTGATCATGCAGAATAAGAATTAACACATTCTCTGCGAGGAAATGCTGCACAAATTCCAAGAGACTTATTTATTTTTAACAGCGTATGAAGTTGGAGTGTGAAAACTAGATGATATGGATTTATCTCCCTTAGGTGTAGTTGCTTTTTCTTTGTTGTGGTTGGACAAGATTTTTTAAAATGGTATAACACTTTGAAATATAATTATTAAAAAAAAAACTATTATTTATTATAATTGAATAAAATTCTATGAATGTATCTCTGTTGTTCTTAATTTAGCAATTAAAGTAATTGTTAAATTAAATATTCAATGCTTATAAACTTATTAACGTATTTATTTAGCTTGCTGCTTGATAAATCTGAAGTGAAATGCCGGTATTTCAAAGAATTACTAAATTTAAGCAAAAATTGAACTTAAAAACTGAATTTTTTGTGCTGAACAGGACAGACAATAAAAGAATGTTGAAAAAATTGACACTAACGCAAAAACATGTGGCATTTAAAACATTTAAGGTAAATATATGTAAATAATACTGAAAGTTTTTTGCAAAAAAATATCTTATACAAAAATTAAAGTAATACACAGACACACACACACATATATATAAACTTTTCCATTGGTTATATATATATGTGTGTGTGTGTGTATAATTAATGGATTTCTTTTTTTATCCAACATTTTTATTACTTCAATCATTATTATAGTCGCCAAACCTGCTTAATATAAGAACCCGTAATCACAAAGTACACATACCGAGTGTAACAGCAAAATTGTCCAATTGTTAGATTAAGCTTTCAATCGTTGTATCTTAGAAATGATTAAAGATCTCTTACTGGAATTCTCCGCGGTTTTTATAAAACTATTGAATTCTACTTTGAACAATAAGAATGTATTTAGCTCTAAGTTGAAATGATGATTCCTCCTCCTGTTGTGACCTGCTGATCCAGTTTTTCTTTCCAGTATTACCTTTTTTTAATCTTATTCACCGTACACTTGACCGTTCGTGAATGAACTTTGAAGATGGAAGCAGTGTATGAATGTTGGTAGCATTACTGAAGGTCTGAATGATCTTTTTCCTCTCAACATTGCTCAGTTGGGAAGACATATTAAGGCTGACACAAAACAATTGTAACCTGTTCTCTTTCTAGCTGAATAACTCAAAGGTTTTTTTTATCTTACGGCAAATGGTGTCAAGATGGCCTGAAAACCTGGGGAAAAGAAACTCAGTTTAGTTTTTTTTTGTTTGTTTATTTGTTTTATATATATATATATATATATATATATATATATAGATAGATAGATAGTAAACATTTTGCCGGATGGACAATTATCGCATGCTGTTACACCCTTTGGAAAATTTTGCTGTTACACCCGGTATATATACCAAATGTTTTCAAAATTTTGACTGATGATTGTTTTTACAATAATGCCCAAAATAACAATAAAAAGGAAAAGATATTATATTTTTAATGATATTTATTTTTCTTAGTATGAATATTTAAAAAAAAAGCAAACTAATAAAATTAGAGATATTTTAATTAGATACCACCTTACAATTATTATTTTTTATGACAAACAGGCAATGCTACGAATATCAGACCATAAAGACGATATGTGCTGCCAGTTACAGGTCGTGTGCGTCTCCATCTTGGCTGTGAGTTGTTGAAAATCTGGCTGATATGTTTTCATCGCTGTACGAATTAGCTCCGTCTGTAAGGATTGCACGATGCTTCGAATTCACAAACTTTATTACAGAGTACAATGATTCAATGAATGTTGTGCTGAAAATTAGTTTCCTTCAATTCAGGATATTTTATTTCTGGAACGTGGATCATCTTTAGACCCATGTCCTCCTGTAATTTCATTAGTTGAATTTCCACAGCAGATGATTCCGTAACCAGAAGTTCGATAATTGGGCATCCATCATTGACCACATCAACCATGAATAGATTTACAAGAAAGGCAAAGCTGGGTTTCAGCTGCCACAAGTCATCAAACCTGGCAAGGAAATTATCAAACAGTCCTTTGTCTTCTTTCAGTTTTTGGTCTTTTATTTCAATGTCAGGTAATATATTTACTCTCCTACTGAGATTGGGAAAAGTGAGTGAAGTTTCTTGACAATATATCTATTTGTAAACCTCCTAATTTATTCTGAAAGCGGAAAATTCTCTGAGTATGATAAGAAACAATTTTATTCTTCTCCTGGAGTGCCAAGTTGAGAATTTGTAGATGATTCATTATATCAGTAAGGAACATCAGACCTTGCATCCATTCATCATTTTCCAGTTGAGGATAGGATCTTTTTTTTAATAAAAGTAATAAAAGGTTTCAACATATCCACAAGCCTACTCAAGACATTGCTGATTGACAATAAAGTAGAAAGAGGCATCACTGCGTTTATCTTCAAATTCCAGTTCTTCAATAAAATTTCTGAACTATCGTTGAGTCTTCCCAGTTAAATGTATGAAAATGACAATTTCAGGTATAGATTTCATAACATCTTCATACTTGAAGTATCTGGCTGCCAGATGTTCACGATGAATGCTGCAATGAAAAGGGAGAAACTCTGGAAAGCTGGGATCATTTTTCACCAGTGCAATTAATCCTACATTTTTCCCATCATTGCAGGTGCTACATTTGTTGCAACACCGACGAGTTTATTCAGTGGAACATCAGCATTTGTTAAGGTTCCGCCACTAAGTTCAACATTTCTTCTCTCACAGTTACATCAGAGGAAACATAAACAGCAAATATTGTTAGTTGTGGATTGTTTTGTATGTCTGTTGATTCGTCAAGAGCTAAGCTGAATGCAAGAGAGTTTTTAAATCATTTTGCATTTTGCCTGCAACATAAGCACTGATGTGAAGGATACGCCCCTTTGTCGTGTGAAACTGGTGTTTGTGTAATTAGCCGCTGAAGTTTTGTGTTATTTGGATCGAACACTGAAACAACTTCAGCTATATTCTTCTTAACAAATTCGCCATCAGAATATGGGAGTTTAGCACGAGCAATATTCCATGATGTAACAAAACTGGCTTCAGTCGTTGCATTAGTTTCCTTGCTGAACGTTGTCAGCAGTGACCACTGGTTATTTAATGATAATTTAACACAATTAACTTGTTTTTCCTTAATTCTGATTTCGGTGGGCAATCATACGAAAAGTTTTTGTGATTTTATTTCATAGTGGCGTTTCAAGTTGCTTTGTAATGACCAGGTGACACATGGTAGATAAGGCACAAATGCTTACTTCCTTTAACAGTGAATTTAAAATCGTCCTCCTATACTGGCTTAAAATTTCTGTTTTCATCTTCATATTTTTGTTTCTTCTTCTCTTCACAAATTTTTTTATTAAAACTTGTAATTTCTTAGTCTGTAACAGAGAGATGTTGACGCACATGAATTCACACACGCAAATATAACGTTTATTGATTGAAGATGGAAAACACGATCTTCCGTGAAAGTTACAAACTGTGTCAGCGCTATTAATAGGAAAGAATCTAGAACAATGATATATGAAACCTGAGACGGTTGATGGATAAAGAATAAATTTCAAATCGGTTTGGCGAGGACTTGTTTATAAACAAATGCAAAAGGGCAGGAGGCGATGTTTAATTTGGGTCATTAAAAAAAAATAGACGAAAATAATATTTTTGATAAAAACATATTGAAGTAAATTGGACCGGAGAGGTAAGATCGGTGTATGTTTCCGCTAGCGAAATCTGATCTAAACATAAGTTGCATTCGCTGAATTTGGTCATCGAAAAGACAATTGAAATGAACATTGAACTAATTAATTTTATCCACTAAGAGATTTGAAATAGATCTGAATTTAAACTTTGCTTATGGCGACACTCGTGTTAAGCGCGTGAACAACCTGGCTTATAACCTTCGGTTTGCTATATAAACGCGAGTTTTGCTGAGTTGGGGAGACTTGGTTAGACGTGACATTGAAAGAGAGAGAGAGAGAGAGAGAGAGAGAGAGAGGAGACTGTCGTTGCAGTGAGTCGGTCCAGTGGCGAGTCAGAGATAAGGACTTCAAGAAATATCATCGTCGTTGTAGCAGTCGCATTGAAAAGTCGCTGAAACTTAAAGTTTGTCACTTACGACAACCAACTGAAAAGCTACACTTCCACGTCGGGCTGGAATTACGAGTTACATATCCTCCCAAATTGATTTGAAACAAGTTAATCACACACACACACCTCTCTGTTGGTATTATTGGTAGAGGAGTGGTCCTCTGTTCTTATCCTTTCTGTAAACTCTTTCTACTGTTGTTGTTTTCATATATAAAAGACATCAATATTTTACCCATTGTTGTTCGGCTTCTGCAGATATTATTTCCTTGTTTGCCACATTCTAATTTTCCTGCCGCCCACACTCACAGCCGTGCTTACATCCCCAATCGACCGTGAACGTATGAACAACACCCCGCTTACTGGATCTAAAAACTAACACAACGTGGGCAACAGGCGGAACTTGGCCAGTGACCGGTCGAACAATCTACGGGTACTCAGGGAGCGTGCGTGGTAGAAGTGAAGTTAATTTACAAATTCGATTACTATAATCTTTTCAAGTCTAGTGTCAACTGTTATTTATCCTATACATCCTCATAATCTCATACAACAACCTCATTTAGTAACCGTCTACCTTGGGTCGCTCTTCGGCCTTGTATTGGGTAAACATCTAATAAAAAAGATGACAAGATATTTTAAAATATCCTGTAGCTAGCGTATTAATTTTCAATTATGCATAAATATGTATAATATACTTAAATTATGTTGTATTTACGCGTGTGTGTGCCTGTGTACGTGTGTAAAAATTCAGATATAAATAAAATCTATCTGTAAAGTTAATATGAATAAAAGACAAAAGTAAATCTATATCAACTGTTTGATTCCTTGAGGAACTTTATCAAGGCAAATGTGGAGATTTTATTTCTTAACTTGCATTTATACACAGAATTAACGTGAAGGAAAAATAGAGTTAAGTTTTCAAATTTTGAATTTGAAAACGCTCTAGTTTTTGTTTCTTGAATCTTTTTGTGTAGGGAAAGATTAACAAAGTCATGTAGTGTAATGCCTAATAAACAAAAGCGAGTAAATGCTGTTCTTGATTTTTTTATTATTCTTGTTGAATATTTTTAGTTTTTTAGTGTACTTATTATTTACTTCTATTTATTTTATTTTGTTTAACTATTTATGAATTAAATTTATTTATTTTAAATATTTTAAGGTCTTAAGTTAAGCTTTTTCTTTTAATTTTTTAAAAACGTTATCGACATGTTGGCTTGAGAAAGAAGCATTTCTTTTAAGAAATCTCCAAAATGAAAGTTACTATTCTTGCGCTTTCAAGGACTTTTCGTTTAAGTAAGTTATTTTCTTTCTTAATAAGTATAACACTTTTCGATCGACGTTGTAGTTGAAATTATTTCTGTGTATAATAACTAATGCATTGGATATGTGGGAGATCTTTCTTATGTTCATAAATACGTTTTTTTATATATTGTAAGGAACATTTGGTTAGAAACCAACGAAATTTATTTCTTCTTCGTTTTATTATATTACTGCATGCATAATTCTGTATAACGTTGTTAGGGAAATAATTTCTCTAACAACGTAATAGATAAACAAATTAAACTTACCTTAGAAACAAATAAAGAATAACAATAATACAAATAACAAAACAATATAAAAAGTGCTATTAAACTTTTCTAGAGAAACCAATTGCACAATAACGATAAACAAGACGAAAAAAAAAACAACTATAAAGGTTTTTTATTCATTATTATTCAAATCAATTTAGTATGTCTAGAAAAAGAGATTCAATTATTGATGTTAAGTACATATGTGAAGTTAATAACTGAGTTATTTTCAATTATTATTTCCAGATACTCGATTTCGTTTGTATTTTTAGTTATCATCAAAGTAGTATTAGTTGTTGTTTCTTTTTTAATTTTTTTTTCAGGTTGATATATAATTTTGAAGATATTGAAGAGATAGGTGAACACAGAGCGATACTATCAGTTTATGTGAATATATTTCCTAAGTGGTCGTAAAAGGTAATAAAGGTAATACAAAATATAGGTTTATAGCAGTTTCCTGTGACATGTTAACGCTATTATATCTTTTTATCTATAGAGTGAAAGGGGACTGAAAAATTATTGACCTGATCTAAAAGTTGTGACCAAAATAAACTAATTCTTGGTTGTTTCATCAGATTTTAGGAAGTATAGATAAACGAGAATTTTTTCAACGGCCAACATAGATATGGATATCTATCTAATATATATATATATATATATATATATATATATATATATATATATATATATGTGTGTGTGTGTGTGTGTGTGTGTGTGTGTGTGTAGAGAGAGATAGATGTGTATTCTTGTCATGTGTTACTGTCTACCTGCCAGAAACATCTTTATTAGAACAAATACTATCAAAATAGTTTCACAGAATATTAATGATGCGTCCTCTGATGACTCGAAGTTACACACCTTGCGGGCATCCAACTCTTCACCTACGTCTCTCATTCTCTCTCTATCTCTCTCTCTCTCTCTCTCTCTCTCTCTCTCTCTCTCTCTCTCTCTCTCTCTCTATCTATCTATCTTTCTCTCTCTATATATATATATATATATATATATATACCTATCATTGACTGACTGATATACTTCCTGGCGCCATCCACCAATCGCACTTCTAATTGAAAAATAGCCGTAAAATTGTTCTTCACTTGGATTTACATCATTTTTATGCCTTTTAATGTAAACCCCATCTAACGTCGATGTCTTCCTTTTCTTTCGGCGCAGAAAAACTGAAAGATGAGTCCAATGAGACAACAGTAAATGTACAGGAACCTGACATTGTATGTATTAAATATCTATGTAATTTCGTCCTTAATTTTATTTAGAGGATTTTTCTCTTTATCTTTTTATTCTATTTTGGAAGTTGACCGGATAGAACATAGAAAATTGATTCCTCTCTCAGTGACATAGTTGGCGTCTCTTTGTATCCGCACCACGCCATTCACTGTCTCTACATCAGCCAATGAGTGACTTGCATTGAAAATCAAGAAAACTTCATTACTAAGATTGAGAACACCGACAACTGTAAGCTCTCATGTCACTGTTGTAATGAAAGGAAGATAAACACAGAAAGGCTATAAAAAGTTTTGAAAATACCGAAAATTACTAAGTTAAAGAAAAGAACCCTTAGTGAGAAAACAACGGAAGTAGATAGTTATTTACAGGAGTAGAATTTAAGATGGCTAGGGGAAGTTAAAATGAATAATGATGAAATAAAGAAAAGGTGGTATAAATAAAAGAAATTTTAAAGCGATATTAATTAATATATATTATATATATATATATATATATATATATATATATATATATATATATATATATATACGAGTCCGATAATTTAAACAATTTATTTATAAACATAAAATAAATATATATATATATATATATGACACGTGTCGGAAAAACTTGGATTTATTCGATTCAATTTAAAATATAACGACACATTAAATATACAGTATCACTTATTTTTTACTTATTGTTAATAACAGTCATAAATTCACTACCTATATACGCCCGATGATGAGTCACGTGAGTCGAAAGCTCACATACGACAATCATATTAATTTTGGAAATTTCGTATATCTGCAGAAGCCATCTTTACGAAGGGTCATTCGCAATTTAGAAAAAAAATGGTGAAATTTAATAGATATAAAATGTCTATAATTTTCCAAAAAACAAAAAAGGTTCAAAGAGCAATTACTTCCTAATTACACTATATACATAAAGACAAAGTCCTGTGAGGATGAGAAAATATTAAATGGAAAGAGAAGCAATAATAAAATTCTCAAGGAAAAAATTTACTGTCAATGCTAAATTCATCAAGAGAGATGGAAAAGAAAACCGTAATGACAAAAAAAATGGGATCTTAAAATGGGTGGAAGCAAAAAATGGGATCTTGAAATGGGTGGAAGAAAAAATGGGTGGAAGCAAAAAATGGGATCTTAAAAAAAATGGGATCTTGAAATGGGTGGAAGCAAAAAATGGGATCTTGAAATGGGTGGAAGCAAAAAATGGGATCTTAAAATGGGTGGAAGCAAAAAATGGGATCTTGAAATGGGTGGAAGCAAAAAATGGGATCTTGAAATGGGTGGAAGCAAAAAATAAAATAGAATAAAATAATAATAAATTAAGAAAAGTATAAATAAGAAAAAGGAAAACGAGAAAAAAGATGATGATGATAGATAGATAGATAGATAGATAGATAGATAGATAGATAGATAGATATTATCCCCCTCCTCCGTTATTTCAAATGCTGCAGCGTTAAAAGCATCTTTTATTTCTATTTAAACGATTAAATCAGTGGTACAAAATAATTAACAAAGACCCTGTATGCACTACGTCAGCTCTCATTAATTATTACTGACATCACAATATGTCACTGAGATAGCCAGAAGGCTAATTACTATCTGGCACGGGCAATAAGAACAAAAGGTAAGTAGAGGGTCGAGGGTAGAATCTTGTTTTTTGACGGGACAGGTTAAAAAATAGAGAACAGTCCGAAATTCTTTATGGTTAAAATTTTGATCACGTTGGCAGATCGAGAGATGATTAGATTATTATTAAAGGCGCTTTGATAGCGCGCACACACACACACACACATGCACGCAGGCGCACACGCACACAAACACACACACTCGATGATGATGCCTGTTGACTCGTTAAACAAGTATGAACATCACTGACAAGTTTGATCAATGCTTTTCGTTCTCGTGAGAAAGACAGCTCTTGAAGCTTACAAGTCACTTGCAATGCTTATTGCTGATGGGACAAACTAAGTTGCTTTGTACAGGACCTAGCCTGTTTTGTAAATTCTGTTCAGCTTGCTCGTGGGTTTTCATGTGACGGGTGAGACCAGAGCGGTTTCTTCAGGTTTTATGACACACTCTATATGTTGAGTTATTTCCAGCATAATACTGATCATAATTTGTGAAAGGTCTACCAATATGACCCAGGTCTGCACTGGAGAGACATACTCTGCTGGAATGTTGAATCAATTGTTTCCCATTTCTTAGCTGTACGCTTGATATTTGCCCAACTCATTGCATGTTCGTGCCTTCATGAATTCTACGTCTCCACTTATATCGATTACAAGCAGCAGTTTCCCACTCAGGATCCACTATATGACATGCTGCAAAAAGGCTGTTTTAATCAGTCATTGAATTGCTTCTTTGGTTTATGCTGAGGTAGAGCACCGTAGAGCAACTGGCCCTAGTGCATTTGTCTGGGTTTTCTGCTGCCATCAGGACAAATGAAATGGCCTATCCAGCGAAGTCTGCGTCAATGAATATACGTATCGATGATGATTACATTGACCTTTTCAAGGACCACAGTGCCTGGTGTGTGGCTTATAAAGTAGATACCAATATCGATCTTAAACATCGTTGGTGGAATATCATCATGGTGTCTAAGCATCTGCGATAAACAGAAGTTCAGCACAAGGGAATTGTAAACCGCCATTTTTGCGCACTTCTTTAGACCTTTCTTTGAGAAGATTCGATCTTTTAGTCACCTTATTCACACGTTCATACATGTCATCATCAAGAATGCAATGTCTGTTTATAGTTCTCTCAAGGGATGTGAATTTTTCTGCTATCTTCGGTTTGTAGCCATCTACAAATATTGATGGTTTGATTAAAGTTAACCCGGAACTGGTTGAAACATAACCACTGTCTTGTCCTATAGTGAGGCTGAAAGCTTTGCAGAAACGGGAAAGATTATTCATCATAGCTTACATTTCTTGTCCTGTTTATGTGATCATGTCACAGTCAAGAGCATGGAATGTCTTAGACTTAGCAGAGAAGCGTAGTTTACCAGTTGTACGATATCGAATATATACACCCTGGTCACAGTCCTGAAATGCATGGAGAAGATCAACAGAAAAAGTGAGGAACAAAGATTTGCTTGACACCATTTCGTACATTGATAGCTTCTGAAAGTAAACCAGCAACGTTAATAAATATCTTCATTTCATCATGAAACGACTGGATGATATCTACGAAATGTTGAGCACAGCATCAGCGTCTCAATATTTTCCACGTAAGTTCTCTGTTTATAGTGTTAGCGGTCTTGGTAACATCTATGAATACCTAAAACAGGCATTTTTTGTTGCTCATATGTCTTCTTTTGAATTTGTTGCGCTGTGAAAATCATATTCATCGTTTTCCAGTACATTGTGGGTACGATAATGCCAAGTTACAATCTGGCATTATCGTACCCACAATGTGAGCATTCAGTCGACTACGAAATCTCCACTAGGGTTTTACACACACACACACACACACACACACACACACACTATTCTTTGTTTTATCCAGGTAAAATGAGAATAAATGGAGTATAATTCCACTTTTTGTAACATTTAATTTAAAAGAGTAGAGCAATACAGAGTAGAGTTAAATATTTATTTTAGGATATTAAAACATGTTAAAAATCACTACATAATGGCATTTATGTTTCAACACCATAAATGAATCTCCTGAGGCGATGTTAAATTACTGGCGAGTGAAAGATTAATTTAATTTCAAAAGCAGAATAGGTTTTAAAAAATAGTCTTGTGGGCTTTGCCGTGATTAAACAATTGAATGTGACCTACGCTAAATTCAAATTGACCGAAAATATCTTTTTAATATAGAACATGATACGAAGTTGTCTGCATATAAAACCGGGACAATTTCCTTATGGGCAGATACAGGTTGCTACATTATTTCCTAGGATGTATCGAAGTCTGACGTTCAACTTTCTTAAGAAGTAAAAACGAAAGATGGGGAGGTAATTTAATATAATGCTAACTAGTTATATGCTCGTTCAGCTTCTTACATAAAATTTTGTAGTTGATAAATAAAAGGCCCTTTTAACTTAACCGTTCGAAAAAAAGGATCAAAAATACAGAACTACTTTGACAAATTAATATGCAACCTTTAAATAAACCAATACAAACAAATATTAAATCAAAATGAATCATACAAATAGTATAGTAAGCCATATAATTTACTGATTATTACTATAAGAAAAAGTATTATCAAATTCAACGTTTAAACATATTTGCCGTTTTTCGGAATTTTCGTAAATTTAATTTCGCCGTTACACATCTGAACTAGTTTATCTACAACACTTGTATATCGTTATAATGGGGCCTCACATCAGTGAGGGGGGCGGTGTGCAACTGAAACCGTTGAGAGGAAGGCCCCGAAACGGTGCACATTCTCTCCTGATGACCCCAGTTTAAAATTCGAGAGGAACACATCAAAATTCAGTGAAATCATATGCCGTAGAGAAGCTCGGTGGAAGTGTCATTGGCATGAGGAGCATTACACATTCAGCTCGCTTCAGGTGAGTTTCAATTACTTTCCAGTAATTTCCTTCTTCAAAGTAAAATGTAGGTTATGCCTACAATTTGAAGTCAGTTCACTTCTTTGGTTTAATGAAGAGTTTTTATCAGGAAATCTGATAATTTCCAATTTTTTATGTATGCACAGAAAACAGGTTTAATTTAAAGATCTACATGTTCTAGCTCTTTTTAAAAGTTTCTATTTTACCTTAAGAGTTTTATTTGCTTCTTTTAAATTCCAAAAATATTTAGAAAGTGATGTGATATTTTTATAAGTACTATTGGTGAATGATAAAATATGTTGATACCACCTAGTCTTAAAAGAATTCTTAGTACTACCAATATAAAATTTTTCAACAGTCGGATTCTCTATTGTAGAAATAGTACTTAGATAAACAAGAGAGGTTGTTAAATATTGGTTTTGTAATGGGCACTTGTTAGAATCCTTGCAATTTCATTGGTTAATATTATTAACAGTATTTATCTTAGGATGTGCATTATTATCCAGATTTTTAAATTGGTTTAAAATTTTATTATTATGTTTCTTTATATCGTCTCAAGATTATTCGTGCACCTATAACTTAATTTTAGTGTATTTCTGTTAAATATTTTACTACGAGGGTTACTTTTAGGGAAATGTTTATCAATTAAATGGAAGAACTTCTGACCTAACTTAGTACTGACTAATTGGCTAAATGGGGATATCTACCAAATGATTTTCCTATTCTTATTTCTTTTCCTTAGATCAATATTATCATGTTTTCTATACTTGATTTCAGCATACTTGTAACCACTATTTTTAAAGCAGTACTATAAACACCACTATAATTATCAAACACATTTTTGTCAGGTGAGTTGTTGCTAATCCTACGTTCTATAGATGAGGGCATACGTTTGATTACAGATGGAGGGTGACAACCTGTATCTGCCCATAAGAAAATTGTCTAGGTTTTACATGCAGACAACTTTGTGTCATGACCTATATTAAAAAAAAAATCCGGTGAATTTGAATTTAGCGTAGGTCACATTCGATTGGTTAATCACGGCAAAGCTCACAAGACTAATTTTTAAGTATTCTACTTTTGAAAATAAATCAATCTTTCACTCGACAGTAGTTTAACATCGCCCGAGGAGACACATTTATGGTGTTGAAACATAATTACCATTATGTAGCGATTTTTAAACATGGTTTAATACCCTAAAATAAAAAAGGCCTCCGTCGGTCGAGGTTGTCTATGGGTAGCATCCTAGCTTGACTGGGGCATCGATGTCTGTGTCTATAGAAGCCAATGCGGGAGTTACAATCTCTGATGCAGAGGAGGTCGCATGTGTGTTCTGTCTCTTGTCTGTTAGATCTGTCACTTTGCTTTCTGCGGTCCCGCCTTTTCGTGGCGAATTGTGTTAGCTTCTCTTCCCCTGACTTGAGGTGTTTGGTTAGGGTTCCTTTCCATCTGGATCCTATGTCCACAGCTTTCATGTCGCGCCTAACTATATCGCGGTCCCGCAACTGTGGCTGCCCGGCGGGTCTCCTTCCAGCGGCCAGCTCTCCATACAGAAGGTCTTTGGGGGTGCGGCCGTCTGGCATGCGATGAACGTGACCCAACCAACGGAATTTGCGCTGTCTGAGCAGTATGGCATGCTGGGAAAACCTGCCTGAGACAGGACCTCAGTGTTGGGCACCTTGTCTTGCCACGCTATTCCCAGGATGTGGCGAATTCTTCTCATGTAAAAGGTGTTCAGACGCCTTTCTTGCCTGGCGCACGTGGTCCAAGCCTCGCTGCCATATCGCAGGCGTTTTACACTGCCATCTTGGTCTTCACCAACAGTTTAGGATTGGTCCACACACGTGTTGGGAGGCACGCAAGTGTTGCGGCTGTCTTTCCGATTATTTTGTCAATCTCTGCGTCTAAGGAGAGATTTTCAGTAATGGTAGAGCCAAGGTACGTGAACTGAGGGACCGCATCGAGCTCATTTCCTTATCCTAGGACGTTTGTTTTTTAAGGCTTATGGTCAGCCCGAAGTCTCTGCAGGTTTAGAAGAAACGGTTCATCAGTGACTGAAGTTCACTCTGGGTGTGAGTCGCTACTGCCGCATTATCAGCAAAAAGGATTTCTCTGACAAGTTCTACACTTACTTTGGTCCTGGCTCTGAGGCGGGCGAGATTGAACAACACGCTATCTGATCTCTTACGCAGGTAAATCTCTTCTCTTGCTGTGCCGTATGCATGCTTTAGAAGAAAATCCCGAAGCGATTGGGAGCGAGGACGCAGCCCTGTTTGACCCCACTGCAGATGTTGAAGGGCTCAGAGGCGCTGCCATTGAAAAGCACAGTTCCCCGCATGTCGCTGTGGAAGGACTCAATCAAGCTCTTCAGCTTGGGTGGGCAGCCAATCATGGGCGGGATCCTGAAGAGGCCTTCTCTGCTGACGAGATCGAACGCCATGGTGAGATCGATAAAAGAGACGTACAGGGGCATCTACCGTTCTCTACACTTCTCCTGGAGCATACGGAGGGAGAAAACCATGTCTACCGTTGATCTTTCAGGTCGGAAACCACACTGCTAATCTGGGTAGACACGTTCGGCGAGTTTCTGCAGGCGGAGCAATATGACCCGAGCGAAAACTTTGCCCACAACACTGTGCCTCTGTAGTTGTTGCAGTCGTTTCGCTCACCCTTGTTCTTGTAGAGGGTGACGATCTTGGTATCTCTCATGTCCTGAGATACGGCACCTTCTTTCCAGCACTGGTAGAGGATCTCGCGCAATGGGAGCAGTAGGGCAGTTTTGCAGTGCCCGATCAGGTCAGGGGGGATCTCATCACTGCCAGTGGCATTCCCTGAGGCGAAGCTGTTAATGGTCTTGTTAAGTTCCTCTGTGGTCGGTTCGGTATCGAAATCCTCCATGACCGTCAGGCACTTAAAGACATCAAGGGTTGCAGTCGTCACAACATTCTGCCTGGAGTAAAGGTCGGAATAGTGTTCCACCCATTTGTCCATCTGTTACCCCTTGTCTAAGATGATTTCCCCGGTGGTGGATTTGAGAGGAGCTGTCCCATTGCCGTCTTGATGCCATCGTACATACATCTGATGTTCCCTGTAATTGCTGCTGTCTGGATGGTTACGCTAAGCTCTGTCCAGTACTCTTTGGCGCAGCGTCTGGCAGTTTGATGAGCTTTGCTCCTGACAACCCGGATGATCTGCAGGTTTCTCTTGCTGTCACAATGACAGGACTTTGTCTCAAAACAGTCATATGACTTTGAGGACTTTCTCGCAAAGGTGGCCAAGGCAAGGTGTCCCACAAGGTCGCCCACTTCACCGTGACAGAGGTTGCCCGCTCGTTCTCAAAACTATTGACAAACTGTTGCACAAGTTCTGGCAAGAAGTGTACTTGCGGATTTTCCTTACGTCTGCCTTGGCTGGGTAATATCAAAGATAGATATACTAAGCAGGTTTCTGTAGCAGTTCTACATTGTTATTTTGTAAGGATGTTCTCCCTCCACATTAATAGTTCTTTAATTTATTCCTTTAAATGTAGTTGTGGTTCTCACTACATAAGGAGAACGACTCAAAGGCTGGATGTCAGAATAAAGCAACACGTTCCAACGAAAATCCGCAATCTGACCAATACGTATGAGTCTTCCATCGTGGAACTCCTAATAAATAGCCATAATTGTGTTACTAGTTTCAGTGAGGACTCATTTACAATTCTTAGCAAGTCCCACTCGAATTACCACTTGAAAGTGTTGGAGACCATTTATATTTTATTGTTGAAGCCCTCTCTGTGTAAACAGAAGGATTCGTACTGGGCTTCCAGTTAATTTCCATCTAAGCAATATTTTTTTCCAGTGCATATTGTCCATTTTTTAGTGATAATTACGTTTAATTTTAATTTTTTTAGACTCAACCTTTATTACTGAATTAATGTATTTAAATAGTGTTTAAATAGGAATCCTGAACATCTATACATTTCTGCTATCGAGTAACAAGGTTACAAGATTTTTCGATAACGCATGGAACGCCAAGAAATCTTTGAATACAGCTTCTGCCTATTCTTTGCAACGAAATGTATTTTAGCTCATAAGATTGTCAAGATGAGTGAAAAAGTGGTAGTCAGTAGGCGAAAGATCAGAAGAATCATCCTGGCAATATGTAGCGAGCATTGTAATGAAGCAAAAATAAAACTTACTATTAACCAGTGCCAGTCACATTTTGCTTAACTGAATGTGCACTTCATCTTAGTTGCTGGCAGTCAACGTCTGCGGCGATGCTCTGATTAGATTCCAAAATGGTGTCATGGATAACGCCAATGACGGACCACCAGACAGTCACTGTAATCTTCTGTTGGTGTAATTTTCGTTTTGGAAAATGTTTGGGTCTTTCATCATGATCAAACCATTGAGCCGATTGTTTACGATTGTCATAAAGAATCCATTTATCATCACAATTTACTATTCGATCAAGAAAAGGATCATTCGAATTTTGCAGATGTAGCATCGAACAAACTTCAAAACGTTGAATTCTTTGAATTTTACTGAGTTTATGTAGAACCCATTTATCGTGCTTTTTTGTCATTTTTCTTGAGATGGTCCGATATTGTTGAAAAGTTGACACCTATTATCTGGCCAGTGTTTTCAGCTGTTGATTGTCGATTGCAGATGGACGACCTTGATATTCAAAACTTGTATCTCGACTGCGGAACTTCAGAAACCAGTGCCGTACTTTCCGATAGTAATTGCACCCTTTCTATGTTAATGATGGTAGCAGTTTGAAAAGCATTATGAGCAAACTTGATCTCACGCAAAAGAAAGTAAACGCATCTATTCTTTTTTCATGTTCAAGATGAGGGGTGTATAATGTTTTAATTTAAATTCTAAATTAAATTGATAGAAAATGAACAAAGAACAAACTTTAATCATTAGGAATGAATAATATATTTTTGTGAAACTATTATAATAATATACTAGGACACAATTAAAATGTTTATTCTAAAATGGAACATTATTTTCCGACAACGTAATAAAATAAAAAGCATTTCTTTGGGGGCGATCCACTTCTATATATATAGATGGCGTTAGGGATGAATATTATTTACTAAGCTTAGTTTGGCACAAAGCCATGTATGGTGCATCTAGTAAAGATCGAACTTGATACTCAGTAGTGCCCATCATAGTACAGTTGTCTTCAAAATATTGATTGGCAACAGTTTTCAATTAAATTTTAAGCTGGCACGTACTCTTTAGTTCCAAACCTAAGGAGTATCAGGCAGAGAATTTAACTTAATACTCGTTACATTTTAGTGTAAAATTTACAATTCCCTCATTAGTTAATTAGTATCCCAATAATAAAATCTTAAAACGATGGAAAAAAATTATTTAAGTTAATTCCCTTTTACTTTGTACGAATTTATTACGATGATAATAGAATATTTTGCATCGCAAGATATAAACAGCATATAAACAACATATAAACATAAATCTCCAGAAAACAGTAGGTATCAATTTTTTGTAAAATAAAATGACTTTTTTATGAAACACTAGAGTTAGACAATGCCATCCGTTATTTTTGGCATACATTGATACACATGCAATTGCCAATATAAGAAAATGGATTTCTGTATATTTTCAAGTGAAGTGCAGTTTGTATATAGTTTTTTGAATAATCTTTAAATTAACTATTTTCGTTAGACTTATAATCCTTTGTACTTTATATTTTAAAGATTTTTAATCGCGATAACAAGCTATGTACCGCTGTCAACTTCCTAAAAAAAAGTAAATTTCTATTTTAACACCCGCGCTAAATATCCCTTAAAATTTTCGAAAATCGTCACAATTCCGTGCAAATGTACATGCTGAACTAAAATTAACAAGTAAATTATGAAGAAACCTACCGTTTTGGAGTTAACGACAAGAAAAAATCGGACTTCTTGTTGGTCATTCGTCCCCCAGTACTGCCATCATGATTACTAATTCAGTGCGTAGTACCTACACAGGCGTAATCAGAAAATTTGGCCTATTTACTTCTTTTACAGACTTTCCTTGCAGAAAATTACTACGCACTACTGTAAAGAAATGTAATTTTTTTTTTTTTTTTTTTGGTAAGTGTAGTTTTATTTATAACATCAACATAGAACCATTTTCCGTTTCGAATAGCCATGACAAATTAAAAGAACAAATTAAAAGAACAAATTAAATAATAAAAATAAAGCATTCTTTATATTTTAAAATTGAAAATAAAAAAAACTTAATGCACAAACTTGGTAAATTATTCATTATTGTATTTTTTTTTAATTTGTCCCCTTTTCTACACAGATTAACTTTAGGGTTGGGTGTTAAGGTTAGGGATGAGGTTTTCTTTCTATGGAGAAAAGAGGACAAATTAAAAAAAAATTAAATGATAAAATAAACCGGCTTAACTTTAGGGTTAGGTCTTAGAGTTAGGGTGGGGCTTTCTTTCGGTGTAGAAAAAGGAACAAATTAAAAAAAAATTAAATAATGCAATCAACCCTTCTACTTTACCATGTTTGTGCATTAATTTTTGTTTTATTTTCAATTTTAAAATAAAAAATGCTTTATTTTCATTATTTAATTTGTTCTTTTAATTTGTCATTGCTATTCTACACAGAAAAAAAGGTTTTATTGTATTATTTAATTTGTTTTTGTTTAAAGTTTCCTGTTATAAATAAGACTACACTTATCAAAAGGAAAAAAAAATACGATAATGCGTAGGGATTTTAAAAAGAGATATACTGTAAAAGAAGTAAATAGGCCACAATTTCTGATTACGCCAGCGTAAGTACCCTGCACCGTATTACTAAACACTATGGCAGTAATGGGGGACGAATGACCAACAAGAAGTCCGATTTTTTCTTGTCGATAACTCCAAAACGGTAGATTTCTTCATAATTTAATTGTTAATTCGAGTTCAGCATGTACATTTGCACGGAATTATGACGATTTTGGAAAAATTTGAGCGATATTTAGCGCGGGTGTTAAAATAGAAATTTACCAAAAAAATCCGGACAACACATTTTAAATAATTTAAATGCCTTCTTTAAATTTGCATTTCAGTTTTACTCGAAAGATAATAGCCTAAAGGTAATCTGAATTAAAAGAAAAATTAATTTCTGTATATAAAGATTTTGGGTATTTTTAAACAGTGTTACGTTCACTCGTCACTCATCGACTCATCAAACCGCCATTACAGATGAAAAATGTAAGCAACAAATTTAAAAATTTCTTTTAAATTCAATATTTGTCATAGAGATGTGTTTTGAAATCAGTAAATTTAAGAATTAATTAACTGGATTTTGTATACCTAGTTCTTACTTTTTGTTTAAAACATAATGAAAATAACATCTATTTACGTCTTGTAAAGTCATATTACTCTTCCGATAGGGAAAAGTAGTCAAAGAATGTAATTCAGAATTAATTCCTTTTTGAACATCTATGCAAAAAAAAAATAATCTAACAGTTGCTAAAATGAAAAAAAAAAAAAGGATTCCGCTCGAAAATGACCTTACATTTTGCGTTTCTTCAAACATATCTTTAGTTAATTAACAAAAAGAAAACGTTTGTTACGAACAACAACTGGATGAATTTTAAAATCCCAGTGAAAAATTACAATCAATATTTTAAAAAATAATATTAAGTGTAGATTTTTTCCTGTCTAATCTGAAAGAAAATAATGTTTTATTGAATTATGCAAGCAACAACTGGTGGAAAAATTTATTTTTAAAATTTTATTGAATTATTTTTGGTATGGTTCGGGACGAATTTTCCGTATGTTCACACTTGATATTACATTTTTTTTTTTTAATGAAATAATATCTTCAGAGATTTTTCTTTATACAACTATAAAATATTCCACTAAAGCACACCAAATTAAACTAATCCATGACAAAAACCCAGCGTGACAAAACCCAGTGAAGATCCCAGTCTCTTATCCTAAAAGTGGACAAAATTCCAGTTTCATAAATAAAAGTTTCATACATAAAAAGAAACAAATTTAACATTGAAATTTCAAGGAACTTTTAATTCAAATTTTAACTCAAATTGAGACATTAATAATAATATTCAACATGGACACTTATATGTAAGATTTATTTTTGACGTGTACATTGTGAGCTTATGGATTCACTCTGTTTGCAACAAAAATTCATAGTAACTCTCGTTCCAATCTCCCAAAAATGTCTTCCAATAATGCGATGGTCAAATATTGGATATTTTCATAGATAGAGAATTCTATATGGTGTCCCATAAGACCCGAATGTATGTGAAGAAAGCCTTAAGAAGAGTGTTTTTTAAAGTTTACGCGAAAACACAAACAACCACGGGGACGTATACGAAGATATATTATGCCGAATTAAGGGCTGAAAATAAAGATTTTATTCACAACATAGCTTTCTTGTATATAAGTGTATATGTTTGATATACATCATATAAGTGTATGTTATTGTCCCAATTTGATATTTAAATTTGAAATAAAGGTTCCTTGAATTTTCAATGTTAAATTTGTTTCTTTTTATACATGGGACTTTATTTTATAAAGGTTCCTTGAATTTATAAAGGTTCCTTGAATTTTCAATGTTAAATTTGTTTCTTTTTATACATGGGACTTTATTTTATAAAGGTTCCTTGAATTTATAAAGGTTCCTTGAATTTTCAATGTTCACTTTTGGGATAAGAGTTTTTTTGTTTTTTGTTGTTTTTTTTTGTCCTGTTACAAAATTAAACAGTACACACGAGATATCTAAAAGGGAGTTTGTGGAACAGACGTTCCAAAAATATTTCCACAAAGTTTTTTAATAAAATAAATTATTCGGTATATAAATCATTTATTGATTAATAAGTACTGAATATTTCGTTTAAATCGGATAATTCCCTGATTTTTGGCAAATATTTTAAAACATATTGTTGTGGATTCCGAGATGAATTCGGACTCCAAGGAATGACAAACGCAATAATTAAATATAAGAAATAAAATGTATTTACACAATCATACAAAGAGTAATACTGTTAGTAAGTCCAGGAACGCGGTTAGTAGCAAATACAGATAGATATATACAGTCTCGAAGTAGGACTTCCTTTGAGTCTACGTGCTTGTAACTGACTTCTAAAAGAGGTTACCTCACTCTATCTCCGTTCGTATATTCTCTCACTATCCGTATATCCTCTCTCACTGACTGTCTAACTCTGTGTATTTAACGGCAGCAGTCCAGGTAACACTGGTAGAGTCCACTTATGAAAATGGGGTGGACCCCATAACACATATGTATCGATTTTTTGCTATCATTTCGGAAAACACGCATCCATTTTGGTGGTACTTGCATAGGCATGCATATGAGATGCTACGTACCAAATGAGTGCTTTTAAAATGACCTAAAAATTGACCTCGTCTGCCCCTGTTAAATTTATCAGTCGATAATGAAGAATGAAAAACAAAGTAAAGAAAAGAAAATAATTAAAAGACAAACAAAAGTTGTCGAAAATTATGAAGGAAAGAATTGAGAAAAAAGAATGAACTGCTGGTGTTCCAAGAGCAAAAGAAACAACTGCCGTTATTCCAAAAGCAAAAAGAAACAACTGCCGTTATTCCAAGAGCTTTTCTCGATTCACTTCTCTTGCATCCGTACGTATGTCTTAATGGCTAGAACTGTAAACTTTTTGCAAAGAAGTCAGCTATTATTTTGCAATTATTTGAACTAATCTTTATTTCATTTGAAACAAAGAAAATGTGTTCAACTGCTATATAATATCGATCCGTCTATATGGCACTGAATGCTGGACACCGGTGAACAGGAGACTTGAGGTAACAGAGATATGGTTCAACAGAAGAATGCTGAGTATACCAGGAACAAGGACGTTTTAAGGAAAATGAAAAGGAAAAAGACACTTACGGCATACTAAGAATAAAAAAGATACAGCTGAAATTTCCGGGACACATAATGAGGAAAGATGGCTTGGAGAATTTGACACTCACGGGATATTTAGGGAACGGAAGTATAGGGTAACATCATATAATCTACCCGAGGAGCTTGTGTGAATGGATGGCAGAATATGAACTGAAAGGAATATTAAGCGGACAAACATTGCTTATAGCAATAAAGGACAGTAAACTGTGAAATGATCACATACTCCCTGAAAGAACACAGCACTTACAAGAAGAAGCAAAGAAAAATTCTCTAAATTATTGTTTTTGTTTCACTGAAGAATACGTTTAAAATAATCAACTACGTTGTGCCACTGAAAGAAAATTCAGTCATTTTCTGTAATATTTTCAAAATCGGAACGAAAAAGAATATTACATTGAATCACAGGAATTTGTTTTAACGAAAACTATTGACGACTCCATTACAGGGTAGGTTACAAAACGACTGATGCTAAAAATATTACTGTTTTCTTAAAGGAAAAGCAAAATATAATAAGAGGTATACATAATGAATAAATTAATGGAGTGAGATGCAAACGTGTGGAAAATGAAAAGAAAATTGTCCCAAAGTACTGAATAAAGAACCGATTAATATATATATATTAAGAAATGGACAAAGTCCGACAATTTATTTATTAAAGACATTTTTATGTTTAACGTTTTTTTTATAGATACAAGTATTTAAGTAAATGCTCTGTTTATAATAAACAGTATTAAATAACATTTGCCGGTCTGAATGTCCGAGAAATTTTCATAGAAAACCGTCATTTACGCTGACGTGCCTTGACCGCTCGGCCACAAAGGATCGTTCAGACTTAAATACTTGTATCTATAAAAAGAACGTTAAACATAAAAATATCTTTAATAAATAAATTGTCGGACTTTGTCCATTTCTTAATATATATGACGTCATTTGTTTACATTTGATACGCCATGAGCAGTTATGAATGTTCGAGATTCATGGAAGATTGAAGTTTATAAGCAGTAAATTCAACCTTGCCAACCGAACGATCCTACAAACGTAAAAAAGAACGTTAAACATAAAAATATCTTTAATATATATATATATATATATATATATATATATATATATATATATATATATATATATATATAAGGAAAGAACAGTAAGATATATAATCCGGTGTTCTTATAGATATTTTTATTTTTACAAAATAGTGCTCAATGTAAATTTACAGAGCATTAATATTATAAATTAATTGATTTAAAATATGTTTTTTCGCTACACAGTTCTGACCATGTTTCAAAAATGGAAGCTGAAAGCGTCGAATTTAATTTTGTAATTAAATTAAAGACATTAGTTCCATTTCATCCTCAAGCGAATTTTGGAGTAACTTTTAAAATTACTGGGTTTTAAAGACACATCAAAAATCCAATACCAATCCTTTATATATATACCCTAAATCAAATCACCCCCCCCATCTATAATGGCAGCAGGCGGAACTTGGCCAGTGACCCATCGAACAATCTACGGGTACCCTTGAGTTCGATTCAGACCGAGTGGGCGCCTCAACCCAAAGAGGAAGACGCCTGAGGTTGAGTGGCTGAACGGACGAGTGGTAGACTGCAAGTCTTTTCCTATTTTCTTGGCTCTCTTCTCTGTTTGGTAATGATGTTTGGTAATGATGTTTGGTAATGATGTTTGGTAATATCGAATTTGTCACGTTGCGAGTTACTGTTTACTTACTCTTTGCTGTTTACTTTTGCATTTTCAACCAAACTGTTTGCTGTTTACTTTTGCATTTTCAACCAAACTTTAACTATAATTTTTCAAAGTCCCGTGATAAATTTGGTTTGAATGACTGCAATATGAGAAATATTTTTAGCGACATTTTGTAACATCCCAAGGACACTGACTTATTTCTTCATTTTTAAAAAATATTCAACTAATATAAGGCCCAAGAGTTACTCAAGGTAGAGGGATACTGAATGAGGTTGTTGTAAGGACGTAAGAGAAGAAAGCATGTACAGATTATAATTTTTTTTAACATACAATGTGTGTTAGCGCGTGCGATACCCTATCTTCTTCAGCCGCCGACTAGGGGTGATGTGACGGTTTCGGTGGCTATGGCGGGACCGCCACCAGCAGCGTTTACCACCAGACAGGGTATGAAAATGAGCAAATTGATCGTTCCTCTTTGTAAATTCTTTGTAAATTTGTAAAAGAAAGTTTGATATTTCCTAAACGCGTTTGCCGTTATTGACGCGCTCGTAGAAATCGTTATTAGCGACCACGCAAATATTTCACTTACGCATGTTAGGTCGTGATGTTGCGCGCATTTTATTTGCTTGTTGTTTTGATCGCGACCAAATCCAACTTGACGCCTGCCGAACTGTTGTTTGAATGCGATGCGAAACACTTTTCAAACAACGGCCAGTGATGCCTATTTTTGAAAGGAAGTAAATGACCGAATGTCCCAGAAACCCACGACACCCAATCTCAATAGGCATCACGTTACGTGTCCAACCATTTTCCACACATTCGGCACGCAGTGACTCGTACCGGTTTTTCTTTAGTTCGTGCGCCGCCACCCTGTTCTCTTCCTAATCAACGGCGGTCTGGCAAAGGCTAAATCTTATCGGTACTTTAAAAAAATAACAGGAACACCTTTTAAATCATTTCTAACGGTTTCATCCAAGAAGATTTATAGAACTCATTTAAGAATTCGTTGTTCTTTTCTTCTTTCTTGTGCGTCATGGATTTTGATGTGTCATGGATCTTCAGTACGTAACTTCCTATGGCTCTCCACAACTTCCTATCCCTATATATGTCTAAGGAATGTCTATTCTCTTACTATTCCTCCTAATCCCTCTTCTGCTTACACAAGCTCAGTATAAAGGTTATTTGATGTTTCCCCCTGTACCTCTTGCTTTCATGTGAGTATCAAATTCTCCAAGCCATCTTTCTTCATTATATGTCTTAGGTATTTCAACTCTCTTTGTCTGATATTATATAAAAGGGTCCTTATTGTTCCCATTTTCTTTAAAACTTCTTCATTGCTCACACGTTCCGTACATTCTAGACATTCTTCTGTAGGACCTCATCTCTGTTGCCTCATGTCTTTTCTTCAGTGTAAGGAAATTGTCGTATAAGAGAATTGGTATTACATAACAGTTCAGAACTTATTGTTTCTAACGAAATTTCCCTGTTTCTTAGTAGCTTTTGAAAAACATTTTTCACTATACCAATGCACTCTGGAATTTCTGTGTAACATTTTAACACTTATTTAACACTCTAATTTCTGTACTTGATTTTGATGTCTCCAATTCCTAGCTCACAGCTTGGACTGTCCTCTTGCTAATGACCAGACATTTTGTCTTCTTACAATTGGTGGTTAGTTCTCGATTCCCTTTACTACCCTTTACTTTCCAAGAATTCCAGCATTTTTTCCCTGTGTGTGCCATAAATATGGTGTCATCTGTGTATCTTACGTTGTTTGCGGTGCTATTACAATAATTAAAAATAAACCAGATGTGACTTTTTAGCACTTGATTCATTCAGCCTTTTCTCTGACATTGGAACAGCATCATCAACTTGCAGATATATTTCTAATTTCCAATAATCAGGAAGAAAAGTTATTGTTTTTTTTTTTTTTACCAAAGTTATCATTGACCGAAAGTCATAAACACTGTCCGGATCAATATCTGTAACAGTTTTTAGGTTATCATCATCATTATCGTCTTCGGGCCAATATCACCATCCCTAAACTCATCTCACAGATCAACGGGCACGGACATCACAACCATTATCGCCACCATCCTCACCATTAGTAACACCACTCCCATCGTTACCTTCCCAATCATAGAGAATCACCGCCGCCACACACTGATTATGAGAGTAACCCTCTCGTGCCAATTCGCCCAGTGTAACCGTTTCGGTGGCTCGTCTTCCGAACAGTTTCAGACATTCAGTCGCCATCTTCTGACCGGTGGGGGCTATAAACGGAGCTACCTTACCTCGCTTGCTCTTCATAATCCCCCATTTACTGATTCTGGAATAGTCTCATATACCAGAGTGCATAAGTCGTCTCTGACCCCGGAAATAACTTCGTTACATTATCTTTTGACACTCAGAGCCGAAAGATAAAAAAAAGAAAGAAAAGGAATAATTAGAGAGTATAAGAAGACAAGTAAATTATGAAAAGAAGAAATAACCACGACATCCTATATATGTGCACATACGCACAACTACAGGCGTACACACACACACCCAGACACGGACACACACACATACATAGACATACAAAGAAGAAAAATCAACTTAACACCATTAAAAATGTGCATAATTTTTTTTTTTAACTTAATATAACGAAAACGAGAAAATTGACAAATATTTGCTGATACATCCTGACGAGTGGACCGAACAATTACACAAAGATTCGTCAATGAAAACTCCGATGTGAAACAAAGTTCAAAGTGCCAAATTTTATATTTGTATCAGTCATATATATATATATATATGTGTGTGTGTGTGTGTGTGTGTGTGTGTGTGTGTGTGTGTGTGTGTGTCCTCGCACGTGTGCGTGTGTGTGTACATCTATCTATCTACATATATGTATATATAGGATTATTAAAAATACAAAATTTGTCATTGAGCTGATTCAGCACTTCTATTCCGGAGTTTCGTAGACGAACTTATGTGTAATTGTTCGGTTCACTCGTCAGGAGATATCAGCATATGTCTGTCAATTTTATCGTTTTCTTGTTTTTACGTTTAGTGAAAAATAATTTATACGCTTTTTTGTTACGTTAACTTTTCTTTTTCGTATGTATGCGTGTGTACGCGTGCGAACACCTATGCACATTTTTATTGGTGTTATGTTGATTTTTCTTCTTTGTATGCGTGTGTATGTGTGTGTGTTCGCGTCTAGGTGTGTGTGTGTGTGTACGCCTCTAGGTGTGCGTATGTGCACATATGTAGGATGTCGTGGTTATTTCTTCTTTTCATAAGAAGGCATTGAGTATGAGTAAAAAAATATATATATAATTCATTTACATTTATACAAAACTAGTAAGTTCTATATATTGCTAAAGTCAACAGGAAGAAAGAGTGATAAAATTAGAAGTGAAATGGATATTGATGCTGGCTGTCGTGGTCGGTAGCATTTCTCCCTCAGCGTGTCGGTGTTGACTTCAAACGCTGGTCTGTTTCGGGTCTCAGTCGGCTCGAAATTAAGGGTTTTTTTTCTTTGATCGGGAATGGCTCTGACTGGTCATAATATATTGTTCAAATTATTTTGGTTAAAGTGAATGTATGTGTGGAGGCGATGCACGGAAGACGTATTTACGCAGTCTGCGTTGGTTCGTCGAGCGGTCAACATTATAATATTATAATATATTATATATTATACATGCACACACTAACATAGATGCATATGCATATGTACACACACACACATATATATATATATATATATATATATATATATATGTATGTATATATAGTTTCAAACTCTCTCTCTCTTTCTTTTTCAAACTCTGTTCCTCTCCTCTTTGTGTTGGTGACTACGAAAACCTGTGTGTGGAGATAAGTTATAAAATGTTAAACATTTAAGTACACATAAGAAGACCAATCAGGAGAAGGAAAAATGAGAAGAACTGGCAAAAAATAAGACGGAAAATTCGAGAATAAGCAAACGGAGAAAAATAACAAAAGTGTTAAAGGCAAAAAAAGACAAATTTAAACTAAAGAAAAAGTGTAAAATGGGTGGAAGAAACACAGAAACCTTGTATTTCTTTGACTAGAGCAGAATTTAAGAAAAAACAATGGAAATTAGAAGAAGAAGAAGAAGAAGAAGAAAGAGGAGGAGGACTAAGAAAAAGAAAAGAAATGGAAAGAGACACGTGAAAAATTTTCTACGTCGTCATCTTTTCTTTTTCTTTTTAATTCCTCTTTCCTGTGGCGTATTTGGTAAGAAGAAAAACAAATGAAAAACAGAATAATCGAGAAAGTGGAAGGAGATGAATAAAGTTTTTTGATTATTGTAAGCAGTGAAAACAGGAAGGAAGCTTTTGAATGAATTAAAAAATGTATATGAGCTGTAATCAGCAAATCATTTAAAGATTTTGCGTGACACATATGGTATAATATGTACTTGCAAGTAAAGAGTAAAGGTGAATTAAATTAATCAACTGGGGCGGAATTTTTTAAAAGTTTGATAAAGAAGGAAAAATGATAAATAGTCTCAGTACAAAAAAAAAAGCTTTTTTACATCATCAAATCAATCTTTTTCCCTTATTTCTTTAACCTTAATTAAAGTATTCAGTAACCCAAGACAATTTCCAAGTATTTAATTGAATAAAATAGCAATGAAATATGTATGCTTATCGATGATTTTATTTAGTGATTCCATGAAAAAGTCTTTCAAATGTAGGCACTTTTGATGTAACAAATCATTCTTCTGTTTCACAAATCTAGCGCACCAACAATTTTAATAGAAATAATTACTTCTGTAAAATATTCACCATAAACATGCTAAAAGCGGACTTTGCTTCTTTAGAAAAATATTTAGGAAAATCTTTAATTCAATTTAAAGAGAATCATTAAAATGAGTTCCTTCTATAATTTTTGTTTACATTTAATCATCCTGGTTACAAATCAGTAATCCATATACCACGTATTTTGAGATTGCTTCTACTTACTTTGATTCTCACGGCATCAAAGTAAGTAGATGAATTATTCAAGATTTGTCCAGAGGGCCACACTATATGAAAGAATGGATCGCTACGTGTAGTCACTCAAGGTCGATACAACTGGTGTGAAAATGACTAAACGTATCGGCCCATTCTTTGATCAAGGAATAGTATTGTCATAAAAACTCTATTCTGATTTTATGCCTTGTCTGCCAGAAGGTATCTAACATACGCTAAATGGAATTGTATAAATTTAGTATAAAAGTAAAGGCTACAAACTCTCTCTCTCTGTCTGTCTGTCTGTCTGTCTCTCTTCGATCACAATATGACATGACGTGTATCGTTTCCCCTCCGCAGGATTTCTTAGCCCTCAGCAAACACGCGTCACATGCAACTCAATACAAGACAGTGTAACTATATATATATATATATATATATATATATATATATATATATATATAGAGAGAGAGAGAGAGAGAGAGAGATAATAATGTATGTATATGTATATATTTCCCTCCTGTATAAGAGAATATTAAACGAGTCAACGCCGCTACAAACTGAAGAATCCCGTAACAAATTGGTAATCTGATGCCTTTACGTTTGTAACGCTACTGTTTGGATAGTTTCAATTCTTTGTAGGATTTTCAATTCTTTCAAAACTTTTTGCAAAGGCCTTCATAACTGCTCCACGAAGAAAGGATAAAGCGATCGTCTGCTCTCAAAAGAAATAAAGGAATACGATTAACTAGGGAATTTTTTTAAATGGATCTTTAACTAGATATTGAAAATTTAAAAGAAATATATCATAAGAACATTCAGTAAAATACATGTTAGAGTCTATATTGTAAGTATCCAATTCGTGATGAGTGTGGCTAGAATTCTCTATTTTTTTTATACTTTCGATATGCCCCAAAACTCGCACTAATACATAAGATTCGCCGAAAATAATCCGAGTCAATCGTAACAACAGTTTACATTTCTTTCTTTTTTCACATTTTCAAAGTGTAATCTTACATTATTGAGGGTACGATTAGTTCCATGGTACAGCTTAAATGAAAAAAACTTATACGTGAGCTGTAATCAACAGATCACTAAGCATATGGCATAATAAGCAGTTTAAAATGCACTCTTGTTTAAGAGTGCGAGCAATAGTGTAACGTCTTCAAAATGCTTGCAAGAAGAAACAAGAAACAGGTGCTG
Source organism: Acanthosepion pharaonis (assembly GCA_903632075.3). NCBI lineage: Eukaryota > Metazoa > Mollusca > Cephalopoda > Sepiida > Sepiidae > Acanthosepion > Acanthosepion pharaonis. The sequence continues at coordinate 488,993 of CAHIKZ030004353.1, read as the reverse complement.
AAATGAAGACGCTCTTCTTTAAATGGTCAGTTGCGTATTTCTATAGCTACAGCCAATTATGCAAGGTTGTATGTCTCACAGGGAACCACGAATTACAGGATAAATTTTAAAATGCGAATTGATGCAAGCCACAAATTATGATATGCTGAATCTACAGGCACCAATAATAATAGACTGTTGCACATCAACTTTTAAATAAGAAAAAATAATCCATAAACAATAAATAACATGTAAATAAAATAACATTATCCTTTTATCTTGAAAGGAATTCTGAATTAAAATCAAGAACAATTCCATCCAATCTTGAAGCAGTTATAACAAGCTGAAGAACAAAGTTCCAGCCTTGCAATTGGAACTTCACTAAAAATGAATCAAAATCTTTACTTCTTTCTTTCTTTCTTTCTTTCTTTCTTTCTTTCTTTGGGGGAGGGGTCTGCTTCTTATTATCCGTCGTATCAACGGAATAAGGGCATTAACTGATAAGCGAGATTCAAGCTACAAATTGGAGATGTCAAAATCAAGAAAGTACAGAAATTTAAACATCTGGGAAATGTGAAAACAAACGACAGAAAATGTGACACGGAAATACGAAGTTTGCTTCCAAAGGATTTAATAAAAGTATTAAGAAACAGGAAAATTTCGTTAGAATCGAATAAAACAGTGCTGAACTGCTATGTTATATCAAACATTCTATATGACAGTGTATGCTGGACAATTCCCTTACAGCGGAAGAGAAGACCTGGTGTAACAGAGATGGGGTTCTTCAGTTGGATGCTGAAAATATTGTGGACCGAGCATGGGGACAACGAGGAAGCTTTAAAGTAAAATGGAAATAAAAAAGGACACATACTTAGAATCTGAAAGGGGCAGTTGAAATTTCTTGGACACATAATGAGGAAAGAAGGCTTGGAAAATGTAACACTCACAGGACATACTGAATGCAAGAGGGAAATGATAGTAAAATAACAGACATTGCTTTATATCAATAAAGGATAGGAAGTTATAGAGAGCCATGACCGCCCTTGTCCTGAAGCGACCCGGTCTGTAAACTGATCATCATAAATGATGTTTTAAATATCATACAGTAATAAAAGAAAAAGAAAACAAACATGTCATACTACTTAAAATTCTCTTTCCATCGTGTCTTGACAATATTCTTTCGACTCAGTAACTCAAAATGGGTTTCCTTAGTAAAATATATAAACGAAATTTCGACGCCGTAGAGTCGGTAGTAATCATCATAAAAATTCACCATCGGCTATGTTTTACGTAACTCTAATCTAGGTAAAGAGAAAGACTGGGCAAACTTTGACAGCAAAAGTTCATAAGAACTAGGTGAATTGAGTCAAGTTTCATTTTTGTCTTGATCGGTAGACAGATAGACTTTTCACAAATCAAGTTACGGGGGGGTTGACTGTCTGGTTGTAACTGAAGACTACACATTCATGCTTTCAACACCACGATTACCACTGATCAATGTTGGTGTCCATGATATTGGATCTTTACACGCAAATGAAGTAATTCACTGGTATACACAGCGGTGATCTTCCTTCAAAGATTACTGCGTGTGGCATTGGCGTTAATACTCATTTGATAGTGGGTAACCCTATGATTAATTTTCTTAAATGTTATGTTGAAAATGTCTTGTGATGATTAGCGCATGATTGAGAATTTTCTCCGATTTTTCAGGTTGATAGTCTTTGTTAATAAAGATTCATATTAACAAAGAAATACTTACCTCTTTGAGCCGAGAAGCAGTAATCGCGACATTTGTTCTGCTTACATGTTGTTATTAGGTTATGAAATGTGAATGTAGAATTGCGTGTAATTGACACACACATACACATATGCGTTCTCCAACAGGAATCGAACCTGTATCCTACATGGAACAGTCATTCATCTACCAGTTAGCTATAGAGAAGCGTCTGATTAGCAAAGTCCAAATTAATGTATTTAAACAAACAATCTCTGACGATTTTTCTCAGTCGATCATACAGTCAATCGACAAATGCAACTAAAATCATAAAGAACGAATGCTAAAACACAAGGATTGAACAATTTAAAAATCATCTGGGCGTAAAAGCCTGTGCATGGCCAAATATGCACTCAGAATTAATGATGCGGATGTAGATAAACATCAATATGTGAAGAGTATAGGAAGTATGAAGAGTACAAGGCTAAAAGTAGTGACAGTGACATTTGTAATGGATGCCAAAAGCCTATTCACCAGGAATTACCAGGCAAATATTATAAAAAAAAATGGTGCAGACTCAATAGATGTATATTATATGAATAGTATATTGAGACTATTGTATCTGACTGTCCAATCACAGCGCCGACGAAATACAAAGCTCTATATGATAAGATTGTGTAGTATATTTATTGGCAGATGTGACAATATAACACATGCTGAAAGATGGTATGAACATCACTAAACCAGTCGTAGAAATTCACAAAGTTATTATTTGCGGTGGAAGGCGGGTACCATTCATAATGACTGACATAAAAATTAATAGACTAGATATAATGATTAAACTTTACAAAGAAGATGAAATTATCTTCCTTAACACATATTTAATAAGTAAATATGAAGATCTTGAGATTCTAAAAAATGTGGCACTTTTAAAACTACCAATATACCTCTAAAAATTGAAGCCCTAAGTACAATAAAAAAACGGTACAGACAATCACATTAATAAGATTCCGGGTAGTCCAAGTTCACAAGAGATTCAAAATGTGTAGAACTGTTCATCTATTCAGGGGAGTATTATCAACGTAAAAAAATATATATACACTGTGTACATGTTAGATATCACTTAATATCAGAATTTGTGCAAACAGAATGAATATATTTACTATTTTGCCTTACCCTAGATCTCGGAGAACGAATCGATTTGTACTAAACAGAAAACAATAATAATAATATCCTACAATATTGATTGATTTGTTTGTTTGTTTGTACCTCATTATTGGTTATTTAAAGCTGAAACATATTTTGCATTGTAAGATTTTTTTTTTTTTTTTTTTTTGGAAGCAAGTATTGCATTAACATTTTTGTGAATAATGGTTTTCTAAGATACAAGTCCTACTATATAACCCATGGCTGGGGAGAAATGGATTCATACCTTTCTTAAGCGTAATTGCACGTAAGTGGAATTCCAATGGTGATGATGATGGAGGCGGTAGTGTTACTACCAATTGGTGAAGACAATGGAACTTTAGGAAGAAACAAATACCATTGGCAAACGCTTTGACTTCAAATAAAAATATTAAAAGTGATCTTACTTTTTTGTCTTTAATTTTACATTCTCGTATTTCCCTCCTTCCTCCTCTCTATTTCTCGTCCCCCCCTCTATCACTTTTCTTTTTTAAACTTGTAGATTTTCTTCAGAGACAAAATAGCTATTTTGACGCCAAGGAACCTCATTAACATTGCGAAATTCCTCCTCTGGCGTCTAAGAGGCAAGAAAAGTTTTCTAAAGTTATTAAATGTCCCAAAGAGTTGCCAAGAAATCCGACAGGTAGGACGCCAGTAATGTTACGCTGGACCAGCAGCCTTTTATTACATACTGCAAGGAATACACAATTGTTTTTGTGTAGGAACACCGCACTCACCCTCCCACGTCCAACACACACACACACACACACACACACACGCGCACACGTATATAATCACGCTTTGACTTGTTCACACATATTTTCCTGCACAAATAAATAAGCAAGTATTCTCACGTTCCTGTATGTATAATGCATTCCTAATTAATACAAGTTGTATATCTATTATCAAATATACACCTACATGCGTATACAAAGAAACACTTGCATTCACATGGATTACCAAGCATTTATACACAGAAGTACGTAGTGGCTTATTTACTTGTGGTTTTAAGCGCGAAACCACACAGCCTAATGGATAGCTGCATGGATTTTTGTATGAATTTCTTTCTTTCTTTTTTTTTTCCTGATTGTTTCGCTAAGAGCAATCTAAGTCGCGGCATTGACAGAAAGATGAAAAATAAAATTGCGATTGTGTCTTGTCGCTTTTACTTAACGGTGGGTGATGTAACAAAAAGAGATGGTGGGAAAACAGTGAGAAATAGAGAGAGAGTGAAAAAATGAGAAAAAAGAAAGAGAGAATGAGAAAGAGAGAAAGAGAGAGAGAGAGAGACAGGGAGAGAGACTATTTAAGGCTCATGTAATTTAACAAGATAAAAATGAAGGAAATAATTAACAAAAATAATCTAGAATAAAAAAATAATTTTTTTTAAAATTAATTTTATTCATTCAATTTATGTATGCCGTATTTAGCAAAATATTTTCAACGTTTTTCGCCGTTCATTTATTGTTATCAAGTTTCTTTTCAGTTTAATCCTCTTCAAATTCGATGGCTTCTTATTGAAACATTTTGCGTTAAAAAGATTTATTCTATTTAATTTTCGTAAATTTGAAGAGTGCGATATTTTTCAAATGTGATTCCATACTGAAATTATTTTCAAAAATACAGAGTGTCTAGTTTAAAGGGATTTAAAAAATGTCAATAATGTAAAAACATGATTAAAACCCAATTGGTTTTCTGCTTTCAGGGTGTGGCTGATTCTTTATAATTCTTTAGATATGTGAATTTTAGTTAACTATCTCAGTATTTACCAATTTTGTTGGGGACTTTAAACTAATATTTTCATGGGCTCTACATTTGTTGAGCCTTTTAGACTACTATCAACAACAATTCTACGTTTGTTGCGGTTTTTAAACTATTCCCAGAAGTGCAACATTTGTTGTGTCTTTCGGATTACGATTTATTAGAATCGCGACACCGAATCCAAGAGCACAGAGGAATAGCGAAGTGGGGGGGGCTAAATCAGATGCTAAAATACGTGGTTAAAACAGATGTTAAAAGTTAGGTGGGATTAAATCAGATTCTTCTCTTGAAAATGGACAAAAATTGGCATCGTCAAGTACCTGCCTAAAAAGGACAGTCATGCTGGGTCTTATAGCCTTGATTGGCGAATAGTCTACGAGATGGAAAAACTTGAATTCAAACTATGTCTACAATTCAGCTTTATCAACAATGCAAATGCGGGCAGCTGAATTTTGAAAAGGTAAGATGAACCAAGGTTTGGACGTTCTGCAACTCCGCCATCACCGAGGAAAACATTGATCCTTTTTCAGCAGATGATTATGGATGACAGGTGATTGACTATAAATCAAATAGCCAATGAGAAATATGAAATATGCCGTGAAAGAGTTGGGAATATTCTGTACAATGAACTTAGCATGACGAAGGATTCTGCTCGTTGGGTGTCACGTCTTCTGGACACTGATCAAAAGCGCACCTGACTGACGGGAAAATATGACATTTGAAGCACATCCAGCTAGTTTCCTTGAATGTTTCCTAATCCAGATTAGTGTTGGTTTCATCACTTTGAGCCAAAGACAATCCATGCAGTGGAAACACATATCCTTACCTATTCCGAACAAGGTCACGATCATTTCATCTGCAGGAAATGTCTTTTGGGATGCAAGAAGCATGGTGTTTGTTGATTATCTTCAAAAAGGCCATTCCATCAATGCCATCTTGCTGAGGCACTTACGAAAGATTATCAAGACCAAATGTCAAGGAAAACTGAAAAAGGTGTCTTGTTTCATCAGGACAGTACCCCAACACACAAGTTCTTGGTTTCAATGGCTGCTGTGCGTGACTGGCTTTGAACTGGTTGATCACCCTCCCTATTCTCCTTATTTGACCCCATATGACGATCATCTGTTCCCCAACATGAAAAAAACAGTTGGCTGGGAACCAGTATCGCAGTGATTATGACTTCATATCTGCTGTTGATGTCTTTTTTGACCAACAGGATGAAAACTTCTTCATCAATGGGATCCAAGCACTGTAAAACCAATGGAAGAAGTGTGTGGACCGCAAGGGGGGGGGGGCGCTGTTGAAAAATAAGCATCGTTTGGTTACATTTCATGAGAGTATCTTGGTCAACCTTTAAGATTTTCATCCGACCCTCGTATTATCCACATTTTTCTTATTTTAATTTTAAATACATTTTTACGCTTGTACTTATTTTCTAGAATGACACCAATACAATTTTCCCGTTTTTATATACTTATATAAAACTCTTAGAAGGTTTTAGGAAAAGAAAACTGAAGTCATATCATTTACTTTGAAATCGCAAAAATGATTTTCGATAAAATGATACAATTCAGCTCGATAATAGTATTGTCATAAAAATGAGGTCAATTAGACAAATTTAGTTTTCTGCTTAAAAAGTAGAGTTGAAGCCCCCCACCTCTATATCCTGGGTAATGTCTGATAGGGGTACGGCGAAGTAATGGATAGCAGGTCGGATTGAAGAATCGGAAAGCAGTGTTCGAATTCAAGTCGAATGCATTACATTCAATTTAGAAAAGTATGAATCCATCTTTTCTCTCGGTCTTATAACATTGATTGGCGAATAGTCTAGATGGAAAAACTTGAATTCAAACCAGTCTGGAGAGGGTTACACTACCTTGCGGCTGCAGTACATGTGGTGGTGCCTCTACGAATCTCCAAGGGTTATGGGAGTCGTGATCGTGATCTTTAAACAGAAAGCGTATTAGCCGCAACTTTGAAATCAAAACAATAAAGAAAAAATACTAGCCAGAATAATTTATAGAATAATAAAAAAAAACACAAACAATTACTAAAATAGGCTCGTGTGTATGCATTTCTTTTTTTTCTTTTTTCAGCCTCTCACATTCATATATTCATCAGTCGGCAGGCATTAAATGTTTGAACGTGACCAACACTCACTGGGCGCAATCAGAGAGTTAGTCTATTTTGGCCTTTTAAGAAAACTGACGTTTTTACTGCCGTAGGTAAACAGAGGAGACAAATTATAATTAGACAATCTATTCTGGAAGCCTATGACATTTTAAAATTACAATATAGGACTTTTTATTTTATTTTTAGTGCTAAAAGGAAAAGAAAAAGAGAAATCAGATAACTGATTTCCAGATAATACTATACTACCTCCACTGAGTTGTTAAAAAATAAGCATACCATGATGAAAAATTCCCCCACACTTAAACTGTTTTATCATCAAAATCTTTATGTTATTATTAAGAGGAAGGACCAAAGGATTTTTGATTATTAAATTTTATTTTTTATATTTTTTAGAAAATTCGAACTTCTACTTAAAAAACCTTTTTTGTGTGTGTGTCAACCCGATGGCCAAAGATTAGTATAGGAAATTTTACATTTTTTTTTTTTTTTTTTGTTTGTGGCGAAAAACTCATTGATTTGGAAATTTTTACAAAAATCAAATAATTGTTGGATTAATGAAACATTCAGACCTTATTCACAAATAAATGGAATTATTTCAGAAATGTTTTTTTTTTTTTTTTATAGAAAATCTTGGTATAAATGTTTCTTTATTTTTACATCTGTTAACAGCACTTATTTAATTTTAGGAAATTTCGAGAAATTAAAATTTGTGCCATTTAAGATTTATATTAATTAAAAGTAGAACACCTTCTAGAATTTAAATCATCATTTTTTATTTTTTGTAATATAGGAACCCCAGTTACCGAAAATCTGCCCTGAATTGTAAAATAAAATTGCAATAAACTAAGACATTATTTAATTAGAAAAACTTTTAGTTACTTTTATGAATAAGATATATTAGAGACACTTATTATCTTAAAAATCTTTTTAGATAAATAATAACTTTTTACGAGAATTGTTTTCATGTTTTTTTTTTTTAATTTTAATTTGAATGATTTATAAAGTTTTAAATATTTTAAATTTCGGCATTACTTTTTGCTTGTTTGGTGATATTGTTAAGTAAAACTATATTTACTAATCATAAAGGAAAAGTTTAGTACACGCGTCGATTTTTGTAAATACGAGCGACCTTACACGACATTATCAGAAAATAGCAACGATAGAATTAATAAATTTAAGCCAAAGTTCATAAAGTTCAATAAAACGTATTACGGAGCATATTTCGTAATTTTTTAAGATTACTGGATAGTTAAAATTATATAAAAAAAGGCGCTCACGTTATATTCTTCAAGTAAATTTTACAAATCTATGTACCGTAGAAAAGCATTCAAGTTGTCAACGCCTGAAATAAACAGTTACTGCCATGTTAAAAATGCATTTCTATAATCTTTTAGACTTAAAGTAAGTAATATTTGTTTCAAAACAGATTAATTAACAGATTAATTAAACTTTAGATCAGCTAATATTCCTCAAATAAAGTTTCAGAAAAGTATATTTATTTTCTGAAAGTTTTTTTTAATTAAACAGAACTACATTGCGTTGACTGATGGGTAAAATGGCGCTAAAATCAGTGAATGTTATTGATTTCAAAACGAAAACTCATTTCAGACAATTTAAATTAGTTTTGAAAAAGAGCAAAGTACCTTGCTTATTGAAAATATTAAATTTAATCTATTATCTTGAAATTAAAACTAAAATAAAGGATTCAATAAATATTTATCAGTTTCAAAAATGCATTTTACACTTTAGGTATCGCAAATCTTTGGAAATACCTATCATGCTATATGTACGTGAAAGATAATAGAAGGCTTCGGTTTGCCGAGGAATCACAAATTTCTTTTTCCAGTGCCGACAGATTAGAAAAAGAAACGACTGACCGACCGATTGAAAAATTGTCAAATATTTAGCAACAGTTTTAAAAAATAGCTTCAAATCAATTTAACTTATGGAAATGATCCTTAAATTCTGATGTTCGTTGTTCAATCTGAAATCTCGAGAAGACACTTTACACCTATGAAAACTTCGAATAAAATATTTTACATATATTTTCCTGCATGTTAAATGGTAATGATACTTACTAACTTAATATAGAGCACAGAACATTAAGCTTTCGTCTCAACAGTTAAATTGGGCGTAATTAATAAACTCGGGTTTTTGATGGGTGTAAAAATCCATATGTTTGTGTGTGCGCGCTCGTGAATATAAGCACTCTTATTTATATATAAACACCCCTACATGTGTATATACGCAAGTATTTTTATGTTTCTGTATGTCTGCGTCTGTCTGTGTGTAAGAAGCGTAGTAGAGAAAATATGAAGAAAAAAAGAGAGAAACCTAATGAAAAGGGTAAAAACACTGCAAATACTTAGCACCCGAAAAGAAATTAATCCAATTTTCTTTAAGAAGTTCCTCATTTTCGGATTTCACATTATTTGCTTTATTTTCCTTCATTATTCATTTGTATGATTTAGGGAGTATTTTCCAGTACTGAAAGTCTCATGCGATTGCAATTATCGCCACCATATCTCCACTTTCCATCTAATATCTCCACCTTGAACATCTGTATGCTGACAAATATGGTCACTATATATATATATATATATATATATATATATATATATATATATATATTCTGATCTTCTGATCTCTTTCAAAAGCCACCGAAACTGGCTTAGTCACAACCTGGTTCGTCTTGTTCAGATTTCACCTGATAAAGAAACCTAACCAGACACACGATTGTCCAGATCTTGTTCTTTTGATTACTAAAACGCACGTTTATTTACCATCCACTAAAACATCACATCAAAAACTAGCGATTGTGTGACGCTGAAAACAATCGACAGGGTGTGACAGAAATACCTCCCACATAATAATAAGACTATAGTGGCAAAGGTGTTTTCATCCAGCTAATATCTTAACATTATGCTGAAGGTATTTCTACCCCGCCATGTATAAAAACACAAACACCACTAACAATATTTATTCGAAAATGGATTGTCTAATTTCATTTCATTATCGAATGGTTATCTTCATTTCAACTGTGATGAATTTGCTTTTATCGTTGTAGGTCACTTTAAGCAGGAACCATGCGAAATAGGATTTGTGCTATGCACATAACATCGTTTAACTTTCACCAAAGTTAAACAAGAAGCCCTCTTTATGTTGGCTGTTTTTTAAGTCAATTTCAAAGTCATATGTTTTTGTGCATATATTACAGATTTTTCAATTTATACACTTGTACAGAGATTTTTTTACAGACTTCTAGAGAACTGAAATAATTCTCATGAAAAGAATATTGTAGAAATCTAAATAATTGGTAATCCGAAGGTAAAAGCCACGTGAATCCGTCACGTGATATCTCAACTAAGCTGTACCCATTTATGTCACATTATGGACATTGCCTTTAATCGGTCCAACTGGGAACATTCAGTCACCCATGCGTGACTGACGAGGCATATTTTTCCCGCAGTAGGTTGCTATTTCTTTCTGCGGAAGACCAATTGCCATCCAAGGCTATAGAATCCGGTCTGCCTTGCTATTTACCCATAGTGATGGGGGAGGAAAAGCGGATTCATACCTTTCTCCAAAGGTATTAGCATGTAACGGAAGGTAATGCATTCGACTGGAATTCGATTACTTGTCTGAATTCAACACTAGGCTGTGGGGGAAAAAAAGCTCTTAACACAGTGTCCTTTCAATCCCACCAGATATACAGCATTACCTTCTTCGGATGCAGAACGTCTTTTTTTCTTTTTCTTTTCTTTTACATTTACAGAGTCCTTTTTCGCTTCATGTTCTATAAACAATCAATTTTTATCGCATGTAATGCTGCCACTCGTGCCTCCTCTTTAAAGAAGAATAGGGAAGGGGTAGGAGGAAGAAGACGGTACCAAATCAGAATCACCCCGGGCGAAGTAGGGTGGATAGGCACATGGACAAAACTAGGTCCCTATCCGTCCCTGCTTCCCCTAAGGAAACTGTCACAGTCCCAAAAGTAAGGAGCCCCCCCCTTACTCCCCTTCGCGTGCTCCGCCCCCTCTCCCTCCACCTCTTCCCTCAGTTCAGTCTGCATCCCCTCATATGTCCACTGGTTCGCCACCCCACCCGGCAAAGGATAAAAAGAAGAGGAAGAAATATTTCTCCGGTTCAGAGGCCATTTGTAAAATAGACCGAAAAGAGTGGGAAAAGGTGTCATTCCAAGTAAAAAAAAAAAAAAAAAAAGTCCATGTTGGGTCTACTACTTAAGATGTCCTTAGTGGACGGGAAGTTCGTAGAGGACCCCAACAATTTCCCCAATGCCCCTGGGGTCATCGTTTGCATGAGAGACAGTAGGGACTACCTTAAAGCATGGAGTCATTTTTTTCGAGGCAAACGACGAATTTCCTAACATTAGGATGTTGGAATTGGAAACTTCATATTTGAGAAAAGGCATTTTTCTGCTGGGATTTCCCCATAATACTCCATCCCTCCTTATATAGGGCGCTGTTAAACTAACTTATCCCACGGACGTCAGCGGAATTGTCCTGGATGGACGGATGATGTCGGAGTTGGGTACAGGAAACCCGGGACAATCTGTTGGAGTCCTTTCCGCTACATTTCCGTCCGGTATATGAATAGGTTGACGATTGTTTTCTTTTCTTTTTCTCATTTCAGACCTAAAGAATGTCTATCAACATAGCCACTTTGAATGCGAATGGCCTGAGGGATCGCTGTAAAGCTGCCCATCTGCTTCGTGAACATTTGTCGTTTGGTGTGGATGTCGTCGCGATCCAGGAAACCCACTTTGTTTGCAACGTTGTGCTGTCTAGAGGTGTCTGTTGGTTAAGCGTACCCTGGATGCATGGGTGAACTTTATGTCGATGCCAAGGGCCGGTTGATCGTGGCCGATATTGCCGTGAAAAGTGGTTCGGATCATTGCCGTTTAAGCGCCCAGCGACCGGAAGGAACGTGTCTCGTTTTTTTCGGCAATTGAGGCCGTTCCTGGTGGATTCAACACGCCTTAATGGGGGACTGGAATGCCGTCCTGGACATCAAGATAGACAGTGAGTGTAGAGCTAGCAGGAAGTGGGGCGATCGTAGCTTGGTTAATCTGATCAGCGAGTTTGGTTTCGTCGATCTATACTGGGTCGATCACTCTGAGAGGGATATGTCAACGTGGGCTCTTAAGTGGCCTTCAACCCGGGTGGTTAGCTACCTGGATAGAGTGTTAGAGAGAAGGACCGACATAGATTTGCTAGATTATACCACGTTCCACTGATTAGGCTATTCGGACCAAAAACTCATTTGTGCCCGGTTGGCGTTAAATCGTAGATCTCGAATGGTTGGCTACTGTCTTTGCTGGATAGGCGGGACTTTCAGGAACAGCTAACAAGCGTAGTGCAGCGGGAACTAATGGGAACAGTTATCGAGAATTGGTTGTGGGAGAGACTTAAGGATTGGATTAAGTCCTTCACCACCGAGTTTAGCAAACAGCTCGCACTAGACAATGCTAATAACGTGAAGGCCCTTAAGGATAGTCTTTCGAGGGCGGAGGCTGGGGGGATCCTCTAGAGACAGCTGTAGGGGGGAGACCTGGAGCGCTTGACTAGCGAGCGCTACATGGGTCAGGTAATTAGACATAAGTTAAGCAAGATGTTTTCCTGGTCTGGATGTTTTGCCCTATGAATTGTACTTGAGGCTGTTGCACATCTTTGTCCCGATTTTGGCTGTCGTGTTCAACAACTAGCTTCGCCAGAGGTCCGTCACCGACCGGATTTCCTGTGGTGTGATCACACTGTTGAAAAAGAGCAAAGCTGTTGGGCGGGGTTTAGATGACTATAGGCACATAGTTGGCCAAGATCCTGGCGGAACGTTTGCCGTCAGTTGCCGAGACTTTGTTGGGACCTGATCAGACTTGCTCCGTGAAGGGCTAAACAATTTAGAGCAACCTGCATCTGATCCGCACGAGCATAGTGGATGTAATAGACGACGAGCTAGCCGCACTGATCAGTTTGGATCAGTCCAAGGCATTTGATAGGGTTGAACATCTCTACCTGAATGCTGTCATGCAGGTCGCCGGATTCGAACCCAACTTCTACAGGTGGATTAGTCTTCTGTATCGCTCTCCCAGTGCTGTGGTACAGGTGAACCAGAAGCCGTATCACGCTTTTACGCTGTCTCGATCGGTTCGACAGGGTTGTGCACTGTCGACCCTACTTTACGCTTTGGGATTAGAGCCTCTTCTTCGCCGGATAAGGAACAGGGCGTTGAAGTCCGGCCCTACGTGGAATCGCTGACCCTTGTGGTGCTTGTGACAGGATTTACGCGTACGCCGATGATGTATCTACTTTCGTGTCGTCCCGCGGCAACATTGAGGTGGTAATGAAGGAGCTTGCACAGTACGAAAAGGTTACAGGGGCCAAAATTAACCGCGACAAGTTTTCCGGATTGCGGTTAGACGGCTGGAAGGGTGTCGATCTTCCGGGGACGGACGGTGTTGCCCACATTCTTGGAGTGTGGTTTGGATTCGACCTCCAGCTGGAGAAAAATTGGGCAGAAGTACGAGCGAAGTTCGGGGTGGCGGTCAAGACTTGTCGTCGAATGAGGTTGTCCTTGAAGTCAGGGATGAGGTGTGTGCCCCTTAGGTCTTTCCTCTTGTCCTTTACCGTTTGTCCATATTTCCTCTCTGTAAAAGGCAATCGAACGCTTGCTATCCTCTGACTTGTGGGGGGCGTAAGCATAAAGTCGACAGAGCAGTCTGTGCCCAACGTCCGTGTCATGGAGGTGGAACGCATTGACAGGAAACTCGATTCTGGTGGGCATTGTAAGAGATTCTTCCCTTGCCTTGCTATCAGTCCTCCCAGCTCGCGGGTGGAACGCTGTCGTAAACCCCGCGATCAATCGGATTTCCTTCTCGAGCGTCGATCCACCTTGAGAGTCATTACTCGCCTAGTGACCTTTCTTGGCCTAGAAGGATCTTCTATCGTGGACTAGTGGAGGGGATCGCGAAGGATCCATTACGTGAACTTGCCGGCGGACGAGTTTTGCTCCTTTTGGTTTGTGCGCCAGCGACGGATTACCTCAGCAACCATGAGTTTTCGCTTACCTGGCGACTGGTTCGGAATAGGCTATCTCTAAATGACAAGGCCTTTGTATGGGGCTTGGCGGACTTGCCGGACTGTGAACCTTGTGACCTTGGTTTAGAGGAAACGGCTTCACACGCCTCCTACCATTGTCCTTGAGTCCGCCTCCTATGGGGCCACGTTGGCGAGTTGACGGCTCGTATCGCTCCCGAACAGCTCGTGTCCATTGATCGTGCATAGGCGTATGACAATGTGTTGCCACGTATTCTGGGGTGAAACGGATGATGTTTTTATCGCTGATGGCCACGGCCCGAATGGGGATTTGGACGACGCGACAGGAGGAAGTCTTGCGAGGCAACCGTCTTTCTCATCAGGATCTGATCCAATATTTTGTGCATCAGCTCAAAATCAAAATTAGAAAACGGTTGGTTTCGAGAGATTTCAGTGGAAGGTGGGTGACTGAGGCAAGCTTTGTTCGTGTGAGCATTGATTTTCTTTTTAGGTCCATCTACGTCATATCGGGGTAGTTTCCCCTGGTTAGGTTAAACCACGTTTCTGTGTACCTAGTTAATGTGAGTAAGTGTAGTTCCCGGCTGCATCTTTGGTTATGATGCAAGTTGAGAATCCCAACCTCCCTAGTTTGTTATTGGCCCCTTTTCTTTTCAGTTTGACTTTCTTCAATCCTTGGGGCTCGATGCCCCAAGGATTGAAGAAAGAGACATTTCGCAAGTACATAGCGTCCGACCATCCAAGAGAAAAGACTGTACATGTTATAAAAAGACGATAACTCCCCCTCAATACCTAATACTTCTCACGCTTATGGAGGTAAGCATTTCAAAAGTAATTGTTTTTCAATAAAAAAATGCCACGAATGTGGGAGGGTAGGATATAAAAAAAATGATGGAAAAATAAAACGTTCGTGAACATGATAAATACATAGAGTAAAGATAATTACACGGAGAAAAGCATAAAAGAAAATAAATTTTCCAACGTGTCTTTGAGTTAGAAACATCTCAAAAGAGGAAATTTGTTTTTGTGTAAATTAATTATGTAAAAATAAAATTGCAACTAGACATAAGATCTGATATCATTATCATAAATGAACAGACATGGGGAAAATGGGTAGACCCAGTTTATTAACTTCTAATAAAGTTGCGCATGGAGTTTCAAGATCGAGATTGAACTTTTTTTGAATTCACCTGTAACATTTTTGTTGGAAAAAACCAAGAAAGCGGTGGTGTTTGTATTCAAGAATACTGCTAATTTATTTGGAACAGACTGGATTGCATAATTTGATCTTTGGGACCTTCCAATTAACTATTTGCATAAAAATAAATATTGTTACCTCCGGTGCTAATATGGCAACTGAAAAATTAAAGAATGAATTGAAAAGGTTTTCCAGAAGTTTTCTCAGAAGGTCTAAGGACATGCACAAAAACTAAAGCTAAATTTGAATTAAAAGAGAATGTAACACATATATATATATATATATATGTGTGTGTGTGTGTGTGTGTGTGTGTGTGTGTGATAGTAATTAGCAAACCCTGAAAATGTAATTTTGTAACATTTATTGAAGCGTGCATGTCCTTTATTGCGCTCGCCCTTGAAAGTTTTGGTCGTCTACCGATTTCATCGATAATTTGTCCTCGATATTTAAGTCTGGACATAAACAATTCGCATTTTCCTTCAATGATTTTAAAACCATATTCTTTAATCTTCTCAAATACTCTTTTTTACATCTTCCGTATGTTGATTTCTGGTCTAAATTATATGTCATTGGAATTGCTAAATATGCTTGTGCACAATCCAAACCGGCAAACATGGTATTCATAATCTGTTGGTATATGCTTAGTGCTACCTTTATATCGAAAGGAAGCCGGTTAAATTTGTATAACCCTCTATGAGTGTTAACTGTTAATAGTTTTGAGCACTCTTCGTCTATTAGTACTCTTCGTCTATTAGTTTTTGAGCACTCTTCGTCTATTAGTAAGCGTCTGACTGGTTCAATTGAGAAAAAAAATTACCATTTAATTTGGCAAAAATTCCATCTAGATTTGGTAACGGGTAGTTATATTGTTTTAAACTTTAATTTATCCACGTTGAAAAATCAGTACATATGCGGATTTTTTTATTTTTTACCGTAAACTGTTGGTGATGCCCATTTGGAATAGTCTATTTTTGAGATCACGCCTAGTTTTTCTAGTCAGTTTAATTCCTTAATTGGTTCTAAAGCTGCAGAAAAGTCCACTCCTTTTTTAGATTATCGATGAAATCGATAGACGACCAAAACTTTCAAGGACGAGCGAAATGTTTTCAGGGTTTGCTAATTACTACGGCATTAATCCAAAAGAGGGTTCGATACCAATAGTAGAGCGATAATTATTTATTATAATTTTATCATATAGACAAAACCATTTTACTCACTACAAAGATGCAACTTAGTTTCAGTGCATTTCATCTTCATTTCGACGGGAGAGACTCGAAGATGGTTCTATAACCATTTTCGATTCTCACCCGTCGAAGTGCAGTTGAAATACACCGAAACGAAGTTGCATCTTTGTAGTGAATAAAATGATAAAATAATAATAAATAAATAATTATCGCTCTACTATCAGTATCGAACCATAAAGAAAGATGTGAAATGGAATTGGACAGATAAATGTCAGTGCTTTCGAAGAGATCAAGAAATTTTTAACGTCGGATTTGTCATTAGCTCATTTTGACCCTAAATTAAAGATAGTGGTTGCATCAGATGCAAGTGATTCAGGTATTGGAGCAGTGATACTACACAAATATGATGACGGAAAAACTAAACCAATAGCTCATACTTCAAGGTCATTAATTGCAGCTGAAAAAATAACTACAGCCAGATAGAAAATGAAGCATTGTCCATATATGGATTGAAAAATGGTGTTCCCACACATACAGCAAATAGACTGCAGCACTGGGGAACTGTCCTATTGAACTATAATTATAAAATAGTTTCTACTATTCACAAAATTAAGTCATGCAGGTGGATTATCTTGACTAATGCCAACATTCTGAGACCCACAGTAATTGCGGCGATAAGGGCCGAAAATGAAGTTAATAATGTATTATACAATATTGTAAGAGAACTACGCATAACATTGAAGGAAATAAGAATTAAGTCAAAAAAGACGATTTTATAATGAAAATGAAGACGCAGTTAAGATTTAATGAAAAAATATTACTGGAAATAATGCATTTTCATTATGTAATAATGTACATAGAAAGAATTGTGATACCAGCATTGTTGCGAAAACGTATACTAAAAGAATTTCACGTAGAACATCCAGAAATTTCTAGAATGAAATCATTAATGAGGTGTTATTGGCCAAAAATAGATCAAGTTATCGAAAATTTAGTGAATTCATGCAGAGGTTGTGCTCTGACAGCGAAGTCGCGCCTATCAAAATTCAGCCTTATCCGAAAACCGAAAAACAGAATACATATAGTCTTCGCAGGGCCGTTAAACGGGGCATACTATCTAATGGTAGTCGATAGTTACACTAAATGGCCAGAAATATTAAAATGTAGAAAACCGACTACTGCGGTAACGATAAACTTCCTACACGAGATTTTTGCAAGGTTCGGTGTTCCTGAATATCGTTTCAGTCAACGGGACACAATTCACGTCTAGTGAATTTCAGTTTTTTTTTGTTTTTTGTTTTTTTTGGGGGTTGTTTGTTTTTTTTTTTTTTTTTTTTTGTAAATCATTAGCAATAGAACATATTACAAATTCCTCTTATCACCCAAAATCAAATAAACAACCAGAACGGTTTGTCGATACGTTTAAAAGGGCACTAAAAAGTCAGAGTGTGAAGTGACTCATCTGATGTAATGCTACAATTTGAAGTGAGTCATCTGATGTAATGCTACAATTTCTCAGCGTTTTCAGAATAACACCAAACCCGAACACCGTGCGTGCAATGTCACCTACAGGGTTGATGTTCACCAGGAAGAACAAATCCGTTTTTAATAAATTATTACCAGAACGTAAGGCGAGAGCATCAAGAAATAGCAATATAAGCAAATACTACAAACCTGGAGAGAAGGTATTTTTAAAATGTATCAACGTGAAAGAGAATTCTGGGAAGGTGGTGTTATAAAAAACGGAACGGAAAAATGACATACATGGTACAGGGACAAAGGTGGGAACATAAGTGACACCATAATCACTGATTTAAAAAGTCTCCGAAAATAGGTATCCGTGTAAATTTTGTATGATACGTTTGACATACCCACGCCGTCAGACATTGTTGAACCAAGGTTTTAGGGTAAGAGAAAAAAAAAAGAGCAACAGAATTTCCAAATACTGAATCGAATCTGTAGACTCCAGAGGAAGTCATCTCAAAGGGGAGGTGTCGTATAGAAATAAAGTGTGGCTGCCGACACTTGGGCTTGAACACAAATCGCCAGAGAGCAAATACAGTCGACCTCATCTTGACATAATTAGATCACGTGACGGGTAAAGGGGAAATATATATTTATGGAAATTAGCAGCGTCTGACCGAGTATTGTTCGAAGGCGTTACTATTATTGTATCTCCGATTTACAAAGTATCTCCTACAAACAGGCATTACAAGAATGCGATGTCCCGTGTCGCTTGACCGGGAATATTTTAATCTGCACTTCAGTTGTTTGTAACACGTTTTTTCCTTTTATGGAAATAAAAAGAAAATACATTTATTTCACCCCGTCCCACCATTTTCACTTTTAACGTAAAAAACACAATTCACAATAAATACACGAATTATATAGAAGGACGTGTTGAAACGTCGCCTTTTAGAACATGTATGTATTGGGCATTTGGACGTTAGCAGGTTTGTTTTCCTAGAACAATTACAACTCACTAGTGAATTCGACCCTTACTCGGTGCTCCATACTTTCGGTTTTGTGGTACATCTAAGCTATGCTTAGTAAAACTCTATATCAAATTTCTGTGTGCAACGAAATTGCGTGTTTGAAAAGCGCTAATAACATTTATGAGAAGACTCGTATGCTCGTTCTACAAACAATTAAAACTGAGTTCGATCTCCACAAAATGCGCAAGAGGACAATTTTATTAAGGAAGAAATACTGATTCCCATTATTCATTTTAAATTTCATAGGAAAATAACAGAAATTAATAATCGAAAGATATCTTTCGATTGTAAAACCAGGATACTTTTGTTTGAATTAGACAAGATTTTCCAAGGGTTCAAATAAAATTTCATTCTGTTTAATATATTACTTTATGCAGTTTCTTTTTTCAAACAGTCTTTGCTTATAAGCACATTATAAAAAGATATCGAGATAACTTTTTCTAATATTTCAAAAACATATATATAAACATTATATATATATATATATATATATATATATATATATATATATATATATATATATATATATATATATATATATATATATATATATATATATATATATATATATATATATATATATATATATATATATATATATTATATATATATATATATATATATATATATATATATATATATATATATATATATATATATATATATATATATATATATATATATATATATATATATATATATATATATATATATATATATATATATATATATATATATATATATATATATATATATATATATATATATATATTATATATATATATATTATATATATATTATATACATATTATATACATTGCGTGCCAAATTATTATCGAGATAACTTTTTTTTCTAATATTTCAAAAACCGTCCAATCAATTCACACTAACTTTTCACACAATCACTGAAATTTTCGTATGGATCCGCGCAATGTAAACAAACTGGTGCCATATTTGTTATCAGCCCAATGATTTGAGCGTGCCAAATTATTAGAAAGGTTTTGTAAAATTTCCAGAATTGAGCAAACAAAACGTTTATTAATGTTGCACGTGAATGTTTATGATCAAAAGAAGCTAATAAATAAGATAATCAAACAAATAATAACAGATACAAACAAAGCACAGTTTTAAACAAATTAATAGGGAATGAGCTTTCCCTGTTTTGAAATTACTTGAAGAAGTCGATGATCCATAGAATTTGTTAATTGTAGGATGGCATCTGCTCTAATGCCGTGAGATATATCAAGAATTGCTTCACACAACTCAGCGTCGCTCCTGAATTGTCGTCCGTCGGCGTACAGTCTTCGCTTCATGATGCTTCAAAGGTTTTCGATTGGGTTCAAATCCGGAGAATTTGCTGGCCACTTCCTTTTTCGAGGTCTATCGAAGCCTAACTATTTCAAATATTCAGTCTTGTGAGCAGCATGTGAGGCAGCATTATCTTGCATAAAAACAATGGCCCTTCTGAAGGCAACTCTCTGCCTTTTCATCCACGATTCAAGATGCTCCTTCATAAACGCTATGTATGCATCAGTAGTCATTTTGACGCCATCTGGTGCTGTCCATGGGCACACTGATGTTTTTCCAATAATACCACCCCAGATCATTATGCCTCCACCGCCTTGTTGGCATCTCAAACGCTGATGGCAATTCTGTCCATTCATTACCCAGCCTTTGCACCATCTATCTGGCCCATCATGTGTTGCTCGAGTTTCGTCTGTGAACAAAACTTTAGTGAAGTCAATCTTCATATTGTCCTCGGCCCATTTCAATTGATTTTGAATGTGATTTCTCGTCAACGGAGACTTCGATACATGTTTGACTGTTGATGCTATTTCCCTCAGATACTGACACCGAGTACTTTTAGACACAGTAGGATCCCCAGCGCGACTGAAAAGCTCTTGACCGGTAAGTCCAGGGTTCTTCGTAGCCTCTCGTTTAAGTCGTGACATGAGGCGACGTGAAATAACCCTCGGCTTGCCTTTATCTGCCCCTTTGCGTACTTGTGTAGGGGGCGGCGTTGAACTTTTTCACTGTTTGATGACACCTCCCTATCATTTTAGTAATTTCTAGGGTAGATTTACATTTTGAGAGTTCTGAGATGATAGTTTTCTTTTCAGCATCACTTAAACTGCTTTTACGGCCCATCTTTTCACTAAATTCTTACACTTTTCTAATAATTTGGCACGCTCAAATCATCGTACTGATAACAAATATGGCGCCCAGTTTGTTTACATTGCGCAGATCAGTGATTGCACAGGTCAGTGTTGCCAACATTGTGTGAAAATGTTGTGTGAATTGATTGGACGGTTTTGAAATATTAGAAAAAGTTATCTCAATAATAATTTGGCACGCAGTGTATATTATATATATATATATATATATATATATATATATATATATATATATATATATATATATATACACACAAACAAGACGATACATTCACGTTTGTCCGAACGTGAAGGAAGCTCCTCAGTCTGAATGTATGTGTCCCGGTACTCCAAAGATGGCAAATAGGGAACAATGGTATTGTATAATTGTTGTAGCAGTCATATCTAGACAGGGAAAAGCAAAAGGAAACCGTGAATATTTGTCAACAATAGTTAGCATGTATCGGTTTCGTGTTTTGGATGGTAACGGTCCTTGAAAGTCCAGATTAAGTCTTTCAAATGGCTGCGTTGCTTTTATTAGGACCCCAGGCGTAGGTCTGTAAAATTTAGGTTTTATCTAAGCACACGTTCAGCAGGAATTTGTAACTTTCCTAACGTCCTCTACTGAATAAGGCATATTCCTACCCCTTACTATGTGAACCATCCGTGTAATGCCCGGGTGGTGCAGTTCTTCGTGTAGTGTCTGGAGTTCTTTTGTATTTGTTGTCATACTGCATATTCTTGACAGGGTGTCTGCTGTCAGATTCTCCTTGTCCATGACATGCCCATAGTTCGTCGCAGCGCTAGTATGTTACCTGGGATTGGCAATCTGAGCAAAGGTTTTAATCGCTCTGGGTCCGGCGCCATTGACTCGTTGCTTATTGTATAGCCCAAAAGATTGATTTTATGTTGCCCAAACAAAACATTTGTCATTATTTAGTGTAAGGTTATATTTGTTTACGGCGTCCATGAAGTGTTGAAGGTTTTCGTCATGGCCCTTCTGATTGTAGCCACATAGTTACATTATCTATATAAGCAAAAGTACTTTCCAGATTTTCAACCATTATGATTTTGTCGATTATTCTTTGAAAACACGCTACTCCATTAGTTACCCCAAAAGCTATCCTCTGGAACTGGTACAGCCGGCCAACAGCTTCAAATACAGTTCTGTCTTTTGGCTTAATAGCCACCTGATAAGTACTTTTCAAATCTAACGTGCTGAGAATACTATATCTGGCTATTTCACATAGCATTTGTGAGTGGCAACGGAAAAGCGTTTAGGAGAGTGAACTGGTTAATTGTCTGAGAGTAATCGATAACTTCTTTTTTCTTTTTTTTTTTTTGGTTTTCTGTATTTGTTATTAATATAGTGACGTACTTG
This sequence comes from Acanthosepion pharaonis, assembly GCA_903632075.3. Classification (NCBI taxonomy): domain Eukaryota; kingdom Metazoa; phylum Mollusca; class Cephalopoda; order Sepiida; family Sepiidae; genus Acanthosepion; species Acanthosepion pharaonis. The sequence continues at coordinate 466,740 of CAHIKZ030004353.1, read as the reverse complement.
GCTCTATTTCTTCTTGAAGCATTTTTTTTAATTCGGACTCTATAAATTATTTGTCGTCATGTGAATAACGTCGGCTCTTAATAGCTATTGGCTTACAGTCCTTTGTCAACAGTCAGTCTGCAAATCTTTAATACAGGTTTATCTCCGCCGAATAGGATTTCTATGCGTGTTGCTGGAAAAAAATTCGTGGCCCAGTATTACCTCACAACAAAGGTCTTTCATTATCGATAACTTAACAGCTTTACATGAGATGCTGTTGTAATGTAGGTCGGCCAAACAATATCCATTTACGTGTAATGACAAAGCTGCGTTCGCCATTGTTACTCTCTTGGGGGAGGTAACAATGCTATTTGTGATTTTTTTTTCTCCGATATAGTCTTCCGAACTGCCAGTGTATAATAATGCATTGGTGAGGACTCTGTTAATTTTAATTTTTACAATAGTTTTTGAAAGACAGGGAACACGGCCAATGTTGCAGAAAATGATAACGAACTGACATCTTGTAAAAGATATTTTTAAACGAACGACAGACATTGGAGAAATATCCTATTTTTCCACACTTGTGCCAACGAGCTTCCCTGGCAGGACATGAAAGTCGTGAGTGTAGATTTAGACCGCAGTAGTAACATGTCAGTTTGGTTGATGCAGAAGTGACAGGTTGTTCTGGGGTATTTAAAGGTGGGGCATACTGGGCAGGAGAGCAAGTTGAATCATCATAGAGAAGAGGTATAGTAGGAACACTTTGTTTTAGAGCGGCACCCACAGTATCGGGTTGAAAATACGATCTGGACTGCTGTATAGCAAGCTCGCAAGTATAAGCTTGTTCATAAACAGCTTTCAAAGTAAGGGTCTTACTTTTCAAGAAACCTTACCTGAACACTGCGTAGGCTATTTACGAAGGCGTCTAGAATATGTTCTTCCAAAGCGGTCATAGGACGAAAATTGCAGTCCCTGCTTAATGTCCGAAGAGTCTTTAGGAAAAGATCCAATGTTTCGCCAGATTCCTGTCGCCGGTTAGCAAGTATATGTCGGGCAAATAGTTCACGTCGGTTGTGTGTAATCTTTCTATCGCTTCTTCATAAGTTTTACAGCCTACAATGATATCGTTGATTGAATGAGACACATAGTCAGAAGAGCACACTTGTTAAGCCTATTAGGGTTCTCAAGGAGTAGAGTTTCAACAAAGTTCCTAAAAGTTTCGAGCCAGTATGTTCAGCGTTAATCTGCTGCTTCGCTTTCTGAGTCATAGGTAAATCGTTCTGGCCGCATATAAAGTTCCATTGAAAATTCAAGATGTTGTAGTAAAAACAGAACCAGTGAATAAACTTATACCAAAGCTTTATTGCACTTTACTCGTCTACTGACGGATTTTACAGGGTGCTTTTTATACCTCCTAGATCTTAAGTTGAGGTAACTATGTTTTTTAGTACACTAACGAGTTTAGTGATTTATTGACAATCTGGTGTTTGGAAAATTTAAGTAAGGGGGACATAATTGAAATAAATTACTTCATGAGCACAATGTGAACGCTTTCTTTTAATATATTTTTAAACTACCCAGTTATCTTTTAAAAAATTAAGAAAATAATTTAAACAATCGAATATTTTATTGAATTTTAGGTACTTTGACTTTATAGACTTATAAAGACGTTTATTGAGGATATTTTTAAAAATTACCTAAAAATTGTTAATTTATTATAGGTATTTTTTTTTAATTTTCTGATCGTGTCGTGTATGGACGTTCGTATTTAAACAAATCGGCAGACGAAAAAAAATTCAATTTTTATTTTGTACGTAATTTTTAAAAATTTAAAGGTTTATTCTAATTAAAATTTAAAACAAACGAAAACAATTCTCGTTTCACTATTCATCGAAAAAAAATGCTAAAACAACAGTGTCTATTATATATTTTATTCATAAAATCAGTTAAAAGCTTTTCTAAGTAAATAATGTCTTAGTTTTATTGCATTTTTATTTTACGAATCAGGACTGATTTTCGCAAGTGGTCTCCCCGCTTAACCAAAAAAATAAGTTGATGATTTAAATTCTCCTAGAACTTGTCCTTATAACAAATACAAACATTATGCGATATAAAAAAGAATTTCTCAAAATTTCATAAAAAATTGAGGTGGATAACAGATGTAAAAAAATATAAAAATATACATTTAAAATAATTTGATTCATTTTTGAATAATTCCTGAAAGTTTAATTAAAATTTGACAATTATCTGATTTTTGAAAGAGCTACCTATATTTAAACATTTCAAAATATAGTCTTGCAGGGTTAACAATTTCAAGTATACTTCTTCAGTGTGAGACTAGAAAATGACAAACAAATTCTGATATTACCATTGGTAAATCAGTAAAATGCGCTTCTTAAAAAGAAAGTGACTAATAATTCAAACGGTTGCTAAAATGTGAAACCTATGGCTATAATTTTGTTGGAAGAAAAGTCTAGAAGGTAAGGAATAATAACGGTCGCGTAATTAGCTACTAATCTTATCCCTTACGAACGCCACTCTTTCTCTTCTTACCACTGCGTAACAAATTGCCTCGACATGATGCTATCTAACTCTTTTGCCGTTTGTTATTTTTTTGTTGTACAGATTGGTTATTGTTGATGCAAATAGCATGCGACTGTCTACTAAAGCGACTGATTTGTTGTTCAGTTTGTAAAATTAAGTTCCTCGCTCGACCCGAGTTTGCTTTATGTTGTTCGCCCGTAATAACAAGCAGGAGGCGGCACTCTTGCCTACAAGTCACAGTGACTGCCAAATGTGTGAACATTACCAGATTTGTTTATTGTGGAACGGGCCACTCCGCATTCTAAATCCTGACTCTACACTTGTAACCTTTTTATTTTTATACAGCCTCTGAACTCATTTCAAGAGATCTTTGAGTACAAAACAAAAAAAAAACAAAAAAAGAAAAAGAAAAGAAAAGAAAACTAATCGTGAAGCTAAGTGCGGATTCTTATTAAAATATTTTTTAATCTCACATAAACATGGCGGCCCACTGGAAGATGTATTACAAGTTCTTCCTTAACTCAATGCCATTATTTAAGTAAATACGTGAAATTTGGAACAAAAATCCTTTTCACAAAAGAAGATATCGGTATTTTTACAAATAGATATATTAGAATTTAAGCATTAATTAATGATCAAATATAGATATGTATGTTTCATCTCTTCTTTTTTCCTTTTTTTTTATATTTTTATTTCCAAAATTAATTAATACTTAAGGAAAATATTTGACTGTGCCTACAAAAATTAGCTATTTCATATCTTGGATTTAGAAAATTTTTATTTTTCAGAAACTTAACGTATAATTTTTCATGTATGCACAAAGGATATGTGTCATTCAATGACCTACAAGCTCTAGCTTTTCTTATTAATTTCCCTTTTACCGTTGGGGTTTTATTGTTTCCTTTTAAGTGCCATAAATATTTAGATAGGGACGTTTGATTTCGGTATTTATTATTATTAATGGACGTTTGATATTGGTTCCACCTTCTTTTGAATTCGTTCCTTGTAGAATTTAACCATGTCTGAATCTTCAACAGATGAGATATTGCATTCATAAATTACTGATTTAATACGGCATTTAAGAGGACAGTTTTGAGGTTTTCTACAGTTACATAATTTTTCTTTATCTTCATTTCTTTTCATTTTAGGATCTATATTTTAAGTATTTATTCAAAAAAATTAGCATTATGTTTCTTAATCATTTCTAAGTTTTCAGTACAACTATAACTTAATTTTAGGGTATTTTTATTAAACATTTTACTGAGTTTACTATCTCTAGGAAAATATTTATCAATTAATGCAAGGAATTCTTGATTTAACTTATTTCTTACCATGTGGTTGTATGGGGGTGTATACCAAATGATTTTTCTATTAAAAATGCAATTTTTTATCATTGAAAACCCAGACGACACACTGAATAACGGATGTCTATGTTTGTGAGCAGGTGCTCCCACCCCACCTAAACTTGACTTTCTAAGTAACATATATTTGATACATAAGTTGTCTAGGGAAATTAAAACCTAACCACCCTTAATCAAAATAGATTGAATTTTCCTTAAATTTAAGTAAATTTCTTAGAAAGTTATTTCTAACATCGTTTGACAATGAAACGAAACTCTGGATTTTAAGTTTAATTTTTATAATTGAATTTACAACTTTAGTTTCAGCTTTGAAACATAGAAATTTCTGTATCGCGATGGAATCATATTTTTAAAAAAGAAAATAATTATAATATTATGTTCTACTGTGTGTATTGGGTACTTTTTTTAAATAAAAACAATTACTAAAAACACGGGATTATAAATTATTATTTTAATATATATATATATGTGTGTGTCTGTGTGTGCATGTATGCGTGGAGAGAGAGAGAAGAAGAATGTAATATTCTTTAAATGCTTAATAAAAGTATTTTATTAAAACCGTTTTATTAAACAATTCAAGAATTTTACATTATACAAAACAGATGAGATTCAGTTATCATCAAGTAAAATGACTATTTTTTTTCTTCCGCGATATTCGAAACCAGATTACATTGAATATACGAAGGAAATCTTTCTTTCAGCAAAGTTTTCTGATAATTTTTTTTATTTCGCTATTCGAAATGACATGCACGCATGTTCGGTCGGATTCTTGAGAGAACAACCATTCATTATGTTAGGTGGAAATTCAGTGTCTGCTCAATGATAAAGAAATGTTTTGGAGGCATCGAATGTTAGTCCACCACCCCTCCTTGAGCTGATTAGAGTTAAGTCAGAGGAATGATCAACTACCAGACTCTGGTCAACTATATTTTTGGTGGTGCACCCATACACTATTATATCATCTACATAGATACATTTATTAAGCATTTAATTTGTATTTAGGCAGATTGTTAATATAAAGTATAAAGAAAAGAGAAGGACTGAAAAGGGAGCCTTGCGAAACTGCAACGTTTTTTTTCGACATAAACTCCAGATGTTTTCATTGATTATTGCTTGTAATTTCTCCTTATAAAATAGCCTCAATATGTTTGCTTGTGACTCTCAGACATTTTAAGCAAAATTCTAAGCATATGGGAATTCACCTGAAAAGAAAACTCCCAAATGTCAGCGCACAATGTCAATTGTCCATTGTTTCAAGAAATTCTTTTTTCATCGATTAATGCTTATATTTATCATAAGGACAAATCTTCAGAGATCTTAAATCATCAACTAAAAAAAAATCCCAATTCTAAAAAGATCTGCTCCGAATCGTAAAATAAAAAATGCAATAAAACATAATGGCCTGTAATAAAGTCAGAATAAAAAGTTACAATTAATTTACGGTGGCCGGAAATAAAATCATCTATTTCTGTCGGGCACTTCACGAGTTTATAGGTCCGCTATGTTTGCAACAGAAATCTATAGTAAATAGATTCAATCTCTAAAAAACGTTTTCCCTCAATGCTAGAATCACCTATTCGATATACTTCATAGTGATAAGTCTGAGTATCCCATAAGATCCAACTTTATGTGAATAAAGTCTCAATTTGACATTGAAATTCAAATTAAAAGTTCCTTGAATTTTCAATTTATTTATGAGCCTGGGTTTTTATCCGCCGTGTGCTAACCTAGTTCTCTTTTTTTTTCTTTCTTGTAACTTTTTACGCGGACGTTTTTTCCTGTGATGTCTTTTTTTTTTTACCTGGATTCGTTTACTTGATGGAAAGCTCAATGCTTGATTGACTTGACTGCTTTAGATGATGACTTCTGTCTGGTTTACATTGCTAACTTTCATAAAGACATGCATACACCTATTCAGGCACATAAACGTACGCACGCGCAAAGCATAGCCCACGTGTACAGAACACACACACGCAGATCACGCACCTATCTTAATGAAGAGAAAGGAAGTATTGATAATGTTTGAACTTTATACAATTGTACCTGTAGGAGACATAAAATCATATGCGTAGGTTATTCTGCTTATGACATTCGTAAATATTTTGAAAAATTATTAACATTTGTACCTGTTAAGAATTATAGGCCAAAGATGTTTTATTTTATATTTTCTATTGCAGGTTATTTTTTATGATCCTTTCAAGAAGAACATTGAAATGTTGCTAAGTGCCGAAAAGAGGAAGATATGAATGCCTTACAAATCTGTACATTAAAGCTAAAGTTAGAATGTTGTTTGGTCACAAGGTCAGACTTTGGGAAATGAGTGGGTCCAGAATTTATCAGCACATACTAATTCATTTATATAATATTTTTACACACACACACACGTGTGTGTGTGTGCGTGCGTATGTGTGTGTCGTGTGCGCGCGTGTGTGTGTATGCGCGCGCAGTAGAGAGGATGCAAACAAAGAGGAGGCTTATACTTAATATCAGGAAAAGACAGCTGAATTTTCTGGGATACATAATGAGGAAGGAGGGCCTGGAGAATCTGATACTCACGGGTCGAATAGAGGGAAAGAGAAAACAGCGCGTGACATACCTGGCGCACTAGGGCAGGTGGATGACAGGACGTGGTCTGAGGAAGGAAGCAGAGGGAAGGAACTTGTTGAAAGCTGCAAGAGATAGAGGGAAGTGGAGAGCCTTGGTTGCCTACGCCCTGAAAGAACATGGCATATAAAAAGAAAAAAGTATTTTTTCTTAGAAATAATTCTAGCACATTTTGTACAATAAGAAAACAAAACTTCAAACAAAAGAAAAAAATCTGTTTATGTTTTTTTCCCCAATGTTATATCTTATTTTCGTATTCCCCGTTTATTTATTTCCCCATTTTTTCTACTTTTTGTCGTTGATATTTTAAATTCGATGCAGATAAAGGGAAGAATTAGCTCAAAACTATGCAATAACAAGATATTATGGATCGAAATCTATTAAAGAAAAAAACACAAATTATTTGTCTTACATTTGTCTATATTTACAACATAATCATCATACATTTGGAAGTATCTAAACAGAAAATAATATTTTTATATTGTTTGTAAAGAAATCTCTCATGAATGAATTAGTAGACATTGTCAGGATATTGTGCCAATAATAGATCCTCGGTTCTCTAAACCCCCTTTTCTAATTCTTATGATCCAGCTATACCTGTGTGTTATCACCTAGTACTAGTGGTAGTAGCAGATACTTGTTTATTGCTTTGCCTGATTTCTGAGACTGGTCTATTTCACGGCTTTTTGCATAATTCAGCACTTCGGTTTTTCTTTTACTGTATTTTGCTTTTTTGTCAGTATGGGGTGGTGTGCGCGTGCCGCGTGTTTTGTCTTGTTTTTGACATCTTCTTTCTTAACACATTTTGGCTTTTAAAGAGCAGCTGACGCCGATTTATGCCGCCAGTAAGAAGCTTAGTAAAAGGCTCCCTTGAGAGTGGCGAGAACACCAGCCGCTGTCTCGTCCGGACAAACATCTTCCTTTTTGTGTCCTTTTCTTCTCTTTTTCTTTCTCTTTCTTTTTAATTTAGACTCTATCAATGAAACAGATATTGTCATTTAAATTAGTTTTTATTCGTTTCCTTCCTTTTTCTTTTTCATATTTTATTTCTTCTCTGTTAAAATTATTAAAAAGAAGAAAGAAAAACACGGGAATACGATTCGAATTCCTTTAGCCTCACTTCCGAATTATTGCTTTTTTATTGACTTCCTGCTTCCTTTTTCATTTTCTTCTCTCTCTGCTATTTTCCCATCATCGGTTTTCATTTTTTTCTCTCTTCTTTTTTCCTTACAAATATTTCTATCTTTATTTCTTCTTTCTGTCTCTCTTTCTCTCTTAAGTTTTAACATTTCTTTCTCTCCAGTTATCTTTTCTCTTTCAATTTCATATATCTTTCACGTGGAGATATTTTACACTAGCTTCGTTGCAGCTGAACGATTTGTGCGTAGAATCCCAGGTGTCCGGCTCAAACAGCAACGTACATCGACTTGGAGCCGAGAATCAGTCGGGCCGAGACAGTGGGGAATTGAATCCACATTAATCCTTTGCCAGTACTACTAACATTACATCTTTTTTCTATCACTAAAATCGTATCCTTTCTTTCCCTGATGTTTTCTCTCTCTCTCTCGCTCTCTCTCTCTCTCGCTCTCTCTCTCTCTCTCTCTCTCTCTCTCTCTCTCTCTCTCGTCTTGCAAACTATAGTGATATATTGTGTGTGCCTTGTAAGATATTAAGTACTGTAGACTTACACCTAAGTTAAACATAACACACACACACACACACACATATATATATATATATATATATATATATATATATATATATATATATATATTCTGCGTAATTAGGCAGCAAATGTTCTTCAAGTCAAATAAAAACAAAAACATTTCTGACGGAATGGATGTACACCTTGTCTGAGAAGGTTTATCCGTAATTTGAAAAAGTTAAACAGTAAAATTAATCGGCACAAAATGTCTGTTGCAAGTTTTCCTTCTTGGTTGTAGCGATAGAGATTCTGATCGAAGTGAGTTTGAATGGTGATTCTGACTCTCTCTCTCTCTCTCTCTCTCTCTCTCTCTCTCTCTCTCTCTCTCTTTCACACACACACACACATCTTTTCCACATGCACACACATATATACACCCATATATATATATATATATGTGTGTGTGTGTGTGTGTGTGTGTGTGACGGAGGCACGATGGAGTAATGGGTAGAGGATCGGATTAATGTAATCGGTGCTCGAATTCCAGTTGAATTCATTACATTAACTTAGGTACTTGGGAAAGATATGAAACCATCTCTTCTCCCTCGTGCTATGGGTAAATAGCAGAACACTGTTTCCTATAACCTTGCTTGGTGACTAGTCTAGGAGAAAGAAACTATCTTACCCAAGAGGCTATCTTATCAAAGACACACACACGCACATACACACACACACACACATTGCTACTACGGCTGCAGAATACATAGTGATCCTAATGGGTTCCGAGACTTTTGATCTTGATCGTGAACAGAAATTAAGAAGACAGAAGATAACAACTGACATTGCTTCAATTATTTTCAATATTTTTTTACTATCAGATCGTCATCCATTTTTCAGAATAATATTAGAACGTGCATTCATCATCTAAGTAAGTGATTCTCAATTTTTAAGAAAATACGAAAGTAAATTTTATAACTTCTCTATATATATAATTAAGGGAAGAAAAAATATTCTGATACCTTAATCAGCTAATACGAAATTCTTCTCAAAGTTGCTAAAAACGTGACAATGTTGGGGATGAGCGGACAGTTTAGGGTCAAGAAAATAGTAGATTTAGCCGTTGCATTAACATCTCAAGAACGTCAGATATCGTTGCAAGAACGTTCCGTGTTGGGCTTCCATCATCCATTTACACAAGCTCATTAGGAAGGTTACTCGTTGTTTCTCACTGTCCTTCTTGTCTTCAATACATCTTCTAATTGTCAAATTCTCCATGAATGATTTTCCTCATTATGTCTCCAAGAAAGCAAAGAATAAAAAATATATACACAGATAAAAATATGTTAACTCGTAGTAGTAATTATAACAGTTCAGAAGAAAAACATCTAATTTTATCCCTTATAATTTTATATTAGATTTTGATGGCAAATAAAAGAAAACTATATATGATACTAAGAGAGTCAAAGGTCGACAAAACTCTACAGGTTGTACACGTTCCAATGAAGTTTAACCAATCTATCATACTGGATTTGTTGAAAATTCAGACGACCATTTCCCATAATAAATATGATAATGATCAACAAACATGAATCTCCAGTAAGTGTTCCCTTGGTAGCCAATCTTTATTCCCCAGAGAAAAAGAAAGAAATTTGAAACAAAGAATACGCTTAATAATAATATAATGCAACTCGAATAATAAATGGTACATTCGTGGTTACGAAATCGGATGTAAGCGATTTCGAAATTAAAAAAAAAAAAAAACTTACAAAAGCCTGGAGTTAAGTTAAAATAGAACATAAACTGGTAGATATTCCGAAGGAAAATAAAAAGAGAAAAGCCATTCCTATTAATAGAAGAAACCGTAGGCACCGAATTCATCCTCAATGAAGAGGCATAATGGGATGAAAAAGAATTTACCAAACTTGAATTCAATATAGAGTAAAAAGAACAAATGCAAATACTCATAAAAATGACACAGGAAACAAAGAATTGACATGACTTAAAAGATTTACAAGAGAAGATTGAAAGTCGAAAATAAAAGCGTTCATCAACTCGTAAAATTATTGAAAATATTATGGTGATGTCAATAAAAAGAAGAAATTAGTGTTAGTGATGTCGATTTCATTGAAGAAGAAGACTCGAAAGGAATTCAAAAATGAATAAACACTTTTTTGTCATAGTAATCTTTTAGTTGAATCGCAATGGACAGGAAAGCCACCATTAAGGTCTTGGATCGATAAAACTTATTGTTAGTTTGTGATTAGTCGCTATTTAGACCACTACTGTGCGCATTTGAGCATGAGCTCTCCACAAGCCGCATTCATTCAGAAATGCTCTGACCCAGGCTTCTGGCCATAATAATTTAGCCTTTATCAGAGTCTCTTGACCATAACTGCAGAATTCAGTACATCATAATCGGCCGTCTTATATACTTCTTATACACATGTCGCTGGTAATAATATTTTTGCTTTCAGTGTAAAAGCACGGACAGGGTATGAACAGTTATAGACTAGGAACTGTGCAAATGACTTGAGTTTGGTCCTGTTAACAAATGGGATCAGCACAAAGTAGTAACTGCAATAGAGAGAATCAAAAATAAGTTCCTATAAGATTTTAATATTCAGAATTTCTATCCCATCCAATGTAAGGGGAGCATACCAGATTGTATACAGTATAGGAAAGACAGAAGAAAGAAGAGAAAAATGTGCCAGGATCTCACTCAGTAACTGAGAAGACTGTGTAATATGAAGATTAGAATTGGCTCACTTGAAACCGTAGCAAAAACGTTACAACCGAGATTCAAGAAAGAAACTGAGAACCATTATGAGAGTGTTGGTATGTGGATAATATAGAAGAAGGTGCTAAAGATTTTAAGCGACTTGCTTTCTCTCAATTCGGCATAATCATCATATATATTGTGTGAACATGCAGACGCTTGATGCAATCATAATAGCATTAAAAAATCGACAGAGAAAATGGTAAACTTAAACTTTAACATCCGATGACCTCTATATTTGCAACGTCGTAAAAATGTCTGCTAAAGCGACATATAGATTTAGTCATTTCCTTATTCCGAAATCGCAATAATTGCAAGTGTAAGTAAAACGTTATCAATGACTCTCAGTTTGTTAATAAACAGAGAGAGGGAGAGTCGAAATGACCGGCACAAATGACAGCTATGGCGTCATCTAAACAACACTTGTAACATTCTTACAATAGCTTACACACAGCAGTTACAATCCGTCATTTCTCCTTTGACAGACTCGCTTTCGAAATTCCACTTTAAACTTTTTCTTTGATTTCTACTATTGTTGTTTATTTTGTAGACATTCTTTTCAACAGAACTTTTCAGACTTTTATTCGTTAATTAAATATTTTGTGGACAGCATGATGTCAACCGAATCTTGACAAGACCCGACAATTTTTTGACAAATATGATTATGGTTGAAGCACATCAGAGAAAATAAGTAAATAGATAAATAGAACATACTTCATCATTAATTCGAATTAATTTTCTATCTTTAGAAAGAAGCAAAATTGAGAAAATTCTCCATAAAATTATTTGTTTATATTATACAGCATCTGAGATGTCAAAGTTTTAAAATTGTTTACATATGTTACCGGATGTCACAATAAATATACAGAAATATTTAGAGGATTTTGTTAAAACTTCTTGTATGCATTTCATCAGTTGATAAAAGTGATCATTGAAGGATTTCCTAAGAATACAAATAGAGAATTTTCCTTTAAATATTAATTAAATCTATGCAGCCACTAGATAATTAACTGTGAACACAATTAAAATATATTTCCGTGATAATTTAATGTAGTGTCATCAATGGATAAAAAAAAGGTTCCTTACATTATGAATAGACGAAGAAATACTGTAAAATAATGTACATTAATTTATATGCCGATATTCTTTTTGATTTACGTTTTAGATTTATATAGAAAGAAAATATACTTACTTTTTCAAATATGTATTTGAATAAAAACAACTTGAATATTAATTTCACTTCTGCAATTCTGTTTCCACAAAGGATGTTATCAAATAATAACGAGGGAGAATAAACAATCAAAAGCCATTAAATAAAACTGTCACATTGCACACGTGACAAGGAATAGTTTCAGGAACCTGACAATGAAACGATATTACTCGGTCATCAACAACTTTATCTTCAGGTTTAAATCCCATTGAACATTTATGAAATATGTTTGACAAACAAATTCGCTCTGCAGAATCTCCACCTCGTAAAATGAAGCAGATTTTAAAATGCTATTAGCATAATGTTAACACAACCCAGAGATAAATTAGAGGGCGTGTAGACTTGCTTGATCGAGTAAGCACTGTTTTGCGTTTTGGGTGTACATGGGGAACTACCACTTTAATAAGCAGGTAGATATACTGACTCGTTAGTGCGCGCACACACACACACACACACACATTATATATTAGTCATGATGAAAGTGAATAATCGTCTCTACTTTTAAGCTTTAAAAACTTATTGTTCAAATTTTTCCCTTCATCATAACATATATTCGATATTTGTTGGTATTTAAATACGTAAACCAAATTTCTGTTAGCTATCAGGAGAGGCTTACATCTAGACAATCGATAAATTCCCTATACCAATGGTTGCAAACAATGATATAGTTCTATTTTCATTTTTAAAATAGTCTAAAACAATAAGATAAGTCGCCCGTCAAAAGCCACAAATTCCTTTAAAGCGAACATACGCTCAATTCACCAAAGATCAAAAGGACTGGATTTTGGCACAGTGATCAACATGATATAATTGAAGAATTAAATTTTAATATTTTGGGGGTTTGATGGTTAGAAGAGGGTGTGAAGTAAAACACCGAAGAGAGTTTCTTATGGAAAAAAAGGGGTTGTATGTCTGGGAATTGATATCCGTCCGTTGTATCGGATAAATGGGATTATAAAAATAAAGTCTTACCTAAAATACAGGGAGTCCCTAAAGTCTGGACAAATTGGCAAAAATGCATATTTTCAACATTTTATTGAATTGGAATATTAACAAATAACATCTTCAGTATGAAAATCGTAATGTTAAATTATTGCATTATTTTTTTCTCTTTATAATGGAGAATTGCTATTTAGTATAATTTGATGTGAAAATACTTGGCAATAACGATAAATGTTGCTTGAAGCCGTTAAAACATGAACCATTCCTCTAAATAAATGGTTTGAGTTTATATGGAAGACATTTTAGAAAAATGATTTGCTGCATTAACCTATTTCATCGAAGCACGGCACAGAAACGAACTGTTATTTTAGATGACTGGACATTTCTGAAAGTGACCTCTTACAAATTATATGTCTCTATACATAAGTCAACAAAATTGAATATATCGAATTTAACGTGAGCACACACACACATACATATATATATATATATATATATATATATATATATATATATATATATATATATATATATATATATATATATATATACCTCCGTATTTTTCCGCTAAAGAATAAGAATACATGATTAAAAAGAAATGTACAAAACACAATAAAAGCAGCGTTTTAGCGTCAAAAAATTTTGTTTTTATTAAAATGGAAGAACAAAGGATTTTTTATGTAAAACTTTTTAAAAATCTTTTTTAGAAGCTTCGAAATTCTAGTTAAAATGTTTGTTTTTCTTTCGACAACTTTGGACCATCAATTTGTATGGGAAATTTGAGCGTCTAAACGTTGATTAGGAAATTCTTGCAAAAATCAGGGAATTGTCGAATATTAATGAAACTTTCAGGATGAATGAAACTATTTTTGAAACATTTCTTTTTTTAAAGAAACTTGGTATTTTTTTATATCTGTTACCGACACTTATTTTACTTTATGAAATTTCGAGAAGTTCTTTTTTTTGTAAGGCTTAATGTTTATATTAATTATAAAGCAAGTTGTCGGAAAATTTAAATCATGAAATTTATTTGGTCAAACAGGAACTCTAAATCATAAAATAAAATTAAGCCATTATTTAATTAGAAAAAATTTTATGAATAAAATGTATTATGGACATTATTGATGTAAACAAAAACTTTTCCGATGAATAATGAATTTTTGCAACTATTGTTTTTATTTTTACAAAATTTTAACTATAGTAAATTTATAATGCCTTTTCCGGGTGTCTCAGTTTAACTCAACTCTCCAAATTTTTTGTTCACCAATGCATTAATCAGGTATTAAATTCACAACGATTTGGGTCGAGTCACTGCTCCCAACTAACGCTAGACCATGTGTCCTTGTGGGGTGCTCGGTAAAAATGGCAGCGGAAAAAATGGCAGGGTAAAAATGGCAACGGTAAAAATGGCAAAAGTGGATAAATAGGTAAAAATGGCAAAAGTGGATAAATAGGAAAAAATGGCAATTCGACAACAGAAAATTATGACCGTTCGAGAAGGATGGGTCTAAGCTTCCATCCCTCTCGTTTAAAATAGGGCTAAGAACCCCCCCCACCTCAATATTTTAAAATAAATATTTTTAAATAGATATTTACTCTATTGGGGTGGGTAGCTAGGCTCCTTCTCCACTTGTTTTAAATAGGGGCTAAGTTCCCACTCCTAGTATTAAAAACATTTTTTTTAAATTTTCGATGTCGATTTTTAGAAGTTTTATGGGGGGGCGCTAGGTTCCTACTACTAATTGCAGTAAAAGCACAAATCGTAACGTGTTTAAGTGAATTTGATGACTACAATTAATTTTATAATTGATAGCTGACATTAGGATTAGATGTGTATATATATTTCATTAACTTCTTAATACTTCAAAAATCGTTTAAAATTCTTTATTGCTTTCACGCACGTAATGCAATGATAACGTTAATGAAAAAGTAAATTTACGAATCGAAATTTGAAAAGCACATAACAGTCGTTTGAACCAAAATATTTTTAAAATAATTAAAAAAAAAAAATTTATTGAAAAACACGTTCATAATTTCTACGTATGGAAATGTATACATGACATAATCCTTAAAAAATTTTAAACAATTATCTAATTAATAAAAAACTTTAAACTATTATCTAATTAAGAAAGTATGAAATAAAAATAGATATTACATAATTGCCGAATAAAAATGTTAATATTTAAAAAGTACTAGTTAAAAACGAAAAACCGCGTTCGCTTACTTTGCAAAAACTGTCAATTTTGATCATCAATAGTAATCTGTCATCACCTCGTCACAATCGATTTCTTTGATAAATTCAGACACATCGTTAAGAAATGTTTGGATACAAATTTTTATATCATAAGTACTGTTTGTTTCATATCAGAATTTAACTTTAAATTTTTTAATTTTACTCAAATAACGTGTCAAAAATATATAAATTTATTTTAAGAAGTTTAAAATCAAAATTTTGTTTGTTTACAAATTTCTTAAAATTTAAGAAAATGGCCGCTTTTAAGAAAATTAAACAAAAATCGAGCATATATTTGACATTCCAATCTATATAATTTCTGTCTGAAAGACACCAGAATATGTTACTTACTGTAAGTAATAAATTTAATGCTTTAGCTTTCACTTAATAACAACATATTGAGACAAAACTTTGTTTTTGTTGATTTATGAGCCTTTTTTTAATCGTGATATGCTGCTTTTTTACGTGACCTAATGGAGGAACATATATATATCTCCTACCCCAATATAAAGCTTATTTAAGAGAGATATAAATTTTCCTCCCTATACTCTGTATTGTCTCTTTAACTGCCACTTTCACCCTCCCTGTTTAATTACAAAAATTACACTACCCATCAATTTCTAATCCTATTTTTCCTCTCATTTCATTGTTGGAAGTGTTACCTGATGATCCGGAATCCTTTAAAAAGGATTTTGGTGAAATAAATTATTGTAATGGTACCTTAAAGTGGTCTGTTTTTCATTAAATATTAGCTCTGTTCTTCACATTGAGCTCTCAGGATTTCATCCTCCTTGGATTTACCAATTCGGTTTACCAAGTTCTTCATAACTTAAATATATATATATATATATATATATATATATATATATATATATATATATAGTGTTGGGACGATTAATCGGAATCGGAAAATCGCAAAGGCGAAGGTTAGGAATCCCATTCACAGATTTCGTATTGACTCTCAGGGTCTAATTTAATTATTTTATTGATAAATTATGGTTTTAAACGAAGTAAATATTTTAGAGTTCACTTGGCCTATTCCCTCAGCAAACCTTTTGAATTTCTGTTCACACCTATTTGCTAAATGTCTATATGACGCCACTCAGAGACTTCACACTTGAGTATTAAAAGATTGAAAACGCATCAGACAAGATTTTAAATTTTACTGGCACCAGTCTGATCCTGTCATTGTGTGATAACCTCTGAAATAATTAATGTTTTATTGTTTTTTTTTGTTTTTTTTTGTTGTTTTTTTTTCGGTTTCATCAAGTGGACCTATAATTGTTTTTTCCCCAAGTTTTTCAGTGTGTTCAGACGTAATCGCCTAAAAAATAAAATCTCATGGGAGGTGGGGAGCTGAATATTCCTTTTAATTTGACAAACTTCTCATGTTTTTCCATTATGCATTATGTATCCAAGATTTTAATAAACTCATTGTGAGATATTCATCTATATTTTTTCCTTTTGCCATTTTTTCTTATTTATCCATTTTTTGCCATTTTTACCGTTGCCATTTTTACCCTGCCATTTTTCCGTTGCCATTTTTACAGCTGCCATTTTTACCTAAATTCGTCCTTGTGGACATCAGTGTATGATTTGTTGGGACTTATAAACTTGGCCAAATATAGAAATGAATACAATATGGGAACCAGTAATACAGAGTGCTAGAGAAAAAGCAATAATATCAATAAAATTGGAATATGAGCTTTGGAAAAAATAATTACTGTGACATTTAAGTCCCAAAAATTCATACTCATGTCCCGCTGGATGAAATCGTTGAATCCGGTGACAAAGACTTGTGAGTTGAATACCTGGCTACTGCAGTGGTGAACAAAAACTTGGACAGTTGAGTTAAAGGGCGATAACTGTGACATCCGGAAGAGGCATGGGACGTGGAAGTAGAACAATCTACCCTGGTGGACGAAATAAAGGGTTCACTTTGAAATTCCAATCACCTGAAGAAGGCCGAAACGTCGTAATTATGGCAATAAAGATGAGGACACTATTGCCTTAAGAAAAAAATTTCAATGAATTATGAATTTTTACAAGAATTGTTTTATTTTTTTTTTAAATTTTAATTATAGTAATTTATAAAATCTTTTACATTACTGTATTAATGTACCTGTTAGGTGATATCGCTGTTAAGTAAAAACTATATTTACTAAACATAAAAGAAATGCTTAGTACAATTCATCAAATACCAACATTTTAAAAATATTATTTTTTGCATTTGTATAAACGTGTCGTTTTTTTTGTAGATATGAATGTTCATACACGGTATTATAAGAAAAGAGCGATAAATATAGTAAATTTAAAGTTAAACTATTTAAAATTCAATAAACATTAGATTACGGAGAATCCTTTCCTAAATTTTTGAAGATTACTGAATAGGTAAAAATTAAATAAAACGTTGCTCACGTAATATTCCTCTTTACAGATATATCCACCGTAGAAAAACATTAGATTTACAGATATATCCACCGTAGAAAAACATTAGATAAACTTACATTTGTCATTCAAGCTGTCAATATGTCAAAGCATTAAATAAATAGCTATCGCCTTTAAAAAATATAGTTTTGCAGTATTTTAAATTTAAGTAATATTTATTTCAAATCAAATTGATTAAACTTTAAATCAACTAATATTCTTCAAATAAAGTTTCAGAAAAATATATTTTATTTTTGAAGGATTTTTTAATAAAGAGAATTACACTGTGCGAATTTTAGTGATTTCAAAACAAAAATTCCTTCCAGTCAATTTAAATTAGTTTTGAAATACAAAGAGTATTTTGCTTATTAGAAATATCAAATTTACTCTTTTAGCTTGAAATTTAAAAATAAAATAAAGATTTTTCATTTTTAAAAATTAATTCTCAAATAAACCTTAGGTATCCTGTTTCTGTGGAGGTACCTACAGTGTGCAGAATGGACAGGTGTTTTCAAGAGATATTTTCATTTACAAGGAAGAGATATGTTACTAATTAGAAACATTTTTATTTATTACAGAACAGAGCATGTTTACATGCTCACACACACACACAAACACATAGACAGAGAGAGAAAGAGGGAGAGAGGGGGGTTAATTTCTAAATATAAGCCGCATGCTGACTCGCGCCGTTTCTTCAGCCAAAGGGTGGAGTCATTACAAGTAATGAGGCAAGACTCCGTCCAGACACCATTGTAGAGAAGGAGAAACAACGCTCGTTAAAACGTCACTGTAACGATTAGGCGAGCCCTTAGAAGATAAGATGTCAATCCTGGGTCTTGTGACATTTCCATTGATGACACCTCGCCAAGGGAGCAAGCAATGGCTGTCTCAAGTGGCCTCAACTGATCATATCTGACGGCTGAGAAAAAAAAGGACCCATGTGTACGCCCACCATCCCTCGTTCGACGCGACGGCACCGCACTTCTTGCCGTCCTCCGAAACGACTCGCACTTCTCTTTTTTCTTTATTTCTTTTCATTATTTGTTCTTCTTTCCAAGCTCCTTCTTACACATAGCACTCGGCCGTATATATACTTGTGATGTACACACACGCGCGCTTGCGTGTGCATACCTATTTATTTATATGTGTGTGTGTGTGTGTCTGTGTGTGAATGTTTGTCTGTCAAATGATGAATCTCATCAGACACCACGTGCCTTCAAATTTTATCTTTAAAAATGCATTTTTCTTTATTCCTCTTTACGAAAAAATATTTTTTCTTTAAAATTCTGAATATATTTTTAACTTCAATTTCATGTCTTTTAATCTTATTTTCTTCTTCCCTTTTGTTTTCTTAATAACATTATTCTGTCTTTTTTTTCTCATGTGTAGGTGTTTCCCACTTTAACTTTTCCTTATTTTCTTTTTTCGTTTTTGATGCAAACGTTTGTTGGTTTTTCATTTCTTTCCCTTTTCATCCATATTTTTGCCTCTTTCTCCATTGTTGTTTTATTATTATTATTATTATTATTATTATTATTATTATTATTATTATTCGTTTTTCTGTTTCTTTGCTTTCTTCCTTAATTCTGGAAAGGAGTGTTTTTCTTTCTGTTCTTTCTAAATTTTAATTTTCGTTTTCCTTAATTTTTCATGTGAACTTATTTATCTATTTATTTTTAATCTGTGTCTAAAGTGTTTATTCAATGTTTATTTAATATTTATTCAATATTTTCCATATTTTTCTTGAATTCATTGAAAAGATTTCTTACATTGTTTTTATTGCGTCAATCTGTTTCTTCTTCTTCCTCTTCTTCTTCTTCCTTTAACTTTTTATTTATTCATTAGTTCATTTTCTTCTTTCTAATTCTTCTAACCAGTGAACGAGATATGTAAAAATTTTCAGCTTCTTGTCCACGAGATTCAAATGGAATGAACGGTACACAGGGTTGGATATTATTCATTTTATTCTGGCATATGCAACTGATAATACTTTTAAACCGAAAGTATTTAATATGAAAGATTTTTGTTAATTTTTTCTCCTTGATATTTATTAAAGTTACAATAGAACGACTTGTGTTCAATTCAAAGAAAATGAGGATAGAAATATTGTGTTTCGCCAATGCCCTAAATAGGGATTAGGGTTAGTTGCCGTCAAGATAAACATTCGAAATTCTGCGTTTTATCTCGACTCTGACACCTATGACTGACACCAGTGGAAAAACACGGCACTATCTCAGCTGCATAGCCGGTAACAATTCTTTCAGAAAATAGATACAATTATCATCAAACTTATTGCGAATTTATATATGCACGAATCTTTACCTTTTTTTTCTTCTTTTAGATTCAATTTCTATCTTTTTCTACCCTTTTTTAAAATTTTGTTTTTATTACTTTATTATGTCTTCTGTTTCTCTTATTGCCGAGTGCTTACGGACATATCGCCCTGAGACAGCGGTTCCTGTACGATCACCAAAGTTAAGCAACGTCGAGCCTAGTCAGTACCAAGATAGGTACCGCTTTGGAATACCAGGTGCTGTAAGCTAGGGCGTACAGGTGGTGTAATGTATAAAGGCACGTGGTTGTTAATCGGAGAGCAGTGTTCCAATTTCCGTTGTGTTTGTTATATTATGTATCTCCATGAGATCGCTAAAAAAGAGCATCGCATGATGAAAAAGAAACCAAACTTTACGAAAACAAAATTTTATCGTCTAAATGTTTATGTTATTATTAATAGGAAAGATCAAATTATTTTTGGAGTATTTTTTACAATTTTAAATCGTTCCTAGCACGTCCGAAATTTTCGTTAAAAATCTTTTCTTTTTTTTTTTTTTTTGAGTCAGCATAATTGCAATCAATCATATCAACCATTTTTTTCCATTTTATAAAAAATGAGAATCTCAGTTTTAAATTCTTTTTAAAAATCAATTATAATTTTTTCAAAACTTATTTTAAAAGATTAGAAATTATAATGTTTAAAATATTTTGAAACAAGCGTTACTTAGTTTCTGCGCCGAAAAGATGTAGTTTAAAAATAAGACAAAGCAGGTCGTAACATTTGGTGTCGCTTGACAGGTGATGAGTGCTGATTTCATCACGTATTGACAGCTTACGTGAGGAAAAGTTATCGTACGGAAGGACAGAAGTGACATAATTATTAACATTTAAGTGAACCAACTTATTTACCTCGTTACTTTCAAGGAAAACTTTCAGCGTTCTATTTTTTTTTTTTTTTTTTGTACTTAGTTTTCACCTTTACGTTTACGATGCTTTATGGAAAATATATTATAAAAAATTAAAATAAGACTGAGAGTGAGATTAAATTTCATAAGAAAGGTATCTAATTAATTTATAGGTCAGAAGTGTACATAAAATACTATAATTTTATGTACATTTATTACATTTTACTGTGTTATTTGTATTTCCATTCATTTTATTATTAATTTTGATATTTCATTAATGGAAAAAATGCCATAACTGAAATAATATAAAAATAAGTTCATCTAAATTTCATTAGATAGGTTTTTAATACTTCTGGTACCCTTCTCAGTTGCAATTGAAAAATCAAATTAACTTCTCCACACGTGTTTCGCAAAAATAAAGTCCCTAACAGCGGAGAACAACGCTTCACGCGACTTTTTTATTGTATTCTTGCTGGTCTTCCGTACATTTGAATTACAACCGTTTTATGGACGCAAAAGCCATCAGGAATTAGTTTGTTTTTGTTTTTTTTTTGTTTTATATATATATATATATATATATATATATATATATATATATATATATATATATATACACCGTTCAGGTCTTTTGATTGTTTCTGAAAATTTCATTAACATCCGACAATTATTTTTTATTTTTGCAAGATTTTCCAAATTAATGGGGAAAAAGTGCTAAAATTGTATATATTATTTATTTGTTCTGGTGATACAAAGAGAAACAAGTTTTTTTTTTAATCGAAAGTTAGAATGTTCTAAAAAGAAGGAAAAAAAATTTAAAATAATTAAAAAATACTTTGTTCTTTCCTCTTAATAATAACATTAACATTTAGACAATAGCATTTTATTTTCGCCAAGTTTGGCGTCTTTTTCATCATGTTATACTCTTTTTTTTAGCGATCTCATGGAGGTACGTGTGTTATATTCATTTACGCGCAAATACACATTGCGAAAGGTATCAATCCACCTCTTCTCTCCCCACAACTATGGGTTAATTAGTAAGTCATGTATTGCTAAACCATTATTAACTCAAAAAAGAAAAACATCTCATAAGTTAAAAATATTTTCTGGCTTTAACTAACTTGCAAAAGGTTGATAATCCGTAAAAAACGAATCAATCTTATTATCCAGTGCTTTTTCTCCTTTTCATTTTTCTTCATTCTCTAAACTAACTTTTTTGTATTTTGGAATTTATTTTTGCATTTATATTCTTTTATTTTTCTTCAAAATCCTTATTCATTTATTTATTTAATCCTTTCTTTCACTCTTTTCTTCTTTTTTCTCTACTTTACTCTTGAAGAGTAAACTGTTTGCATTAATTCATTTCATATTTCTTTTCATTATCCCTTTCGGCAATGCATTAGTCTTCCTTATTCTTACTATATATTGTCTTTCTCTTCTCCTACATACTTGCCTACAATCATAAACTTTAAACGGTTTTCTTCATTCTTTATTGGCTTTCATTTCTTTTATTGGCAGCCCCTTTAACTTCTCCCCCTATTAATTTTTATTTCTTTGCTTGTCCTTTCCGTCCATTAAGCTTTCGTCTCAATCGTCTCTTATCAGTTATTAATCCTATATTTTATCTTCATTTTCCTATCATCATCCTGTCTTTTATTTATTTAGTAACTAATTTTTATTTATAGCACTAAAATCATCGTGTTTTTAATCCTCTAGCACCAGACACCATGACTGCTGACATCTATCAAGTAGCCACTTCCCTTTTAATAATAAACTCCCGGCCTCTGATTATAGATCATCACGTCATCACTATACATCTAGTTTTGGGCGATCAATATGATATGATATGCCAGCTTCTTGACTTTCTTCTTCAGGCAATTGTTCTTCAAAACATCTTTATTATTAATTCTCTCTCTCTCTCTCTCTCTCTCTCTCTCTCTCTCTCTCTCTCTCTCTCTGTATGTTTTTGTCTCTTACTTTTTTCTTTTCTTTTTCCTAGCCGCCTCTCATTATCTCAATTCTATTGACACTAGTTTTTTTTTTACTTTTTAACTTTCACTCAAAAATGACAACAAACTCATAATTCGTCCAGGAACCGCCGCCTATGAAGAGAAAATTCACTCCATTCAAACGGATGCAGATAGCATTGGTAGCTCACGGGTATTATAAATTCTATGTTAAGAACACACACACGCACACACATTACTTTAATTCACCCAATACAAGGCCCAAGGGCCACTCATAGTAGAGGGTTACTGAGTGAGATTTTGCAAGGGCGTACAGAGGAGGAAGAAGGAAGGGGTATATATTATCAAAATATGTAGGGTAGATTTCGGTTGACCCCAGATTTGAAGACGTTAAGTTTTTAGTGGTCGGTGAAGCATCCTCTGGCAAAGTGACTGTTTTGGGGAAGAAGATGTCTGAGTGGAACTTCCTCCTTATTAAAGGAATATGAAAAGAATAAAGATGATTTTTAATCCGACATTAAACTTTTTTTTTTGCTGTTAACGTTATTTTAGTGGATACACGTTTTTGAGTAGACATCTCTTTTTTTAAGTGGGAAATGAATGTCTACCGGCCTAAACGGAGAATGCATTATTAAAGAGAATCTACTTACTAAAGAAAATGTACCTGCGTTCACTTATCCTGGGAATCTCTTTGTTGCCATGCATGCTCTACAGTTTGGCCATGAAAACTCAATTATCTTTTTTATTCTTTTGATTCATTTTTAGAAATCTACATCTCTTTTCTATCTCTTTTCTATATGCTAAGTATATTTGGTGCATGAAACCTAAACGAAGCGATTTAAGGGATAAATGGATTTTAATACAGTAAAGCACGCTAAATTAAAAACCTTTCCTTTTCAGAATAAAGAAATACAGGCTTCTGAGTGTTACATTTTTTTCATAAAATTTTTCTATGTCTAGCCAAGTGGACAATAATTTTACTGTTTGACAAAAATTCTAAATCTCTACATAAACATGTGTATTTATTAAAATAACATTTATAGTAACATATATATATATATATATATATATATATATATATATATATATATATATATATTTAGGCAGCAATCCATCGTT
The DNA here is from genome assembly GCA_903632075.3 of Acanthosepion pharaonis. NCBI lineage: Eukaryota > Metazoa > Mollusca > Cephalopoda > Sepiida > Sepiidae > Acanthosepion > Acanthosepion pharaonis. Next base: position 442,757 of record CAHIKZ030004353.1, on the reverse strand, counting down.
TATGCATGTTTCATTAAAAGCGGCAGACAAGGTACTACGATTAAGCTTTTTATTTAATTTTTCTTGTGTTCGAATAAGTGTTTTCCTAAAGTAAATATACCGACAGATTGTGCAAAGGGGACACTGCATACTTCGGTTGTAAGTTAACAAATGGTAACGATACTGCCGACATCTGTTGGGAAGGTAAGTTTTAAGGACATTGAAGTAAAGATCCGAAGTAAAGATCTTGCAACCACGCAGTTTTGTATCATTAACTGAGAGCCAGGCATAATCGTCATAAATTACTACGAAGCTACAATTATTAAACAAATTTAGTAAGAGATTTCTTAGTTATATTTAGCTAATGAACAACTATTAGTAATAATCAATTATTATTATTATTATTATATATGATTTCTGAAAAAGCAAAGAAAACGTACTTATGTAAATCAACCAGAAAGTACTTTCAAATTTTAGAAAAATATTTATCGACAAAATAAAAAATTTAGAAACTCATAAAAACAATAATGGTGATAATATTTATAAATTTTATTCCACTACATTTTATCATAGTTATACTTTAAATTATTACAGACATTATTAGATTTTATTTCGTAAAATATGGATAAAATATTGATGTTACTACACTAAAGTTTTATGACAACGTCAAAAACTTTCGTGCCGATTCTTTGATTGCATTAAGAGTTTCACACAAATAATAACACCTGAAAGATATATTTGCCAATATAATGTCACTATGTTTAAAATAAATGAAAAATACTCTAGAAAAACAAAAAAGATTATTTCGTAAAACTGCCCTCATATTTGAGCACAAACTCGGAAGTGACTGTAAACTTGGATTAAGTGGTTTTCGTTCATGGCCTTCACGATGATGACTTCCAAAGAATTCTTGTTATTTTGGCACCACCGGTTGGTTTTCTTCTCGACGATGCCCCAGACGTAATAGTCTAAGAGTTTCAAATAAGGAAAGCTAAGAAGTCAAATCTTTAGAGTGACATGATCCTGAAAATTCGTGGTTAATCGCTCTTGAGCTATGTGGTATAGAAAAGTCATGTTGGACAGTGTTAGAGTACATACTTGATTCTGGGCTTGGCCAACGTGAATAACACTATGATGTCAGTCCTATGGAAAGACATGGAGTGGCATGTCATTCATTGATCCCGATATCCAAGTACATCACGAAGTGAATGTCGGCTCTGAGCAGAAACACCAGTTGTTCTTCCTTTTCACTTGACCATTTTGAAGAAGTTCGTGATCTCTGGAGGAAATCTGCTATGTTAATGGGCTCGTTTCTTTCGTCGTTCATTATTTTACATTGCCTTTCACTTATGGCTTGCTAAAGATGTACATTGAGAGAAGAAAAAAAACACATTCAAAAAGCCTAAAATTTGAATTAACTGACCAGATCGAAATGTCAAGAGGCAGGGCAGTTAACGTGGAGTTTGAAAGTAAGGGTGAGACAACATTCTACATTATCTAATTTGGAACGAACGGTGTTGTTCAATTCTTAACTGATCTTATGGCTTTATAGGAATCCTTTTTATTGTGTTATTTTCCTGATACTGCTTCTTTCGGTGTAAGATTCCCTCCATTGTATTCTGATCTGATCATCTTATTCCTTCCCTCATCTTTCAGGACAAGAAGGTGATATATCTCATGTTTTGTAGGCTGGTAATGATCCTATGATGTTGCAGTCTCTTGAACATGTACACTTTGAGTCAGCCTACTGTGTTAGTTTTTCTCAACTATCACTCTATTTTTTTCAATTTCATCTCAACTTTCTTGGAATATATGATACTTGTATATTTCGGTCGCCTGTAGCTTTTAGTTTTTTATTATTTTTTCCATTTAATTATTTTTTCTTTTCTAATGAAACTTTGGTGCCAAGGGCTGCTGTCAAACAGAAACAGAAACTGTGATCAAATGCCGCATTCAATCAAAATTTCGATGTCTAACTTAAGCAGATCTGTGTTCCGAAAGCATCTTCAACACTTTACGACACATTGTTTTTAGCAAAGCAACTTTAGCTTCGTGCATTTTACGTAAACTACTTTTACCCTCCCTTTATCGAATTCTTTAGTTTTTCCTATCACATATCCCCAAATTGTAATGATAGAATTCTGAAATGTCATTGTTGCAACTAATTATTAACTTTATGTTTTTTTAATTTTGTTGCATTTAATATCGTGAGATTTAATCATCTTTCGTGTTATTTGATTTCATTTATTTCTTGTTTAACATCTTATGATGCATAAGTCATGAGAATTTTACTATTAATATTTTCTTTCAGTCTACAAATAATTATATTAATTATAAAAGTTCATATAAAAGTATATAACGTTAATGTCTTTGTTTATTAAAGGTTTTAACCAGTCCTGTGTTCTGAAAGCATCTTCATCACTTTCCGACACATCACTTTTTGCAAGTGACTTTTTAATAAAAAAAAGTCTCTTTTAGTGCTATACAATTCTTAAGATAGGCAACAAAACATAGCCGAGTCAAATAATATTATAAGCAGAGGGACAATGATTTGAAATGATGGTAACACCATTTCGATACACACTGCAGAAAAAGTTTCAAGACACTGACGGAAAATAAAATTGTGATACGTTGACAACAATGCCGATTTTAACCGAAGTGTTGTACATGTAGTAAATATCATAACGTTTTCAATGTATCCAGCCATACTATTTCATTATCTGTTTATGATTTTTAGACTCTGATGTATGTTGCGATAAACTTCAGTGTGGTGAAAAAATCTAATGTAGGTAGGTTTTATGACACACCGATGTATACAGGTTCCTTTTGTTGAATTAGAATTGTACTTGTTGGACGTGGCACAATGATCGGTGTGCTTTGATTTTGGCAACAGTTGTCAAATTAATATCCTTCCATCTATGGACCAGGTTCTGAATAGTCTCGTAGTACAATACTCGCCCAAATTAACGCGTTGTAAGGGAATTAGTGGCAAACCACATCACAGCCAACATGATACAGCTTTATGTGTATTAGTGCAATCGGAAATTTTATCAAGGCATTTTCTTGGAATTTATGTAAAACTGACTGGATAACTAAGAAACAATGATAAACAAAAAGAGAAAATATATTCAAATCGCCACATACTTAACAGAATTTAAGATGAAGCCATTTTCTTATTTTAACAAAATTAATCGTCAACGTGTTAGGTTATTTTTTTTTAGGTGTCATTACCTGTAGTGTAAAAGATTTTACGTAGGATATCTCACTCATCAATTGAATATTAACTGATAATATCAGAATGAGATTAAGCATAAAAATACTTGAGCTTTGCTATTGATATCACTGTGGTAACGTCTTTAAAATATTTACATGGAATTTATAGAAGAGGAAACATTTTATTGCTGCTTGGCCATATAAGAAATTTCTTGATGAATATATTTTATTCACATTCATTGGAGAACTAAATTGTCTCCTAATTTATTGCAATGAGGTTAGAATCATTCATCATCGTGACTTTCATTCTGACATTTCACATTCTTAAAATAAAACAGTAATTAACCCGAAACTGGAAACCTTTACTGGGATTAAACGAACGAATTGTGAAAAACTGAGTTTAGATGCATTTGTCTAGAGTGTATGTTTAAGTCTTCTCCAGAAAAGAATATGATCAATAATTGTGTTTGTACCATTCCATGCAGCTGCGTCAGGAAATACAAACGCGAAACGCCCAGGAACACGTGAAATCTTGGAAGGGAGGCGATAAAATCAGGTATAGCTAATCATGTTTAAAATAAAAACAATAGATTGAAGTTATAATAATAACCTGGTGGATCGAAAAAGCCAACACACGTTCGGTAGTTGGCCTCGCATATAAATACCATCTAAAGAACAAAGTAAGATCATTAGGCCTAAAACTACAAAATTCTACCACCCAATTACATTATATATAGTGTAAAATCACACACTTCGATTCAATTGAAAAAGCAGAGAAGTGACGTTAGGCTCCAAGTTTCTACCACTAAATTGATCCATGGGACACGGTAAGGGATAAAGACGTTCGCTAAGCGGTTCTACTTAACTGGCGATTGTGAGGGTCGGTAATAGATAATTCGTATCTATTTTCTATATATATAAAACTGACTATGTGTGTGGGTTCGCGAACTATTCGAAAACCACAAGGCATATTTCCACCAAATTTGGAACATAGATTGTACTCGATACTGGGTGTGTCTGGGCAAAAAATTAGTAATTTTTTAAAAAAATCAATAATCGATAAATATAATGTTTAAATGGGAATTTCCATTAATTTGGTTGTTTTTAAACTTTCAGACTTGAAGTCTAAACCCTGAGGCCGATTTTAATGAAACTTGATAAATGTATGCAACTTACTATCACGCTTATTATACGCTATATTGATTTTCGTTTCTCTCGAATTTGGGACCCCCAAATTGCTTCGATTTTGATGAAATTTTGCATGTTTGTTACGCTCTTACAATGAGATAGAAATCGGTTGTCAGATTTTTAAAAATGCATGAGGGGGCCCCCAGGATGACCCTATAAAGCCTTGATGCCTCAATTGCTTTTCAAGTGTATTTTGTAGCAGTATTCCTCAATTTCAACGAAAATTTCAGTACATATTGAGATTATATCGAGTAACTGAAGTAGTCACTTGGAATTCACTGAAAATAAACACTGGGACCCCCACGAGTTAGGGGACCAGCAGGGTACCCTGAAATTTTCAATTAAGTCTACAGCCTTGGCCATAAAGTCGATTAAATAGAAAACTTTAAAAAAAATGTGCTTTATTATTTCAATTACTATTAGTCTTAAACCTGTACTTTGGCTTGAAATTTGGGACCCCTAGGGTGAACCAAAGGGACCCTCAAATTTTCAAATTGCTTCGATATCGACGGAATTTTACATGTACGTTACAATATTAAAATGAATCAAAAAACGATTATCAGAGTTTGAAAAATACATAAGGGGCCCCCAAGATGACCCATGAACACCTTGCTGCCCCATTAGTCTTTCAATTGTAGTGAAAGTGAAATTGTAGCATTCCGATGAAAATTTGCACATATTGGTCTCTTATAAACTTGCATTTAATTTATTATGGCTATATTTGCATTAATATGTATAATATTCTTGATTTTTAATTGATTACGTCATTGTTATTCAAAAAGCTTAGCCAAACCCCTCCAACTACAGCCTGACAGTAATGCCAAGAAAGCGAAATCCTTCACTGGGGCGTGCTGCTACTACAGCCAAACGCATGAAAGCACGGAGATGAAAAGCTTCGCAACAAGAAACACAAATTAGACTGACACAAAATGCTATTCGTACAGCTAATGCAAGGTCAGCAGAAACTAATGAGCAACGGTTAACTAGACGATGAAGGAACGCTGCCAGAACCTCGAGCTGTCGAAACTGAGGGGCAAAGAACAATTCTACACAGTCTTTGTGGACGTTGGTTTTCAGCCTTGGCACGGCTGCTAGGAGAAGTCTTTGTTGAATTTCTTCTCCTTCCAATGCATGTCTTTCATTCGATGTAGTTTGAGCAAAATCTGTCAACAAAGGATTTCTCCTCAACAATTTTCGAAGATCGATTGCGATTAATGTACTCTTCATTTGCTGACAAATATTTTGTATCTTCTGTGCTTCTGTAAAAAACAACTTTCTCCTGTCATAAATGTTTTCACACTTCATGTCATTATAATTTTTCGCCATATAGATAAGAGACACTAAAAAAATCTTCTTTATTTTAACTTTACAGAGTGGATGAGGTTCGTGATTTTGATTTATTTTTTTTTTTGGGGGGGGAATAAACCCAGGCAATAATGGATAATTCTGCTAGTATACTATAAATCAGCGGTGACATCATAATATCGATAGGTAGAAAAATTTACCTAATACGAGATTTCCTCAAACATAAACACCGAAAAGAGTTGAATAAGGGGCTCCGTTCGAAATTCCTATAAGGTTACCAAATATGACAGACACCTGAAGAAGAGCAGAGGGTACAACAGTCGAAAAGTTGTAACTATAATATTTTATTTAGAATACTATTGCAAGTTAATCAGTGTATACCTTTTAATTTATTCACAAAATGTTGATACTCGCATTATGGAGCAGGCACAAATCGAAGAGGAAATAATAATTTAAATGGATGAGGAAATATAAGGAAAACAAACATGAAAATAAGAAACAGATGGCAAATGATAAATGATTTTTTCAACAAAATCAAAACAAAACTTCAAGAACTAAAAGAAAAGATAAAGATTAAAAGCGGAAAACTTTTGTGAGCCTCATCAATGAAACATTGAAAATAAAAAACGTAAGATTAATACAAATAAGAATTGAAGTGAAAGTGATACAATGTAAATCTGTTGAGACGATAAAGATTCCGATAAAACTGTTGATGTTGAGAAGTCAAATGCTAACAAGAATATACAACAAATACGAAATGATAATAAAATAGAAGGTGACAATTTAACTGAATGTAAATTATTTTAAATACAAAAAAAAATCAAAATCTCAAATATCTCCAATAGATCAAACTCTAAGGAGCAAAGAAAAACAACATAAATTAAATTCAACGCCTTGATTGATTTTATGCTGCAAATTATACATATTTATAAAACTTAAAAATTGTTGAATTTACTTTAAAATCAAATCTTAAGTAAATGAGAAAAATTAAAATGTGATGAAAAGTAGGGCTTTTGTAGACAAGGATCAATTGCTCATTGACATGAAATATTTAATAATATGGCCGAAGAAAGTAGACTAAGGAATGAGAAAAAAAAGCAAATATGTTTTACAATCTCTGAAACCATATCAAATCGACTTGACGAATTCTTCCTTTCGTTTTCCTTACAAGAAAATTTTCTTAAAATTGCAAGAAGTAATAACTTTAAAATTATAAAAATAACTTTTGTAGAAAAGAGACAGAAATATAGAAATAAAGAGAGAATTGACAAAATACAAAACACATTTGTGGTTATTATCTACACAAATAATGCTCTATTAATCGGGTACGCCGATTCCAAATCTACCTGGCAGGATTTTTTTCTAGATATGTGCATAGAGTAGTGTGCAGATAGGGACAGAAGGTTCTACGGCCCTGAGTATTCATATCAAGAAGACATCCAATCAAAGAGTGAAATAAAAATTTAGTTTATATTTAATTTGAATAAAGTATTTATTTCATGTTTCATCCGTTTGTACATATTTAAAACGTCTTTCTTTCTCACATTTCTCAGTACTAGACCCTATACCCACCAACCTACTTGAGGGTTACGTGCATGCAATCAAGGAGTTGGCCTCTGGCATCACCAAACATCACTAAACCTCTGCAAATCAATGTGTGCATAACTTATTTATGTTCAACGTAAATATATTAATAGTTGTTTATTATTATTATTCACTTGAATTGGTGTCATGGGATTCATTAATTTTAGCTATAAATAACTTTCTGGGGTCTCATAAAGCAAAAACCTATGCTGATGTAATAAACAAGATGCTAACAGCGCATCGAATAATAATATTACACATGTTTTTTTCTAAAATGCAATTCTTATTTTGATTTTTTCCAACAAATCTGGGTTTCGTGAACAATGACTACGGCGAATAGATCCATCGGGGCATACTTCAAATGAAATCAAGGTATGAAATCGTACTCAATTTAAAAATGATTCGTGTCTACTTCTGCTTTCTACAACAGGATATCATCTCAATGTTTAAGCTCAAGATTAAGTTCCTCAAACATTTATTAGAAATAAACTGAGTATTTAATATTTATTCGCTTATTCGCCACTGTCATCGAAACTTTCTTTAAATATAAATATAATATATGACAGTACTAATATACTCAATTATAACAGTGTGTTGCTGGAATAATATCAGGAAAGCTTGTGTATACTAGCACATCCAGACATATTCCAATTTCCACTTTCTTGAGATGAGCAGTAGAGGAATATGCACGTGTTCATGTTATACTGTTGGCGGAAAATGAGTGAAAGGAACCTGGAGCTGCGGATTAACATTAAGTTTTATATAAAAATTGTCAAAAGTGCTAATCCAATTAAAATGGTTTATAATAAATATGCTTGAGTGTTTTTAGTGCGAGAAAATATTCATGATGACACAAGAAATCGGCAGGCCCAAGACGCAAAGAAAAGATGTATATTTGGACTGATGCGCCCAGATCGAAGATTAAGTGTGCGACTGATAACATAAGAAATGAATATGATCAGTGACTACAAAACATTATATTACAACATTACAGAAATATATACTGGAAAACGAGTCACAAAATTACTTCCAGTAATGTCATCATCGTCACACGAGATTCGTAGCTTCACAAGCGGTGTACTTTTAAGGTGATAGCAGCCAAAAGTGATAAGGTAAGTAAACTGCTTTCACGGGGCCATTCCCACAATTAAAACGTCACAACTCGTATATCTGTACAGCAATATTTGTTTGCGTAACTGACAAAAGGCTTTTGTAATCTAATATAATTTTAATCAGATTTGATGTGATATTAAAGCGTCAAACAGAATCTCTTAAGGCAATCGATACCACTGCTGAATTCCGATCACTGCTCAAAAGTAGAAAATGCTGGGTCGCAAATCTTGACAGAAAGTTACACCTAATATCACATGTGTGACAACAAATGATCGAGACGAATTCATGACTATTGTTATACATGCTCGCACGCGAAAAAGAAAACTACATTCTAGCAGCTGTGACACACTAGGTCCCTGTTCAACTGGTTATGACACTCACGTAGTCCAATGGACTGTAAATAATTTTATCTGAGCCTGGTGGCTTTATTATAGTAGTTATTAACAAGCAACTGCGGCGCCAGTAAGACCAAGATGTGTGTGTTTCAAAGCAACCACTCGCTGTTCATAAGTAAGGAAAAAGAAGTTAAATGTATAAATAAATTAATAAAAGCTTTCGATATCAAGTGAATTCCGGTGATGAGCTTATATAGTCAGGCCACATTCTAGATAAGTGTGGATCAGCAGTCAGAGTAACGGCAGAGTTACGATTAGAGTATGAAGAGATGTAGATCAGACGGAAACGGAGTTCTCACTGGTCGAAGGGAAAACCTGGTCTCTTATTCATGAGAGTAGATAGAAGTAGCAGTGAAGATTTCCCAAGTGCCATGTACCCAGAAGAGTGCGAGGTGACTCCAGGAATAAATAATCATTCTTTTTCTGGCGATATCTCGAGAATGCCGTATTTGGGACTTTTCTCCTTGTGCAATATCTCGACTTTGAGTTTCTTTGATAAACGTACATCAGGCTTTTCCCAGTTTGTTCACGCCGACACAAACGGAAATGGAACAATGGCGTGGGACAAAATCTGACCAGTTGGCGAAAAACGGTGTGATGGTTACAATTGTATGTGTATATTTACCAAATAAATATATCAAATAAAGAAATAAATATTAAAAATGATCGCTTAGATTTGATCATGATCTGAAATCATTTACATAAAAACAGGTTTCGACAGGTTCTTCTTTCTAGAACTGCTTCTTGAGCAATTTTTTCCACGCTTATCTTTCCTTTTTATTCCTCTCAATAATATATCTGCCCATTTTAGTTTTTCTTTTTATGTTTCTTTGTCAAATTCATTACTTCGGAATATCTTTTTGCATCTCTTGTTCTATCAGTCTCTATCCATCTGTCACCCTTTTTTCTGCATTCCTTCTCTCTCTCTCGTTTTATCTTCTTTCTACAAAACTTCTATTTATCTTCTTTACCCCTATTTTTAGGAGTCTCTTACGCTGTGTATATCGTTCCTATTCTCTGTTTTCTATCTTTAGTTTATATTCCCGTTTATTTGCATCTTCCCATTTATACAAATCTCCCCCCTCTCTCTCTCTCTCTCTCTCTCTCTCTCTCTCTCTCTCTCTCTCTTTCTTGCTCTCTCTTCCCTTATTTCTCTATTTTCCTTTTCCGAACTCCCTCTCTCTCTCTTTCATCCTCTCTCTCTCTCTCTCTCTCTCACGCCCTCTCTGAACACACGCACAACTAAAACCCCTCACTTCGTTATCTTTTTATGCGGTTACAAATTTTCTGTTAATTCATTTTCCCTTATCTCAGGCGCCATTGCATCTATCTCTCCAAAATGTCTATTTCTACAATCCTTCGTCTAACCCCATCACTCCACCTACCATCCTCATAGGCACCGTCTATTCCAACCCCAAACACATCTCATTTTTGCTCAGTCATTTTCATTTCAGATTCATGTCTCGGCGCTCATTTGCTCCCAAATGCTACGTTCCCACTCTTTGCACCACGCGTCAAGATAACACCAAAGACATCTGGATAGATTCGGGAGCTGAAAAACAACAGCACACACACACACACACACACACACACACACACACACACACACACACACACACACACACGTACACGCGCGCGCGTTTGTGCGCGTTCGCGTGTAAATGTATGTATGTTGAAAAAGGTGGATCAGAATGAACAATGAAAAGATCGAATATTTGAGAGGATTGATAATAACTTCACCGAATTTCCCTCAGCTAGCTTTCATATTTGTGTTGACTTCAATATTCACCAGAAAAAATGGTTAGTCTACTCAAACAAAACCGATGAAGAAGGCAGATATTGCAGAGACATTTCCACCGCCTTTGAACTAGCTTAGATCATCGAAGAACTCACCCGCGTCCCTGACGCGACGAGTTTTAAGACAAACTTCCACAACCTCTTCCTCACTTCCTCACAGCTTTAAATATTTTATGGTGGAAGCTCCTCTCTCAACATTCTTTAAGCGTGCTGCCTCCAAATCTACAGCTCTCGTCTCAGAATGGATCCTTTCTGGAATGGACAATTTTCATACTCAAAAAAAAAAAAATCCGACAAAAAACAGCCTTGGTTCACTCCCGAATGCGCCGCAGTTTGTTTGTTTTGTTTTTGTTTTTTGGTCGCAGTAACCACTACTTCAATATCCATCGCAAAGAGACGTGTAGTTTGATTCTTACTATATTCAGAACTGCTTGCAATCGGTGCAACAAAATTCTGAAAAATGCAACGTGTATTTATGCACAATTGGTCAAGGTCAAATGTAGCAGGGGCGATATCACCCCTGTAATAATAATAATGATAATAAAGGAGGATATGTTGTAAAACAGAAAACACCAGGTGGAAGAGGGGCGTTTTCGAATAACCAAGATGTAAAGACTTTGAAATGTAAATTTTACAGAAAGTTAATTTAGAACAGGAAATACAATCTTTTTGTAAGTGTACAAAGGATAACTCATAGAAAATTACTGGAACAATAATAATTTGGAACTTTTAAAAAAAGAAATGGATTTTGACACTATAAGAATGGAAGTTAAAATTAAGGATGTTTTGATCTAGAATTTATTTTAAAACAAAAATCTCTGTAGTTTACAAAGTGCGACAGAATAATTAATAGCGAGGTGATAAACAATAGCGTCTTGTTGTGAACCTTGGAAACCAATCGCTGAAAAAGTAAATTGTTTATTCTCGGAGGAGTGAATTTGTACTTAATGTAGTATGTCAGTACGTTTGCACTAGAAAAACAGATACGTCACCAGTCTGGGTCACGGGAGGCCGGTTCTCTTAAAGAGGAAAGAGTTTTGGGTTCGTCTGTCTTCGAATGCAGTCGAACTAAGTGAAGAGACGCCAGAGATTGAAAAGGAAGCGTCGCTGTGTGTTGCTGAAGCTGAGGGCGAAGAAACGAAATCCCGCCGCTAACATCTAAGTACCGCTACTCCTGCTACTACTATTGCTACTACTACTATTACTACTACTGAGAACGGGAACATCGAAGGTTGTAGTAGTTAAAACGAAGGCCACATCTCTCCTTTACCGAAATTTTTCTGTTAACCCGATTCTCACCCGACGAACTCGCAAGTGGGCCAACGGGGAGTTTCCGGATTTCTACGATCTGATGACAACTCTCCAGGATCAGAACAATCACTAACGTGGCTGGAGGGTGGCTTCGAATTGACATTGGGAACCGGAGACTTGTGTCTAACCTGTAATATAGGACCATAATGGACCAACGGCCGCCGGTCTTGTGGAGTGCATGGTTCCAGTGGGGTGAGGATGTGGTGTTATACAAGATTCAAAACAAACAAGATGAATCCCAAGAGATCTGGAAGATCACCAACCAAATTATGAATAGAGGCAAAGCGGCTGTGCCAACTATTATAAATGGCTCCGAGTTCATATCTTCCTCTACAGATAAGGCGGAGTTCTTCGGCTCAATCTTTGCCCCCCACTGAACATTAGAAGACATTGGATATCCCCTTCCTTATCACTGAGGACAATCTCAGTAGTATTTTATCATAGCTCGGTAAGTTTCAAGACTTATTAAAAGCCTTGGCCATATGAAAGGCCTAAACAAAATCCAGCGGTTTTCCTTTAAGATATCTCCGATCTTAGCGAAGTTATTTAACAGCTGATTGAAAGAGAAATCCTTCACAAGGCTGTGGAAAGTGTCAAGTGTATGCTTGGTTTTAAGGAACGCGGGCGACCGCTCACCCCAACATCACCAGTCTCATCAGTACTATTAGCAAGCATTTTTAGGCTATAATCAACAAGAAGTTTGTTGAGTACTTAAATAAGAACAACCTCTTAAGGGACAAGCAATACGGGTTTCGATCGGCCCGATCCATCGCTGATGTCCTAACTACCATTACTCACAGAGTCACTGGGGCTCTAGACAACAAACACACCTCAAGGACAATAGAATTAGATATTTCGAAGACCTTTGACAAGGTGTGGCACAAAGGATTGCTGCTCAAACTCTATAGCTATGGAGTCACTGGAAGAGTTTTCTCAATAATAAAGTCCTTCCTAACTGGTAGGTCCCTGAAAGTAGTTGTTAACGGCCAGTCCTTCGGAGCCCTAGCAGTCAATGCTGGCATCCCCCAGAGGTCACTTCTGGGACCAACCATCTTTTTACTTCACATAAATGATCAGCCAGAGAGTATACTCCGATCATTTGTGAATATCTATATTGATGATACAACAATACATGAGTGCACCTCCAAAACGCGTGATGACCAGAGATTGACAGCTGATCTCTCCTCCTATCTAGCGCTAACATCTCGATGTGGGAAAACTGCCTCAAAAATCAAACTACATTCCATCATCGCGGATCTAACCCTGAACTACTACCAATCACAATGAATGGATGTTCCCCCAGGGAGGCCCTGTGACATGAGCGACTATTGGGTCTCACTCAACCCAGGCCTCAAGTGGAACTGGTGCCTACGATCCATCACTATAGATGCAAGAAAAATGGTCGGTTCCCGTACCGCAAGTACCTGACTCCTCGTGCTATCCTCTACCCTTAAAAGAGCTTGGTCAGGCCTAAAATGGAGTACTGTTGTTATATTTTAGAAGGAGCTGTCCAGTCCTCACTTTCCAGTCTCGATAGAGTCCAAAAGCGTCACCACGTCCTTATGGGTGACAAATTATTTTCCATTCTGCAACCTCTCTCTCACAGACGAGATGTAGCAAGCCTCTCATTGCTCTATTGCCACTTCTATAGTAAGTGCTCAGACGAACTACATTCCACCAGTCCTAAACTTCACCGCCATACTACGGACATTGTACTTAACTACCCACATTCCCCCGGTATTCCATTAGTGAGAAGTAAGTTCCATGTAAGCGGATTCTTTCGAATCACTGCTCTGTAGAACCAACTCCCAAGAGCATGTTTCCCCAATCCCTACAATTTTAACCTGGTCCAGTCTAAGCTTAACTGTTATCTTACCCACCTATACGCATAAACTGTGCCTCTTACTTCGTAACGTTCTACCTCGAGTGGCTCGCGTGCCTGTAAAAAAGATGTTCCTTTCTTGATATATTGATATGGTTTCTTTTGGTTAAGTTGTGCCTTTTTTACGATTACATTTTTTAATGAGAAAAAAATCGAATATTCCTACAGGTATAATAATTCGCATAAGCGTACTCGTATTAGAACCGTGCCGTCCAAGAATCTTTTGATATTTATTAACGTTATGTCTTTCTGACCCTCTAAAAATACTCAAAAATTATTAAATAATTTCTTTTTAAATTTCAAGGGAAAATTTTTTGATTGTTTTCTGTGTTCTGATTCATTCTCTGACACATATCAGAGAAATCTGCTTTGAAGCCGTCTCTTTTTTTTAAGTAAATTGATGGCGCCTTGGTTACCAACTGTAATGACAACAGTTTTGTTGACAAGCATATGATAAACACGTGTAACAACACCTACTCACAAATCTCCCTGTGTTTTAACGCTTAGTCATGCTTTTTTTAACTTTACTCTTGGTAGAAATCCTTTGTTTTTGTGTGTTCGGATTCGTTTCCTTGTTCATTTTGTCCATAATATAATAGAATTCAATCATCGAATTCATTTAAATCTCTGCTTATGATTTTTATTTTAACTATTTTTTTACTAGACACTGACAGATACTCTTCGCTGAAAATGAATCTATTCACTTTTTCATAATCATAGTGAATTATTACAAACTTTCATGTAGAATTTAAATAAATCCATGTCTCTTTGATCATATTGCAATTACGAAATTTAATTCCCTTGAAACTCTTGTTGTATGTCTACTCTACACTAGCATCAGGCGGATATACCATTCATTGATGCAGATACTTCTTGATCTTTGGTATTGCTACTGGTATTATTCAAACTACTTCTGAATTTGAAATCATGACATTCGGATTTTAACTGGAAACAAGAGGAATTTGCGGATCCCGAGTTAGTGGTTAGGATCCTGGATGAGGATGTCAAGTTCATTTAACTCGCGAAATTGAAACTTAGTTTTTATCTGCAGGGACGCTGAAGTCAACCACTGAGGAGTGTGAAAGTGTTTGAAAAAAGATGAAAGTAGACAAAAGTAGATCGATATAGCAGATCATAATGTCGCAGACTCTTGTAACACACACACACACACAGTGGAGTTACACAAAAACACACACACAATTATGAGAACAGAAAATCACACACACACACACACACACACATATATATA
The DNA here is from genome assembly GCA_903632075.3 of Acanthosepion pharaonis. Classification (NCBI taxonomy): domain Eukaryota; kingdom Metazoa; phylum Mollusca; class Cephalopoda; order Sepiida; family Sepiidae; genus Acanthosepion; species Acanthosepion pharaonis. Next base: position 427,741 of record CAHIKZ030004353.1, on the reverse strand, counting down.
TATATATATATATATATATATATATATATATATATATATATATATATATAAAAAACACAATCTAACTGGAAAAGGAGATAAAAATACAGATTTAAATAAGCAATTGCACTGATTCAAGTTCATATTTATTAAATGCAGTTTTGGTGAACACAGAAACTCAGTCGAGAACAGCTCTGATCATCCTTACAATCCTTGCAAGTTTTGTTGCTTTGCGTCTATAAGGTAATGTCAAAGAGTTGCTGTGAACAAAGACAGAAGTCGGCAGACAAAAAAACAAAACAAAGCACAAGTGCACTGATGCAAGAACTTAAAGGCAATATGTAAAATGAGAAGCATTCTAATATGAACAGATAAGAAAATCGCGATAAATTGTTTATATATATATATATATATATATATATATATATATATATATATATATATATATATATAAATATAAATTCTATTATTTACACACGCTCTATCTCTGATATTGACCACTTTTGTTTCATAAATATAGCACGCCTTAAGATATATTTTTTCCTATATACATATATATATATATATATATATATATATATATATATATATATATATATATATATAAAATAGATAGGTTAGTTAATAAAACGAGGATAAACGAAAAGCTACCAATATAATCAGTACAATTAACATTTGCTAAATGTTAATTATTACCCATATAGCTGAAATGAAGCCTGGAAAGAAAGATTTTAAGTTCGGAATTTTCAGACGCGTCTGAGTCCTTCATAAACGGGCCGAGAAATAAACAGAGAAATGGGAATTATTCACCGACAGATGTTTTTGTAGACGGTGTATTTTCTGTTCGAAATCTTATTTTTAGCAAAACCCCGATCTCTGTTTGATTCCTTGGTGTGCAAAAATTTTTATGAAAATAAATTCATATATATATATGTGAAAACGGAAAACTAGTGGCTAAAAACAAAAGAAAATAAAAAACACCATAAAAAATATATTTTTAGTGATTTCACTCGTGATCCTGTTAATCTTTCTCTCCATTGAAAACTGTCTTTTATTAAATATTTAATATGAACTGCTACTATTTTCATACGTTTGTCACTATGTACTTCTTATTCCTTTACATCTTCTGTTGATATATAAACGATATTTCTTGTGAATAAAGATAAGCCATTTCAAGATTTTAAGGAAAATCCAGTAATAAAATTAATTCTCTGCAAAACTATATTTCCTAAAATCACACAAATGCAACACATTCTACCAGTTAAAATACAACAAAATAAATGAAACTAATGTTTGTTATTATTAAATTATTATTAAAGGATTATTAGCAGATAAATCAATTAAGGATGAAAAATACAGAATTTATAATTTGAAAATTAACGCATGCTGCTCGCATCATTATGAAGACAGAAATGCAAAATAGACGTATTCCGATGAAACAGAATAACAAACATTGGTATAAACAACTTTACTATCAACAAGAACAATTCAAACAACTTTATTATCCACACGATCACGAGAAGACTTCCTACTGCATCATAAAGCTCACCAATGTTATCTGTGTTTAAAATGACTCCATCAGTTCCGATTATAGACGACTTCATTTTTTAATGCAAATCAATGTTTTCACAATAAAACATATATAAAATTAGTATTAACCAAACGATGCTAGTAAAATTTTCAGAATATATTTATATGAGAAATATACTATATGAATAATATAATATTCATCCTTTTTAAAAATACTGATAACTTGTTCTGTGGATATCAGCTTTTTATTATGCAACGTGCAATATATATATATATATATATATATATATATATATATATATATATATATATATATATATATATTAATTATTGCACAGTGTGTTTGAAAGTATCTGTTGTGAGTATCTTGAATATATACCTTAAAAGCGCCTATGATGTCCCCCCTCTTGCACATCTTGGCATATGAGTAATCTAGCATACTTCTCGTTGCTGATGAATTTATACATCTTCCGCCACAGCCTTGCAACTAGGCGACTCCCTTGGACTGCTTCTGTTTGCGATCGGCATAGACGTTTCCCGCTTGCTGGAGTCTTCCTTCAACACTTGGAATATCAACGACGCCACTCTTGGATGGTTGGTCGATGCCATTTATATGATAAGGGCTTTAAGAATTATTTTATAGTATCCTCACATTATTTACGATTATTAGACAATTACTAAAAGAAAACAAATAATGCGCAGCAGTCTACGTTCATTAATATTAGCATGAATGTCACTTTGACATGTTAACCTACTGAATAGGGTAGTAGCTGTATGGACAATATAAGAATTGGTGCTTGCATTTCATAGTGGACACGATCTGCAGAAAGGGCAAGAATATAGACTTTTAATAGAAAGAATTATTACCAATATTAAAATTATATGTTTAGATACTTCTAATCCACGAGTTTATTTTTAAATATGAAAACTAATTAAAAAGACATTCTTTTTCTATGATCTTCAATCAAATTTGTGTTAATACAAGACTGTTGCATAAATAAACACGCGCGTGCGCATTGCACAAACTTGCTTGTCATTCTTTTCTAACTTTTCTCTTAAACAATTTAACATTCCTTTTGTCCGTTTTTTAATCCTCTCACCCCCATCCTATCCATCAAATCTCTACTTCTCTCTTCAACAATGTTGCCATTTCTTTTTCTCGTCTTGTCTTTGATTTCTCTTCTTCTACCTTCCCCTTTTATTAATTTTGTAGCATATTTTCGTTTTTATTCTCTTCTTCCACATTCTTTAACCAACCATTTTTCTTCTTTTCCTACATTTCACTTTTTTTCTTTTCAACCTCGGCGTCTCTATCTTTCTTTTTGGCTTACCCCTCTGTTATTCACTCATATTCTTTTCAGTTGATTCTTAAAAAGAAAAGGCATTTTTCCCTACTCTACCGATCATTCTCGTTTACATTAAACAAATACGTTGCTATTTTTTCTTTTCTTCTCTTAGTTATCTTTGTTCTTTTTACTTACCCACTTTTTCATTAACCTATGATTCTGTTTGACTATCTCTACCCCTTTTTTCTTTCTTTCTTTCTCTATCTGACATTTTCTCTCTGCCCATGTCCTATTCCTTTCTCTTTTCTTTCTCACATTTTTCTTTGTGTTTTCCCCTTCTCACTTTCTATTCTCCCTCTACATTTCTTTTTTACATTTTTTTTCGCAATTTTATCCTTTTCTTTTCCATTCAGTCTATTTAAATCTCGACCCTACCTATTTCATTTTTCTGCTTTATTTTTCTTCACTCTTCTTTTAATTTTGGGATAGCGTCTCAACACAACCACCACATCCGCCTCTGCTTCAAATGCCTCGCCAGTTATACGTAATGACGAGTTCATGAGAGACGGTTTATCGCTCGTCTTCTTTCCACATCCGGATGTGTTCATTGCATACAGTTTGTCTAGACCTTGAGACACCAGCGCACAATCTGATGCCAGCGTGTGGAGCCTGCCAAGCAGCCTAGCCCGTCAACTCACCCACCTTCCAGTCTCGAGTAACCGAACTACCGATCGCCCATCTAGACACCACACCTACATCCCAATAATCCCTAAAACGTAAAACTGATAGGTGCTATTCACATAGATAGATAGATAGATAGATAGATAGATAGATATGGACAAGAGGCAGACAGACATAGATAGATAGATAGATAGATAGATAGATAGATAGATAGATAGATAGATAGATAGATAGATTTCAGCCATTCTGTGTTCGCCTTCCAGGCGAACTTAATATCTTCTGCAACGTACTTTCGTTTGTCGTGGCGCCATGAAGACGATTTTAAAATCGGGATTTTCCTTTTCTTTTTATCAATTAAAATATCAAAGTTATTTTCCCTTGTTTATTTCTTTTACGTCAGCCTTTACCGCCAATTATTAATATTATCATTCAATACCAAACGTTTTGGTGGACATTTTTTCGTAATCTGTTAGTCGTAAGTACCTTTCAGACTTAGTTCTCAATTTTGTACCTTAGTTCTAATCAATGAAATAAATACTACGATTTTTGTTCCTTGTCAATGACAATAAACATTCGTTCTTAGCCAGGTATGATGTTTTTTCTTGATTCAAGGAGGGAAAACGTATCAAAGAATATCACTTTGTTTTATTTTCATCTAATTGACGTACTTTGAAAATAAAAATATCGACCAGATTTTCACCTTCTTGTGTAACTTGAAAATCCTATCAAAATTCTTGATTTTATTTTGGCACTTATCTGTCCACGGAAATACCTTCCGTCAGCGATTACTACTACACATGGGACACTGTAGATCGAAAGATCTCAAATGCCCCCACAAATTTAAAAATGGAATGTGTCATCCAGCCTACTATCCTATCTCGTTCGAACTCGGATAATTCTCGTCATCTTGACGGTGTCCACGGTTACTTAACAGAATTCAACGGATAGAATAATGGTCATCTGCACGGCAGTACCACTTACCATTACCTTAACATATTGCTATTCCATGATTTTTGTCTTGTGTGTGTGTGTGTGTATATATATATATATATATATATATATATATATATATATATATATATATATATATATATATATATATATTTTGAATCCTTTCTTGGCCGAGCTGAGAACTTTTCATTACTCCATAAAAGTTTATGTTCTTACAACAGGATTCAAGGATTTCTAAAATTCTATTGTAAAAACGTATTTGGAAATAACAGCTAAGAGTATCGAACCTGTGCCCACATTTGTAGTTTCTCGTACAAAGAGAGACATAGAATGCATATTTTCTTTATTAAGGTTTCTTGAATGCACATACCGATAGGCATAATACACACAGTTTAAAAATAAAAATAAGAGTGGGGCGTCTATTTCATATACGAGTATTCACTAAATAATAACGTTTGAAGTAATGTGTGTGTGTGTGTTCGTCATTACTCCTTTTTTCTTATCCTCTCTTCTGTTATATCTTTTACTAAACAAATTTATATTTTGGCATCTTTTTCTCTAAAAAGGAAAACATATTTACATGTGTATACTTTCTTTCTTATATAAACCAGACTGAATTATATTTTTTTTTATTTCATTTTTAAGAACAAAAATTATTTTTTTAAAAATCTACCTGTCACGTGAAGTGTTCAAAAAGTGCCACTTAAAGTTCTTTTCCTACAATGGTTTTCTCAAAGATGAAAACATTAAGTGGGTATTTACGGATTGTCTGTGGAAATTTTAAGCTCAGATATCTGTATGCTTGTGTGTATTCAATTTCATTATGGCGGTATTGTTAAGGCACATAAAGCCTTGAAGCAGTTTTAATATTTTAAATATTTTTTTTTTGTTTACTATGAAAAATTAGTTTTGATAGTAATTGTAGCGTAAGTTCGTAGTCCGCTCATATCACGCTAGGTCCACTGTAATCATTATGTAATCATTTTGCCCACCGAAGCCCCGAGCTATTATGCCATGACCGTAATTAATGCACAACATTAATATTTTAAAAATGGAAGAAAAGCCATTAATCCTGATTAATTAAGTTAGTAAGCGCTTGTTCCTATTTGTAAGAATTGTAATGTGAGCGACAGCAATCAGTCAAGTCATTCGCTGCTTCTAATGGTTAATGACTTATCTATGTTTAAAATGTTGTTAATATAAATTATGTTGTCCAAAATAATAATGAACATTTAAAATAACTAGTAAAAAAGAAATTAATATTTACATCGCTTCAAGTACTATTAACAGTGAAATGGAAGAGTAGCTGCCATGATTCATTTGTTAATATTCATTTTTAAAAGTCATTGCAACTAGAGTCCATTTATTCGTATACTTGCAAAATCTATATTAATTTCGTGAATTATAAAAAAGTTTTCCTCAAATCTTGTTATTAAGTTCAGGAACATTCTAATCAAAGAATATTGTTCCAGCGATTATTATTATTATTATTGAGATCATCACCGACTCTTAGGTAATGGTCATATGTCAGCTTCTACTCGTAGCTTAGAGAGACAATAATATCTTCGGCTCACGAACTATTCTAAGTAACGCTGAGACCTGCGACCTCACAATGATGTCAGATACTCCCAAAGCATTATGTGAGACAGAAAGATTCCTGACAATCACAAGACAACTTCAGCTGCTGCTTAGTACATTTCTCCAATTTGTCCTTCTTCTGAATTTTCAATAGCCTCGCCTTTACAATATTTTTATCCTAAGGTACCATAACGTATATCAGGATCCATTCATGGCTACTCTTGTGCACAAGTGTGATGTATTTCTTTCCAAGCACTTGTTAGTGAAAATGATCGTATCCCACATAATCTTCAGTAACTTTCTCACGCAGCCTGCACAAAGGATAAACCAACTGTTCTATCACTGGAGTATTTATACTGTATTTCGTCCTTTAAGCCTGTGCATTGCACTACTGTTTAGATTATCCCTTCGGTTTCTTTTTTCAAGAACCTGTTCTAGGTACCTCCATGTTTTAGGATCAAAAACCTCTTGGGTTTCTTTTGCAAACACTCCGTTTAAGGTTTTTTTTTTCTTCAATGTTTCATCGCCATAGATTCTCTTTCCTTAATCTGCTAAACTGTCTGTCTCCACAATGACCTTATCATTCAGCGCATCTTTTAGAATCCACTCCTGGCTATTTTGTAAGTACTCACGCAATGACTTACATTATGGTGTTACACACACTTCTACGCCGATCAAATGTCTTCTTTTCGGTGTAGGTAGAACCTAACTTCATTGTGCCGAAGATGTAAGCACCCGTTGATGGTCACTATTTTCCTTGTCTTTCTGTCCAAGTTTGCTTGGTCCACTTTGACTGACTGCACAAGCATTGATGACTGAAAGAAAATTTCCTCTATTCAAATTTAATCTACTATTACAATAATAATAATAATAATTATTATTATTATTATTATTATTATTGGTGCATGGTCGAGTGGTTAGAACGTTTGTTTTCCGAAAGACCCGTGTCCGAATTTCATCGAGGTTGATTTATCAGAAAGATGACTTCTTGATGTTATCGGCCTGGGGAGGCGATCCCAGCAGGTTGTACTTTTGGAAAGTGCCTGAAAACCATACCACGGGTTGGCCCAAGCTTTGTAAGTGAAATTGGGTAGACGGAACTATTTGGGAGCTGTCAGTGGTTTTGCTAGCACGAAGTCACAAGTCATCATGACCGAGGGTTTGAGTGTGCTAGCCTTGTCCAGACAGCTGATCACGATAGAAACTATAAGTAAGGTCCGTTCAGTATAGTTGCAGTATAAACCACAGATGGGTTCTGTTGGTTGTTGAACAAACACAAACGTGTCTGAGCAGGCGTCTGCAACAGTCAATTTAGACAGGCATACTCGGATACTAGCGGCCATCCATCCCACCACATTATTATTATTGAGAGAAAAGCATACCAACAAAGTGACGCTGGAATACAAATATACAACGCCCAATATACCGATCATAAGACTCAGTCAAGAGTATACTAGGCACATGCATCACAGTCAGATGTGCGTGATATGGTGAGAGTTTTTGTTAAAAGCAGCGCATAATATTTCAATTTGAGCTCAGTTAGAAATATCTTCAGGTTTTGTAACCCACTCCGCTCAGATGGCCCCCGATTGAGAGTGCTCCAAAGTCACATTTTGGGATGTGACTCACAAGTCACTTTGGTTGCCACATACTTCAAATTAAAATAAAATGACAACTCCCATGTCATTCAGCCATGATGACCCCCTCCCCACCACTATGAACAGTGCGTCAGTCATTTGGAGGACATGGCCAACTAGATACGGTGAGTCAGTTGACAAGCAAATCTATGATAGTGGATGCAATATGTACTGTAGCCCACTTTAATTCACGAAGAGAAAACATGTCCATGTTAGCACTTCCAAGTTCAGAAGCCATGAAATCCATGCCTGGTGTACCATTTTAACATTATATTTCGATTTCTTCTATGGTCACACTGCCTACCAAGTCTGTGGGAAAACCTAAGGCAGGTAATAGTGTGTTGTTATGGTTACATTTTATGATTTGTTTTTCTAACTCCCCTTAACATCACTTGCGTTACATAGACAAAATTTTTCTTAGTGTGTGGGCTTTACTTATCGTGACAATTTTTGTATTTCTCTTAAGCAGGGATTTCCAGGGATTTTTTCAATGTATTGTTTTGTTCCTTTTTTATCATTCCAAGCGCACCTACTATGACTGCTATGTTGTTTTAATTTCCACATTTATTCTATTTCGATTTCCAGGTCTTTATACTTGGATAGTTTTTCAAATTCTTTGGTTGCAAGTTATATCAATTAGTAAGCAATTTTTTCTTTTTTTTTTTTTTTTGACAATTATGTCCGGCTTATTTGCTTCAATCTTCCTGTCTGTAAAGGTGGTGTAATCCATAGAATTGTGATGTCTTCTATTTCTGTAACCGGTGCTGGATGATGTTCATACTAGCGTTTATTAACATCTTTTCCAAAGTAATTGCACATTGTCCAGTGTAAATAAATTGTCCAGTGTAATCTATCGTGACAATTTCTATATTCATTTGGCACAAGTACATAACATCCTGAGATTATATGGTTTATTGTTTCCTAATATTTGTCACATTTTAGATTCACACTATTATGTATGATATTTGCCTGAAAGTTTTTAAATTGAAAAACTCTGGTCTTGTGCTGCCTTCCGTTTCAGCCTTTAATCTAGATGCTCGTAACCATTGATGAATGTTAACTTTATCAACATCGGCTTTATTAGCCTCGTTCTGGATATTGGAGGTTTGTCTTGCCAGCATTGTTTCATCTACTCAAGAGCTTTATCCATTTTCTACTGCAACAATTGGTTCACGGGTTCTGTTTTTATTTTCTACAGAATCTACTAAATGTAAATCTCGTTTGTATTTACAAACTTCTTTCATGACTGAATATTTTTCCTTTCTGTTTTCGTGTTGTTTAACTAATTGTATCATCCAGTCCTTTGTTGTTTCCATGTATGTTAGTAAGCCAATTGTTGTTGTCTTGTATCAAAATTTTAGCTGAATAAGACCTCTTCCACCTTCTTTACGGGGTATGTATAGACTTTGGATTCATATTATGCTTAAAAAGAAGCTTCCTTGTCTTAGAATTTATTCGTCTGATATCATTTAGAGCCAAGTTCAAGATGCTGAAACTATATTGAACCACTGGGATGACAAGGATAATAATAGCCGTATTTATGTTCTGAGAATTCAATTGTTCTTAATATCAGTCGCACTCTTCTATAGTACTCTTTCCGCACTATTTCTTATGGTGAATTCTTTCACCCTCATTTACACCGAAGTACATATAAGATTCTTCATGCTCTAAATCTTTGATTGCTATCCCATGGTCAAAGATAATAGAGGAGTTTTATTATAGTGATCCTCGTAAAATAGTGGCTTTAGCACATTTATCCAAACCAAATTCCATTCCAATGTCATCACTGAAGCATTTTACTGTTTAGAGGAGACATTCCTGTCATTCTTGCATACAACTTTAAGTCATCCATCCAAATTGATGGTTTATTTTCTTTTGAGATATCGTATAGCCATACCCCGTCTTGTTAAGTTCGCTAGTTAATGATATTAGTGATATACAAAATAGTAAGGGAGAGAAAGAGTCACCTTGAAATATTCCTCTCTTGATGTTTATTTACCCAGACTTATATATATATATATATATATATATATATATATATTTATATGACTGAGGTGAAGTGTTGTTTTCCATATCGACTTAACTTTGTTTGATGAAATGGATGACGATGGGTGCTACCTTGCACATATTTAAAGACTTTAAGATCTAGGAATGGGGTACAATATCGAATGCCTTACGGTAATTTATCCTGGTGGTACTGAGATTTCTTGGTATTGAAGCAGTTTTCCAAGATGATCCTATTAATAAGTAATTGGTATTTACATTCGTAAGAACCACGTTTGCGCCGTTTAGTATGTCTTCTGAAGTAGTATGTCTCCTTTTTTTCTTTTTCTTTTTTTCTAAGAAGGAATATGTCTGTTTTGTCAGAATAGATGTCAACTGTTTGTAAGTAGTGGGAAAACATGTAATTGGTCTGTAGTTTTGGGGACATTTGTGTAATTTATTATTAATATTATTATTATTATTATTTTGGGTTTCTCTTGTATACACATTTCCTTCCGGATCCCAATCAGATCTTCCACTGATCATTTTTTGTAAAGAAGAACAAACAATATCACACACCCTTCAGAGTCTGTCTATATTTCTGAGATGAGGTATTAGGTACATTATTTACATTATTCGGACTATTGTCCTCATCTTTGTCGCTATATTTATCACAACGTTTCGGCCGTTGTACGTTCCGGCCTTCTTCTGGTGGTTGGAATGTCGAACTGAACCCTTTATTTCGCTCACTGGGGTAGACTGTTCTAGTTCCACGTGCCATGTTTGATAGATGTCAGTTATCTCCTGTTAATTTCCCTCTGAAAGTTCTCCACTGCCTTAACCGGGTATTGAACTCACACTCTTTGGGTCTTGTCACTGGATCTAACCAACGTCTTTATCCACTGTGCCATGTGTCCTTGACATTTTAAAGATACAAATGTCCTGTAGTTGTGAGTACCCCTTTTTTGTATTTTTTTAAGGCATAGGCTACCAGGAATCCCTTCAATGAGTCTATCAGAATCTTTTCCAATCAATCTGAGGGCTCCAACTACAAGTGGAATTATTGATGTCCTCATGTGACACATTTTTTAGATTTCTATTTCAAGGTCCTTGTATTTTGATAGTTTTTTTTAATATCTTCAAAGATACATTTCAATCTGCAAGGGCTAACTTGTCAGTAAGAAAGCACATTGTGTTCTTGTGGACTTTGATCACGACATCTGGGCGATAAACTTTGATTGTTCTGTTTGTGTGTATTGTAAAGTTCCATAAAATTGTTACATTATTATTATTATTATTATAATTTTCAGCTAAAACAAAGTTAGAAAGTTTCTTTGACATTTGAATTTGGTATTGAAATGTTATATCTCAAATATGAAACAAGCAATTTTCAGAAAGGGGTGCTAAATGATTTATCACCCCTTTCTGAAAATTTCAGACAGTAAAATGGAAAAAAATATAGGTAATTATTTTTATTTGTCGGGTAATATAGAAATCAATGCTCAGTTTTTTTTCATCCTAAACAACAAAAGAAGTAAAATTATTCCTTAGATCGTTCTGAGTTTCGAAAAGTTATTCGGATTAAAACTATATCAATTTTCAAGATCAAAATTTCATTATATATAAAACGCCTAAAAATTGACGAAATGAAGAGTAAACAACAAGCAGGTGTTTTTTTAATCATTTCATTGCAATCCTTAGACTTTTTAGATTTTAATGCACTTACTTCTTTATTCGGATTGGTCACTAGGAGAGATACAGTTTTATCTAAAACTCCATCTGATTCTGACATAGCACAAATGCCAGATTTAAAAGTATTTAATCATTATAGACTAACCATATTCATACAAGTATAAAGAGGAGCTGTGTTATTGTTGTGTCGTGGCAGATACAAAGGTAGGAAACGGGTACTACTCGGCTAAGCAGTTGTAGTACTGTCGCTGCTTACACCGGGTAGGTATTACTGGCACTATATATAGTGAGAACCGGTGTAATTCCCTTGGGTTAGAGGCCGGTGCAACACCCCCCTTTGAAAATATCCCGTCTGGGAATTAATAACGTTTTTGTTTTGGGTTCACCCTAATCAACTCCGTTGATTTCCGTTTTCTTTCTGACCTCCTATTCTCAGGATCTGTCTCTGGTATGGGCACCTGAAAAGTATCAAACACTGTGTCCATGATGTCCTCCTCGGGCGATCTGGTCACCTCACTGTTCGAGTATCTTTTCCGGATTTGGTTAATGTGACGTTTGTGCACGAAATCTGGTCCCTTAATCATATAGACCATGTTGCCTATTTGTTTCTCAATAGTGCCGGACTCCCAAAAGGTCCTATTATTTCTATGCATCTTGTAGAAAACTCTTTCGCCAACTTTATACCGTTTTTTTGTTATTGGTTTTTTGAGGTTTGGCCTATCCTGGTTTGGTAACAACTTCTGAACATGATCTCAGCAGGTGCCTTCGACGTTTCGATGTTTGCATTCGGAGTGACCCTGTAAACTTGTAAGAACTGTTGGATTGACTTATCCGTCGGTGATCCACTAGCCTTTCTCTTGAACGTATCCACGAATCTCTCCGCTTGCCCATTGCTTCTTGGATGGTATGGTGGAATGGTTATATGCTCGATTAGATAATCCTCGCAGAGATGTTTAAATTCGGTAGACGTGAATTGCGTTCCATTGTCTGTGACAATGCAGTCTACAACTCCAAACCTAGCGAATAGTTCATACAGGAAGTTAATAGCTGCCTCGGATGTGGGGTTCTTGCATTTCCGTACTTCCGGCCACTTAGATAGACTGTCTATAACAATGAGATAGTAGAAACCATCTAACGGTCCAGCAAAATCCAAGTGAATTCTCGACCAAGGTCGGTCCGGTTTTGCCCACGATCCGAATTGAGTCGGAGGAGCTTTCATAGCTAATGCGCATCCTCTACACCCCCTGACTTTTTCTTCTATATCCTTATCCATGTTTGGCCAGAAAACGAAAGAGTGCATAAGGCTTTTCATTCTTGATATGCCTGGATGTCCTACATGGAATTCCTTGAGCATTCTTTTCTGTAATGTCGTAGGAATTACGACCCTGTCGCTATATAACAGGACGTTATCACAAATTGAATAAATTTCCTCATCCAGTTGGTTACTGTTGATTTTTTCTTTCGTGCTTATAATAAATTCGTCCACTTCTGCCTTAATCTTAATCTCATCAAGTGTTACTGGAAGTTCTCTTATCGTGTCACATAAAGTATTTTTTACTTCAACTTCCGCTTGAATGGCTGCTATTACCATATCCTCCAATGGTTCTGTGTGCTTAGGTATTAACCTTGATAAGCCATCTGCATGACCAAGTTTTTTAGATGGTACATACTCCATTTGAAAATTATAATTCAGAAGAATGGTACCCCATCTTTGGAGTCTATTCGCCGTATGTTGTGGTAGTCCTTTTTTCGATCCAAAAATCGTTAGTAAAGGTTTGTGATCTGTTTGTAACAGAAATTGTCTACCGTGCAAGAAACGATGAAATTTCTTTACTGCGAATATAATGCTTAGCGCCTCTTTCTCAATTTGCGAATAGTTCTTTTCGGCTGGTAAAAGTGAACGGGATTCATGGGCTATGGGTTTTATTTTTCCATCATCCATTTTGTGTAGTATGCATGCTCCTATGACATAGGCACTGGCATCGCTTGCAACTATAATATCACGCTTGGGATTATAATGTGCCAGACGTTAATATATCTTTAATTTCCTGAAATGCTTCTTCGCACTCTTGCGTCCAGACCCATTTTTGGTCCTTCCTTAACAATTCATTTAAGGGTGATCTTAGTTTATGCATATTTGGCACGAATACATTGTAATAATTCGCCAACCCGAAGAAACTTTGTAGAGACGCAATATTTTCTGGAGCAGGCATGTCCCTTATTGCACTCGATCTATCTGGATCCGGCCTTCTTCCATGTTCATCGATAATTTGCCCCAAGTATTTTATTTTTTCCATGACATTTTTCCTGTTTCAGTTTAAATCCATAATCCTGGATCCTTTTGAATACTTGGTTTACATGAGCTTTGTGTTGTTCTTTGCTAGCGCTGTTCATTAACACATCGTCCAAGTACCCTACTGCGAAGTCCAGCCCACTTAACATCATGTCCATTGTTTGCTGAAAAATCGCAGGAGCGACTTTGACCCCAAAAGGAAGTCTGTTAAACTTGTATAATCCCTTATGGGTATTGATGCATAGCAACTTTGAACACTCCTGATCGACTGGGATTTGTAAATACGCGTCACTGAGGTCGATTTTAGAAAAATATTTCCCTCCACTCAGTTTCGCGAATATTTCTTCAGGGCTCGGAAGGGGATAATGGTGATCCTTTAATGCATTGTTTAAACCTGTTGAGAAATCGGCACAAACCCTAATCTCCTTGCTCTTCTTTTTGATGTAAACTGTTGGCGTAGCCCACTCACAGTGATCAATTTTTTCGAGGACACCCATGTTTTCGAGTCTTTCTAATTCACTGTCTATTTGTTCTATAGCGGCATATGGAACCTTTCTTTTCTTTTTGAACACTGGCTGTTCATTTTCTTTGACTTCAAATTTTGCTACCGCTTTTGTACACCTTCCAAGACCGCCTGTAAATACGTCTGGAAAATTCTCTTTTAACTCCCTCTTAAGTTTTTCTGCCTCCACATTCGAATCCTCAACTTTTTGACAAAAAGAGCTTAAAGGCAGATCCCATAGTCTAAATTTTTCGAACAGATCAATTCCAAAGAGGTTATTTGATTTTCGCATGACAAAAGTTTTCGCTTTTTCGGTCTTATTCTGAAAAGAAATATTCGTCAATAATTCTCCTTCGAAGGTGATTTTTCACCACTGACGCTTCTCGCCGTTTTATGTGATTTAATCATAGTGGGTCTCCCAAGCTTCTTCCATGTCTGTATATTAATGATGGAAATATCAGACCCACTATCAAGCTGTAGTCTTACTTTCTTTTTAAACATTTTGACCTGTACAAATTTCCGGATATTTAATTCAATTTTCGTTAGTTTAATGGATGTCTTCTTTCTACCAGATTTTTTCCTACAATGTGATGCCTTATGCCCCTTCTGGTAGCAGTTGTCACATTGTTTGAATTTGTAGGGACACTCATTGTACCAATGTTTATCTCCACACCTCCAACACGGTCCAGGTGGATCTTTTCCCTGTTTTTTCCTCTGGTTATTTTTTGAAGTTAAATTTTTCTTTTGATGGACCTTTTTAATGTGCGACACTCCGCTTTCCTCTATGTCACGACTGTCCTGTTTCAACGCAACAAACCGTTCACAGTCTTCCGCTAAGCTTTGTAGTTTTAAATTCGGCTCATTTTCGAGTTTATTTAAAACACGACGCCTGATCTCACCGTCTTTACCTAAAACCAGCCCTTGCACAAATATTAAACATTTAAAATTATCTGATGATAATTCCTCCAGTTTAAAGTCGTCGCAATGCTTGTTTACAATACTTGCATAAGTAGTGTAATCATCTTCCTCTCTTCTAGTGACATTCATACACTTATATCTCCTGTGAAAAAGAGAAGTTTTTGTAGAAAACAGTTTTGTTAGTAGAGTAACTGTCTCTTGAAAGTTCAACTCACTGGTCTTTTTTGGAAGGATAAAATTCACAAACTTTGTATGCTCGGCAGTTCCCAATTTTCTTAGCAGAAACCTAACTTTTTTAGCGTCTGTCCATGTACCACAATCCGATACAAAAATATCCTCATATCTTCCATAGAAATGAGCAAACGTGACATCGTCTTCTGGATTATAATTGAAACTTTCAATAGCGTTCCACACAGCCGTCTAGGAGAATGCGTTATGATTCTCGCTTGCATTCGTTAACTGTGTTGCCTCCAGAAGTTTCCTCTGTTCCTCCTGTGTTTTCATAAAGATTTGTTCGACGCGTTTCTGTTGTTCCAAGAACTCTTTTTTAAATTTCTCCTCACTTTCAAGTTGTCGTTGAAGTTGTTACTTTTGCAACGCGAGACTTTGTTCCGTTTGAAATTTGAACAATTGAAGAAGAGACTCTCTTAATTCTGCGTCCATGGCACGAATTCAATTTACGCACCATACAGTTTACATTTGTATTAAACAAATCAGTTTTCCCAAGGCTTGCTTACTAAAATTAGTTTGCTCAACTAATACACAAACAAGAAATATATATTTCTCGTAAAAAACAAAAAAATCCGTCGCTTTAAGGAGTAATGGGAAAGTCCCAAAATTTTTTTCCAACCTCTTTGTGGTTTTGCACAAATATGACTCGAATTTTTAACAGTCTTTGTTAAGCACAAATGACTTACGCGAATATATATTTTTCACTCGACAAATCATTTAACTTTGAAGAGGAGAAAAAAAAAAATCTTACCGTGACAAAAAAAAACTCTGGTTTCTTGTAAAGAAACAAAAAAAACAGTGAACCTCTTTTTTTTTTCGAAACCCTTGGTGTCAGTATTTTCAACTATAATTGACAATATTATTCGCGTTCTCACGCTGTAGACTTTTGGTAGCAAATTTTTGGTTGTTTCTAATTTTTTTTTTTTACGTCGCCAAATTACTATTGTAGTAATTAATTTGTTATTAATCCTTGCGTATCCACATATCTGTTTAAAATGACGAAGGTGTTTTGCCGTAAAAATCTTGCGAATCCTTTTATTTCAATCACTTTAGGTGATTGTCTGCAGTGATATCGTTTCGATTCCGACGTCACCAATCTGTTGTGTCGTGGCACAATAGTAAAAATAAGAAAATCAAGTCGAATTTGGTTTAAGGAACAAGTGTATTTAACATCACAGATACAAAGGTAAGAAACGGGTACTACTCAGCTAGGCAGTTGTAGTACTGTCGCTGCTTACACCGGGTAGGTATTACTGGCACTGTATATAGTGAGAACCGGTGTAATTCCCTTGTGTTAGAGGCCGGTGCAACAGTTATGAACAAAACAATTTCACATAATAACTGGGTTGAAACAACAGTTCGTAGCGTTTTCCAGTATGTGGAGATTGAACACGTGATGTCATTTCACACATGACTGAAGTGATGTACATTTGCTTTATTACTAGCATCACGAGGAAATGTATTTCCTTTATTATTATTATTATTATTATTATTATTATTATTATTTTATTCATTGATTTTATTTCATTTTCCCACAAAAGTAAAGTTTTCTCCTTCTGCGATTACGTCTCGAGCGTGTCTTATGTCCAGTTCATAGCTGGTCTTACTGCAGTTGCTCTCTAAAAAAAGGCTTTCTTCGCCTTTTACAGGAGTCGTGAGCCAGATTAATATTTTCGCCATCGTTCCAGAACCACCCGAAAAACTAGTTTAATCTTCCCGATTAAGATTTAATCAAAATGTCTTCTTTTCTTTACATTTGTTATCACTAACAGTTTTTAGTACATTAATAATAAAATATTATTACAGCATTTAAATATATAAAAAATATATTAAAATCAAATTTTAATGCTTTAATATTTTATTAAAGCATTGAAAATTAATAAATAAAAATGTTAAATTTTACTGTATTTTTTTATAAAAATAATTATTCTATTTTTAATAAAAAATATTGGTTAAATCCCTTTGAATGATTTTACACGGAAATGCTTTTATTAATTAATTTTCATAATCATAATTTTATTATATTTAAATTAAAGTTGAATTTAATGATTGTATAGTATGCTAGTATGCATTTATTTTCTATTTCAATAATATTAGCACATACCAATTATTCACAATCAAAAATAGTTTTAAAGTTTTTATCAAAATATTTTCTTTTGCAATTAAGATGCCTCCTGTGATTAAATTTTCTGTGTTTATCATTTTTAAAATTCTCCCTTGTATTTTCAATTTAGTTTCGGATAAGAAGAAAACAATGCATAGATGTTGTTTATTAATGATTCATTCAGGAGTTTTTGAAAAAAATTGAACTAATTGTTTTTGTTTTGCTCTGTTTATTAAATCAAAATTAGTTCTTACTATTTGGATTAGATCTAAATGTTTTGCACACTGAGAGATAAATAATGCAAATATCTAAATTAAAGTCATTTAACCTTCATTTTTTATTCGGGTTTCGTTTACAATTTTAAAAAGAAACGCTTACATTTTGTTTTGTTTTTTTTATTTGTTTTATATATATATATATATATATATATATATATATATATATATATATATATTGTGAGTGCCTGCGACTGTTGGTGAGAAAAAAGATTAAAGAAATTATCTGCTTTTAGAAGAAATATAATAGAATATTAATTTAAACAATATTCTCTCCTCCCCGGAACGACATAAATTAATTAATTATTATTTACTTCACATCAATCCAAGCTGCTAGCAAAAACAGACTGACAAAACCGCATTAAGGCTACATATTTAGAACATCTGATGCATAAGACTGCACAAGGATTAATTCTTGCATAAAAAGACTGATGTTGGGATTAGTACAGTTTATGCTACAAATTAGATCTCTCTATCTAAAAGTGAATATTGAATCATCAACATCGCTATATAGGGTGCGCGCTGAATGAATTGTCGCCATTTTATTGTTTTAATTTTGCGCATGCACATTTTTTTTGTTTTTTTTTTATTTTGTCGACTGTACAATTTAGTTGGGTCAGTTGGGCAGCGTCTGTGAGAAAAAAAGTACCATGATGCAATTCACTCCGCCAGAAATTTGGAAAAGGCATGCTGTACTGCTTGGCATTCGCGCCGGAAGACCCAATACGAACATTTCCGAGTGTTTTGTTGTCAATCTGAGGACAGTGCAGAGGATATTGAAAGAGTTGGATGAGTTTAATGGTGATTGAAGAAAAGAATTCACGAATTTCTTGGTGAAGGCTTCAGACTCAACACAGTGGCCTACATCAAATGCATGGTGGAGGGTAGTGTTGCCCTGGGTCAAGAGAATGACTGCTGGATGACCTATGGCTAGCAACAAGATTCTACACCATGACACACAAGCAGGAGAACCCAGACATAGCTGTCAGATAATTTCTGCGACCACATCACCCTTTACATGTGGCCACCTAACTCTCCAGATTGCACTCCCCTTGATTATTATGTGTGGGGTGCAGTTGAGCAAGTGACCTTGTAACACTAAAGATAAACTGAAGGCAAGGATTATGGCAGCATCCACCAACTTAAACAAGAAGACCGCCCAGAAGAGATGCAGGAAATTCCGAAGTTGTCTGAGGGTCGTGGTTGAAGCCAAGAGCGATTTATTGAATAAATTTATTTATTTAAATATTTCAAGACATTTTTGTGTAAGTTTGATAAATATATCTGTTTAAAATGAGATATTGTTATTTTCCTTTTTGCGTAATTTAGACGACAATTTATCCATCGTATCCTGTATATCTAAATCAGTGGTTCTCAACCGGGGTCTACATGGACCTTAGGGGTCCATGTAATATTTCCGTGGGTCCACAGGCAAAACTCAATTGTTGTGTTAATTAAAAATAGTAATAAAAATTATTATTATAATTATAGTAGAATATTTTATTTGTATTAAATTAGTTTTCATTTAAAAATAAAGCTTAATCGTATACTATTTCTTTGATAATTAAAACCTTAAAATTTATATTAGTGAAGAATAGAAAATTGTTCTTATGTCCAATAGCTATGAAGGGGTCCACCAAGATAAAAAGAAGGGGAAAGGGGTCCATGGGTAAAAAAAGGTTGAGATCCACTGATCTAAATAATGCGAAGATGGTGCAAAGAATAGTGAGTCGCCTGCCAAAAATCAATTCCAATGAGTAAGTATGATATCAACAATGATATCAACAATGATTCATGTTTTGTCTATCTAATGGTAATTGAATGTCCCAATAAAGGTACTGACGTTTATTAAAAAGATTTAAATGACGACGCTTGATAGCATGCATGAATAAAAGAGTGAAGCTATTGGTGCATTGTTTTTCGGTCATAGTAGAAATAATACCAGCCTGACAGCCCTCGTCAAAACAGGTACCTATTCGTTACTGCTCGTAATAAATAAATCTCACTGATTACCGAAAAAAACACATAGCCTGCTTGAACTTTGGCTCTCGTGATTACTGGCGGCATTGTAATAGGATATTAAATTAATGCAAGGTTTCTATTTCTCCCCTCTTTAATCGATTTGAGGTGTTGTCATCCTCTGCTGATAAAGCAGAATTGATGCCTAACTCCCCATTTAGAACTGAATCTCTGTTGATTGATATACATATAACCCCATCCATGGTTTTTGCTATCATCTATAACCTAGATCCTCACAAAGCATGTGGATCCAATTAATAGTCATTAAGAAGTGTGCTCCCGAACTGGCTCCTGTTCTCTGAACTATATAATAAATGCCTCACTGGCTCCTGCTTTCCCGCTTGTTGGAAGTCATCGTCTGTTTTTCCAGTTTTTTAAGAACTCTGGTGAACCGTGCGACCCTTTCAACTATCAGCGTGTCAGTCTTATTTGGGAAACTCCTAGAGGCCCTAATCAATGATTAATTGGTTCAGTATCATTCATCGCAAGGTCGTTTCTCAGGCAAGGTCAACTGATGATTTACTGACGATAATTGTGAAAAGAGACTATCAAGTGCTAGAGAAAAACGGTGAATCCCGGGCTGTTGCTTTGGTCATCTCGAAAGCCTTTGACAAAAGTTTGGCATACAGGTTTTCTCTACAAGCTGAAAAGTTACGGTGTCTCTGGATACATTTTTGAACTGATCCAGTCTTTTCTATCAAATCGCGAAATGAAAATTATCCTGAACGGCCACTCGTCTACATCCTTTCGTATTATCGTGGGTGTCCCTCGGGGCTCCATCCTTGGTCCTACTCAATTTTTAATTTTCGTTAATGACCTTTCCGATGACATCTATTCTCAATTTGGCATCTATGTTGACGACACAAACATTTACTTCAACCAGGAAGGCTGATCTAGGAAAGCTGATCAGTCTGACAAGATCAAAATGGCAGTCTATGTCCAAAACTACATCCAGTCCTTCGTTAACTGGGGCAACAGATAGCTTGTTAATTTGAATGCCTCCGAAACTAAACTTTTCTCCATTAATCATCTGAGAGACTCCTCCAGCATGGCTGATGCTAACCCCCAGGAAAGGGAATCGTTGTGCCTTCAAAGGCTAACGTTCTCAGCTGACATGAAGTGGAAAGACTATATTCAATCCATTGTTAGGTCAGGTGCCAAGAAAGTCGGTTCATTGTATCGTGCTAGACAAATTCTCACATATCTATAAGTCTACCATTCGTCCATGCTTAGAATATTGCTGTCACATATGGCCTGGTGCCCTGCTAATTACCTAAAACTCCTTGTTAAGATACAAAGAAGAATCAGCAATATTATTGGTCTTGATCTGGAGGCTCGGCATCAGTCACTTACCCACTCTGCGCTTTTTCTATAAATACTTTCATGGTAATTGTTCGTATGAGCTCCTCGCTACGGTGCCGTGAGAGTTCACATGATTTTGACCAGTAACAGACCGTTTCACGTCCGTTTCTGATAAACACCCATCGGATTACCTTAAAGACTGTCTTCGGTTATGTTAAGTTATTGACTTTATTTAGAACTTTTTTTTTCATCAATTGTTCTGTTTCTGTGAATTTTTTCTTTCCGTTTATATTTTATTTTATTTCCCTTCCCCACTCGGCTCTTAGATGAATTTCTTTTTTTTCTCGTGTAACATTTAGTGACACCGGTCAATTTTTGTTTAAACTCTTCTTTTATTCATTGTTTCTCTTTGCTTTTTTTTGTTTTTTTGTTTTTGTTTTTACTGCTTAAACCTTTTCACTTTCAATCTTGTTATAGAATGAACCTTTTCCCGTAAAACAGAAAACACCGGTTTTTCTTTATTCCTATCCCCGCTCGATTCTCGGGCGAATTTTTCCTTTTCTCGTATATATTTAATTACACTAGCCTACTTTGTGTGTGTGTGTGTGTGTGTGTGTGTGTGTGTGTGTGTGTGTGTGTGTGTGTGTGTGTGTGTGTGTGTGTTTTTAAACTTTCTTTTATTCATTGTTTTTTCTTTCTACTATTTTTTTAGCTTAAACTTTTATTTTAGACACTTACTTTTTTCTTAGAAAGTTAGAAAGTTTGTTTTTTGCTTTCATAAACTTCTTTTTTGCACCGTGTTCTGTTTACTTTCAGTTTATTTCAGTTTGAATATTTAATTTCAAACTTTAAAAATTCCTTTTTTTCTCGTGTAACATTTAGTTACACCAGTCGACAGCTTTTTTTTTTTTTTTTTTTTTTTTTGTTTAAACCTTCCTTTTACTTTATTGTTTCGTTTTATCGCTTATTTTTATCCTATTCACTTCCTATTTTCTTTTTGGTCCCGGGTGAACCTTTATCTTTTTCTTCTCATAAAATTCATTTCCGTTTTTCCTATCAACTTTCGCATTTTAATTTTAATTTATTTAGCTTGAAACGTAATTTCAAAATTCTTTCAAAAGCTCCTTTTTATCTCATGTAAATCTTCATTATTTGACTAAAATCGTCTTTTACTTTTACCAAACCTTTTGTTTTAAAGTCAAAACGTACTTCTCTTGTCTGGTATAACTGGCATTTGATTATTATTTGCAACCTCTATTTACTTTTTAATCTCATATTTAGTTTTATTTTAAGAAAACTTAAATACTTTCTGTTCAAGTTTGTTTTCCGTTTTCTTTCTTTGTTTTAGTTTTTAGAACATTTGATATTGGCTTGTGTCATAATGATATCGAGGAAAAGTTTTCACAAAAGCAATATGGCCGACAAAAGTCGGCGATAAAGAAAAATCTTTTCGGGAAGGCCCCAAAAACCGCCCCTTCAGGCAAGAGTGTGCCAGTTGTGGATTCACTACCCCAAAAGAATGACGATGAAATAAGTGATAATGAGAAAAATATCGTGGTCGATAATGGCCGAAAGAAGTTTGAAAATATGGTGGCCCAAAAGAACCAAAGCAAACACAGTCTGGAAGATGACGTTGGATGTATGAATAGCCATAACACCAATAAAAACAAAGAAAATATGGTGGCCGATAATGGCCAAAAGAAGAACAAAAACAATGAAGGACAGAAACAATGACCAAGTAAAGCTGGTGGCCAAAATTGTTGAAACTGACAAAGCAGGGGCAAAATAAACGTGAGGGAGATACTGGAAAGGGCTAGTAGGTATGCTCATCTTATCAAAGATGGCTGCCTCTTGGTCGATGTGCAGGAAGTTCAGAAGTTTGTAAAGAGAAGAATGTCCCTCTTCGTGGTCGACAAGCGCTTGCGCTAAATTTGTCGTTCCACTAAAAACATCGTGGAGAAGTCTCTGGAGTCCTTCGGGGTGTTCCCCGAGCAAATTATCAAAGGAGCTGGTTTTTTCATATGGGACATACTGTTATCTTTGCCTGAAGAGTGTATAGCTGTGGTGAGCAGAGAGCTAATCACAAAGAACCTCATACTTAGAACAGAGTTTGGGGAAAGTCGTGTTACCACGTAACAGCATTTGAGGACAGAACGTGAAGGGCGAGCATCTAGCACTGTATTTTGAATAGTTTGGCGAAATACTAAATGTCTCCTCCGATCGGGAGCACGTTGAATGGAGGTTCGACATAATGTTGGACAAACTCTGCTCCCAACTGTCAGGATGTTGGCGACCGGAATTTGACATAGTCACGGGTCGTAGACCGTCATTTTGAAAATGCAGCCAGAATAGTCACCTGGCCACTTTCTGCCCAGAGAAGAAGGCATCTGGGATTCCGGCCCGTGTTGATCAAAACCCCCTGAAGGTGGCACTGATAGTTTTGCGGCATCCACAAAGGGCGTGCCAGTGGCTACTTCCCCTGTTAAGCCATCGACGCCCGCAAGTGCGGTAGTGAAGGGGATTGGCTGGTCATTGGTAGGGGTAGAAGGAAGATCCAGACAGCGGAACCTCAGTCTCTTGAATCCACCACGGCAAAGGACACTAAGGTAGATACCGCGGTCACGTATGCACAAGTTTCTCAGCAGGTTGACAAGAGGTTCGAACCGTCTTACGAAAAGAGAGAAAAGCTAATACAGCTTAAAGAAAAATTGTGGGAAAAATCTTCTACTACGACCTATCCCTCATCCTTTTTCTCCCCGTCTTTCCCGTCTGGGAAAAATGTTCAATTCCCCCACCATTCACCATGTCCTTCATGCAAGCACCCGTGAAATTGTTCCCCTTAAAAAAAGTAGGGGATCTTCTCGTCCCGCTCCTGGCCCGTCTCTTAAATCCCCCCTACAAAAAATGACACAATTTATGCAGGGAAAAGACAAAGAAGCCCATCATCTGAGGAGAAGGGGAAAAGGAAGAGAAGGACTTTGAAGCTGCCCTACAACATGGGGGAGGATCTGATCGTGCCAAACATTTTAGCAACAGAATCAAAGAACTCAACACCTTGCACTCCATGCAAAATTGTTGGGACAAACACCTTGAGGACCCGAGGAATTTTCCCGATGCAAAAAGAGTATTGACAATCATTAGGATTAGCTCAGGAGCTCAAAACTGGCATGGGCACTGAATCAATGGGAGATGCCATTGACGTCCTCCCCTTAACAATGTTTAGGGCAAAAGCTCAACCCCAAGGTAAGTGTTTCTCAATGACTCTTTGGTTGGCTAGTCTGAATGTCCGGGGTTTGAGATTGGAGTCTCACCCTGCGAGACTCGTTTTCGATCTTCAGCGTCTCGAAGTAAAAGTTTGTTGTTTACATGAGACTCATCTGATTGCCAGTGACTATGATAATATTCTGTGTAAGAGGTTTCACTTCTATTCAGCTTATTTTAATAGTCCCTCCAGATATGTTTCTTGGCTGACAAGCAGGTCCTTAACGGCGTCGTGTGCTCTTGTGTTCGCGGATCCGGAGGACAGGATTTATGTTTTGGACGTTGCCATAAAAGGTAAGGCTCTTCGTTGCATCGGGGGTTTATGCGCCCAACGACCTAGCGGAGTAGGCGGATGTTTTCGGCGGGTCGAGACGTTTTTGACGACGTTTCGGCAGGTAGATTTAGCGGATGATTGGAACGCCGTCCTTGATCCCGATATAGATACATTAGCAGCGCAAACTGCAGCTGAATCTAGATTAGAGGATGCCATCAAATCGGGAGATAGTGGGGAAGTAACTGTAGCTAGGGTTGAGCTGGCCTCCTCGTTTAATAAGAAGGATCAAGCAGCAGTAGGAAATGCGTAGATCGCCTGATCGTCACATCCCAAGCGTCATATTGCTGGACGGGCAATAGGTGACTACAAATGAAGGCATTTTTGAGGCTTTTCGGTCTTCTTTTTTCATGAACTTTTTACCAGGGAACCCGGGCTGTTTACAGCTCAGATCGGCACCTATTTAACTGACCAGTTCATCTCCAGCTGTAGGTTGGGACCGAATCAGACCTCAAGTATCTTGATCGGCTCGTCCTTCCAACTGATGGGCCCGGGAAGAGGAACTCCCTTCCACTCACCCAACCGCATCTCGTCGGGTAGTTTTAGCGGCGGATTGGAATGCCGTCCTTGACCACGACATAGATCGTGTAGGGTCAAATTCGGGTACGAACAGACGTGACGGATTTTATGTACAAGTTTCATCTTGTCGATAAGTATCGGAATGAACACCCATCGGGAGATAGTATGGACTTTGACTAATAGGTGCTGCTTGGCTACAGAGGTGCGTTCTAGATACTTCGACTGAGGAGAGTCGATGTAGGGCTCTTAGTGAGTGTGTCCAAGTTTCCACTATATAGTTTATGCGGGTCATAGGCTCATCCGGGTCCACGTAAACTTAGATAAGCCTAAGGTTTTGTGGGCTGGTTACTGTAAATTGAACTCATCAGTGTTTGCTGAGCAAGATTTCCGGGATCAGCTGCTACTAATGCTACAGCGGAAACTGACGGGGGCTGTGGTTGGAAATATGTGCTGGGATAAGTTAAAATCTAAACTTAGAACGTTTACTGCTGATGATAGGCGTCGCTCAATCTAGATAGATTAGCGAAGCAAACGGGTTGTGAGCAAAAAGTTGATCGGGCGATTAAATCCTGTGATAATGGGCAGATTTAGCCTCATTGCTTATCACAAAGGATCAAGTTCTAATAGTTAGGGCTAGGTTAAACAGAATGTCCTAGGAGGCAACGAATATGGCAGCTGAACTGCGTGCAAAAGATGTTCGGAATGAATCTCAGCGACAGATCGCCGAATAATCGGATCGTGACTACAAACGCGGGAATATGCGAAGCTTTTCGTGAATACTTTCAGTATTCCTTCACCCGGTCTGAGCACTGCTCAGTTTGACGCTTATTTAGCTGACTTTGTTTGCTTTGAGGCAGCTGAAGCGGCTGTGTGCTAGGGTCTCATCACAGAGTCGGAAATCTGGGAAGCATTGAAGCAGGTTGGCCGGGACAATTCTATGGGATTAGATGCTCTACTCTACAAACTGTGCTTGGGGCAGTCTCCCGTTTTTGTTCCTTTGTTGGCACTGATTTTTAACAACTGCTTGAAGAAGGGGTCTATACCTCAACGCTTCACCAGGGGTGTAATATAGTTGTTAGTCAAGGACAAGAACGGTGGGGATGGGATAGGTAAATTTAAAGAGTTAAAAATTTTAGCCAAGATCTTAGCCAACCGTTTGCTGGTTGTCCTCTCTCTAGTTTGATTGGCTCCGAACGTGCTGTGAAGGGTAGGACTATTCAGGACAAATTTCATATGGTAAAATTGATCATCGAGCAAGTCGACAGTGAAAACGTGCTGATCAATTTAGATCAGGTGCAAGGCATTCTATTTCTGGAGTCGGTCCTTTCGACAGACGGTTTCGGGCCGTAATTTTGCACCTGGATCCGACTTTTGTTTGCGTCTCCCGGTGTGCTGGTGAAAGTGAATGGATTGCGATCAGAGACTTTCGCATTGTCTCGCTCCATTCGTCAAAGATATCCGCTTTCGCCTTTGCTTTACGTTTTTTTGCGTTGGAACATTTCCTTCGCGAGTTAAAGACGAATTCGTTCATATGCGGAATTTCCCTACCTGGTGCTACCACCTTGGAAAGGTATTCTACCTATGCTTACGACGTTTCAGTTCTTGTGTCGAAAAGAGCCGAGATTGATGAAGTCAGCAAAGAATTCTCCTTTACCGACTCTCCATGCTTCCCGTCCTGCCTGCTATACTAATGACATTAGTAAGGCTCTTGTGCTTCTTGTAAGGAGGCAAGGTCGCTAAGGTACTTCGGGACATCTGTTACCTACACCCTTCTGAAGGCAGTCAATGTATGCCTAGCGTTGAGATTCGTCAACATACTCTTCGCATCGCGTTCCTAGATCGAATGTGTCGCGATTCGGATGAGGAGGGTGTCTTCTGGAAGAAAGACGCTCGTAAGAACTTCCCATCCCTGAGAAGTGTGCACTCCTGCGCGGAAGAGAAACGCCCGTTTACCTCAAGGTGAGTGCTCCTTCCATTGTGAATGTTGTCTTGCTCTAAAACACCACTTACGGGCGTCGGATGGCCTCTCCAACATCCAGACGTTGTCTCGAACGGCATTATATCATGTGTTAGTCAGGGGGTCCATACGAGATGATCTGTTTGACGAGCTCGGACTTACGAAGCTAGAGGTTCGTTCAATATGGTCTTGGATGCCCGAGTTGAAATGCCACAATAACGATGAGGCATTACTTACCTGGCTGTTGATTCATAGGGCCCAAGAGACTTTGTTCGGCGGGCTTGAAGAAATTTCCAAACTGCGTTCGCTGTGATGGAAATGTCGAGACCATGGGCCACGCCTTTTATTGCAGGGTCGTAGTGCCGTTATGTAAGTTTGTTAAAGGCCTCATGGTTCGCATGCTGCGCGAAAAGTTCTTTGTCCTCGAGGCCAGTTCTGTCTGTAGTAATGTGTTACCGCCGTTGACAAAGGCTGAACACGACGTGTTCTTTTGCTTGGTAGGTGTTATGAGAGTCGTGATTTGGACGAAATATCAGAAGGGATTCTATGAGGGCGAGTTTTACTTCTTTCTAACTTATCTTGTACTTTAAGCATCAGCTTAAGGTCAAGATTAGGACAGAAAGAGTTGCCGACTTAGAGTGGCACTTTGATGCTGGTTCGGCTTTGATTGCCTGAAATCGCCGGAAATTAGGTTAGGGTTAGGGTTGTTTTATGTCTTTAGTTTCTTCCTTCCAGTTAGCTCAGCTAGGGGATATATGCTCATTGGCCCCTTTTATTTCTATGCCCATTTTTTTAGTTTAATTCCCCATCGCCGGCTTTGTTGGGTGATCAGTGATGTCAGTTCTCTAGTGGATGCGGGACGCCTTTCGTTTCGGGTGAGATTTTCGTATTTGTCGTTGTGTTTGAATAAGTGTGTGTTTGAGTGAGTGCTTTGGATGAATGAATTTTTTTGTATTATTAAAGTCCCGCATTGACGTTAATTGATGTTTCTGTCACATGTAATGATTGCGGGGGGATTTATTACTAATATTATTTTGTTTAGTTTCTTGTAAATAGATTTATTCATTTTTGTAAATATTCATTGGGGATTTAGATTTTTTTTTTTTAGATTTTTATTCCTCTCCTTCCACAGACAATGAATTGTACATATGGGGACTAGTTAGGTCTTTCATAGATAAGTAAGAATGCGTCGTTTTGGTGTAAGGAATATTGTCTGCATGCTTGGGTCAATCCCCATTCCCCATTTTCGCCTTGTGCCACATTTTGCAATTTTAAAAAATAAATAACGCTCTTCGCTATGGTACCTAAACTACATGAATTTAAGCGCAGTACTAGACTGGCATCGAGATGTCATCAATTGACTGTTGAGCTGGCTAGATGTAGTCGTAAGTTCTATGCTAACAGTTTCTTTTCTCGCACTTATCGCTTGTGGAACTCCCTTCCGGTTCCATGCTTTCCAGCCAACTTTAATCTGCAAAAATTTAAATGCAATGTCAATCGCTATCCACTGTCTACTTACTCTTACTCTTTTCTCTTTCCACTCTTTATTAATGTTTCTGTTCCTAATTCCTCCACACTCTGTAACCTTCTGTATCTTAGTGGCTTTCAGCCTTGCATGGCGTGATTCCGATTAAAAATAAATCGATAGGTACTTCCAAAAATTCGCTAAAAATGAGCATACGAGATGAAAACATGCCCAAAATTTAATAAAAACGAAATTTTATATGGTCAAAATATTTGTGTTATTTTTAAGAGAAAAGACCAAGGGAATTTTTTAAGAAATCTTTTTAAATCCTTTTTAGAACCTTCAAAATTTTGTTTAAGATCGTTTTTTCTGACATCAAAGGGATTCATAAATTAATATGAGAAATTTGAGCGTCTTTTTGCGGTGAAAAAGACATTGATTTTGAAGTTCTTGCAAAGATCATATAATTGTAATGACACCTTCAGGACATATGAATGAAATTATTTTTGAGCCGTTTTTTTTTTAGGAATATTTTTTTGATCAGTTACCCCCACTTATTTAATCTTATGAAATTTCGTTATGTTCTTTTTTTTACCACTTAATGTTTATATTAGTTATAAGTACAAGTTCTCCGAGAATTTAAATCATCACTTTTTTTGGTCAAATATTTTGTTACCGAAAATCTGCTCAGAATCGTAAAATAAAAAAAAATAAACCTAAGATATTATTTAATGTTTTCAATTGCTTCTATGAATAAAATATATTATGGAGACTATTGACTTAGGAAAAAACAAATTTGGATAAATGATGAATTTCTACAAGTATTGTTTTTGTTTTTTATTAGAATAATTTATAAACTTTTAAATCTTAAAATTTTGTATTTAATTTCTTTTGGTCAAGGGATATTTTTATTAAATAAAAATTATATTTACTAATCATAAACGGAAAATGGTACCATTACGGCTGTGTCTCCAGACAATTCAATATAGGTTATTTATGCGTGCATCTCCTGTGGATGTGTCTGTCTCACTACCTACGGGTTTCCCTTCAAACAAACTACAATCCACTCATTAAATTAAATTAAAATGAACAAAATTAGTGAACCCAACGTAAAAAAATAAATAAATAAACCTCAGATATACCATCTCCTACACCAATCTAGGAGGTGGAGGTCTACGTTCGAAATTTCCTGATTTCCTATTTCTGTCTGAAACAGATATCAATGACTCAATACCACTGATAGAGTTTGTAATCCCAGGCTTCTCATCCATAATAGACAAACATGATCGCCTAAATCGTCACGACTACGCATTCGGCGCCTACATTAAGGACAGATTTCCGTGTGGAAAAAAAGAGGACCCTGATCTCCCATATATGCGCTTACATGTTGAAGTAATCTTCGATCGAATCCTGGTAGGATTGATAATATCCTCATCGAATTTCCCTCGGCTATATCTGTATTGATTTCAATATTTACCACAAACAGTGGTTAGTTCACTCGAACAAAACCGATGAAGAAGGCAGATATTGCAGAGACTTCTCCATTGCCTATGAACTAGCTCTGATCATCGAAGAACCCACTCGCATCCCTGACGCAACGGGATATCAGGTGAATGTTCTCGACCTCTTTCTCACATCCTGCCTTGACAAATGCTTAGCAAAAGTTTTACCTGTATCGGCACGTCTGACTATTTCCTAATCAGTGTCAAAATTCACGCCAGACCAAACGCATTCCCTGATTTGCCGTTCCATAGAACGTTTTTTCGTTACACGAAGGCAGACAGGGGCAGCTTTCGATATTATATGGCGGAAGCTCCACTCTTAAAGTTCTTCAAGCGTGCTACTTCCAAAACTCCTACTCTCCTCTCAGAATGAATCCTTTCTGGAATGGAGATATTTATAAAAAAAAAAAATCCATCAAAAACCAAACAGTCAGCCCTAGTTCACCTTCAGCCATGGCACACCGTAACCACTACGTGTCAGGTGTAGTTTGACTCTTACTGTATTCAGGACCGCCCGCAATTGCTGCAACAAAATTCTGGAAACTGCAAAGTGTATTTAGGCACAAGTGGTCAAGGCCAAGGTTAAAAACAAACAAGATGAATTCCGAGAGATCTGGAATATCACCAACCAAATTATGAATAGTGGCAAAGCGTCTGTGCCAACTATTATAAATGGCTCCGAGTTTATATCTTTCTCGACAGATTAGGCGAAGTTCTTCGGCTCAGTCTTTGCCTCCAGCTGAACATTAGAAGACATTGGATATCGTCTTCCGTCTCACTGAGCACAATCTCAGTAGTATCTTTTATCACTGCTCGAGAGGTTTCAAGACTTATTAAAGCCTTGACCCTAAGAAAATCACTGACTCAGACAAAATCCATGTTTTCCTTAAAAATATCAACCCGGAACTGTCTCCGATTTTAGTGAAGTTATTTAACTGCTGCTTCAAGAGAAATCTTTCCCAAGCCTGTGTGAAGCGTATGCCTGGTTTTCAAGAACGCGGTCGAACGCTCCCCCAGCCTCGAAAGTGTCCATTTATATTGAAAAGCTTGGGCACAACCAAATTCTGATTCTTCACGCTCAAAAAATGATTTTTAACAATTTGGCCAGATTTTGGCAAGTGAGTCGAGTCGCAAACTTTTCAGCACCTCCTTATATATATATATATATGCTTGTTTGTCGGCTCCCAATTACTAATATATTTTTGATGAATCCGTATATGCTACCCCGACACACGCTCACACATCGCCGTGATCTGATTTCTCTCCTTTAATGTCAAGGCAAATAAATAGATAAATAAATGAAACTAAAAATAACTCACCTGACAGCAAAACGCCGACAAGACAGTTTTAAGAAATGTAATCGCTGGTTTTGAATTTAAATAAATTTAAAGTGTCAAAACTGGTTTGTGGTGTACTGAAATCTTTTAAATACCGAAAGCGGATAATGTTAAATCTACATATGGCTTCACGAGATGGCTCCAAAAATGCAGACACGCTTTGTAACCCCATAATTTTGAAACCTATTTTTCAGAAAAGGCTTTAAAAATTGATTACTGAATTACATTTCCACAAAAAAATTTTTCGCAAGTGGCTTGGCAAATGGGAAAATTCGAATAATGCCAGAGCGATTTTAGGAGTTATTAAAAACCAAATTGTGTTTATTCCAATTGCGAGAAACAAAAACATTCATGTTTATGTGCAAGTAAGTGTGACTCTTATAGGCAAGAGTCACACTTGCACATAAACTAATTATACATAATTCTAATTAATACATATTCTTAATTCTTTATACTGAATATATACATTACTTTCAATCTGTACAAATGTTTGTCTATTTTTGCCTTTATTCAAATATTTATTAGTGCTTATTATAAATTCAGCCATTGATATGACTGTTTACAATTCGTACAGATTGAAACAAGACGAATGAAGACAGAGCGGGTGCGTTTATGTAATAGCTTTCCATACGACGCCATTTCGGTCGCAGTAAATACCGAATGGGTGGTCGGACGTAAATGTTGGTTATGCACCGATGAGTTCTCATGACGCAATCAAATCACTTTTTTTTTCAAAGCTCCTTTCCGTTTGTCGTTGTTTCCACCATTGTTATTGTTTTA
This sequence comes from Acanthosepion pharaonis, assembly GCA_903632075.3. Lineage (NCBI taxonomy): Eukaryota > Metazoa > Mollusca > Cephalopoda > Sepiida > Sepiidae > Acanthosepion > Acanthosepion pharaonis. The sequence goes on along the minus strand of CAHIKZ030004353.1, from coordinate 395,628 downwards.
ACAAGTCATTTGAGAACGTTTAGTAAACTAAAACAGTCTTTCAATTTCGCAGCTGCCTAAATTGTCTTCGACCTGATGAGATGAAGAAAAGCTATTCCATTTCCAAAGTTTAGTTCTGGCCATTTTCATTGTTTTTTTCGCAAACCGATTGTTTTCCTTTTCTTGTTTCTTCACCTTTCTTTATTTTTCTCTTTTTATTTCACAGTCAAATATTCTATCTTTTGTAGGCTCTTCGTCATTTTTTGTCATCTTCTTTCGCAGGCTTAATTTTCTTTCTCTTATAGGCTACCATCTTCTCTTTCTTTTTTTATTTTAAACTTTTTATGCCCAATTTTATCTCAATTCTAGCAGTTCTGCCTTTTTCTGATTCCGTAAACTAGATTTTCTTTCTTTCTTTCTCAGATCGAATTTTCAATCGCTTAGACTCTCCGCCTTTTCCCCTTCATTTTCAGGTTGAATTTTCTTCTTGTCGCGTTTTCTTAGTATTTCTCTTCGTTTCTCACATTCTTTAAATTTTCTTTTTTTTCTCTCTTTTCTTCTTCTTCTACTTCTTCTTATTATATTTTAGTTTCTTTTTTCTTGTAATTATTTTGAGAATTATATTTGTGACTACCATATGACACTGCATATTCAGTGTCTTTTAATTCTACTGATTATATACTATTATTATAATTCTAAATCTTGGATTTCTATATTCACACCTGATGTCTAGTGATAATCTTTGAAGATTAAGTGACTGCAAGTATATTCAAATCTCCAGCATCTTCCTCAGAATACACGCAGACCCCAGCATCCTTTTGGGTGCCAAACGATTATGATTTAGGCGTCAGTATATTTTTTGCGTTGTTGTTGTTGTTGATTATTTACTTCACTGGTTACTTTCTGATATTTTGTCTCCAATGAATAAAAATAGACAGTAAATATTTCGTTCAGTACCAGAGAACTGCTTATCACTTACCTAATCATAAACGACAGTAGTGGGAAGCCGGGTGTCGAAAGAGCCTTTTTTTTATAGCTTAAAGGATGAGGCAGCCAAGGCTACTGGGAGTCATGTATAGATACTTTGAAGCATCCTCAGAGAGGAGACAGCATTTAAAAAAAACGGTGGTCAATTTTAATATCAGTGCTAAAAAAGAAAACATAGATTCATTACTTGGAAACAACTTCAATCGAAGGATGTCTGTGTTGATTGGTATACTCGACCGAAAGGTATTTCTAAGTGGGTCCCACCTTCAAAGTTATGTGCATCTTTCATGAAAACTTGTCAACATATTACACACATAAATATGCCTAGTATTATAATATGTTGAACTTCCTATATTTGTATTCCATTTCACGAGCTGCATTTTCGGTCAATAATAATAATAATAAAAATATTGCTATGTTGATAACATGTAATCTTTGTGAAGAAAAAATAGTTTGTAAAGGATGCGGTAAGTAAACACTTACTAATACACTTGGAATTGCGCGAATGACACAAGTTCGACCATATGGAAAGAAATGATATAAATGTAAATCAGAAACTGCACTAGAAAATGAAAAGAGTAAAATACTCCGGGATTTTTAAATTCAAACTTTCTCATATCTCTAATCTATATAGTTTCTTTACAAAGGTCTTCATATTCATTACTTGTCTTTCATTGATCATTAGCACTATTTTCATTATGATTTTCCATATTTTCCGTATTTGAAGAAAAGAACGTCTTGATAGTTTTCTTTTCAGTTTTCTGTCTTCTCTCTTTCACGAAAGGCATATTATTTATCTGACGTTGTCCCTACTCCTATTTACAGTAACCAAGTCTGGTTTCCCGATTTTCTGTTTCAAAATTCCAAGATATCACATTTTTTGTTGTTTTCATGGACAATTTTTAATTTGTATTTCTACCAAGTTGTTTTACACGATTTTCAAGGAATAACTGTCTCTACCCGATTTTGTCTTTAAAATTCCTCCGCGTTTTTCACAAAGACTACATTCCTTTCATTTTATTTTTTTTTATTTTCTTCTTGCAACCATGTAATATTTTTATTTTTATCAATTGTTTTCTCTTCCGCTTTTAAAGTATCCTCCATACAACCATGTACAAATTATTTAATATGCCACTTCTTTTACTGTTCAGTTGCTGGTTATTGTCCTTGTATCTGGCTGAAATTTTATATTTTTCTAAATTGCTTTGTATTCTTATTTAATCTTTTTATAGATTAAACTGTACCACTATACTGACCTATTCTTATTTTCTCTCGACCATCATTATAAAGCATTGTTCATTTTCAATATTTTGCTGAATAAAAACTGCGTTACTCAATTGTATAGTTTTAAAAGTTTTTAATATATTTTATTAATTTTCTGCTTTCTGTTTGTTTTTAACTTTCCGATTTCTTAAATTTTTCTTTCGTATTCCCTGAGTGCTTCAATGGGCTTCTATATTTTTACTTCCCATTTCAAATTATCGCCATTGATGTTTTTGCCTGACAATTCAATTTTGACTGCAGGTAACAATTCTTTCTACTATACAAAATTGCACATTGATCTTTCCATATTATTTTCAAAATTTTCACCTTTAATCATTTTGCGATCACTATTACGAGGGACCGAGTAAAAGAAATTCTACTAAGATCGTCGACCAACATTGTCTTCAATATTCTTGTCGAGTTCAGTAATATTCTGCTCAGTCTTCTTTTTACAACCCCCCTCGGATCTTCAACATCAATATCTTCAAGAGATTTTCGGACAGTTTCCTTAACGCCAATGACTATGAACACCAATTTCAATTTTGTGTTTCATTTTATTTTTAATGAATTAATTTGATTTATTTTATTTTTGCTGTTCTCGGCTAAGTACCTCTTATTTTCCAAAATTCTAGTTGCATTAGCATAATTTTATAGTCGGCTGGTACATTAACATCTAAAAAATCGAAGTAAATGTTTCTATATAAAACATCGCTTGAACTAAGAGGATATTATTTTACTTTTCTTATTCTCAGAAACTTTTCTAATTTGTGTTTCAATCACTTCTGGTCGAAACCAAGTTTTTGGGTTTTTTTTTTTTTGGTTTTTTTTTTTTTGCATAATCCCAAGTAAATAACCATTCCCAACCAAACAGCATTTTTTTTTTGTTTCTGTATATCTCATTGTTCACTTTATTACATTTGTGTATTATACCAAGAGGTGCTGAAAAATTCTCGATACGATGAAAAAAAAAAGTGATTAATAAAATTTGATTCTTGTCGATTTGAAAATTGTTCAAGTCGAGAATTTTTTTGTCACCGCTTCACAGGATTACTTGTCTCTTCTCTTTCTGCACAAAGATGATATTTGACTTAGTCTGTGTTCTGTTCACTTTCACATATTTGGTCGTCTTCTGATTTCCGCTGTTAATTAATCATAATTTTATTTTTTCGGATATACTTTTAGCAATCCTTGTCATTTCTTACGGAATTTGCTATTTTTTATCATATAGTTATTAATTAATTATTTAGTCGTTCAAAGTGAAGATCAGGTGAATAGCAAATATTCATACTATTTCAGCTCTTTACTCAGCTGACCTTTAGTAGTTTTGGTGTGTTTCGATTCTTTCATGAATTTTCAAACTCTCCACTCTTCTTGTAACACTTTTCGCGTCCATGACAAACAAAAATGTCCTCTTTAAAATTTAACCCCCTACTTTTTCTTTTTATCCATCTGTCTATCAAAACCTTTCTTCCTTTCTTTAAATTCCCTCTTTCTTTGCTGCAAGAAATATTAAAGAGATAAAAACTAATCAAAAGATGATACCTTGCAAATAAATGTCTTTTACTTCTTTCTATTTCAGACAGCTACTGTTCTCTTTTTCTCCTCCTTCTAATTTCTCGATCGTTTTATTGTTATCTTTGTCTTTTCCGTCTCTATCATTATTAGTTTTACCTTTTTTTTTTAAACAAAAAAGAATGACAAATTGTAAAATAATTCACAGTTTAAGACGACGCGATAATTCTCAATTTTTCCAAGAACTAGCCACTTCTTCTCATAAACAGAGACAGAGGTAAGTCAGTTTGATAGATTTTTAGAAGTAGCGAAACTATTAAATTTAATTTTTTTTTCTGAGACAAATTGTTCGCAATATCACTTCAGAAATCATCAAAAGGAAATTATACCAAAACTAGCATCATTTTTTTTCTTTTCTCATTCAGCCTGTCCTTGATTCTTTTTGCCCTCGAGGCAACAATGCAGAAGATCAAATCTAAACTTATTTTCTCCAAATGCCACATGTCCCCAATGTGACATTTTCTTGACATGGAATAATCTAGTAACAATAATATCTTTATTTCATTATTATTATTTTTTTTAAATGGGGCAATTTTTCTTACCGCTAACATACGCATATATTACGGATTCCATTTAAGGAATAAGTCGTAAGTTCACAGAAATATTATGTTGTCACACATGAAATGACACTTTTTTTTTTGGTTAGTTCTTGATCCGGTCGTCGAATGAAGTAATCTCCTTAGCATATAAAAAATCATGATTTATTCTTGACTTTTTCTTTCCAGATATTTTTTTCCTTTCAATATATTGTTGCTCAATGAAAATGATTAAAATGAAATGTCGGGTAATCTTACTGCATGAGTACAAACTGGGAAAAAGAACCATTTTTGCATCGAATCATTACATGCGATGAGATATGGATACTCTTTGACACTGAGAAAGTAGGCCAGTGGTTAGATGCAAAACAATACCCAAAACTGCATCGTAAAAAGTTAATGGTTACTATATGGTGGTCTTTCAGAGGGGTTATTCATTATTCATTCTTGCTTCAAGGGAAAACAATAACAGCAACTTTGTATTGTAGAAAAAGTGAGTGCATGCAAGAAAAATTGAAAAAGAAACATCCTTGACTAGTGAATAGGGGTGGCGCAATTTTGCTGCACGACAACGTACGGCCGAACGCGCTTCTCATTCAACTGTCCAAAAGCTGCATAACCTGAATTAGGAAATTGTGCCTCATTCTCCATATTCGCCTGATATCTCTCCTACTTATTATCACTTATTTAAGCACTTTGAGCTTTTCATATGCAATAATTCATTCAATAAGGAAGTGGTAATCGAAGCATTTGAACAGTTTATTACATCAAAGGACGAGATTTTTTAAAGAATTTAGAGGTACATTGGAGACCAGTCATTTATCAACATGGTGCCTATTTCAACTTAATAAATTAGTAGGTAACATTTCAGAAGCTTTTTATTCATTTCCTATTATGTGCGTCATTTCATGTGACAACCTAATACGAAAAAGAAAACAGAACTATAAAGGAAAGACAAAGAAAACAAACCGTAACTAATATCATCTTATTTTAGTACCATTGACATGAAGATGTTTCAGTGTGTGTGTGTGTGTGTGTGTGATAGGGGGCATGGTAAAAGTCGCTGAAATTAATTCCTACCTAACCCCAAGCACTGGCATGTTTGCTTGTCGATGTCGGAAAAGGAAAGAAGAGTGTATTCGGCACTGTTTTAAAACTAACGTGTCACGTGATTACTATATTCTCACGGGACTACATCTCTAAAGAGAAATAACATCCCATTTTTAACACTTATGTTTTATTTATCCACGCATATCAACCGTTATCAGCTTTTCGCTACTACCGCTTTTCTTTTCATTTCTGTTGCTTCCCGTTTAAACAATTTAGTCCGTCAGTCTATGGCTGTTATGGATGCGTGCTTTTTACTAAGAGCTATAGAATGACGATTTGAATAGTTGCGACAGAAAGCAATTAAAGCTGCGAGGAAAGAGATACTAGTTAACAAATTAATGATTACAGAATTTTACTAATGCTCTAACATTTACAGGTGTCTACCTTCTCCCCAAAGCAGACATTTCACTTATCTAGTGTTTGCTGATAACTAAAAGGAACTGCAGTACAATAGTTTTTAATGATATAATATTTTATTAGTGAGCATGTGTTCGTCAACTGATTCATAATGGATAGATCGAGACATTTTTCTCAACCACAGCCAGATTCTTAACCTTAAACTTAATTTGAGTGATCAGACATGTGCCATTAAAATTTTGAACACAGAGAAGGCTTACTATATTAATTAATAGAGTAAGAGTTAACAATATAGAACCCCGCCCCGTGAGTGTATAGGGTTACAGCCTCACACCGGTAGGTGTGGCTGCTGTCGGTTTTTACAGGCTGGAGTTGCTAACCCCACATCTAACCGGTTTTGAATTCAGAGTTGTCCTTCTTCTAGACTCGTTACCAACGATTTGCGCAAAATCGAATGCAAGAACATCGACTAAAATTTGAATTGAACACGCCAATCCATCTTACCTCACCGGTAGTCGTTACTCTACGAGCACATTTCATAAGCAAATAGTTCATTACAAATAGAAAAATAGAAAGGCATTTTATTCTCGTCTTTTTAATGATTCCAGAGCTCTTGTCTGTTTGGTGTTGAATTTACTCATTTAAGACTGGAGTTCATGGCATATATTTGATTAAAAATAATCGAAGCTATTCCTTTTTACTTACCACACATGGAATTCTAGATTTCACCTTGTAAGTTGAATAATGTATTTCAGTGTGCGATTAAACTTTGAATTATGAAGTCTGTATTATATGTTCCATTTTTTTTATTATGTCACTCAAGAATGCGAGCATAATAATATTTGCGTTCTGTGCTCTTTTAGCGTATTGGAGACTAAGAAAAGTATTCGCTGTAAAAAAAAAAAAACAGCTTCGTCTGGACAAGAAGTTTGTCAAATTATAACTAACTAGATTAACCTTGCATAGTCTTGAATTATGGCGTCAAATAATTTCGTATGGTTTCATGTATGAACTTCACACGCCATAAATACTAACATTTATTTGGTTGGAACCGAGATGAATATTGATACCACTCAGACACAACAAAATCTTACTGAGTTGTCGGTCCAGATAAAATTACGTCATTATAATTTCTCGGTAGTGATCTCATAAGGCACAAATGCAGACGAAGCGAGACCTGAATGCGCAAGACCACCCGGTAGGGGGCGCTATAGTAGTTTAAATGTTGGCGTCAACAACTCCTCGCCAATCACGCTCAGAATAGTGTCAACTGGTTATCATTGAAAGGAATATTGAATGAAGAAATAAAAGCGATGAAAGAGAAGAGGGTAAAAACGCAATACTGTTGGAAGAATGTTGAAAAAGCATTGTTTTGGTGTGGTGGGTATTTAGTAAAAAGAGGCAGAAGAAAATATATAAGGAGAAAAGAAACTAAAACAGAAAATTATGCAGCATTTTTTTAATTCTTCGTGGATTATAAACAGGGAAAATAATATCAAAACAACAGCTGCATAGATTAAAATGAATTTATATTTGGTTATATTAACAATAAAAAGGAGCACACCCACTTAGTTAACTAAGTAGGTGTCCTATATACTGTTGGGACTTTGAAAATATACAGCAATAAAAAATTAAAATACATTTTCAAATTTCCTCTACAACTACAATTTCATCAAGTCTAAAAACCATATTGGTGTCGCTCTCGCGCGGACGTCGTCACCCCGTGACTCTTCTCAACCAATGGGAACGACAAAAAAATTAAATTTAGCCTGTCGTTTGGAACCTACCCGGCCCAATATAAGAACGAACCAAAAGCCACACAGTGAACTCACAGCAAACACACACAGGAGTACACACAGCACGCTGAATAAAGCCTTCTCGTTCGGGCACTCACGCCATACTGAGAGACCGACAAAAGCAAGATAAAATACTTTCCCGAACACCCAATGGAAAACTTCTTGAGTGAGTGTGAGAGCGCATGCGTTTTTATGTGTGAGAGCGTATGCGTTTATATTTATGGATATAAGTATATCCATAAATATAAATATATACTTTCTCACACAAACATATATATACTATATATATATATATATATATATATATATATATATATATATATATATATATATATGATTTCTTCACACCTACATATATTACACACCCAACGTCCGTAAATACACAGTTATTTGTTTTCCCGAACATTATTTATTTAGAATTTATATCGACTCTCTTTCTCTAACCCTTCTAAGAGTACCTTTTTTCTTTCACTTAATTATTACCATTGCTATTATTAAATTGTATTCAAATTTGCTCGACGATGTTGTTTTATTCTTCGTCCGAAGCATGCGAAGGACCTTTTGCCCTTTTTGTCTCTCGCCTGCTGTCGACCGAAACAACTTCCCTTTTCCTCTAAAGATGATTAATAATAAATGCCTTCATTCTAACATCAAAATAAGGACAACAACAAGCAGTAGTAGACCCGTGCAACATTACGAAAATTATTACAGTTAAACACAAAGCTACGAAAAGAAAATTTTCCTAGTTCTTCAATCGAAATTGCAACACTTTCAGTAGTTTTCCTATACAACCTGCACAACGGTAAGTCAGCTGTTCTATCAATAACATTGAATGACTGGTTGATTGAGAGAATTAGTGAGAGCCTGCCAACAATGTAATGCTGGAGTTTACAAATATACAGAGCCTACTATACCCATCATGACACTCAGTCTGATAAATGTATACCACATGCATCACAGCCAAATATGCCCAAGAGAGTGACGAGTTGTGATAAAAGCAGCGCATAAACATATAGTTGGGTCCTTCAGATTGGGCAACACAGTCCACTCAAACGGTTTCCCATTGCAGCTGTTCCTAAGTTATGATTTTTTTTATCAATATTGATAGCTAAACGGACCAACCGTTTCTTTTATTTATGTTATTTTTAAGTAAAATAAAAGCATTTCATACACCAAAATACTTTAACTCTGTTTTCTACTGTGAATCCTAAGTATCGGACATTGCTAAAACTTCATGTAGAATCAAAAGTGTTCTTCTGCAATATTATCAGTTATATTAATTTATTGGAAATCCGTTGACTACGATCAAATCACACTGAAAACAACGTTCGTTAGAACTTTCAAATGAAAAGGAAAAAGGTCTGTATATTTTGTTGCGAATAGTTTTAATACGTCACAGGAGACAATGATGAATAAAAATGTTTCATTATTTCTGGTTGCTGCTGTACAAGAGGTCATGTCTTTCTAGGCTCACTTTTGTACAGGTAAATACGAAGAATTTTGTATAAGTAGATACGAAGAATTTTGAATTACACCATATACTAATTCAATGAAATTATTTTTTCTAGAAAGTGTGTAATAGCGAGCTTTGCCTAACCAGTAATTTATGTTTGATACAGCCCGTTTGTCAATATATCACACAACCGTCAAGCAAAAATGGAATATTATTTATAATACTTCATTGCAAATGGTGCTGACAAAAATACGTTTTTCTGTAATAAATGTGAAAAATTCAGATTTCTTTGTATACATGCATATATGTGTGCGTGTGTGTGTATTTATGTGTGTCTGTGTGTGTATGTTATTGTCGAATGGTCGGGGATTAAACCGGAACCCCTAGTCCTATTTCTTGGGAGTGAGGCAACCTGGAGGGTGAAGAATAAAAAACCTATCAATGGGTGGAAGAACTCTTGACGAGCCATCGACTTCCTAACTACAGGTTGTGTCTCAATAATATATATATATATATATATATATATATATATATATATATATATATATATATATATATATCAGAATTGCCTCATTGTATAATTTGAATAAGTCCGGTGAGACTACACATCCTTATCTTCCACCCCTTATTAACTAATTAATATATATATATGTGTGTGTGTGTGTGTGTGTGTGTGTGTGTGTGTTATTGCCCAATTGTCAGTGACAAAATCTGCATCCCAAATCAAATTTCCTGCGAATGTGACGACGTTTTAGCAACCCTATAGGATAAAAAAGACCAAAGGGAGGAACAACTCTTGATAAATCAATAGACTGCTAAGCTGAGGTGGCTTCTCAACAAAATCACCGTAGATGAGAAAACACACTATTATAAATCCCAGAAAAACTCATGACATTTTAGAATCAAATATATATATATATATATATATATATATATATAATAAACATATATCAATCTAAAATGTTTCACTTTTATTAAAGCTTCGTCAGATATAGAGAGATATCAGACAGTAAGACAGAACACATTGATATTTTCAGTTATGTTTCGGTCAGTTCTCATTGGTCAGATACGAGTCACGTATATTAAGTCCGTGGATGCAGGTTTCTAAAGATTTTTTATAAGTCTAAGATGGTAATGTGTATTTGTAATTGTGCACGTGTCTCTGTCTAATGGAGTTTTATCTTCACTTTGTGCACTCAACTGGAGCAGATGGGAGTCACAAGGTTTTAATTTATGGCTCGCCTCTTTAAGAATGTATTCTTTCTATTAGATAGATATAAGTTACATTCTTTAAGAATGGATTCAAAGAAAGATGGCAATGTAATGTATTGTTTTAGGCTTATGTTTATAGTTGGCAATAATGTTAAGTTTTCAATATATTTTCTCGTTAAAAAAATTATGTTCTTTTATAATAAAGGTGACAATAATGAAATCAAAGTTATGTCGAGCATAGTTTCAATGCAAAACGAGAGAGTAATTCCATTTGACTTGAGAAATTCGACTGATAAAAATGTGTTGTGGAGACCAATAACAATAAGTTCAAATATAAAGAATTATCTATATTATTTATAGCAGCAAAATCTTACAGAAGACAACCTTTGAGTATTAAGATATTGATTTATTTATTTCATTTATTCTGTGCATTTTAATTAAGTTCATATTTATGAATCAGTATCATTTTTGGATTGTGACACTGAGGCTGTGAGATGGTTAAAAATTAATTCTAAACAGAAAAAGGTCAAGCCCAAAATGAAATAGAAACTGGAAGATAGAGAGATAGAAAGAGATATTGGAAGACATTGCCCTGGTAATGTGGAAAAGATCATCTGTGTTGCCTCACCCCTACGATTTGGAACGATGCACCGAGAGTTTTTTTTTTTATCTATTGGAAATATGGCATGCGGGTAAAGCAAACTGAGAAATGACTTTATTTTTTTCTTGGAAAACTATAAAAACATATGTCATTGGCGAAAAGAGAAGAAGACGAGAATTATATTTTCATTAGAGAAAACAAATTGAGAAATGAAAACAGAGAGTGAACCTGCTGCTCGGGTTACGATTATGAAAATCGATTCGTCATAACTGGCAGGAGATCAGGTTTATGTTTTCGCTAAGATGACAACCGTGTCTCTCTGTTGAGAATTTAGGTAAAAATATATTTTCTTTGACGAAAACAAATTGGGAAATAAATTTTATCTATCACTCGGAAGGTTAAAAAGGTGATCTGGTTTGCGTTTTTCGATGGACATGTGGGTCCAGGAAAGGAGTCAGGTAATTGAAAATAATGAGGAGAATAAACCATGCCATTTCTCCTACGCACTTTAAAAATTAGATTTGTCAAAAGCAGTTATGCCAGCCCTGAGAAGTAGCCAAAAATCGAGAATATCGAGAAGGAACGAGAAAGGGGTAGAATTTGGCACCGTCAGTGTAGAATAGCAGTTTGAAATGTAAAGTGAAGCCGATTGGAGTTAAGGGAGAAGTAATCACTGTGACTATTCTCAAGGAAGGTGAAGAATTCTTCAAATTTGGAAAGTTGATTAAGAAAGCAGAAATAGGGGAAAAAGAAAACCTTTATTGGAATTAGTGAAAATTGGGTAATCATCGAATCCCCAGAAAGTCAGTTTTGGGCCGAAGTCTATATAAGCAGCTGACTTTGGGGAGCTCGGTGACTTTGGGCTGGGATCCCGCATTGAGTGCCTCTGAAATCCACGTCAGCTGCCAACCAGATTTCCTGATTCCCAGACTTTGAACGTAGCCCCCCTCCAGAAGTTTAGACAAGGTTCAATGTCACTATAAAGATTGACGCGGAAAGGGTTAATTTTTGTTGTACCAAAAGCTATATAAACCACTTGAAGATTAGCCCCACGAATCACTCGTTTTATTTTTCGTTGTGAACATATTTTTCCTTAATATGGCACCAGCGACGTCTTGAAGTATTGCTGCGATACTACCTTCGATTTTCCACTGCTCTGAGATCAAGAGTGGACAGAGTTGGTGTGCATCGAAGCGGACAGCGACCAACAACTAGCTTGGACCAGCGTCAGCATAGACCAGCGCTGAGTTATCCCCTAGGTTAAAACGTCGTTCTAAGACCCTGAGGACCGGACTGCTAAAACGTGGTTACACCACCGGGTGTAGGCGGCCGTGAAAGCTGTTATAGATGGCGTACTACATAAGAATTTTATAAGTTTGCTTGAAATCAATAAAAATATTAAGTAGTAGTTCTTATTATATAAATTCTGCACAAATAACTGGAAACTGAGCAGCTATGAAAACACGAATTTCAAATACACTGAATTCTTTCCACGGAATTGAAAGTTGTTAATCTTGTATAACGTAGTGGCTCAGAGAATTGCTTTAGTTTCTTGAAATTTGCTAAGAAATCGAGAAGAGAGGCACCGATTCTGGTTGATAACCTAAAAGTATTTTGAGTAGTAATTCGAAATTCTCTAGAATACAAGAAGAAAAAAACAAAAGGGAGCAACACTTGAATTATATTTCTCTCAACTCGTGACTATTATTTTAAGTAACTTTAAGTAATTTTAGAGCTCAATTTTCTAGATATATGCCTAGCCTTGTTTATGTTAATAACTTTTATTCTCCAACATTGTTTACTGATATCTTTCTCACGTTCTCTTTCTGCACGTTTTCCATTTCAAGCTGGTTGCCTTAAACTCTCTTAACTTCACTTTGATCTTTCTATTTTTGGCTTTCCTTTCTTGTTTTTCCTTTCTCAATTCCATTCTCTATTCTACACAGTTTTAATTTCGTTTTACTTCTTTTTCGCTTTTGCTTAACATTTTATCGCATCTTCCTGATCTCTCTTTAGCTCACTTATGTGCTTCATGCACAATGTTGCACTATTTTATGAAATTTCCCAATTACAATATAGGAGACACCGTTTTTATGCATTTAAGTGACAATTTATTTGAAAATAGGGAGATTTCAAAAATCTGCCTCTTAAATCAATATAATTTTCGCGTAGAAAATAAATTTGTATAATTATAAATTTATAGTGCATTCAATTGAAACATTTACGATATATTAATTTGAATTCTAGCGTTCCTGCAATCACAAAAAAAAAAAAAAAAAAAAGTGAGAGTATGTATCCAAGAAGATCTTACCAACCATATTGACAATATTCATTTTTTAATAATGACAGAGATGATCGATAGTATTTTAGCAAAAACAGAACAAAACATGAACTTTCGACAGTTCATCAAAAATTTTCATTCGGATGTAAAACTTATTCGAAAATTGAAAAAAAAATGCAATAAAAATAAGTGAAGCGAATGACACTGAAAAGTTCTTTGACTTCCTTCTCTACTTCTTGAAACTTGAGCAAACATCAGATTTTTAATTACCTTTTGGTCGAGCCGAGAACTTTTTGGAAGATTCTCTCTCTCTCTCTCTCTCTCTCTCTCTCTCTCTCTCTCTCACTCTCTCTCACACACACACACACACACACACACACACACACACACACATATATATATATATATATGTGTGTGTGCAGTGTCCCTTTCGGACGTTGGCGATCATGATTATTCACAATTTCATGTTCTTTGTAGCTCTCAATTTTGTCTTTTTTTATTTCTCCTAAACTTTCTTCCGCCTTCTATTTACCCAAACTCGCTAGTTTGGTTACGTGTTGATATCCTCTATCTCTCTTACATCGAATCTGACATGCGAGTATCAGATTTTCCAAGCACACTTTCCTCATTATGTACCTTAAAAATTTGAATTGTCCCTTCCTAATGTTAAATATAAGTGCCCCTTTTATTTACATTTTGCCTAAAACTTCGTTATTGCTCACATGTTCGGTCCATGTTAATTTCACCATATTTTTGTAAACCACATTCCTGTTGCTTCAAGTCTCTTCTACATCTGTAAGGAGATTGTCCCGCATTCAATCCTAATGTTACATAATAGTCCAGTACCCTTTTCTTTGTTTCTAAAGATACATTGCTTTAATACATTGCTTAGCTTTTGCAAGGCACCTTTCACTATGCCAATAGATCTGATCTCCGTTCTCTATTAAAACACTTCCCAGATAGGTAAATTATTGTACTTGCTTGATTTTGGTATCTCTGATTTTTAATTCGCATGATGGTCTGTTCCTTTTACTAACAACCATGCATTCTCCCTTCTTGCAATTGATGTTTAGGTTTTTCTTCTCGTTTTCCTTAAATAATTTCTGAAGAAGTGCTTGTAGTTTCCTTTCCGCGTCTGCCATCAAGAGTGTATCATCTAAATATCATGTTGTTAAGTTTGTGGTCGCCAATAATGAATATTGGTAGGAGTTCTTCTTAAAGAATTATGTTCTTTTATAATTAATGTGGCCTTAATGAAATCGAAGTTATGTCGAGCATAGTTTGCATTGGCAAAACGAGAGAGATCGATTGTCCAACCGCAAATCTCTCTTGTGCTCGTAGATGCGAGCTTTTATATCATATATGTTTGTATCTCCCCATGTATAAACATTTTTGCATTGTAAAAATTATCTAGAGCCATTATAAATAGTCCTAACTCTGTTGCTTTTTATATATATATGTACATGGAACCATCAACACAACATATATCAAACATTCTGATCAACCAGTGATTACGTAAAGTAAATAGGAAAAACAGGGTTATGGCGAGACTAGACATTAAATAATTATACATCTTTTTGTCTGTTTTTTCTCAATCTCTGAAGAAGTGTGCGTGTGCGTATGTGTGTGTGCGTGTGTGTGTGTTTGTAATTCATATCAACTCAACCAAATTTTCAAAATGGATGCAATCTCAGATTTTGATTTTATGTTAGTATGTTGTGCCACTAAAAATATAGCTTCCTTAAACTCTCTTTTGCAATTTTCCCCATTTTTAACAGCCTATAACTATAACGCTATGGAAAATAGAAAGAAAATATAAAACAATACTGTTTCCCCATGTATTATAGCATTAAATATCAACTTGGTATCTTCTTAGAATGCAAACACGTTATGTGTGTGTGCCAAATTTCCTAATCCTGCTATTTTGAAATCATCAAAAATTGACATCAAATTTCAAGAGGCATATTAATTTAGGGATTTTAGTTTCTCATAAGTGGGTACAACATGCTAAGATTTCATCATAATCTGAGATGGTGCCCATGGGAATTTTCGAAAATTTGGTTGAGTTGATATGAAATTACTTATACATATATATATATATATATATATATATATATAAGTGAAAATTGAAGTCAACACTCAGAGGTGACAGGCTGTTTCATACTAGACGCAATCGTCAGGCCGCAAGTGTTTGATTTTTTCTCGACTATTTATATTTATGGGTCAGTGGTGTATTGTGGGTAATCGATTCTGGCGGTTATGTTATCGGGAGTGGCATGTTTGTTTAATTATTTGGGTTAATTTATTTTTCTTGCTTTTTAGTTTTTATTTTTATTTTATATATTTATTTATTCTTTTCGGTTGAGGCCCAACAGTTTCTCAATGCACGGGGATTCCCCCGAGAGGACCTCCGTTCATCCTGATTAGTGGTATTTCGGGATCAAATCGGCAATGATGGAATATAACTAGCTTGATCTTCGAAGCACTGAATGTAACCAGCCATTGGGTAGTCTGAGCAAGATCGAAAGAAATCATTCGACCTTCTTATTGATCAAAAAGCTTACTGGTAATACTGAAGAGACTGATGGGTCTGTATCGGGAGAGGGAAGATCGCACGCCCGCGTTCTTGAAAACCGGTCATACACCTGACACTTTCCACAGGCTTGGGAAGGATTTCTCCTTCAAGCATCGGTTGAATAACTTTGCTAGGATTGGGGATAATTCTGGGTTGATATTCTTAAGGATAACAATTGGAATTTTGACTAGATCTGTAGCTTTCTTAGAGTCAAGACCTTTGTTAAGTCTAGAGACTTTTCGTGCTATGATGATATTATTGAGATTGTGAGACGTAGAAACGTGGGCAAAATAATTTTACTCATTTCAATAAGGTCATTTTTAAAACATTTTTAAGATTAATTTATCATCGATCCAAAATTTTAATTGAAAAATGATGATAGAAAATTTAAGCCACATTAAAAAATCTCTTAAAAATCAGATATTTGGCCTAGATATTATTTTCAAATAAAATTTAAGATTAACAGAAGTTTTGAAAAATATTACTTACTGTATGCTTTAATTATAGTTAAAAACACATTTGAACACAGCAAGGTATATTACACCTGTCAACAAGTACATACAAGGTTGTAGGTGTCAATCAATAGCAGTTACCCCACGACAATTACTTTACAAGAAAAAAAATACTGTTTCAAATGTCATTAATTACGAAAGGATAAAACGATTTCGTTTATGGTGATTTTCTAAGCGTAGTTTAGATGTGGTACAAAGTCGTGGGGCGAAACAATATTACTAACCATTACACCACCCCAAAGTGCCCAGCTTGTTTCGTTTATGTTTAAAAATAATAATTTTTAACCTTTTATAACCAATAAGGAAGGAATATATTTTTATTCTATAAATAAAATTATTTCTTTATGCAGAATGTTATTTATATTAATAGGAATATAAAACTATTTTTTTTAAAATTCAAATGAAGTAATATTTTTTTATTTATTGCATTTATACTTTCCTATTTTTTAAACATTTGACTTTTAATCTCTATTTACTTTGTAATTATTTGATGTTAGGTCATTAACTGCACCAATACAGTTTTTTTTTTTATTGTAAACAGATTTATTAAGCAAAAGAAAGTGCTGTTATAAAAAAAAACAAAATGATGAAAATTGATAGAAAGACGTTTTGAATTGATACGGTTTATTGATTGCCTTCACTTTTTTCTTTCCACTAACAATCTCATAAAATATTTTAGATCCTTCCAGACATCATACATAATTATTTTAACCTTGTATAACCAACAGAGAGGTAACTCAGAATTGTGGGATTATTTTCTGTTTGATCTTCTGTACAAAAACTAATTTAACAGTTGCAAAAATCAAAAAGATAATATAATTCTTTTACAAATATTTTTGATGCGAAAATGGCAGCAATCTTTACATTTTTTGATTCTTCAAACACATCTTTATTTAATAAAATATAACTCTTTTGTCATCAGTAACTGAAAGAATTTCTAAATCATACTGAAAATTACATGTAAATTTTCAAAAACAAATATTCGTTGTAGATGTTCCCTGTCTTTATCTAATTAGCATTATCTTTTTTCTAAAAGAAAATAGTAAAAAAATCTTTTACTGAAATATCTTCAGTGATTTTTCTTTATAAAACTATGAAATGTTTATCATCATTATTTAAATTTTTCACGATGTATCGAAACGATGATTCTAATAAAATAACCTATGTATTAATTATCGAATAAGGGCTGAGGATTTCATTTAAATATTAAAATCAGTAGCTAGCATTTTTTTTTCATTGAAAAAAACGCACCAATTTTGGTGATACCTAAAAATGACGTATATAACAAAATCTATGGAAAATAATTTAAAAGACGTTCCGTGATCATTAACGAGCTCATGTAGATCAAAAGAAATATTATTCTTTCTTTTTAAAACATTTCACGAAGACAATATTCTTTGTGAAAAATATTCTTCTTCAACTTTATTATTTTTCTCTGCTGACCTTTACTCTTATATTTCTATGTTTGTGAAAAATCAGTACGCAGTTATTGTTGACTAGTTAGAGATCACGACTAAACCTCTTTCAAATATATTTTTAAGCGTTTTTACTTTCGTTTCCTTAGTAAGTACGGAAATGTTAGGATACTTGATATGTTGATTTGTTAAACAAATTTTGCATTCATTCTGATATTTTTTTTTACAAAACAAATCATAAAAAACACAGTATATTTTCTTCACACATATAACACAAATTACAAATAAACTGAACATAACTTGTAAATTATCTAACGAAATCATTGTTATTTATTTTCTACTCCAAAATATGTTTTATTTTTGTTTTCATTTGGTGCATTCCTTGTTTGATTCTTCGTTTTCCACTACGAATTCTTACTACAACTTTATTCATAAACTTCATTCATAAGCACGCGGAATTTCTTTTTTAATATTGATCGCAATCGCATCACTTGCATCGGACCATATACAAGTGTAGTGACGCGACAACCTGTTCTTCCCACCAGTGCATTCATTCACAAGAAAATATACATTTACGCAGAAAGTTATTCTTAATGCAATCAAATAGATAAGTTTTCTTATCAAGAGTAAAACAATAAAGATGTAAGAAAATTGAATGAAATAAACTGAAAGAACATCCTAAACCCAAATCCGGAATGTCAAGTGCAGACATATCTGATCTAGACCATAAAATATTTTTTTTTAAAAAGTCGATTATACGGTGAAAATAATTGTACATGGTGATGAGATAAAAATGAACCGATTTCAAAGTGCATTATGATAAGAAACTGTCAGTTGAAAGCATGCGCCCTTCTGAGCTTCAAAGACACTCTTACGCAAGACAATCTTCTTAATGAAAAATCTACAAAGAGAGAAGTAAAAATCTAAAAGAAACTACTAATTTCCACAAAATGCTCAGAGCAAGGTTTCAAGTAAATTACAAAAATGTTAGTCAGTCATGAATGGAAAGGGAGAAAGAGATATGATCAACCAAACCTGTGTATCACGTATAAGGCATTTTTAACTGACTCAGTTATATACTCTCTGTATCTATTGCAAAAGAAATTTCGAGATCTTTCATTCTATATACTTACAAAGCAACTATACAAATAATATTTGTCCTAAAATTTTAAAAACTGAAATTATTAATATTCTGTTATTTGTTAATGAAATATTAGGGATTTATCAGTAAATGTGGATTGGAATGGCATAAACTAAAAGATTTTTTCGAAGAAATAAACTTTTCAAGTCTTTGAATGTTCTTTGTTTTCATTACGATTTAAAAAGGGATGAATATTTAATTTGTAAAATAAATTTGTAAAATAAATATATATAAAGCCTTGTAAGTTAAGTATTACAATATGCACTGAGTATAACAAGGGCTCAGTTGTAGTTGTTATCATCTGATTTACTGTCAAATTTATTTTTTCGTTAGAATTCAAATATTTATGCAAAATGTATGCTTACTCATTGTAGAAATAAAATGACCACGTTAATTCTCTATTATTTATTTTCAGTTCACGTATTAAACTTCTAATAACGCAGAATAGGAATCTCATCAAATTCGGAATGATTAACCCGAAAAAAATAAGGAAAATAATCTAAGGTTCAAATACTTTTTCGTATATTTTATGTACCCAAAAGTTTAAAATATTTTTAAAAAAACTTTCAAAAGAAATGCAATAAGATTTATTTCTTATAAGTTTACTTACGTCTTTGCATGTTTTAAAAATAGAAAGAAAATGTTTTGTGTCCACAATCAAAACAAAATGCATAGCAGTGACGTAAATGATTTTCTGCAAGTGAATTTTTAAGAACCTGGCCTACAATCACTTCTTATATGTTGTCTTTGTGTTGAAATAGAGTTTTTCTAAACCCACTTCTCGAATAGTTTTTTTTTTTTTTTGCTTTCTGTTCAACCCACATCATTCTTACATTACCTTCCACAAATTCCCATGTTATAATCATCGATACTTTGGATTTTCCAGATTGAATTAAATGCAAACATATCATTTCACTAGCTTTTAATTAATTTATTTTTTTATAATTTTAATATAGTCTAAAAAGTAAAACTATTCACTCTACTAAGTTTCATAAAACATATAGTATTATTAAAAATTACATTTTTAAACTACTGATTACATAAGGTTAAAGATAATTTAGTTTTTAAACATAAATATTTTTTATTATTGTATTTCTGGTGTTCCTTATTTCTTTTTTTATTATTCAGAGATGACATTACAAAACTATTACTGTTGACTTAGGCCCCACAAGCTACCGTGCATAAATAGTTATGTTTTAAGCAAAAAGTAATCTTTAATTTTACAAAATTCAGTCAATTAATCCTTAAATTTGCTAATTTCATTTGAAAGGCATCATGAGGACAAATACTGGATTTTAATTTCTTGTTTACATTTTTTAGCCTATAATGGTAGTTTGATGAATGTTAATGTTTTAAAAACAGAAATTTATTTTTATTTTCCTAAGAATTAGTTTTAGGCTATATTCTTTCAAATGAAAAACAAAATTTAACTTCATAGAAGACATTTAAATGATTTAAAATGCGTTTTGGGGGGTTTTCTTAAGAAGTCCTTGACGGTACCTAAGTTAATCAGATGCAGATGTATGTGTAGAAAGATTATGCAAATGAAAATAGTTTGAATCGTATTTAATGTCAATAAAGAACATTTGTTCTGAATGAAGTTGATATGTATTGACTCCAATAGGTAGTAGGCTTACCAGAGGAAATACCAAAGTAGACTTTGCTGGAAGGTGACTAATATTTGTACTTCGTAGAGTTTCATTGGCAAACCCCCGACGTGTAAACAGGTGTTGATTCAGCTGCGTTTAGGATGTACACACGTGGATATATAAGCGCCTTATTTGAAAGAAAAAAAGTCTCTCGCCTTAATAGAATGAGATTTGGTCTTGTGTTAGTCTTGACAACGATAACATTACAAGATATTGATTACTTACCTGTCATGCGTACGTCATAATTAACATGAAGCCTTAATATGTCTGTGCTTTGTGACATATGCGTTTTTCCTATCAGTAACCAACTAGATAAGAATTGGCACTATCTAATAAGAAATGAGGAATCGACTCCTGGTAATGAATGATTACCCTTGTAAATATGAACAGATTAACGCACTGAAAGCCCTTGATCTTTGGTCAAGACGAGTCAGCAGGATCTTAACACAAGTTCCTCAAAATCTTTTATTTCCTGAAATGTCTTTAGAGTGTAGGACTCTAGCATCTGACTTTCTCCGTTTAATGTAATAGATAATTATAATTTAATGTTTCGTTTGGACGATCTCGAATTTTCGAAATCACTCAAGAATGAAAGTCAATAGCCCAAACACAAGTATTGAATTAATGGCTTGAAGTTACTATCTGATATATAAACAGTTTCCTGTCTATCCGTTCTCATTCTGCAATGCATTGTAAAAACTGGCATAGATACACGATAAAAGAAGAGTGTTATTAAAATATGATGAAATGATTGTTATGGAAGTGAAGAGAGAAAAGAAAAGCAATGAGATTAAAAGGAGAGGAAACGAAAGATGGAAGCGAGATCAAGTGACTAAAGACTGATTTATAATACTGACAGGGGCCGTTTTATTTT
Organism: Acanthosepion pharaonis; assembly: GCA_903632075.3. NCBI lineage: Eukaryota > Metazoa > Mollusca > Cephalopoda > Sepiida > Sepiidae > Acanthosepion > Acanthosepion pharaonis. The sequence goes on along the minus strand of CAHIKZ030004353.1, from coordinate 374,315 downwards.
CATGTTATTAATAACAAAAAATAAATGGAATAAATAAGAAAAAGGGCATTTAAGTTGGGTAATATTTATCAAAAGCCAGTAGACTTGATAATTTTAAGGAAATTTATAACATGTTTTATCATTAGGTACCTCCACGGATTTATTAAAATAAAAACTTGAAAAGGCATTTTAAATGATGTAAATATATTCTTTGAAGTTAAATATTAGTTTTATTTCAAAGATGATAGCCTAAAATTAATCTGTAAAAAAGAGATAGATATTCCGTTTTTAAATAAAGATTTTATATATGTGTCTATATTTCTGAGATGAAGCATTGTAATTATTTACACTATTTACATTGCTCGGACTGCTGTTCGCATCTTTGTTGCCATATTCATGGCGTTTTGGCCGTTGTACGCTTCGGCCTTCTTCAGATGATTAGAATTTTGAAATGAACCCTTTATTTCGTCCACGAGGGTAGATTGTTCTAGTACAGATGCCATCCTCTTCTGGATGTCTCAGTTAACTCCCTTTATCTGAACTCTCCAAGCTTTTGTTCACCTGTGGAGAGAAAAGAAAGATCACCGTCCCCTGTGGTATGAAGTTGAAATAATAGGCAGAGAATATTACTGGAAAATACGAAAACTTAAGAAATCAGCTCATATTCTAGGCCACAAAAAATCTCATGAGCCCGCAAAGCATAGAAATAAATACAATATGGGAAACAGTAATAGAGAGTGTTAGGGAAAAGCAATAACAACAACAAAAATTGCAATAGGAGCTCTGGTAAAAAATGGTTACTGAGACATTCATTTTATAAGTCCCCAAATTTCATACATTGATGTCCTCAAGGACACTTAACCTAGTGGATAAAAGCATTGGTTGAATTCAGTGACTTGACCCAAAAAGTTGTGAGTTCAATACCTGGCTACTGGAGTGGTGAACAAAAACTTGAAAAGTTGAGTTAAAGGGAGATAACTGAGACACCCAGAAGAGGCATGGCCCATGGAACTAAAACAGTCTAACCTGGTGGACGAAATAAAGAGTTCAGTTCGAAATTCTAATCACATGAAGAAGACCGGAGCATACAACAGCCAAAACATCGTGAATATAGCAACAAAGATGAGGACAACAGTCTGAACAATGTAAATAGTGTAAATAAAGATTTTAGATATTTTAAGCAATAAAGTAAGAATAAAATTACTTCAGCCCAGTTCGATTAGCTATTTTGATGGATGCCGACAGAAAAGAAATTAAAAACCTTTAAAAATCTCATAAAAACCCAATGTATGTCGCAGACAATTGTTCCCAAGAATAATAGTACATTTAAGAATGAATTAGATTTTATATAATATTACTTTTTGCTTAAAATATAACTAAAAATACATTTTCCACAACAAAATTTGTCCTCGCTTGTCAACACATTGAAAGGACAAACAGTAGTTCTCTTACGACCCTGCCCTTACTTTAAAAAAACGGGCTATTAATCAAATCAAATACAGATGACCAAAAATTTAAAATAAAACACTCATTTCCTTACGTGTAAGGTTTAGAAATGATCACAAGTACATTTTATTCTTTCATGTTAATGAAATCAATTTTTCAAAGTTTTAGTAAGACTTAAATTCTTTTCAGTTCATGTGTAGCAAAAATATTGGAAAAATTAAAATTATGACAAAAATTATTCAAATGAAAAAAAAGGGAAGGAAATAATGAACTTCAAAGAAGAATGTTCTTTTATTCTTTAAATTTCTGAAGAAAATATAAAACAACAGCAAAACAAAGTGAAAACGCAGATCATGATTGTTTTGTTTCACACCTGAAGAAGAACTTCTTACTCTCCAGCGAAACAAGTATCACATTGTGCATACCCATGGCGTTGTTTATTAAAGGCCGAAATTTCCTAAATTACATGTTTTTGTGAATTTCGCACAAAAGATTTTATTTTTTCAATGGAATCACAAGTCCTTGGAAACTAAATAAAATATATATATATATATAGTATACTTAAATCAATTTAATAAGCTAAAGTTATTCCAAATGCAAAAAGTAAAAGTTTCTTAAGTCAACTACATCAGTGAACGATCGTAAACCCAAATCGAAATTAAAAATCTTCGCTCCCAGTGGGACAACGAGATTTGAAATAGGCCTCCAGTTCTGAAAGAGTTCTCGAGTCTATCAAAGAACGCCACATACACACTGCAACATACAGACGGAATGAAAAATATAGTATGAGTTGTGGGTGGCGTTGAATGATGTCTATGTTGAAAACAGACTGAGAATTTTGAAGAGAAATAAATTTATTCGTTTCCATGCCAATTTTATTTTTCTATCCGATCTAAAACTTGTTTTATAGGATTGGACACATTATTTGTCAAGAAATTTATGGTTATTTTGAAATTTCACCAGTTTTTTTAGTTTTTTATTTAATCTCCATTCGTTTGTTTAATTTCATAGATACGAAGTATTTATTTAATATTTTTTATCTCTGTGGATGCAGAAAATATATGCCATTTATCTTCCCTCATAACTGCAACGTGAAGAAAATAATTTAATATACGTTAATATTAATGAGTGGCTATACAATCATTAGATTTTCGTTTCCATCAGCTTATCGTATTTAACGGCGTATAAGACGCTCTTAAAAAATTGTTCAAGAAATCGGCTTGCCTCTTATATGCGAAGTTGAGACTTTCTGTAGGCCAACTTTATCCCAACATTCACTATCTGAGACGTTCGATTCTACTTAAGATTCCATAAGATTATTTACTTAAACGATATTATTATTATTATTATTATTTTATATCCTCTCCGACTTTTAGATGTTTCGGTCGGGTATTGATGGTCATATATCAGCTCCTACCCGCAGCTTAGAGAAAGAACACTTTCCTCGGTACATCTGCTGTGACAGGCAGTGCTGCAATCTGATGTCAGATATACCCAAGGTGTCCTGTGTAGCAGAAAGATTCCTGGAAATAGTCCCGTGTGCACAAAATACAAAAGAGACAATTTATGTTTCTGCTTAGTATATTTCTCTGACTTACCCTGCCAGGTTTTGAGACCACTGTATTTTCACCTGCCCCGCCTTAAAGGTGTTCTTATCTCAAGGTAGCTCAATGTCTATCAGATTCCATTCATGGCTGGTCTTGTGCACATATGTGATATCAAGGCGATTATTCTACAATAGGTACCTCCAAAAATTCGGTATACATAAGGTTTAAACGCATTTTTCATAAAAGAAAAATTCTTTTTGAAGCTTTGCCCCAGCTTCAATTGAAAGCTAAAGGATTAAATTTTCTAATTCCAGAAAAATACTGTGGATTATTTCAAATAGAAATTTGAATGATTTTTAGTCGATTCTTCCGAAAAAGCAATCGAAACGGCCATTTTTAACTTTTTTAGAGAAATTTAAACTAAACTTATTTTTCATTTTTGAAAATCTCGCTAAAATAAAATATGCATTTCTGAAACGTTACTTTCGTAAAATTAGCAAAATTTAGAGTTAATTTAAAATCTGTTCTGAAACAAATATCGCTTACTTATAGCATAAAGTTTTCTAGACAAGCATTTCTTGACCTCGGTGTATTGTTATTTTCATGTTTCCATCAATAATTTGATGGCTGAATGTGTTGCCAGGTTTAGTATGGGGCACCAAAAATGACATAATTTTATGAATTCTAAGTAAGAACGGTTTTTTGTTTCTTATAATAATTTAAAATATTATAAAAATTTCTTACATTATTGAGTTATTTCTTTCATTATTTAATAGCTAAGATAATGATAAATAATTTTATTAATTATTAATATTACATTAAGTTATTACATTTTTAATTTAATAGCTGAGATAATAATTAATAAAATTATAATTATATTAATAATTAAATTATCTGACTCAGTTATTGTTTAAATTGATAAATGAGATAATTTTATTATCTCAATTTAATTTTTAATTTAATAACTGAGAGTGAGATAAGCCGAAGACCTTTATATGTCCACGAGCTTTCCCTAAAGAGGAGACAAGCCTTGAAATACGTGACCTTTTAACCATAATATCACTTACGAGACATCATACTAAAAAATATAATATTTTGACGCACAAAAAATATCTTTAATTATGATAAATAGTTTTGGTAGCATGATTTGTATTAAGCTTTTAATTTTCGCTTAGTAAATATAGTCTTCACCTAAAAACTTAATAAGCTACCTCTTACTGTTTCGAAGAATTTAAAAAAAAAAAATTAAAAAAAATTAAAACTTCTTGTAAAACTAAAAGAAAAATGCAAACAATTCTTGTGAAAATTCTTTATTCATTGAAAAAAAAAATTTTTTCAGATAAGAATGTCTTTAATGTATATTATTTATAAAAGCAAATAAAAACCTATCTAATTAGATAGATTTATTGCAGTTTCTATTTTACGTTTTGGAGCAGATTTTTAAAAAGTTGGCAATAGTTGTGAAGAAAAAAATTGATGATTTACTTTCTCCAAGGAGTCCTGCTTATAAGTAATATAAAACAATTTGCGGACTGCTTGAAATTCTAGAAAATTTCATAAAATTAAGTTATGGGTGGGAGGTAACAAATGTAAAAAAATATTTTTACCAAGATTTTCTAAAAATAAAATTTTAAAAAAATTCATTCATTTTTGAATAAGTTCTGAAAGTTTCATTAAAATCAGACAATAATTTGATTTTTATAAGAATTTCCAAATTAATGGGTTTTCTCCCAGAAACTGCTACACTAAAATGTCCATTACCACAAGTAGTATAAAGTTGACAAAAAAAAAACGAGATTTTTACCCAAATTTAGAACGTGTTTGAAAAAAGGATGTTTTTTTTTAAATAATTAAAAAATACTTTGTTCTTTCCTCTTAATAATAGCATAAACATGTGACGTTTAAACTTTGTTTTTATTAAGTCTGGTGTCTTTTATCATTATGCTATACCGATTTTTAGCGAATTATTAGAATTACCTACTCTTCAAGTGTTTGTCAGTCAAGATTGTTTTATCTCACGTCATCTTCACTTGCTTATCCTCGGCTACCGACGATAATGAATGTACCACTTCACTGAACACTCGACGCCATATTTCTTGCATAGTTCCCAATGTATTCTATTGATAGAACAGCTGATTTATCATTATTATTATTATTATTATTATTATTATTATTATTATTATTATTATTATTATTACTGGATGTTATTGGCTAGTTTCGCACTTTCTAGATATCAAGTTATATTCCACACTCTTAGGTATCCAGTGATTTTCTATCTGCTCGTGATGTGCTTTCTACAAAAGGCTTTCTACTACACATAAAAACTCATTGGTAAATCTAATGCTTTCAACCAATGGGCAAAATTCACTAACTCCTAATATTTAGATCAAAATATGAAAATTCTCTACACTTTGGTAATTCCATATTCTCTTGATTTCGTACATTAATTCTGTATAATGCTCAGTAAGGCAACAAATCCGGTCTTCTTTATCGAGAACTATATCTCATGTCCCCCGAAATCTTTACTTTTTCATCTGCGCTTACTCTCTCCGGCTTATGATTATATCACGCTCAAATCAAAACATTTTTAAAAAGTTTCCAATGTAAAACTACAAGTTATTAATGCTGCTGCCATTACTATCACTACTTCTACTTCTATTGGTAGTGTAAAACGAATTTTATCGGTAGTGTAAAACGAATTTTATCGCAGCAAAATACTAGCAAAGTTCGTCGGTAACAGCTGGTGTATAACCAATTGGAAAGTGTAGAAAAATTATATGTATCTGGCGACAAGAATAACTAAAGTCAATAGTCAAATGAAGCCTTAAATATATAGTATCATTCCATCTATAAATAATCAGGCACAGCGCCACAAAATGAAAGAAATTAAATGTTACAAGTGAGGGATGGAGAAATCAGAGGCTAAGATTTAAAGATTCCTGATTATATATTATTTTCATCTGATCCTTTCCTGAAATTAATATTTTTAAATCTATTACCCTACTGTAAACCGCTTTTATTTTTATTTTTTAATTTTAAATACACATTTTTTTACTGTTCGTTTCTGCTTATTTTCTAGAATGAGGCCTACAAACTTTTTCTTCTTATAAGAATTATATAGAAGTTTTAGAAGCTCATGTTTCGCAAAAACATAAAGAACGAGGTTTTACTAATTATTTAAAAACTAAATGGCAGTGAGGTTTTTAGACAAATGATGCAGCTCAGCTAAATAGAATTGTCATAGATTGAGGTCAAGAAGACAAACGTAGTCTTTTGTTTAGTTCTCAGTTTCAGCAAAAATGAGGGGGTGCAGAATCTCCTGTCCCAGCCCTCCCTATTGCACTGTGGATGTGAAGAGTTACCATTATGATTAATATGCGAAAAGACATTCACGAAGGAAAGAATAAAAACTTCGAGAATGAAGCCTTCACACCAAGCAATGAATGATGTAAGCAACTCTCGTGAGATAAAAATAGAATTTAAAAATCAGTCTACAATCAAAGTTTAACGTTTAAAATAAAAAAATAAAGAAAATTAAATTGAAAGTGGATTTACAGCGTCTTATAAAATGTTGAAGCTAATTGTCAAATATAGAACCACATGTTACTGGAGAATTTCTCAACCTCCTAGTTATGAAAGAAAATTTGAACACTATGATAGATTCTACAACACCAGTTATAACACCTTTAATTCCACTAAGTACCAAGTAGAATTAATGAAATGATATTCAGAATAAAAAAAAAAGAAAATTCTGCAATGACTTGAAAATTAATCAGGAAGTTATTGAAGAATTCTTTAGTATTGTTGTTTGAAAATTAACACCAATTAACTTTTTCTTAAAATGAACAATTTTCAGATGTAAAGACATTTTTATTGATTGAAAGAACAGAAAATTACTTAGGAAAAAACTTAATACGATTTCAGCCATCAAATGACGATCCAAATCTTAACTTTGTATTTATTTATTTTGTTAGCTTTGCTTTCGGTTGTTTGGTCGCATCAGAATTGTTTTAAAAGTGACAAAGGAGGATAAGTGGCTAAGAGCTTCGAGTATTTGCAGACATGAAAAGCAGAGAGCCATGTCAGGGTGTTTATGTTAATTTAATTCCATTATCTGTGCCTAGCACTATGGCCGAACTGATATGATAACAGCAGGCTGAAGTTTGACTTAAATCATGACATAAATGATTAATATTTCTTTGCTTTCGAGCGACCAAAATTCAAGCAAGAAACAAAAATAATGTAAAATGTTTTTATATATCAATCAAAATATTTATAACTTCACTGCACGATTTATCAGTCATTTTGGCCATTTACAAGTTTTAACGTACGTGACGCTAGAGGCTGACATATCTGAAAACGAGCACTGGCGGGAAAAGGGTCTAAAACAACGAATACATTTCGCAATATTGTTTCAGTTTATTTGATTCGTTTTCTTTCATTAATTTTCTTGTTGCTATTGGGTTTTTAGTTTTGTGGTTTACCTTTTAAGAAAGTTGTTTTTTTAAGAAAGTTGTTTTATTTTTACAAAATATTCATTTCGATCGATAGTTGAAAACTTTAAACTGCCGAATTATAAATATCAATAAATCTCTTCAGACAAAAAAGCACACGCAGATATTTTGCACAGAATTTTTATACGTGAAATTTCCCCTTTTACTTGCTATGATAAAATTGCAATACTTGCATTTAATAGAATCGGCCTGTTTGATGTTTATTGCTACTGCCATCCTTCAAAGGAATATTGGCAATGTCTGGATGACCATGAAATGGGCCTTTTGGAAGATTTAAAAGGATAACTTCAAAGTTGGTATCAAGAGAAACATCGCCTTCCCCCTACACACAGTGTTTCATGTTATACTGAAATCACTAGTTTTTAATGTTATTCTGAAAGATCTGTGTTTTAATGTTAGCATATAATTGAAAAATCGATAAAAAATTTTATTCTTAACACAATTTTTTAAATATTCATATTGAGAAATAAAAACACGATTCTTCACAACTGTTTATAATGAAAAAATGTAATGGCTACAAAGCAAATCAATAATAAAACGTAAATAAACAAATTTAAATTTGCTTAACCGCTGTTGTAATTAATGTAATTTTTTTGTAATCTTCGTATAACCCTTGCCAAGGAAGAAAGGGACGTCGCCTCTAGAAAAACAGTAAAAGAATCTCAACCTATCTTCTGGTCACTGTGCTTGGTTGAAAGGAAACTGTTGAAACAAAAAACCTGTTGGCCAGCTTCGACCCTACTTTGACTCGGTTTTCTTTAAATTCTCTTTTCTCTCTAAATAAATTTTTAATTTTTTTTTTAAATATCTCAAAAGGTATTGAATAACTTAAGGAATATTTGTGCAACGCTTTCAAAATCACTTGTTGATTTTTGCACAGTTTTCTATTATTTATATTTTAAATCTACAGGGTGGTCTGAAAGTCTTGTCCTCTCCTACCAAAAAGGTAAGGAGAACAATAGAAGAACAAGAAATAATACAGTAATACAAAGCACATGGACTGGATTCAGTTTATTCACTTTCAATGCCGCTGTCACACATCGAGAAGGTCTGTATGAAGATAATAATTTTCGTGGCACAAAATGATGCGGCGCTATGTCCTCTGTGATATTTTATGAAGCTGTACTTTGTTGATTGTTGCAAAGGCTCTCCGGACGGAGTCCTTCAACTGATCGGTATTCTGGTATCGTTCATATCAATCTCTCTCCTTGATAATACCCCACGGAGTGTTGAAATAGAAAATTATATTATCTAGAGTTGACGAGAATTTCGGACCACCCTGTAGATTTGAACTTAAAATCCTGTCACTTTTGTTACAGTGCTATTTGCAGGTTCATGAAGAAACCCTTTAATAATGCTAAATCATTCAGATCATGATATTCCTGAGATTTTTGTGATATGTTTTCTTAGGGGTTAATCGCTTAGTCAATTTTTATGTCCAAACCTACCTAATGAATATCTACGTAGCTATAAAAATCAAAAAGATATTTTTTATATGGGTTGAAGGTATATTTTTATTTTGTTGGATTGGCTTGTTACTAATTCTCTTCTCAAAGTCTACTTCGTCTCTGTTTTGTTATCAAGACATGTTACGGTTGAAACGCAAGCAAAAACGATCAAAAAGCAAATACAAATGTCAAACATTCATTCAGACATTCACATGTCCAACATTTCATTGATGTACTTGTTTTACAACTCAACAATCCTCTACCGTAACGTAACTTACATAATTAAAGTGAACAGTAAACAATTTACATAAGAAAGTTATTGCAAGTAATATGTCCGTGTATTTAGAATATTCGTTTAAAGAGACGTTGTTTCGCAATGCCATCTCAATGTTATGCTAAACTAATGGTTCACAGTAAACTTGTTTTCCTAAAATTTCAGAATCGCTTTATACAAAACCATATTTTTTTTTTTTTTTATCATTGAGATAAGCAACTTTAAAGAAAATAATTTAAATATATGTAAATATGTTTGTAATATAACCACATTACAAACATACTGTCTGAATTCGTGGCTCGTCTGGAAACTACTTGAGAGCTTCCAACAAGTTTGTAATCCATTCTCTGTCATTCGTACTCGCCCACACATAAGCACCTTCGCAAAGAGTAGATCTCTTCTAGTAATCACATTGGTTCTTTTACTTGTCATAAATGACTGCAGACGGAAAACAGAACAAAGAATTTAGCCCCCAGGAAGACTAGAACTCATATCCCTATTTTCTGTGCGACATTCTTACGATTTATTTATATAAAACAAGTTTTCTATTTGAGCTCCTCATCAGCCACCCTCTTGTCTATTTTGTGTTGCTGTTACTACAGCTACTGATATTAACTTTCTTTTTCGCTAGTAAGAGAACATGATATAGAATAATGGCGACTTCCATTTACTTAGTGCAAAATTATTCATTAGGAAAATTAAATAAGAGAATTTATAGATTTAATGCATTTTAGATCCAAAGCTTAGTTATGACAGCAAAATAAATAAACATAATTAATGATGGGAATTCACGGCAAAGATTTTATTCTTGAACCAGATTTAAATATATTCTTTTGATATAGAGGCTGGATAGTAGAATCCCTATTGTCTCTCTCTCTCTCTCTTTCTCTCTCTCTCTTTCTCTCTCTCTCTCTCTCTCTCTCTCTCTCTCTCTCTCTCTCTCTTCTTTCTTTCTTTGCCTCACATTCTCTCTGTCTATATTTATATATTTCCTTATATCTCTCCTTATTTTACCCTGCTTTTCTCTATCTTTCTCTTGCCCTCCCCCTCTCTCTTTCCTCCTTGGAAAAAAATGTAATAAAACTTCGAATATACATTGTTCATTCAAAAAACACCGAACAACCTAATTATCAAATGTACATAATTTAGTATATTAAACAATGCAAGGTACATAGTATAATTTCTGGATATATGGACAGAGGCGTATCTATAGATAGTGGCGCCCATAGTAAGGCCCTAAAATTGCATTCCTATCTACACATATATATATACCCTAAGTGCAAAGTTGACCTACCAGATAAAAATACAAGAGCATTAACATATGTAATAAATCATTTTACTTCAACAAGGAGACCATTTTTTTATTTGTTAGTTCAAGAGAATTTAAATTTTGACAATATAATGCTGTTACATAATCATATTCTTTTACGAAATTATAGCAAAATAATTAACACAAAATACAAAATCTTTTAAAGTACACGACAACAAGCCTATAGGAAAACATGTTTTAATTGTCGTTTATATTTTTAATTGAGAGTAAAATTGGAGACGTGGGTCTACTTTTTGTATGGATGCCTGGATGCGTTAACTATACTTATATTTTGGTATAGGGAGGTGAGGGGTCATGGAAACAAGATAGCAACATTCCAAGTGTTTCGTCCACTGAAACACGATTGATGGGAACCTCAGATCATTCATTGATCTATACCAAGGTTGATGCAAAATGTGTCATTACATAGGACAATCTACCGATACACCAAAATTGATTGGGACAGCTTCAGATTTTATATTGCAGAAGAACCTCTTTTAGCAACTTTTTTTTTCAAAATGGAGCTTCCATGACATCCTCCTTCATTTTCGAATGGATTCTCTCCAGCAGGGAAAGTTTGTCGCCCACAAAACATACCAACAAAAGCCAAGTCTTGGTTCACACCTGAATGTGCCGCTGCCTTGGCCCACCTTAACAGCAACTATCTATCAAAAGGAACACTTGTCTCATTCAAAACTACTCGCAATCACTTCAGGAGAGTTCTAGAAAATCCAAAGAGAATGTATGCACAGGTAGTTGAAAACAAAAATATTGAATCCCGCATGTCCTGGAAATCGCAAACGCAATTCTCAATTGAGGCAAAATATCAATGCCTTCCATTATAAATGGCCATGATGTTATCTCATTCTCATCAGATAAGTCTAAGCTCTTTGCAATGAATTTTGCCTCTATCTCTGCGTTAGGCAACAAGAGGCATTCCTTACCTGACCGCATGAACATAAGCTTTGCAATATCTCTATGTCAGCTTGGGAAGTGACCAGACATATCAAAAGCCTTCACTCTATGAAGGCTAATGGTACGGATAAAATCATTGTGCCTTTTCTCAAGAAGCTTGGTTCATAAGTATTTTCAGTCTTAGCAAATCTGTTTAACCTCTGCTACATGGAGAAGTGTGTCCCACGCCTATGAAAGGTGTCAAGTGAATACCCTATTTACAAAAATTCGAGTGAGACTTTGTCTCTGTACCAATATCGACCCGTCAGCAAAACTTTTGAAGTTATCATCAACAAAGAAACAACCTCTTGAGCGACAAACTTTACGGTTTTCGCTCCTCTAGGTCCACTGTTGATATCTTAACTATCATTCGCACAGAATCATTGAAACGCTTGATAATAAACATAACTCGTGGGCGATTGCTTTAGATATCTCGAAGACCTTTGATAAAGTGTGGAATATGGGGTTACTACACAAACTATTCAGGTATAGAATCTCTGGATGAGTCTACTCAGTAAACAAAATTTTCTTATCAGGTAGGTCTTTGGAGATCGTTGTTAATAGCTAGTCCTGTGAAGCACATGAGATCAATGTAAGGCTCTCCGATTGGACTTACCCTCTTTCTGCTACATGTTAACGATCTGCAGGAGAACATTCTTGGATCTTTAATAAGTATATACTGATGATGCCACGGTGTATTGGTGCACTGTCAAATATTAGGATGACCAGTGTCTGGCAGCTGATCTATCCTCTAGCCTATCACAGTTCAATGGGGGTGGGGGCATTCATTGCCTCCAAAACAAAGCTAGTAGCATTTCATCGACACCTTAACTTTGCTCCAACCATGATTAATACTCATACTTTCAATGAGGCTTCTTGTCTTGAACGTCTATTGAGTCTAAGGCTCATTCCAGACCTTTTGTTTACTCCGAGGTTCACCGTTTACAAGACGCGGGGGACACTTGAGGTAGAGAGTTACGTTTTGGGGGCCATTTGTGTGTATCGGAGTGGAAGATAACGGTTAGCCCTAGACTTGAACAGGTTAAGATTGTAGTGATCGGGGAAACACCCAGTTGGGAGTCGGGTCCACGGAGGGAATATGGATGGTTTGCTATATAAGTGACATGACGTGTTCTTACTGAGAAGATTTGCCTCCGCGGGACCAGGGAATGTAGTTCGTCTGAGCACTTTCCGTGCCATATCCTGCCTGTTGGAGAGAGGTTGAAGCGTGGAGAATAATTCGTCACCCACAAGGGCTCGGAGATGCTTTTGACGTTATCAAGGCTAGAGAGTGAGGTCTAGGCAGTTCTCGACAAATATGAAAACAGTATTCAATTTTTGGCCTGACCTACCTCTTGTAAAGATAGAGGATAGCAGATGGAGTTAAGTACTTACTGGATCGGTACATAGAATCGGCCATCTTACCTGCATCCTTAGCAATGGATCGTATACACTAGTTCCACTTGAGATCGGATGTAAGTTTGAGGCCCAACAATCTTTCAAGACACGGTGCTTCCCCGAGAGAACGTCCATTCATCCTGATTGGTGGTAGTTCGGGATCAAATCACTAGTGATTACTCCAAAGATCTTGATGTTGACTGGATATATAATTTCCAAATACTCTGCACTGTCCTCAGATTGACACATAAGTACTCTGAAATATTTGTATTGGAGATTCCGGCGTGAATGCCAAGCAGTACAGTAGGTCGTTTCCCGATTTCTGGCAGAATGAATTGCGTAATGGTGTTATTTTTCTCATAGACGGTGCCAAAGTGACCCTACTATACTGTGCAGAAGACAAATATAAAACAAATATAATAATATAATATATATATATATATATATATATATATATATATATATATATATATATAACATTGCAGTAATTGTCATTGTAGGAATTAACCAATAAAGCTATAATTAGGCGAATATAAAAAGTTAATACTAAAGTACAGTGTTCTGTCATCAGAAATTTGAAAAAAGAGTTTCAGATGAATAAAGATGTTTTAGTATAACTGGGAACTGTATGACAGAGCACTGCGCCTGCGCAACTTACAGTAATGTCCTCTTCTTGTATGATACACACTATTCTAAATTCATTTAACTGATCTCCAGCAACAAGCAGCACAATTTTGTGAAGATGTTATTTACTTTTAAATTAATTAGCATTTTAGTCCCTTTCATACAATGTCGAAGAAATCAAAACAGTGCTAAAATGTGGTGGAGGTTCAAAAACTGGATTGATTGCTCACTTAAAAGTTATGGATAAGATGAATGATTTTGACTCGAACAATGAAGGTGAAGTAGTTAAAAGACAAAAGATATTAATTAGTTTCAGTTCTATTGCTTCAAAATTTTTACTAAAAACAAATATGATAACCTATAGCCAAATACGAGACAGTCTGTAAAAATGGTGAGTATTTTCTATAATCTATAATCTTAATCAAGTGTGAACTGGTAAATCATTTTAAAATAATGATTAGGGAAAAAGTTCGATTCTGTGCCACTCTTGATGAATATAAATCCATCAAAAATATGAGATTTACGAATATTAATGTCACAAAAAGAAATATTGGTCCTATTTAGGTTGGTTAAAATTCTTCGAAGTCCTAATAGTGTCAAATATATCGAGATTGTAATGTTATGGTAAAGTTTGAAAAAGATATATTACCTGAGCATCGACAGCATTTAGCTCAAGCACTGCATTTAGCTGTTTCTTCGGTTTTGTACAAAGAGGGATTGCAATGTGACCACTATGAGAAGGATAGCGGTAAAGAATCTGGAGAATCAGTAGAAGACAGTGACAGTGAAGAAAGGGGGGGAGAAGAAGATAAAGCTATTATCACGTCCAATGAAATTTCAAGTGAAAATGACGAGAAACAGATAAAGAATTAAAAAATCTTTTTTCTAATATCTTCTAGAACTGCAAAAAATCTCAGCGTTCTATTACTTCAAGATAGCTTCTATGCTATCTATACATATATAAAGGGCAGTTGTCTGTATGTGTGTGTGTCCGGCTAAAGCTAAAAAAACTACAATGATTAACGTTAAAAAAATATATATACAAACTCAGTTTCACCCAACCCACCTTTTTGTAAAAAACTTATAATCGTATGATTTGTATTTACGAAGATATTTTAAAATTAAAAATACGTAATAATTGCATTAGAATGCATTCGAAATTCTCAGAATTAAAAAGTAAAAACGAACAGGAATAATTTTTATTCCGCTCGTTGTCACTTTTTAATTCTGCTGATAATTTCGAAACGCTATATGTATTTTTAAAATTTCTATACACTTGAATTTATTTCCATATCTATAATAAATAAGAGGGTAATTTTTAAAAAAATGAATCTTAAAACAACAAAGTAAATTTAAAAGAAATTTAATTTTATTAATATTTTTCGGCCAGCTTAAGGAAAATAATTTTTTATTCAATCTTTAAAAAATAAACTTTTTTTTTGGTTTGTAACTAACATAAAAAAATAAATAATTTTAAATTAAGTTTTATTAAAGCAAATAGCGGCCCTTTTTTTCAAAAATTCATTTAAATAATATTACCCCTATTTGACGGCATATAAGGCGCACTTTTTTTTTACTAAAATATCTTTTAAAATTCCCCTGCGTCTTATATTCGATATGTAGTTTTAAAATTCGCGATAGTCAGCTGAATTTAGCTACCGGGCAACTCCTATTAGCTTAGACTTTAGAGTAACTTTTGTCGTTATTTTAAAGGCTGTTATGCAGATTAAAAATGTTATCATTGATAATATTCATTATATTACTTTCATCACGTTTAATATTAGTACTTTGTTTCACTAGAATTATATGTAATAAATTCAAATTATATTTAGGTACCTGCAAAAATTCGTTATACCTAAGGTTTAAATGTATTTTTCATTAAGGAAAAATCCTTTTCGAAGCTTTCCAAGGATTAAATTTTCTAATTCCAGAAAAAATACTGTGAAGTATTTCAAATAGAAATTTGAATGATTTTTAGTTGATTCTTCCGAAAAACCAATCGAAACGGCCATTTTTAGCTTTTTTTAGAGAAATGTAAGCGAACTTATTTTTCGATTTTGAAAATCCCGCTAAAATAAGATATACATTTCTGAAATGTTACTTTCATAAAATTAGCAAATTTAAAGTTCAATTAATCTGTTCTGAAACAAAAAACACTTATAACATAAAGTTTTCTATACAAGCATTTCTTGACCTCGGAGTCTTGTTATTTTCACATCTCCATTGATAATTTGATGGCTGAATGTGTTGACAGGTTTAGTGCGGTGCATCAAAAGTGACATAACGGTTTATTTTTTTTTTGTTACCAATCAATAATGAAAGAGATAGAGGTAACTCAATAATGTAGGAAATTTTTATAGTATTTTAAAATTATAATTTAAAATACTATAAAAAAATTTCTTACATTATTGAGTTACCTCTATCTCTTTCATTATTTAATACCTAAGATAATGGTAAATAATTTTATTAATTATTATTATTACATTAAGTTATTACATTTTTAATTTAATAACTGAGATAATAACTAATAAAATTATTATTATATTAATAATTATTAATTGTTTAAATTGATAAATGAGATAACTGAGAGTGAGATAAGACCTTTATATGTCAAGGGGCTTTCCGTGACCTTTCAACCATAATGTCACTTATCATTCTAAAAAAATATAACATTTTGATGCACAAAAAAATATCTTTAATTATGGTAAAAAGTTATAGTCTCTAAAAATTTAATAATCGACCTCACACTCTGCATGAAAGAATTTTAAAACATTTTTTAAAATTAAAGAAAAATGAAAAAAAAAAATGAAAAAACTAAAAGAAAAATGCAAACAAATCTTGTAAAAATTCTTTATCCATCGAAAAAAATTTTCTTCAGATAATAATGTCCTTAATGTATATTATTTATAAAAGCAAATAAAAGTCCATCTAATTTGATAATTAGATAGTTTATTGCAGTTTTTATTTTACGATTTGAAGCAAATTTTTAAAAATTTGGCAGTAGTTGTAAAAAAAAATTGATGATTTAATTTCTCCCTGGAGTTCAAGTTATAAGTAATATAAAACAATTTGCGTACTCTTGGAATTTCTAGAGTTATGGTGGCGTGTTAACAGTTGTAAAAAAATATTTTTACCAAGATTTTCTAAAAATTTAAAAAGTACATTAATTCATTTTTGAATAAGTCCTGAAAGTTTCATTAAAATTAGACAATTATTTGATTTCTGCAAGAATTTCCAAATTAATGGTTTTCCCCTCGGAAACTGGTACACAAAAATGGCGATGACCACAAGTATTACAAAATTAACAAAAAAAAACGAGACTTTTGACCCAAATTTAGAACGTGTTAGAAAGAAGGAAAAAAATTTTAAAATATTTAAATATACTTTGTTCTTTCCTCTTAATAATTACGTAAATATTTTAATAATGAAAGTTTGTTTTTATTAAGTTTCGGACTTTTTATCATTATGCTATACTGATTTTCTAGCGAATTATTGGAGGTACCTATGTAAAATATATTTTCTTCATTAATACTTTCTTGCGATAATTTCCGATTTCATTGATATCAATACAATCAGAATTTTATATCCTAATTATTCCAAAAAGACGTTTACAAGACGCAGGTTGTACAGATCATATAAAGGATATAATAAAGTTTTTATAGGCTCGTGTTCTTTTTCCCTATTATTTTTGTTTAATTGTAATCATGGCGTGTTTAACCAAAATAATATCTCATAAATATAGCCTAGGCTGTGCCATTTACTAATAATTTTACTAATTACTAATTTTTTCTTGATTTGCCCTGCTGAAAATGGGGTTCGTCTTATATACCCATGCGTCTTATATGCCGTCAAATACGATAGTTACATTCCTAAAACAAATATTCAACACGACTAGTGTTGACCGTATCTCATGTCTGTCCCTCCTAATTTTTATTTAACTAAAGATTTTTTCTTTTCAAATAAAATATAACTTGAAATTTAATAATCGATTTTCAAAACTAAATTCTTAATGTATCTTACTACTACCCTATAGTTTTGCTTTGAAAAATGATTAAATTAAATATGGTTAACTTTATTTTAATTTAAGTTTATTTACTTTTTTATTAATAATAATTTGAAAAAAGGTTAATGAACTTAGATAAATAGATTTGATTTGTTTGAAAACAACATTAACAGAGTAATTATGTTAGTACTTAATTCGAAAAATAAAGTGTCTTTTTGAATAAAAAATATGGGAATTCTTAGCCATCAAACCCCCATCCCACCAAGCGTGGTATTGGTAGTGTGGTATTTTCCTAAATTTACTTATTTTGTAACAAACCAAAAAAACAATGAAGTTTATTTTTTAAAGATTAAATAAAAAATTATTTTCTATAAGATATCTGAAAAATATCAATAAATTTTCAATAATAAACTTTTAATCAGAGATTTTCCGTGCAACGCCAGGTATCCCCGCTAGTAATAAATAAAGTTAGAAAAATCTGTCAAATTTTTCGAAAGTACCCATTAAGAAACGAGAAGTTTCAAGATTTTGTAAAAGACCAATTTAATGGGAAAGAACTCAATCTAATCCTAGACAGCAAGACAAGAAGGAATATGGACTGTTGTCTTAAAAGACTATTCCATATTCCATCTTGTCTTGCTGTTGCATGATAGAAAGAGTTCTTAAAATGAAACAATGCATCCCCAAAGCATTTAAAGTAATTCGTTCTACTGAGACAATCATATCAAAAGAATGGAACATTTTGAAAAACATCAGTAAACATCATGGAAATCTTCAAAAGATGCAACACTTCTGACCGCTGAAGTCTCCTTCAAGATAATTATAAATAAACTTTCAGAGAAGAATAACCCACTAGCAAATTCATTAAGAGAAAGTCTGAGTAATTATTCCTCAAGAAGACAAAGAGAAAATGTAGGTTTACTGCAGTGCTTCTCAACCTTTTTCAGCCCATGGACGATTTTTTTCTTCAAAAAATTCGAATAGACCATTCCTACTTTTATTTTTAGGTTGTTCAATGTTCACACTAAAATATTCAATGAAAAGACAAAGTAGTCTATTTACACTTTAAAATTTATTTTAGTAAACAAAGATAAACACAGGATATCAAAATCATTTTTGATGATGTCATTCAGTCTTAGTCCATTCAGCTAGTGACTACCTTGATATTGGTGTTTCTGACACAAGATATCATAATTAATTTTGATGGTGTCATTCAGTCTTAGTCTGATAGTTCCTCTGCTGTTGGAATCTAATTTATTTCTTATATATATATATATATATATATATATATATATATATATATATATATATATATATATATATATATATATATATATATGTAAAAAAATAAGATAAATATAGCAATGCATAATACCTACGTAATATCGAAATTTTCAAATATAATGGACATCTGTGTGATTAAACAAAATATTATATTTTTTATTCTTCAAAGTATGAATAATTTGGATACATTTTTATGAAATGGCTACAATTTTTATAGCTACAAATTCTCTGTGGACCACTAGAAATGCTATGTGAAACACCAGTGGTTCACCTGGACCACGTTGAGTATCACTGGTTTACTTAAATCCCTTCATGACACTAGATGATGAGCTTTTTTCACCTCCTTCTAAAATTGTACTAAAAAAAACTGCAAATACTTTTTAAAAGGCTTTTCTCCAAAAGAGTTGTGTGCAGTTGGATCAGCATGAAAAACAAAGTGTAAGCCAGAAGAAACTGACTGCTCTAAGGATACAACCAGAATAGAAGCTGGCGACTTCGGAATCTCCTGCAACTCTTCTGGACGGTTTCCGCGATTAAATTGGTGAATGCTTCCATAATCCTTGCCTTCAGCATCTTTTGATGCCAACATGGAAATTAAGAGCATTAAAGTATCTCTAAAGAGAACAGAAAAACTAGACAAACACGATAATACATTACTTTCAATTAAGCCTACAAGTGTAAAATCTGAAAGGCCGCTTTTAGCAGTAGCGTTGCACCTAATTAATTTTTTCTGAAAATTCACTGAACAGAGTTTGCTTTGTTAAAGTAAAAAGAAAAATAATCTGATTAGTTTGCTTTTCACTAAAATGTTCTGTTATTTCCCTTATATTAGTAAGGTCTTGATTTTTATTTTCATTTACAGATATATTGAATTAAGAATATATATATATATATATATATATATATATATATATATATATATATATATATATATATATATATATGAATATTTTCTTACCATTATAAAATTATTCTTTTGTTTGAATAAAGTTTTTCAGAAAAAATTCTATTGTCATGTACTGATTTTTTTTAAAATTATTTCTTATTACGATTTGCTTTTGTTTGTAAAAAGTTTATTATCATTAAGGTTATAGTTTACTGAATTGAAATAATTTTTGAAGTTATTTCTTATATCATAGCCGCTTCCTCTCGCAGCTCGTTACAAAAATTGCGTGTGTTAGTATAATTTGAATAGTAATAGGTGGATTGAATAATAGATTTTAGAAGCACTTTAATCAATCTCAAATGTTGCCACACGACAGAGTTTTAATGCTTAATTAATTAATATAATTACTACAATTTATTTGTTCACTGTTCAATGGCGGCGATATAACAACCCCGCAACAGGCGCCATGGTATGTGCCCGATTTATCATACCCTAGATACGCCACTGTATATGGGTCAGATATGGATTAGTTCATTAAAAATGCGTGATAAATTTTTCTTTTCGAAAGCATGCTGCCAGGAAGTGCTCTAAATTGAAAATATGAATTCATATGTCAGTCCTCCTTAACTCCCTTATTTATATAGTCCAAGATATTGAATTAAAAGTTCAGTAAAACAAAAGCATATGAAGTAAAAGATAACTGCGTGTGTATTCATGGAGGACATGAGAAAATAATGTCCTATAAAATTTAAAATATTTTTTATTATATAAGACAATACTGCAACAAAACAGAGCGTGTAAAACCTTAACAGAACCGATGGATGAATTCCCTATTTAGAGTCGGGGAATAATACTTATTTTAAATATTCGATCGCTTCCCATATATGTGTAGGAAAGGAGAAAAATCACAACCAGTTCCATGAAGACGTTAGAAAACTCCGATCCTCCTCCCCCTCCTTTTTCGCAATGAGTGAGGGTCTGTCATGTCGGAATGAAACTTGGCGCTTGTTTTTTGCTGAGTTCTGACAGAAGAGCACGCCTGAACACATGAACGCATACTAGATTATACGTTTTGATTCCCCATTATGATAGACTAACACTACTCTCACATGTGGCAACGTTATTCATTTCATATGCATAGGTAAGTGTTGTTTCCTGTTGCACTGTTATACTTGGCGTGTGCACAAATAAGAAATATACAAAATAGGCAAACCATAAATCAATTCCCTGTATATGTGCACTTTTTCGATATGTTCCTTATATCTATATTCATTTGTGGGTGACAATACTAGCTTCTTTTCTTAGATATTGTTATGTTATTGAATGATTAATTGTGTTCAAGTTTATTTTTGATTAACGTTAATATGAATCTATGCAACTTGCATCTGTTCGTAGATTTTCAGAAATCTATATCTTAAAATCTATATTCAATCGTGTGTGTGTTTACAAATATATTTTTATGCATGTGTCCGTAAGATGATACATACGATTTTTAGTTGATAGTCGCTTCTCAAAGATGGGTGAATGATTGACACCAGGAGAAAAAGCATATAAAAAGGATGAGATGATTAAAAAAAAACAAAAAAAAAAAACAAAGTCGCTACAAGCGAAAACGAGACAGTAATAATTTGGGGATATACCTACTCTGTGGTTGCACAACTCACCCTTCTTGGATACTGACTGATTAGACCAGTGTTTCTCATCCAAGTTTCCCCAGAACCCACGAGTTCGGTAAGAGGTCGTTAGGGGTTCCGCGATAAACAGTGATAAATAGCTAATGCATCTTTCAGTAATTTTTATTTAATTTTATATTCGTAAATTTACTATATGTGTACGGCATACTGTTGTAAAGACCTTGGTTATTATAATAAAGGCTTCAAGCTCTTATATTATTTAAAATTATAATAATCATAGAGAATGTATTAAGCGATGTCTATAAGACGTTAGCGCGTAACTGCCTTCACTGGTTAGTGGACAGGAGATCTACATGGCGGATTTGTGTATCATTGTATATTAAGTTTATCACGTGAACTACGACATAAATATAAGATATAAATAAAGGTATATAATAATTTCTATGCAGGCGTCCCCTGAGACAGGAAAGTTATTTCAATGGTTCCACAAAAGTAAAAAGGTTGACTGTAGTTAAATAAAACATAATTTTTATGTTAGTAACACTTGTGATAAGAGCGAAAAGAGAAATAATTTGGGTTAAAATTAAGAAAAAAAAAGCGATACCTAAGGTTTAAAATGCGTTTTAAAAATGAAAAATCTTTCCTGGAACATTTATTTAGTTTTAATTCCAAGTTTAATAGATTAAAATAAATATTTCCAATAAGCAAAATAATTTGCTGTATTTCAAATCGAATTTAAATTGATTCCTCATTTATTCAGTCAGCACATTTTGAGCCGCCGCTCTGTTCACCACTCCCCTCCACCTCACAACTGCGGTTCCATGGTGACATTCAAGGCAAAATAGTGCAATGGCTTGCCGGTATCTTTTGCACGGGGGATGTTGAGGTTACCACGACCCTCTCCTCAGAAGTTAAAAAGCATGAACTATAAGGTGGTTTGAATTCAGAGTTTTCCTTCTCCTAAACTGGTTGACAGCCAAGGCTCTAGGGCCCAGTCTGTTCTTCTATTTACCCATAGCTGGGAGAAGTGATGGATTTATGCCTTTCCCAATGGTAAGTGAATGCAATGAACTCGAATAGAATTCGCACTTGACTCTGATTTATCAAAATCCAAGCCGCTATCCATTATTCCACTCTGCCTGTATCGAATCTTTAAATTGATTGGAATGATTTGTTTTCTTTTTGAAATCGATAAAATCGGACATACTGCAAATCTGTCAACACAACATAATTCACTTTATTAAAAAAATCTTTAAAAAAAATGTACTTTTTTGAAACCCTATTTGAGGAAGATTAACTGATTTAAAGGTTAATTAATCTGAATTAAAACAATTATTACTTACAAAATATAACAGAAAATCGTTTTTTAAGACGGAGGTGGGAGTTCAGTTGTTTTTAGCACATTTATTGATAACCTGATATTTGGCATTTTTAAGTAAAGCGGACATAACCGTAAAAATTACTTGACGAATACAATGTGAACGCTTTTTTTTATATAATTTTTAACAACACAGTAATCATAAAAGTTCAGGTAAATATCAGGTAATCTAATCTTACTGATTTTTTTATGAATTTTAGGTACTTTGACTTTATAGTCTTACTTTCGAATACGCTTGTTGAAGAAGTATTAGAAAAATACCTCTTATTTTCTGATAATATCTTGTGCGAACATCCGTATTTACAAAACTGATACGTTCATACACACAAAAAATATTCAAAATTCTTAAAATACCGGGGGTTGCTGAATTGTAGTAAACCTTACGATATATGATTAGTAAATATAGTTTTTACTTAATAACAATATCACCTGTTACAAATTAATATAGATTTTTAAAAGATTTAAAAGTTTCTAAATTCTAAAATTTAAAAAAAATGAAAACAGATTTTATAAAAATTCATTATTCATCGGAATATTTTTCTTCAAGACAATAATGTTTATAATATATTTTATCCATAAAGGCTTTTCTAATTAAATAGTTCCTTAGTTTTATTGCATTTTTATAGCGGATTTTCTGTAACTGAGGGTCCTGTTTGACAAAAAAGTTCTTGATTTAAATTCTCCAAGGACTTGTCCTTATCATCAATATAAACATTAAGCGCTACAAAATGAACTTCTCGAAATTTCATAAAGTTAAATAAGTGGCAGGTTAAAAAAATATTTTGGGCAAGATTTTTTAAAAAGAAATATTTCAGAAATAATTTTATTCATTTGCGAATAATTTCTGAAAGTTTCATTAAAATTGGACGACTATATGATTTTTGCAAGAATTTCCATATCAATGTGTTTTCACAGCAAAAAGAAACTAAAATTTCCTATACTAATTTATGGCCAGCTGTTGAACTTTAACGAAAATTTTGAAGTTTCTAAAAAGGATTAAAAAATATAATTTAATAATAAAAAAATCCTTTCGTCTTTCCTCTTAATGATAATATAAAGATTTTGACGATAAAACTTTGTGTATGAAAATTTTTAGCGAATCTCAGGAGGTAGTAGGGAAAATCATTGTTAATTATTAAGATCTTTAAGGAAAAGTAGACGAGAGGATGAATTCTCGTGTGCTCTCTTTAGGAAATTTTTCATCACTACTATTTTATATCTAAGTGGGCATTCACTCTTAAAATTCAGGTGGCAAGAGTTCCTGCTAGTGAGTTTTTTATATAATGAGATGGTGAAAAGTGTTGTTACTCTATTCTACGAGAACGTCTAAGAATGGGAGTTTATTTTTTTGATTCAGTTCATAGATAAAGTTAATGACAGAATTTTTTTCAAATGTGGTTTTGAGATTATCTATTTCTTGTTTGTTTTTTGTTAAAATAAAAATATCGTCTACGTAGCGGACATTTATTTTGGGTTTATTGACCTCATCGACCACTAGACACGACTATTTCTATGCAAAGTAACTAATAATGAACATACAGACAAAAACAATAACATTAACATCATCTACAAAAGCTAAATACACGTCAACTCTAAGCAAGATAAATTTTCATTTAGAAATATCATAAAGGAATACACAATCCCAGTCAAGCCGAACAAGAAAATTAAATCAAAACGAAACATGTATAAAAGAGGGATTTCTGCCTAAATACACAATATATATATATATATATATATATATATATATATATATATATATACACATTTCGGTATACGATCGTCTCTTCAGAGATATGACAAGCAATCCTTATATTTGAAAGGAAGGGGATAGTCCCAACCTAAATATCGCTAGCCCGCGGGCCAATCATTCAATCATAAAAGACCTGCAGTGATAGGCGTGGGGCGAAGTCAGCAGTTGGGATATTCAAATGGAATTTCCAGTTTCAGTCCAGGGACCAGTAGTCGATTCGTGCGGACAACTACACCATTCGACATCATCGTATGTGACCAAGTAACCCCCACCTTCTAGGGAATACTAACTCCAATGGGAGAGGAACCAAGAAAAGTTGACGAAAATGAAACTTGTCTCTCATTTACCCAGTTGGTTTACCGTAGGAACTCCCAAAGCGGGTGGTACTGTCCCCCGCCATTCTTGACGGCGTTAGAAAGATCGAGCGACGATGAAAAAAGGGGGACTGTTAGAAAAAAAATGGATGGTGACAGGGAGGCATTAGAACCGAGTCATCTTTTTTACAAATTCTATATGACAAAATATAAGGTACATTTAACGAACATATATGCTTTACAAAGAATAAAATTAACATAAAAGTTATATATGAACACGTGACTTTATGTCATTGTCCGAAATTAAGAGTCCGAACGTTTGTTTGTATCTTGCTGACGTTATGTAAGCAGGACGCACCACATGCCAGCCAGGTCAGACAACCGATGCCTGTCGGGGGCCACTGATCGAAGTTTGTTGGTGTAGCGACATTTTATCTAATGACATCTAAGAAAAGCTAAAATTTGCATGTTGGATTAGTTTCTGTTTTAAATTTCATTATTCCTAATGCCAACAAAGAAGTGACCTCATGTGAGAGGGACGTTTTGCATAGGGCCTGGGAGCGAGGCGGATGGCATCTAGAAAAAATGTATGAAACCACTGGTTTACTGCGACCAATGAGAAACCTCGACACATAAACTCAACTACTGCAGCATAAGAACCAAATAGGTCGTAACCGTGGGAACAAGACCACAGAGTATGTCTGCTATGGCCGATTTCGAACATGTAAAATTAATCATCAATATTGCCGTAATCATCGATGTACGCTAGTCAGATCAGGCCAACCTAAAAGAAAACGAAACCGGCTACGCTTTCTAATCATCAAGTGAGCCGAAAAGTGAGGAATTGTCTCTTTAGAGTAAGATTCAGTGCGAAGAATTTCATTAATTCGAAATTCACCTAATCACATTGAAAGTATCATCCATTTGCACATTTTCCTGAACAAACTAAATGCTACATTCTTCAATGTGTATACCCTGACTTACAGATGCACGAGGCTGGCAACAAAAATCACAGAGGCACTCGGCTGGCAATGTATGAAGTATAGAAGACTCTTGTTTAGCAAGCTAACCTCTAGTCATGGAAGAGATGGGCGCTACGAAAACGATATGGAGATTCTCTTTTTAAAAAAGGACTTATATCTGCGATATCGACTACTGTATTTCGTAACGAAGGTTGGTCTTCTCAAAACCACGATATTTTCCAAGCGACCGCCATCATTGAAACAATCTGAAAAATTCAGACCAGAGAAGAGGTTACACTATTAATTTGGCACCACTAGAATCTCTCTGGTAGCCAATTTGTAAAATCTATCTCTCGCTGGTATTGCCAATTACTGCCTATCCTACGACCAAAGTGCAGCCCCCTCACGAATCCTCGTTTGCGAAACGAAGCCATCATGATGTTGATATATATATATATATATATATATATATATATATATATATATATATATATATATATATATAATTATGAACATGATAACGTTTAGACAACTCATCGAGAACCATACATAGACATATTCGTAAAAATGTAATTCACACATACACAAAAAGACATAATCGCATCGACAATTAATTACTCAAGACATACTCTTATATTCAAAGCAATTCATGCCAGGATAACCATACACACATACCAAATGCATCTAATCGGCAGACAAACTATTCTTACAAGTACATGTATATGAATTCATAAATATCTCATCAGCTACACTTACTTGACTGTCTCACCTTCATTTGTCATAACCAACTAACAGTTAAATATTGGCTGCATTATAGACTGAAAGTCGCCTTTATATCATTAGACGTAATTATTTGCTAATCATAGATAATTATGTATCAATCAGAAGATTAAAAAGTAGTTGTTCATATCCATAAATTAGTCCCAAAATTTTACTAAACATTCACATAGTACGCTTGTGGAGAAAGATTTACGCAAACCCTCGCAGCTATTTTAATAAGAATGAATACATATTTATTTGCTTATTTAATTTACCAAAGTAAATTTTCTTTTAATTTCAAACCGATCAATACTTTTTTCCCTAGTCAGCATTTTGAAATATCAGTTGCTCAAATATCTAATTGTTTTGGTGCATCCTATTTTCAGTAAATATCCTGGTGACTGGTCATTTACAATCAGAGCAAAAGGATACATTAAAGAAACTCATTCACGATTAAATTATCTTCTCTTCAGATTCATAATCAAATTACTTTATCTCTAGATTTTCGTTAGCAAAACATATTTTATGCATGGAAAATATTAGAAAGATATCCATACATACTCTCACAAGCCCAGATAGATGAATAGATATATCCATACATACATAGATGCATTAGGGATTTTCAAACCTTTTCAATGAAAAATCGGTGTTCAACTGTATATACCAGTGTTTCTCAAACATTTTTATTTCAGTGTGCACTTGTGGAATAACTAAAACTCTAGGGTACACTTTAAATTTTAATAAGGAAAAATTAGTCATGACATTTGAAAATAGGACTATAATGAAGACATCTGCAATAAGCATTTATTTTTAAGACATTACATTGTATATTTAAGTATGCTTGTGTGAAACTTGTGCTTTGGTATTTTTTTTTTTTTTTTTGTTAATATTAAGCCTCATCTGTGATAAACCTACTCTCAATAGCTTTCCCAAGGAATAGTTTTCATTTAAAGGTATTTATGAAGAATCTGCTATTTTCATTTTTTAGAAAGGCCGATGGTGATTGATTTAAATCCCTTGAGTAAGGGAAAAGGAAAGGATTATCTACTCCTTCTTAAAGATTAAGGAATTTAGCATCCAGTTTAAAATATCATATGACAAAGACATGACTTAAACATGGAAGCAATGTGTTTGGTGTCTGTAGCTTTTTTAAAAAATAAAGATTTTTTTAATATAAAAATAATTCCTAAATTACTTTCCTGTTAACTTAGATTGAAATCCAAATAAGAACGAACGGAGAAAATAAAATTTAAGAAGAAAAAGAAAGCTATTCCTAAAAGAAATTGTTAAAACATCTGAAATACCGTAACATGAAACTATCGAGTCGTGTGGATATAATTAGATCTCAAATGGCACATTTCCTTTTTGTCTGGAAAATCTTAACTTTATAAATTCGTCTTGATAAACTTCCATGATTCGTGCCATGACAATCATAATATCATCAGCTATTAGAACCGTATCCGAAGCTTCCATATATCTTATGCAAGGTAATTATCGGATGATTGTTTAGTCTTCATTGACGTTTCTAACAGAATCTATGATATTAACGTCGTTAATTGATATCAATTCTATGTGTTGGGCTTCGTTGACAATCAAGATACATTAAGTCTCTTCACCACGCCAGAACAATTCCATGTCATTTTTATATTAGTATTGTTGTCATCTAGATGGTTTCACTTCTTGTTCGGCTTTCCATTTCTTCCAGTTTTTTTTGTTTTTTTTTTACGAGGCTTTCTCTTGAGACACTTCCTGGAAATCAAGTAATGATGCTTACACTTGTCACTTCCATATTCCACATTTTTTAAAATTCTTTACGTACGTCCGGGTACCTGATGGAAATTCATGTATTTGTTTACAATGACGAGATCTGCTCTCCTCACTTGTTTGATTTTAAAGTCCCAAAGAATTTTTCTTTGCTATTCTTAATTATTTAAGATTTTTCCTTTTTCCTTTCTTAATTAAACACATGATTTATTTGCATCGTTGAATGCAAACCATCAGCAAAATTTCCAACAGATTCCCTTTACAATTTAGTCATGCCTCTTAAGGAGTATAAAAGATACATGTAATTAATAAAGGATATTTATTATTTTATAACGAATTGTCTATTTTTATTTTGATGTAGTTCGTTCTAATGCATTTTTTAGAGGTTGCTATTACGAGTGATCAAAGTGTCCTTTGTGTAACCATGTCAGCTTTGTCAAATTTATTATCGTTGTTTTTGTTCTGCCGATATATTTTCAAATGTATTTTGTCATTTTTCATTCTGCAGATGTACTCTTCCACCTCCAATAACTGTTTATATTCAAGAGCTCCTGAAGAGAAAATCAATCTTTTTTCAAGTCAAGATCTGTTTTATTTATTTATATATATTTGTTTTAGCTAGTCTCTGGGATGTTACATGAAAACGTAATGTCTCACTTCTTTATTTGTAGCATTCTTTTGTTCGTACTTTCAGACAGTTTACTTTTAAAACAGAAATAAATTGTTCGGCCAACAGCTGCAATATTGACTTTTTGACAACTGACTCTAGACTTCTTTTCTAGTAGACAAACGAAGCACATACTAGAAAAGAAGCTAACACTCACAGGAGAACGAGAGAATCCGTCTAGTTTGCTATCAATAGAACAGACACAATAAACAAATCTGCTATTTTGAATCCTACATTTTCATGGCATATTATTATCAAACGCAATAAGCAATATTTGTGATTCGAATCATGGAATACACGAGTTTTCAAAATTAGGAGTTCTGTTACAGAACACTCTCAATTGTGAGCAACCATACAGTTTTCAACATCATTTATGAAAGAGCCAGAGTTTATGAAACTGATAAGTGAACTACATTAAGAAATTATTAATTTTATGTTATTTAAATCTAAACAACTATAAGAGTTACAAGTTGAATAGTCATAAACTTTTTAAACTTATTGTCCAATAAAAACAATTTCTACTTAAATAAAACTGAAAATTAAACAAAAATATTATTTATTAAAATTTGTATTATTATTTTATTCATATTTTGACCAAAGAAATATGTCTTCTTCCGGTAAGACTGGTAAATAATACAGTTAACGCAATCATTTGTCAGGTTAATTTGAGATTTTCTTTTTCTTTTTTCTTTCTTTTCATATTTTCATTTTTGTCATTGATAAGTGATACCAAGTATTTTCAGTGCTTGGGCATCTTTAATCTTACCGTATCTGAACATTATTATTATTATTATTATTATTACTATTTCCTTCGGTTTCTGTTTTATACACATTTCCTTCTGGGTCACAACCAGAGAATTAAGTTCAGAAAAAGCTTCATGATCACTGATCATTTTTGTAATAAAAAACAAACAAAACAAAAATAAGATCACACACATTTTACATAGATAAAGTTCTTCGTAAGAGAACAATTATTTATATTTCTTTGAGGCATGGGCAACCAGGAATACCTTCAATGAGTCTATCGGAACCTTTTCCAATCCAAGGGCTGTAACTACAATTGAAATTATTGATTTCCTCATGCGTCACATTTATGAGATTTCTACTTCAAGATTCTTGTATTTTGATAGTTTATTTAAAGATCTTCAAAGATAAATTACAATTTGCAGAGACTGTCATGTCAATAAGAAAACACCTTCTATTCTGGTGGTCTTTGAGCACGATGTTTGAGCGATTAGCTTTGATTTTTCTGTCTGTATGTATTCATTATTATTATTATTATTATTATTATTATTATTCAGGGTATTTTCTTAATGTCCTGCTTTGTCCACTCATGTAGCCGAGTCAATCTCCTGGAGTTAAAGCTACCGTTAGGGTGCGATGGTTTTTATTTGATGGATAGAGTACTTCTTAATATGTGAGTAGTACCAAGAGGGACGATCTTCTAGATATCGTTTATCCTGATATTGCGTGGGAGTATGTTTCTATCTCATTCTAAACCAGACTGAGAGCACATATTACCACTACTATTGTTGTAGTATTCATGCTCCACGTTCTGTTAATCTTTATTTCTAGATCTTTATAGTTAGAGAACTTTCTGCAGTTTTACGGAGGTGTTTCCTTCTGTAGAGGAAGACATATCAATGAGAAGACAAGTTCTTTCCTTCTTGCCATTCACTACTATACCATATTTGCGGGTCTTCATTTCTTTGTCAGTTTAGAAGAATTTCCCAGAGAATCAGCTACATCGTTTTCTGTTGTACTTGATGGCTCATGTTCATAGTATCCACCTTTGATGTTATCCTGCGTGCAGATTGATCAGTGGTGCTTTGCTGTTCTTTTCTTGCTATTAAATTAAATTATTATTAAACTGGGATAACAATTGCTATCTACTGATAGTGTTGATGTTCATAATGATAAACATAAGCTTTAGTTTGAAATCAGCTTCTAAATTAAGCTGTTTTTGCTTTCTAAATGTTATGATGAATAGAATTTTAATCCTTTAAAATAAGAATACAGCGCTATAGCCATTGAGCTATGAAAACGAGTGTTGTAGTAATGATGTTGTTATGGCTAAATAGCGTCGTCCGACGAACTGACTTGAGAGTTTTCACAATAATCCCTCAACTAATCTATCAATTCCTTTGAACATTATCTACATCATTAGCAATTAAATTTTTTGTCAACTTGGGCAAACTCGTCCGTGACAATAAGGCGTTGACAGAAAAGGCGCACATGTGATTCAAATCTTCGACCGGAAGAACGTCCCAAAATGGCGACAGTAATATACACAGCAACAGGGTGGTTCAATTTCGGCAATGAATAAGTCAGATATAAATAACGGAAGACAAGAAAATAAAGAAAAATCAGCAACTGAATGTTTATAGGATTGACGCAATTTAGTCTCCATCGCCCACTCCTGATCCGTCTCCAATCCCCATTATTGCTCTTTGTCGTTTATTTTTCTTTCCATCCAGTTTTTTTTTTCAATTTCTTTTTCTTTTCTTTTTCTCTCCACTGTTTATTTACTCATCCATTATTTCTTGTTTTGCTTTGTTCTCCCTTCCACTTTTATTTTCCTATTTTCAGTAAATTTTCCTTGCGTTGTTCGTTTTCATCATTTTCTTTCTTTCTTTCTTTCTTTCTTTCTTTCTTTCTTTCTTTCTTTTCTAATTCATTCTTTCTTTCTTTATTCTTTCTTTCTTTATTCTTTATTTCTTTCTTTTGTCTACTTTCTTTATTTAACCCCATTTCTGTCTTTATAGATTCTTTAAATAATCTTTTTCCAAGATTTATTTTTATTTTCTCTTCAAATTTAAATTCTTTTCTCTTTGATTTCCTTTGGCAAATAGTTTCTTGGAATTATTCAAGTTGTATTTCCTCTGCTGCTTGAGTAATGTCTTCATTTCATCCACTTACTTCCCAATTGATTCATTCGACTCGACAAACGGTGATAGTTTGGCAAACAGAACATTATATTCTAATATAGCACTATATCATACACCTTATTATCGCTATGTGTGTTCATAATATTTATCAAAAGCAAAATGAGTCATTGCCATCACAACGCACTAAAATTATCGCTGGTGGCTTTCAAAAGCTAAACAAAGTAAAGGGTGATCGACTGTTACGTAATATCAATCCTCCAATATAGCAGTGAATGCTGGACAATTTTTCCTCAAAGATGACGATGAAACATGATGCTACGGAGATGTGGTTTTACAGAAAGACATTGAGAATACCAAGGACAGAACATGAGAAACGAGGAAGTTTGAAAGAAAATAGGAAAAAAAGAATAAAAAAGAAACACTTAATGAGGAAAGAGTGCTTGGAGAATTTGACATACAGAAGACTCGATAAAAGCAGGAAGAATTGAGAAATAGAGACAGTAACTTGCCTAGCAATCTCATGTAAATGGATGGTAGAACCAATAGTAGGAGGGATAGAAAAATAAAATAAATAAAAATAAAAACATCGCTAATAGCTACAAAGGACAGGAAGATATGGAGAGACATGATCGTTTACACCTTGAAGGGACACGGTACATAAAAGAAGAAAACTGTATCAAAGTCATCGATAAGCAACAAATGCTGTTACAGCCATTTAGTATTGGTGCCAATTATAGATGGCCAGTGTTCGGAGATATATCAATAAGTAGGTAATTATTAGGTAAATTTTAATCTGAAATATTCACTATATTATATTCGAGCTGTGTGACCAATATTCACTGCTGGCAAAGATGATTACATTGATATATAAAGATTTGTTGTATAAAAAATGTATGCTTTTTATAATTAAACTTATTCTTATTAAATTCAGCTCAATTATTTCGATGAACAAGACGATATATCTCTAGTCGTGGACAAGAGAACGAAAATAATCTATCCCCGTAGGTTAAATAAAGGGTTCAGGTCGAAATTTCCTGAAAGTTATCCAGATCGACATACACCTGATGAAGGCCAAAAAGTACAACGGTCGAAACGCTGTGATAATAGCAACAAAAATAGGGACAACAGTTTGGATGTAAATGATGATAACTCTTCATCCCAGAAATGAAGGCAGAAACAGGTCTCCATGTGATTGCTGTAGGACAAACTTGCTAGTTGCTTGTATTTGTCGATGGTAATAGCAAAAAGCATGCCATTCACTGTTCCAAAAAAAGATTTCACAATGGACTGCCTTGATTAATCTTTTATAGACACTGCAGCAAACTCCCAATTGAACAGATCTATTGATGTCATGGTGTATGTGCAACAGGTGTTTTTTCCTTCTTCTTTTTTAATTAAAAGAAAAAAAACAATTGGCAACATACCATCAGTTGAAACTAAATGGAAATATCACGTTGATAAATAATTGTCAGATAACAAGCAATTAGATATATCTAAGTTATAAAGAAAACTATATATGGTGTTGGGTTAAGACAAGTGTTTTAGTCGTTTATTTATTATTGCCTTCCTTGAACTTTCATTCTTTTCTTTCCTCTTTCCATAACTTTTGATTATTTATTTCTATTCTTTTTTCCTCTCTTGTTGATTTTACGTCTCTATTTTTCTTTTTCTTTTTTATCTTTCATTCATTTACCTGATCAATTTTTCTATTCTTTTTCTTTCAACTAATTGTTGAATTCTTTCAGTTTTCTTCCTTTCGACTTATTTTTAATATTATCCTCTGTTTAATTCTCCATTCTCAACTCTATTTCAAATCCTTTTGTTTACATTCGTTCTATTTCCTGTAATATTAATATTGATCCATTGTTCCTCTACTTCTTGCTTCATTGTTGCTTCATCATGACTTCCATACAATCTCTCTCCCTCGCCTCTCTCTCCCCCACCTCTCTCTTTCTCACTTTGGTGTTTTTCTTTTTCTTCTTTTCATTTTCTTATTTCCGTCGTTGTGAATAAATTTTGTCTTTTTCTTATCGTTTTTTTTGTTTTTCTCTATGATCGTTTTCATTATTTCCTTTTTCATTCTTTTTTTCTTCTTTCCTTGTTAATGTCCTTGTTTGCTTCATTGTCTTTCATTTTCAATCTTCCCTTTTCATTTCTTTCACCAATTCCTTACCTTTCTTTACTAATTGACTTTATTTCTTTTTTTTTTTCTTTCTCAATTATCTTATTCATGTTTTTCATTTTCTCATTCTTTCTTTTACTCGGAAGCTTTTTTTTTATTTCACTTTTTCACTAATTTCTATTCTTTCCTACTTCTTTCTTTTCAGTCGTTCATTCCTTTTCTTAGCATTACCAACTTCTGTTTCTTCCAAAAATCAATGACTAGAAAGTTAATACCAGAATAATGATTTTAAAAACTAAAATACTAAAACACTCGAAGGGCTTTTTTCTTTCGTTCGTTCTTTCTTTCTTTCATTCTTTCTTTCTTTATTTCATTCATTCATTCTTGTATTCTTTCTTTTTTTTTACAAAATCAGTTTGCATTTGGAGATACTGACTATGCCAGTTAAATAGGTTTTAAAAAGTAGTCTCAAAATAACCTAATATCCCTTAGCGTATAACAGTTCATGTCTATAGCCATAGATATTTCCATTTTTATTGAAAAATGGTCTCTCAGAAAGAAGATTTAGGCCTGCATGTCAGCAGTTTGTAATCCCTGTCCAGAAACAATGACTTTATTTCGCCACTGTCCTAGGAAACTCAACTCCACACAGCCTATTCTTCTATATTTGTCATATTTTTATTATTGCTTCTAATTTTCCAAGTAACATACAAAATTTCTGCTTGCGTCATTCGTCATCTCACAAGTTTTCTCAATAATGTTCGCTGTCATTCATACATTTTCGTTGCATATTCGTCGTACTCTATAACATGATAGTATTGATAGTGATGATATCACATTGATAAACTGTATCTGAATAGAAAATAGGAAAGGAAAAGGTTAATCAGCATTGAACGCTGCATTTATTTGACTGTCAAAGAACAAAAACACTAAACACGACAAATATTGAAAGCTGAAAATTGTTAAAACAACTGCCATCGTTGGGGGAAAAAATTTAAATATAGAAAACAAAAGTGAGATTGGAAACAACGTCATTCGATTTCCAAGTGGCAAATAAAAAATGGAATAATGTAGGCATAGATGAACAAAGAAGACTTGAAAAAAGAAACGGAATCACTTAGAGCAACTATATCAAAATAAAAATAGACATCATAAAATAGTAATATCAATCCTATAAATACATGTTGAAAATTAGCTTAAGAATATAAAACAGACCTGGAACAGAAATCCACTGAAAATTGTGCAGATGATTTAGATTCAACGATGTAAACAAATCATAATCGTAAACACCAAAGAACAGAATATGCAAATATAGGACTTTAAAATCGAATAAAATTGAATATCAACCCATGTCAGGAGATCGGCTCACGTCATCGTGGACAAAGACAAGAAACCCTATCAGATTGCTGATGCTGCGTTTCCAGGAGAAACAAAAAGTGACATTGAAAATAGGGTGAAACTGGATAAATATTCCGATCTTACTAATTAATTAAAAGAAACTGTAATACCAGGGTGACAATTGTAGCTATCACTACTTTGTTGCTAGCAAGAGTTTCGAAGGCTTGGATACGCGAACAAGGATTGAAACTATTTCAAATGCATTATTGGTATCAGCATTAATATTAAGGCTAGATCTAGGGTAATGATGAAATTGCTTGTAATTTGATTCGAACAGGAACCACCAAATACTGACGGAAAAATACAGGCTAATAATAAGAATAATAATGCCCAAGGACAAGTGCAGCATGTCCAGTGATAAAAGGGGAAATAGTGTGACATGTCAGTGAAGGCACAAAAAGTATGGTCAGATATCTTCAAGATGTCTTGTGAATATCTGACATCGTTGGGAGTGCGCAAGTGTCAGCATAGAAGAGGATATAAAATCAAGTAATAATAAATAATAAAAAGCTTATGAACAAGCACTCAGAACAAGCTATGTTAAGTATAAAATGTATCATACACCCGACAAGGATATGCGATGATTAAGATGCAACAGTGTGGCACGTTGCCAGTGAATACACGAAGTTGGCACAGAAGGAAATGCAAAAAGAAAGATGATACTGTTGCAAGAATGACATTATTCGGCATGTATGGATTGTGCGGCAAGTATAAATTGAAGAGGGCAGAAACATGGTCAGAATATGTCATTGAAAATGATTAGTACAAGATTTTTTTTGATGTTATGATCCAATGTAACAATGAAGTGTTACTCATAAGAAAATTATGTTGGTAGAGAAAGAAAAAACATTCATCATCATCATAGATATTGCATGACACGAAGACGATAGATTAGTCGATAAAAAGATGAAAAACAGAAAAACTATGATAGTTTAAAATGGGAAGTGTCCAAATTGTCGTCATAATATAGAATTAATAATTAATAATTGAAAGTATTGGAATATAGTTTTCTTTTTAGAGTAAAAAATTCGTTATTATAACCCTAATTTTATGTATCATTTTTTTAATGAAATTGTTTCCACAAGTTAATCTGGGATAATGTCATGTTATTTCCGAAAGTTTCAAGAAATCTGATTTTGACTTCTTATAAATGTTATGAGAGTCTTCCCCAAATTGTTAAGTTCATATTTTGCTTTACTTTGTCCTCGTATTGTTAATCGTCGTTGTGAACTCAAAATGGTGTACCAAAAGGTAGTTTTGTAATTATACAGAGCTATGCTTACTGAGGCTAATTAGACAGATGGATATTCGGTGTTCTCTGTTTTGCAATTTGTTACGTCATCGAGTCAAACATCTTAGGATTCATGTTTCCAACACATGCATGGGCATGTATTTTGATTTGTTGGTGTCAGATGAAGTCATTAAAGGTTTAATTTTATGGTGGGCTCAGGTTAACAAATAATATGTTGTCATGGCAGCTCTTTGTTATCTGTTGATTTTTATCTATCATTCTCTTTCTCTCTCTCTTTATCTATCTATATATATATTCATATATATATATATATATATATATATATATATATATATATATATATATATATATATATATAAACAGAAAAACGTCAGACATATTCAATTTAGAAAAAGAGAAACAGGTCATTCAATAAAATCGCTCCCAGTTTCCTGTGGCTTCGGAAGCGATTGGATACGCGGATCAAGTGGTTCCTGTTCGTCTCGGCTATTACGTCACCTAGTCTTTGGGATTGGGGGACCGCTGGTTGGTATCCTCTCCAATGGATTCAAATCAAAGGCGCTAGGAGACCGGGTGACATGAATGTGAAAATTTTCGACATGGGAGATGTGAAAAATTTTGAAGGGAGAATTGTCCCGCTGACACAGTCCTGCTGAAAATGTCTCCTCCGGCAGCATTCGAGCCTGCGTCTCCCTTTGTCGGAGACATTGTCTTTAATAAGTTTTCTTTAGTGTGTAGGCCTGTAGACAAAATACTGTTTAAAATAAAACGGAGCGTCTACTCTCTTACGGGTCTCTATTCATAACATATGAAGTAATAAAAATGTCGGATTAAAAAATAAAATCCATTAATACTTTAAAATATATATATATATATATATATATATATATATATATATATATATATATATGTGTGTGTGTGTGTGTGTGTGTGTGTGTGTGTGTGTGTGTGTGTGTGTGTGTGTGTGTGTGTGTGTTATGGTCCGGTTCCTTGTATCACGGTGATAGTCCAAGGTAGAACCAATAAAGAAGAACTTGAACACGGATATGGAATAACACAGATATATTACAAACAGGAATATATACAGAGAGGTAGAAAGTGTTAGTATGAACAATCAGGTTTAGTAGTAATTGTCTGAATGCGATTCTGTTTCGGACTGCCTCTGACTCGACTGACTGACAGACTCCTGACGGACTTCACTCCAGACTTCAGACTGAACTCAATTCCCTGCTTCCTCTTGAGGCGCAGTATTTATTACGTATGGAATAGTCCATTATGTTATTATGGGTAAGGTCCCCTAACAGTGTGCGTGCGTGCGTGCGTGCGTGCGTGCGTGCGTGCGTGCGTGCGTGCGTGCGTGCGTGTGTGAATTTCAGAAAGGAAAAATATGAATAAATAACAAAAGCATAAGATATGAATAAAGACAAAATGATAACTTATAGTAACCGACGCGTTTTGTCCTCTGGACCAAAATATCCATAATAAGTATTCTGAAGCAGACTTATATAAAATATAAAATAAATTGCCAGAACTGCTCCTCACAATACACTGGGGAAACTTGCAGAAAATAAAAAAAAACGTATATTTGAACACAAAAAGTATTTATACAAAACAATTTATCATTAGTTATACATAGAGATAAATTTAACTACAACTTTGATCTAACACTTATTAAAAGGGAAAGTAACTTACTGAAAATTCTCAAAAAAATCTTATCAATATAGAAATCTGCGCCTCGGATTTTTTTCAAATATATATATATATATATATATATATATATATATATATATATATATATATATATATAAATTAATAAAAATATAAAATTGTCAATTAGCTGATTGATGTTATTTTCAGCCTCTCGACTATAGAGTTTCGAGGACGGGCTCTCCAGCAGTCGCTTTGTCCACTCTTCATGAAATATCAGCAATTGTCTGTTTATTTTCTCGTTTTCCTTTTACATTGACTTAATAAATAATTTATATAATTATGTACTTTTCATTGGTGCATTTTTTTTCTTATTGGAGTGATGATGATTCTAACAAAAACCAGAAGTGACTGTAAGAGACAAGAATTACATTGAATATAAGTTATGTGTCCAATACTTAAGCTTTTAAGCTGATTTCTTCACTCAATTCTTTTGAAGTTAGCCCGTAATATTATTGTTTTTAATTGATCTGTTTATCTTTAATTAATCGTATTTTTAAATTTTATACTCTATTTACTGTCCTCGGAATATCAAAGTATTTCATTTTTCTTCATTAATTAGATTGCATAGTTTAAATTGCTCCAGAAAAATTTACGTGTCTGCTTTGCTGTCTATGTGTGTTTATGTGAGTGTGTATGTGTATGTTTATGTGTGAATATGTATTTTT
This sequence comes from Acanthosepion pharaonis, assembly GCA_903632075.3. NCBI lineage: Eukaryota > Metazoa > Mollusca > Cephalopoda > Sepiida > Sepiidae > Acanthosepion > Acanthosepion pharaonis. The sequence continues at coordinate 335,386 of CAHIKZ030004353.1, read as the reverse complement.
TCTGCAATCTGCATAACTACTCCCCACAAACATATTTTCTTCATTACAAGTTACTTTTCTATTTATGGATATCTTATTAGAATCATTATGTGTGCAATGTTTTTCGTAGTTTTTATATCCCCCAAATCTGTCTAACTCATAAACTGTAGTCGAGAATATCTACAACCTAGCGCCGCATTTAATTGTATACTTCCTAATATTTTCCATGACTACTGTATATTCTTCGCCAGGGGTTTGTCCAGTTTTGAATTCAAAGTTGTCATTCTAGACTTGTTTCCAATCACAACTAAAGATCCCAGTTTACTTGACCGGAAATCGAACTCATCTCGCCGATGTCACGTTCCAAGACGCTAACATTACACTACCTGCACATCCTGCTCCGAAGCAGATTTTACGTAATTTGAGTTACTTTTTAGATATGGCACCAATGATTCTGTCGGAATAGAAACATTATGTGCTAAACAATGACAATAAAGTCGTCCTAATTAAAGTTGGATATATTTGCTATCGCTAATATTTAAGCACTGATAATTTTCTGTTGCCTTTTATAGTCACAGTTATAGCCGTGAAAATTAAAATAGCAAAATCAAGTAGCGAACGTTTAGTAAAATTATGAAGATTAGATTTGGTGTACAAATATTCGGAAACAAAATTTGTAACGTGTTGCAGTGAGTAGCATATATAATTTTATCTGATTCTATTGCTAATGGAACGTTGTAGATAAAAGGATAAGGAAATCATTCTCAAATAAATATTCGACATATATCTTCGTGTCTTCTGATATCACTATTTATCTTTGCTCTCAAGCCTCTTACCTTTCGATTTTCTTACGCAAGATGAAGATGACATCGTATTTAGCTAGCACTCTTTACTTCCCCCCCCCCCAAGAAGATTCGGCTGCTATGCAAACTACCCAAAATACTGTATGTATGCGGCCATGTTCAATAATTTTTACTGCTTGGAGCGTCTTCGAATGAATTCTTCATAAAGTTTTCTTATACAGTTCGAAGTTGTGATATCAATGATAACAATATGTCTTCTCTCAAGAAATCTTTTTTAAAGATATGTCTCTTCAGAACGTGCGCATCATGGTTTTCGACAGATTCATTTCTTTTTTTATCTGGAAATTGCCGTGACTTCTTATGAATTACAGTGAAGTAATTCTTGTTGCCTTCTCTACAGTTTCCTTTCTCTTAGGCTGGTTACCCCGCAAGGCTAGGCTACACAGTTTTCCCTGTTATTTAACTCAGATAGAAGTTGGCATGATGGGTGCATGCTCTTCCAAAAGTACAAAAGGGAACACAACAGACTAAGCTGGAATTTGAGTCGGCTTGTCCATTCTCCTTTCTGAGCCATCTCAAAGAATAAAAAGTGTAAAAAGCATCAAAATTTTTCTCATTTGTTAATAAACTTGCTGCGTATATCTTCAAGTTGTCCTTGAGAAATATGAGATACTTGTTAGATTCACCTTCCAATGGAAAGATCTCAGATGTTCTAGGTTTTTCCGCGAAAACTTATTCTTGTATACGAAGTCTGATCAAAAGTATCGGGACTGGTGTTATAAAAAGAAAACTACCGCACATAAAAATTCGATACTTAATCTCCTTCTAAAGCCACGCACTTACCTAGCGTCGTTTCCATTTATAGAAACATTCTTGGAACTTTTTGAGATAGCTGTCTTGTTTCCTCAACGTCTTGAAACCTTGTTCCTTTCAAATAGGATTTGATTTTTGGAAAGAGGAAAAAGTCGCAAAAAGGTGAGATCTGAGGAAAATAGTGGTTGCCGAACCTGGGTAATTATGTGCTTGGCCAAAACCTGAAACACATGCCATGTTCATTGATGGAATCTCTGTGGTGTGGTAAGAAGACCACACTCTATAAACTTCCAAGCACTTCTATAAACAAAGGAAGTGAGTGAAAATGTTATAACTTAGCGTGCATTCGCAAAGGAGTTCAAGGTCAATCTGTGTCAAACAGCTTCATTCTACATATTTTAGCTCCGTTACGATAGCAACAGCACCGACACTTTTTGATCAGACTTTATAAGTGTTTGCCATTATTGCTAATTTCATAATTTCTATCAATATCCTATTACTGGAACATGTGACAAGTGGTCTAGTAAACACAACGAATATATATTTTTTTAATTTCTATTTATTGATAGATTTTGATTTTGTATTTGGAATACTATATCTTTCATTGAGAAAATATATATAGTTGTGAAAATGAACGTAAATAAAACACATACGAGCGTGCGCGCACACACGCATTATATATATATGTGTGTGTGTGTGTGTGTGTGTGTGTGTGTGTGTGTGTGTGTGTGTGTGTGTGTGTGTGAAGATATAAATTAACACTACATGGTAACTGCCAGTCTCACGTCTTAAACAATCATTTTGATCGCTATATCCACACTGTATATATCTACAAACTCTCCATCTTCTATATTGAGCACTTATCCACGATAAACAAATCTTAAGCAATAATATATATTTTAAATACACATATACATGCGTATGCGTGTGTGTGTTTTGTGCACAAATATATGCAGAAAACATAAACAAATAATCTGCCAGAATGTGTACATGTGCTTGTATGCGTGTGTGCGCGTTGAGTGTGTGTATGTGTGGCGGTGTAGTGAAAAGAGCGTTGCCGAAAGCAATCCACAGTTCGTTCTACAGAAGAAGCGAGCGCCAGGCAGTCTCTGCCGGCGTACCCGGCTTGTACTTACTACAAGTTGTCGGCACCCACATACTTTATGCATACCCGACAAGCTGGCGACACTGGATCTTCGCTAGGCTCTCCTCAACACAACCCACAACGCGTCACGAACATATTCGCTTAACACTCTGACTGACCGACTAATTCTCTCGCACCTTACTCTTCATTTAAAATTGTTTTCTTCTCTCTCTCTCTCTCTCTCTCACTCTCTCTCTCTCTTTCTCTATCTATCTATCTATCTCTCTTACTGTTCAACATTTTTCGATAACTGCAAATGTTCTAAAGTTTTCACTATATTTACACACAACATTTAAATATAGTCATTAAGTCATATATATGCAAAACAAAGATGTATTAATTTACACACACACACATATATATACACAGAGAAATATTTAAATTCCGGCTTCTTTTATGTGTCGTGCCCCTTTAGGATGTAGGTAATCACGGCTCTCCATAACTTCCTGTCATTTGTAGCTCTAACTCTCCTAATCGTTGTTCGGCCAACCATTTATACAATATCGTTTGGTATGTTACTCAGTGTTTCCTTCTTCCTCGTTTGTCTGCAGTAATGCCCTATGAGCGTCATATTCTCCAAGCTTCTTTTCTTCATTATGTGTCCTATAAATTTCAACTTTTCTTTCTGATTCTAATCACAAATATCCTTCTCGCTACCATTTTCCCTAAGACTAACTTCTTCTTTGTTCATATGTTCAGTCCATGGTATTCTCATTAGTCTTCTGTATAACCACATCTTTATTGCCTCAATTTTCCTCTTCATCTGTCAAGAAAATTTCCAGTAGTCGCTGCCATATAGGAAGATTTATATTGGATAACAGTTGAGTACTTTCATTGTTCCAACGAAATTTTTCTTTCCCTTAATAATTTGCTTAGTTCCTGAAATGCAACTTTCGCTATTTCAATGCGTCTTTGTTTTTCTGTCTCATTCTCCTTTGTCTGTGATAACACTTCCCAGATCGTTCATTTCTTTCTGCAGACTACTTGTTTTATTTTGACGTCTCCAATTTGTAGGCGGAATCTGGGGCTATATCTTTTGCTAACGACCATATATCAATACAGACTTAGTTTAATTATTACCCCATCAAAAAAATTATAAAACTCCGCTACTGAATAATACTTTATTTTGATTTTAGCGAAATCATAAAGCCCTCTCGGTGTAACGTTTTCCGCTGACAGATTGGAAAGTGGAATGATTATATTGAGTCTGCTGCTTGGAAAGTTGGTTTACTGTGTCGTGCCTGACAATTTTTCTCACCAGAATCTATCTTACACATTTATAAGTCTTCCATTCGTCCCTCTATTGAATATTTCTACCACATATGGTCCGATGCTTCTGCTATGTATTTAGGGATTCTTGACAAAATCCAATGAAGAATCTGCAATGTTATCGGTCCTAAAATGGCAGGTCATTTTCAGTCAGCCTCCCACCTCCCTAATATGGCTTTCCTGTTCTTTTATATAAATATTTTCATAGTACCTTGACTTTACGAATACTAAATTGGCAGCTAGGTCTCATCATGTTACAGATGAAATGGCAAGATATAACCGTAGATGTAACCGTAAGTTTTATGCTAACACTTCTCGCTTGTGTAACTCTTTTCTAGTATTTTGTTTTCCAGTTAACTTTAAAAAGTTAAATGCAATGTCAATCGTTATCTTCTCTTCTCTTCTCTTCCAGTTCTTTCATTGTTCTCTCTCCTCCATAATGTTTTTCTTTTTCTCCTATTCTTTAACAATCAGTATAATCGTTCATCTTAGTGGTTTTATTGCCTTGCTTGGAGTAAGATTATTAAGAAGGAAAAAATGTAAAATACCAAAATAGCAAACTTGTATGTACCAAAGATTGTTGTCCAAAATCTGATAAGCAAATCTCCTAGTCTCATTGACTTTCATTTCTTTTATACTTCTCTCCTCACACCCCACCACCTTCCATCGTGGTATTCTACGTATTCCTTTATTCTTTTATAACCACTGTCATTTGTCATGTTCCACTTCTTTACGCGTGCACAGAAACACATCTTCATGTATATACGTTGAGGGGGTGCGGACTCGTACGTGCTGCGTGAGTGAGAGAGTAAATTTTCCAAGGAGAATTGAAAATATATCTGACAATTTTTTTTTCTATTTTCATCGGACGGCAGCATCAGGAAAACTGATTTTATTTCAACAAAATATATATCAGCGAGACAAAACTTGATTTATTTGTTAAGACAAAATCCTTCTTGATATTTTTGTTTTTGATACCACCGATTCATCAACGAAATCTGTCAAGATAAAAGTTTTCAAAATCGTATATATATATATATATATATATATATATATATATATATATATATAATATAAATAATTTTTTTGACAAAGTGAAAATGTATGACAAAGTGGAGAAAGTTTACTTGTGAAGCGTTTCGTCCTTCAGGACTTCATCGGACTAAATTTGTTGGTAGTCCTACCAACAAATTTAGTCCTTCTTTCGTACTGAGGGTACGAAAGAAGGGTGTTGGGGATTTCAGAATTTTTTACCTTTTTTTTTTTTTTTACCTAGCCGAATTCTTAGAGTTTTTCTTTTTCTTTACATCACTTTTGTTAGTAAGTAGCCCACACTGTGATAATAGAAGATCTATCTTGCGATAGTGCCTTGATCGCAAGGTCATCTACAGTAAATTTGCGCCCTGGTTCTTACATTTCACGATTCCTGTCAGATGTTCTATTATTACTACTGAAAAAGAGAAAAAATAATATACATATATATACTCCAAAAATTACCGACAAAATATTAAAGAAATTGGGTTCTGAATGTCGAAAGTACTCGGAAGACGTCGAAAATTTATATTCAAATATCCACCAAAAACCAGAAAAATGTTAGAACCGATAAACAAAAAATCCTCGGCAATTAATATTTTTATTCTTCAACCAAGCTCACATTTTATATATACAGTGTAACCCGGATATAAGACAGTTGTCGGGACCGGAGAAGAAGTCTCTTATATCCGGGTTACACTGTATATATATATATATATATATATATATATATATATACATATATATTAGGTTGGGTTATCCGAGGTTTTTCAAGCGAGTAATATTGTTAATATATATATATATATATATATATATATATATATAGAGAGAGAGAGAGAGAGAAATATATTTTGGTATAACTCTAGTATGATGAAGCTGATTTCATTCAAATAACACCTAATTTTATAGACAGTGAAACAATTCGAATTGCATAGAATCTACTGATGTGATATTTGCATGCGGTATATTTGAATTCTCGCGCTATGTTAACTTTCAAATAATAACGTGAAGAATGAAGAAGATTTCTTCGAGTGCATTCCAAATGTTGTACTGCTATTATAGCAGGAAGATTCTGGATTGCTATAAAACAACTACCACAAATATTAGAGCAGAGATCAACCTCTTGCATACAGAATATAATATCGCCTATATTATATTCATTGGTTCAAATAGATTAGACCGATCATTATTTCCTTTCTACTGAATAGCGAATATCCATGTTATTGTCGTTTGTGTTACAGGAAAAGAAACTCAATAAAACTCAAGACTGGAGGAATCTGAACAAGGTCATCTCACTCGAAATGAGTTCGAGTAAAAATGATTTTACTAATTTACAAATTGAATAAATGAAACTATTCTACTGAGAATATTTTGAAAACCCAATCAATATCCAAAAGATTTGGATAATTGTTTTCGAAACAACAGAAGTATAGTCCGCCTTTGGAAGTAATTAGTACAATAAACATTTTAACTGAAGTAATAAAAAAAAGTACTGATAATGGTTTAAAATTTATTAACCTTAAGAGACAATTCTGCAGCATATAATGAGAAAATAGTCACGCAACAGGTAGAGGGCTGGATGGACAGAGGAAAACAACGCATAACATGCTTAATGAGCTTGACTAAATGAGCTTGACTAAATGAATGGCAGAACAGGGTTTAGGAGGAATAACAGACAAACAAAATTTATTAAGAGATACAAGGGACAGGAAGTTGTGGAGAGTCATGATCGCCTACGTCCAGAGAAGACACGATACATAAAAAAGAACCTCCGACATTCTTCCTTGGTCATAAATTGCAGTGAGTTTTTTAGATCTTGCTCAATTTTGGGAAATATCCTGATCCAGATCTTTTGTTTATAGAAGTTTCAAAACGAAAATGAAACCTTTAAACTGATTGTCTATTTTGTCTTATAATTTGAAACGTTCACGTTCTCTGTTTACAGACATAAGTGAAGATGAACTGCAAATATTCATGTTGAACAGAAATGATCACGAATACATCATACATTCCTTGACAATGATCGGTTTTATAAAAGTAACGCGCAAAATAGCATTTACTATAAAAAGAAGTGCCTGTACCGATGTAACCGGCAGGCTTCACTATCAGCCGAATACACGTTTCTCAACCCCGGAAAGGCTTTCTTGGCGTCTTCTTTTCAGATGGACTCGTTATTGTTATGTCAACAGTCGGTCTAGGGAGGGTAACCGGAGAGTATTTTTATTGGCCTCCAGCAGGCCAACTCCGGGAGGATGGTGTCAATAGATTACACAAATTACTATTAGAACCTTGTAACTGCATAGGATTTCAATTAACTCTGTTTTCTAGTTACTCGACAGAGGTGAACTGAATAAGAAGTACTAAGCGCTAGGGACAAAGCTACATGGCATGCAATTCTGCCCAAGTTCCTTTGATGAAAACGTTCCTTTACGAGCACAAGGCAATGTCGGCCTCGAAGAAGTTCATGTTCGTCATAAATTCTTCTAAAATCGAGATCGTTTGTAATGCAAATATTATGTACCCAACACAATTGGTTACTCTAAATGAAGGGAAAAAAATATTTTCCATCCATCCAACCGCAATCCAACTGATTTTTCGTAACACATTTTTGTCCCCCCACCACACACACACTATATACCGATGTATGAGATGAATCCTAGTGCAATAAATCGGTTGGAATGTGAGACCACAAACAAGACAAACTCAAATATTAAAATATCTTCTAATCACAATAACAGTTTCTTGGTAAACCAGAAAATGACGTTCAAAAGAAAAGAAGTGAAATATTGACCGGACTAACCCACTGATATAACACGTGTTAAACACAGGCGATTCCCTGTTCTATATGCAAGGTTGCTTTCTGTTAAAGAGTATCTACAAGTGAGTGTGTTTGTTTTCACACGCATACACGCATACATAAGTATATATACCGACTGGGCAGAATTTTCTGCGCATGCGTGTATGCGTGTTTGTGCGTATGCATATGTGCGTATTTGTATAATTTTCATTTTAATTTATGAATTTTTAAAATTAACTCTTTAGTCTAATCTCAGTAAATAATTTCATGGTAACAACTCATTTTTTCTTCTTTTAATTCCCTCCCTTTCTATTTTTCTCTCTTGACATTAATTTTCCTCTTTGTCCTTACTTTCTCTAATAAACAAAAATGAAGGCTTAAAGTAATTTTATTCATAATTCTAGACGTCTGTCGATTTAATGTGTGATAATTATTGTAATAATTTAAATAGTTAACTATCGGTAATTTTTGCTGTAATTATATTAATGGGAATGTTGAGAGCAGCCATGTTTCTTTATATTATCAAATATGATATTCTGTACGTATATCAATTGAACCAACTTCGTGGTTTGCATTGACTAACGCCAATGATGCCAGTGTTCTATTTTGTTACATGGATGCTACCACCGGCTTCAACTTCTCAAATAATTTATTTCTTCATCAAGACAAATAAAAGAACAGCTAACCATGTCACTCAAGCTTTTAACTCTGACCTCCAAGATGTAATAAAGTATTTAATTCTTACTGAATATGTATTTGGCAACCAAGAAATCATAATAATGGTTAAGTGCCTAAATAAATTTCAATATCAAAAGTCCTTTCAGAATATTATCCTTTTTTTAAATTTAAAATCCATGTTCTAAATTATTAATAACTATATTTGAAGGATTTATTTTTCAAAAATACATTTTCCCACTGTTTCGCCTGATCGGCTAATTTTTAATATGTTCAGACAGACATTCATGTTCTCAGTATCTCTGTTGCTACAATAATACTACTGATTTTCTCCCTTTACATTGATTTTAAATATGTATGTTAATATGATGGTGCTAAAAATGGACTTCTGAAAGTTTCTTACACAAAAATAATTTTAAAGCACTTCGTTTACGGTTGATCTAATGCTAATTCATAAACCTTTCACGAATCTTTAAGACCAAATGAGTACAGTAATTTTTTTAGTGAATTTCTTCTTGAAATATAATTTCATATTTCTTCACTAAAAAAATAAATCATTATGCAACACTCGAAGACAACTTATTTGAATTTTTCTGCCGATAATTCATGGATTTGGAGCAAATTTTTTTCGACCAGGTTCTATGCTGTTGTTTTTACACTTGTTAAATTTTCTCTAATATTCATGCTTATAATTCCCATAATGCTTTTTTGCGTTTTTATGTTTGGTGATTTTTGTGAGAATACGAGAGATCTTACTATAGTTGATTTGTCAAAGATATTATTGGCCTTGGAGAACGATCATAATATGCGACACCGTTGGAAAACACCTGAAAATCATAGCACGAGTTGACCCAAGCCTAGTGAGTGAAACAGTTGGACAAGCACGAAGTCACAGGTTATCATAACTGAGAGATTCAGTGGTTTTGTACTGCTTTTGTTTAACTGCTAATCAGGACTTCTCAGGAGTTTTGCAATATAAACCACATATGTGCTTGAGTGGTTGGCTGCAACAAAAAGGGCTTAGCCTGCTATCCTCGCAGATAGGTATACTTGAAAACGGTCAGCACAAATATATATATATATATATATATATATATATATATATATATATATATATATATATATATTATATGTAATTTTAATTTTAATTTCTACAAACATTTTGGTGCAAAACCGGTCAAGTATCTGTGAGTTTAAACTACACTTTAAGGTGCATTCAAATACTCTTTTTCGTTCTTAAAAAAATTTCTTTTTATCTATTTATTTCTATACATTTTTTATTTGTTATAGCAATTCGACAGGGATCCGAAATAACAGAGAAACAAAATTTCAATTTGTGTTAGACGTGAAGTTCTTCAGTGAAAGACATTTCGATTAAGTTAATCGATGCAAAGTTTATTGAAAATCATGGCTATTATTATGGAATCTTGAATTTCTTGATTTTTTAGTCAAATCTTTCATTCATGATGCCTTTGCTATGTGAATGCCATTTTACCTGGACTTTTAATTGCAAAGAATATAGTTACCTCCATTTTTGACTCCCACGTCCAACTTGAAAGTATGGAGCTTTCAAGTTTGTCAATTTCACTAATAAATTTTGAAAAAGAAGATAAAGATTTGTTCTATATTCAATATAGAAAATAATTCATTTGTTTATATATACCATACACACACATTTTTAAAAAAGTAAAATAATTAATGTATTGTACTGAAATATTAAATAAATCTGAATAAACATACCAAAATATTGTATGGTACAAAAATGTAATAAGTAGGATTATAAGTAAAAAAAAAATCAACAAATAACTTTGTTTGTCTAAAGATGATAAATTGTCCTTAAACAAACATTCATCTGCAATATATGAAATATTTTTCAACAAATCTAGTAATGTATTCTTTCTAATAGAGAACTTGAGATGGACTTAATCCATTAGATAGAATTGTACTTGCTACTTTATCTTGTAGTCTCTCAGGGAATGTGCTTACATGTGGTAAGTGACGTTCGTTCTTGTGGAAGCATAACGGATATTGCTTAACTTCGCTTACGTCAATCTATTTAAGTGTTTCAAACTATTTAAATGTTGTTTCAGGCTCCCAGAGAGTAACCTTTTGAAACTGATTCGAACCTTTCATTAGTGCAAAATGTTTCTGAAACTATTTTGGATTGGCTTATTTGAATTTATTGTTTGTTTGTTTTAATTTAAAATTTGCATCTTATCATCTTTCTTTTTGTGTCAGTTCTTGAACTTTTTGGTGATTTATTTCGCTTTTTAACACATTCCATGTTGTTATAAAGTACCCAATAAAGTGCCTATCCTAATTTGTTTCAAAATCACATTTTTCGTCAGGGTTAAATCCCAAATCGCACATAGATTTTTAAGTCCAGTAAATTTTATTCTTATTTAGCTGAAAGTCACTCATCAAAGTGCAAATGATTTTCAACGCATGACTTAAATAATTTAAGTATGGTGGCTACCTCTGGCGCTGTATAAAATTCATTGTTCTCAATTAATGTCATCATCTGATAACTATCATTTTCAGCTGGTTCATTCGATAATTGAGCATCATTTATCGAAAAATATCACCACGAAATTTTGCAATCAACTTTTAAAATGTTTCAATCGCATTTTTACGTTTCTTATAGTTAGTTTCATCCATTTTCTGTATTAGAATCAATAAAGACAAATACTCCAATTTTTACATTTTTTAATGTCAAAATATATATATATATATGATAACAATGTTTAAAATTTGCTATATTTATGCGAGAGGAATGCTTAATATTGCGGATTGAATATTTGTAGATATAACTAGTGTAGGCATAAGAATCAAAACAGCATGGTGACTAGCAGTTTCACGCTTTAAATGATCATCAGCGTGATTTATATGTCGATATGTATATATATAACAAAACTATCATTGTGTCACATTTTCTCTCGCAAAAGTAATGATATTCACCTTTTTTCTATCACATTAGTAATGTCATTAATATATGTTGATATTTCTGTTTAAATTTGTAAAAAAAAAAAATAACTTCTAGCAACCGCCTGCCTTCAAAAAGATAATCATGGTGAACTGTATCTGTTTTTTTTTTGTTTTTTTTTTTGTGTTTTTTACATGCCAGTTACAACAGCTGTACTCCGCTCACGGTTAAATGGTTAATTTCTGATATTATACCTGTTCTATTCACTGGTTGCATTATCCCTATCTCTATTACTCAGGTCTATTCTTGATACTTATAGCTTCAACGTTTCCGCCTTTATTTGGGAACCTTCTGAGAAGTTTGAACCTAGATTATTGGTCTCATGGATAAAAGCCTCGGTTAAGTGCATATATTCTTGCTAGCTAGATTTTTCAAGCGGAAGAACAAGGATGAATTAACGAATTAACTTATACGAGTTATCTCCCTTATCATGGACAGCAGAATGAGAACAATCTACGTCTGGAGACTGAATAAAGGATTTGGATTGAAATTCACATAGATTTACTGAATTTGATAAACACCTGAAAATGACCAGAAGATAAAACTGCTGAGATGCTGTGACGATAGCAACTAAGATTAAGACACTAGTCCAAATAGACCATTGTAGAAAACCGCTTATACGTAATGTCAGAAATTCAGGCCAAAATTAACCATTGTTAAATTTTTACATTTTGTTAGTGAAACATAGAAAATATGATACAAAAGTCAATCTTTGTCTACAACAATTGTTTTTATACTTTTCCTTTTAATTCTGGCTATCCTGTTCTTTATCCTATTCTTTTGGTTAACTGAGAATTTGTTTTGAAAAATCCTCCAGCAAAATTGGAAATATTTTTGTTGACGTCTTTAACAGCTGATCTCTTTCCCTGATAATCACTTGACATTTCTGAAGAAAGAAAACAACTGTCATGTTACCATTGTGCAAACTAATAAGAACATAGGACTAAATCTCTCATTTTAAAAATTATTATTTGTTCACCTTCGAACCTCGGGGAGTGGGTGTTTGATTTGGGGGGATTTCTATGAACGTGGATTCTTCTCGCGAGTAATTAAGACTCTCACTCTCATTTTCCCTGTAAGGTGGAACAAATATATTTCACTGTCGGTTGTCTCGCGTGAGCACACCCTAAACGTATTTTGGTCGACCACCTGTTTACATGTCGGGGATGGGGAAAGTAGCCATTGACATCCTGTGAGGTCCGAATCTGCACATGATGGTTAAGAGGGCAACTTCCAAATCAACCCGTCTATTTCTGCTGAGCCCAGTACATATGAGTCATTACAGATCAATTTCTCCACTGCCCCCCCCCCAAGTTTCCTTATTTGCGTTAAATTCGATTCAGCTTAGCTGTGATTCAACGTGTCACAAAACTAAACCTGATAATAATATCTAAAGAAAAAAATGAAGAGGAGCAAAAAGATCCTTATTTCAATATTTCAATCTGGAACAATGAAAAGCCATAATTCACTAATCATTAATGATAGTAAATTTATTCCAGGCAAATAATTCATTGTATCATAAACGAGCGTTAACCAGATATTTGGACACTTTTTGAGCCTGGCGACTTCAGTTTCCCAATGAACGGCCTACTGAACTTTTTTATAAAAATGTTATTTGAACGCGACAAAAAGGACAACGTTAAAGTTGCTTGTGTATTAATGAAAGCAAACATAAATTTAAGTAATATTGACGTGAGTTATTTCTAAAACCTTTTTTTTTCCTGCAGCTTTTTCGCAGAAAGTCTCATAAGTGATTTTGTTGTTGTTGTTGTTGTTGTTGTTGTTATAAGAATAAAAAGTATAGAAAAAATATTTTCACACTTGAAACTATGATAAATTTAACGAACTGGGGTGTTCGTTTGATCACGTGATCTCTTATCATATGTCGTTCAATGAAAAAAAAAATTAGTTAAAGGTGCATCTGAAGTGGATTTCTTTCTTTTCCTTTCTAAATCTTTCTTTCTTTTTTTAAAGCCATTCGAAATGTGATATCTGGTATCGAAATATTATTTAACAACTTGGAAATGCTATTCTTGATATAATCTGAATTATTTTGAAACCGACATATTAGTTTTTTCTCTGCATTCATGTCTGTGCTTATATTCTTCATCTCTCTTTCTCTCTTCCCACCATTCTCGCTTTCCCTTTTTTGTAGTTGGCGCTAAAAAATATTCAAAGGATTAAAAATCAATGATATCCTCAAATATTGCAACACGTCACCTTAACCAAGTGATATTCCAAGTCGTTGTAGTTGAAATTATCCAGTGCTTACTTTTACTGAATAGCAAAGGCCATCAGAGCATTAAATATTATTTCACAGCTTAGAAATCTCTATCTATAAAAGGCATGTGTGTGTAACGAATGCACGGCCGCAATTTTCGACGGATTTGCACCAAAATTTACATGCACATGCTCCAAGTTAGCGGGAAGGCCAAGATCGACTTTGCATTTCCCAACTCCCGTCGATAGTGGAAATAATCGATTTTTTCATGCTTCTACGGCAGTTTTAATGTAGTTTGCGGCCATTTTCTACTGGCCAGAGTGAGAGCCTATAGCTTGCTGCCACGAATAGACAGGAAGATTCTTTTGGCCAGCGTGAGAGCCAACAGCTGACTGACACGAATGTTAACTAGCATGCAAAAAAAATCGATAGCTGCATTCGTCACAAATGGGAAAAATTTAAATCTACATGGCACTTTACTCCAATTGGCTCATTCGCTTGCTTAAACTCGATTCTAATCTCGCAGAACTGGGTTGGGTGTGAAAAAGTATTTGTTGTTAACATTCTTTTTTCATTCGGTTTTTCCAGTTACGAGTCCTTTTTTAAAGCTGATCGTTTTGTGTTCATTTTGTTTAGTTCTTTTTTCGTAACAGATTTAATGTTTAGTATAGAGCTTAGAAAAAATTTGCAGTGTGAGATAGGCAAGAAGTAAGGCATGTAGCAACATCAGCACGGCAAAGGGCACTCCTTTAAAGGCAAGGAAAGGCAAAAATATTTTAAGTCAAGTGATAGCGATTGCTGTATGAGTCGTACGATTTTGGAATCAAGCACGGGCAACGCCGGGCCATGCTGCTAGTTAATAATAATGGATAAATGAATTCTTATTTGAAAATACACAAAACATTAATGAAGTCGCAAGAAGAAAAAATTCAGGAACGAATATTACAAATATAGTATATAGTATAAAGTATAGAATGAAATAACTAGATTTCTCCAAAATTTCTGTTATTATTAAGAGGAAACCCCAAACGATTTTTTATTATTAAATTATGATCTTCAAAGCTTTTGTTAAAAAATTATTTTTCTTGCGTCAGCGGGTTGCCATAAATCAGTATGGGGAAACATGAGCATCTTTTTGCCGTGAAAAAGACATTAATTTTAAAAATTATTGCAAAAATCAGACAATTGTTGGATTTTAAAGAAACTTTCAAGACTTATTCACAAATGAATTAAATTATTTTTTAAATGTTTCTCTTTTAAGAAAATCTTCGTAAAAATATTTTGCACAACACTTATTTAATTTTTTGAAATTTCGAGAAACTCATTTTTATAGGCCTTAATGTTTAATTTTATTATAAACGCATGTCATTGGAGAATTTAAATTACCAATACTTTTTGTCAAATAAAACCCTAGTTAAAGAAAATCTGCCCTGAATCGTAGAATAAAAATGCAATAAAGCATAAAAATTATTTAATTAGTAAATCTTGTAATTGATTTTATGAATAAGCTATATTATGGACACTCTTGTCTTAAGAAAAAAAATTAGATGAATAATGAATTTTTACGAAAATTGTTTTCATTTTATTTTAATTATACTAATTTATAAAGTTTTAAATCTTGTAGACAGGGTTAGGTTATTAATTTGTAGCTGCAAGGTGATATCGTTATTAAGTAAAAATTATATTTACTAATCAGAAATGAAAAACCTTACTAGAATTCAGAGACTACAGTATTTTAAAAAGAATTTTGAATTTTTTTTATTTGTTTGTATAAACGTGCCGATTTTTGTGAATACGGACGTTCATATACAACATTATCAGAAAATGAGTGCAGTAACTAAAGGTAAATTTGAAATTTATAGGTAATTTTCTAACATTTTCTCAACAAACGTCTTCGTAAGACTATTAATCTAAAGTACTTAAAAATTCAATAAAGTATTACTTAGAATATTTGCTTAAATTCTAAAGATTACCGAGTGGTTAAAATATTATATAAAAAAGCGTTCACCTTATATTCGTCTTGTTGTTGCGACAATAATTGTCCCCCCCCACTCAAAAAATTTCCCAAATAGGAATCTAGAGAAAGTTGTCAGCACTTCATAAAAGCACCTACCTCCATGTTATATAAATATGGAATGTATGAATATGGTATAAATATTACAAGGACCAAACAAATAAGTCAAAATCTTGAAAACTGCAACTCACAAAAAAAATTAAAAACCATAAGTTTATGTTTGCGTCTGTTTCGATTAGAAATGCCGAACGTTCAGCACCTCATTATTTACATTCAGATTAAACGCAATAGCCTAGTGCAGAGTTTCCCAAACGTTTTCAGACGCGGAACCTTTCTTGGTTCAGAAATTTTGGGAGGAACCCAAGATACTAATACTTTTAGATGTTCGTAACATAAATATTTTCATATAATTCTATAAATAATAAGTACGTTGGAAAAGCAATTAGAAAGTAATACAAATTGATATATTTTTTAATAAAAATGTGATTTTTTAAAATTTTCATTCTTCCCACGTGGAATAGAATTACGAACAATGTAAACATGAAATTTATTTCATACGTAATCAGAATTCCCTTTGGAACATTCAATGAGAACAATGCTTTTGTTTCATATTGTCACATAATTTTTAATGTTTATACTTGAGAATTTGATTCTCAAGTCAGCAGCAGTTTTAAGTCTGCTTCGGTATTTAGAACTTATGACTGTGTAATAGGAAAATCCACTTTCATATAAGTAGGTTGTGTTGTGTTTTTATCCGAAATGTATACATACGAAAGTTACGCCAACAAGAGTCAATTAGCAGCCAGAGCTTTTTCCAATATGGCAAGAAAATTAACATTCAGATTTATGTGGTGTCATAGTACACAGATGATATCACAATCAATAACTACTTTAAATTCAGTAGTAGTATGATACAATTATCATTCACGGATATACGACATAAAAATATTACAAGATACATCACAACATTATAGAACAATCTAAATCTGTTGGCAACTATTTTTTTAGAAATTATTTACAGAACACCTGGGTCCCTCGGAACCCACTTTTGGAACCTCTGGTCTAGTGGATAAAAGCGTTGTTTCGCGAATTTGGTGGCATAGCAATGGTGAGTAGAACAATAGTGTGCCGGGTAGAACAAACTTATACTTTCGAACAATAACGGAACAGCACTAAAAAGAACACGATATCTCGAGATCAGTGGCAGACCTATATTTTGCGGGCCCTGAAGCTTTATCAAGGCCCTTTCACAACAACAATAGATTCAATTGCCAAGATTTTGGCTATGAAAGGATTCTAGCGAGTTGAATGAACCCATACAGTGTGTGTTCGGACACTGCAAGACCCCAAGAAAATTTTGAAATTTAACAATTACAGAGGAATTTTGAGGTCAATGAGATGGGTATTAAAGCATATTTTGAGGCCAACATTAGCAACTTCAACCCATTTGCTTATGATTCTATCACTAATATGGCCAGTCTTTCTATGACAAGCACTTAAAAACAATTGATTTTGTTGAAAAATTCACTCATTAAAAAAAGTTGCTTCAGGGTCCCTCTGGGATTAGAGGCCCTATTCGCCACTACCCTAGCTATGAACAGTAGAACGAGAACAGTTTAAACAGATTAAACCAAGAGCACAGTTCGAAATTCCCTGAAGGCTCGACAGATATCTGAAGACTTCGGGAATGCATAACTGGAGAAATGTTGTGATAATAAAAACAAAGATGAAGACAATAGTGCAAATGTAAATAATTTAAACCCTTCCTCCCAGAAATTCAGACTTAATTGAAAACCTCTATCAATTTGTGTAATAAGTGTGAATATTTGTCTTCTCGCCGGTTGTAATGTTTATTCATTGCATTGTGGCTTTGCGTTGGCGTCATTCAAAACACCTTTTCTTTCAGACTTTGAATGTGCTGAGTGAGTGCTCACCGGCTATCATTTCTTTCATACATGCGAATGGCAAAATATTACTATCATTAATCCCTTTCCATAACGCGAACGTAGTACACATGATTATCGAACAACATTGCTTAATGCCAACAGACAGTGGTTTGATATTAAGAGGATTTTGTTTCTGCCTCCACTATTAACGATGCCACAACATATGAGACTATTTTTTATCAATCAACACACGTAAAAAAGTATAAAAGATTGATAATAAAAATAAAATAAGATTATTAATAATAACATTTTAAAAATCGAAAGTTGTAAATAGGAAAAATATTAAAAAGTAAATAACGCTGCATAATTCATTTTGAAATTTGAGTTTAGCCACACTCACCAGAACAATCTCGTATTTAATTGCATTTGAAATATTTTAAAGCATTTTACATTATTGAGCTTTAACATTACTTTAAAAATGTTAATACTTATTTTCTTTTAATTCAATTTTTGCGATAAAATTATGACTTTGCCAGTTCAGCAATAAAAATATGCAAGAACACCTTCCTACATTTTACCATACAATTTTTTAAAGTCCTTACTATTGGTAGAAGGCGTTCACGTGTGAGTTTCAAATATCGTTCTTTCCAACTCCCGACTTTGTAAACATGTTTGAACATTTCGCCAATGTCATAAAAATGAACGTCTTGAGTTCAAGAATATTACAGACAAAAAATAACTGTCACTAGTTCCATGTCAGAGTATTTAAAAATACAACTACAATAATTATTATCACTTAACTAAAAAGGAATTCAGAAATTTTCAGAAATTTCTGTTAAAAAACCTTGAAGTTCAGTAAATGGGGTCAGTAAATTTTTAAATTCAACGCGCAATATTTTCTTGGATAGTGTTAAGTTGGGATCTAATTTGTTATACAAGTATTTAATATCTTTTGGTATTACAGAAGTCTCAAACATTTATCAGAGACCATGAGAATTGTTCTGCTTTGTACGTTTTCTCCTCGAAGTCATGTTGTAAAAGCAGCATCACTTATGACCCTCTCACGTCATCTTGAAATCGTTGAATGCACACGTTAAAAAATGTTGTCTGTTTCACTGAAGTTCCAAAATTTATTTTTTCTTCATTTTGGTATTTTTTTTTTCACCTGTTGTTTGTTTTAAGTCACGATTCATGTCACTCCGTTATTTGTCTACCTTCTCGTACTATCCACCCACCACCACTCGCGACACGATTCATGTTCAAGCATTCATCTGGCGACGCCATACAGGCGGACGATGCCATCAGCAATATCCCCAACCCCACTATCAAAAAATAAATAAATAAAATGAACAAAGAAAAATCTATATATTTATTTCACTTTTGTATATCAGTTTGATAAGTTACACACATACATACAAACACGTACACACGACAAAAATAGATAAAGAGAGAGAAGTCCATAACCTAACAGTTATTAGCTGAATTTTGATCTGAATATTTAACTGTATAATGTTTGTACTACGTGCGTTGGATAAAGGAAAAAGATTATGTTGAAAAATAAATATATTTTCATCATTAGGCTATATTTTATTGATTTATCTACGCTGCATATACGCAAATAACTGGGTTGTAACGCTCTCGGTGGTCAAGGGTTCTATATTCGAGAAATCTTGCTAAATAAAAATATGCGCTCTCTCCAGCAGAATTTGAACCTGCGTCACCCCACCCACTATGCTCCAATCGACTCGACGACGAAGAACCGTTGCCGATCAAGCAAGACTGATTATTCAGGTCGGTAGACGAAAATAAATATACTGTTTAATAACTAAATTGAGTGTCTACATAAATATGAATATCCATTAAAAAAATAACTTTTAAAGTGATAAAATTTTTCCGATTAATAATTAAAAAATCCATTGCTTCTTTAGAAATTGCTTTGTTTACATTTGGATATGAAACTGAGCAGGTACGATATTTTCGAGAGTTGATGACGAGAAGGATTTTGCTTAAAGGCATTATTCCGCCTTGCTCGAGCGATAAAGGCTCTTTGTCGGTTGAAGCACGTCGGATTTAACAATGGTTCCCTCTGCCCAGGTGGGGGTGCATGTTCGATTCCTGCCGGAGGTCGTATATTTTTCTTTAATAAGATTTTTCGAATATTCAGGCCGGTAGACAAAAATAAATAAATGTAGTTTAATAAATGAACGGAGAGTCTACTCAAATATGTGTATCCACTAAAAATGACGTTTAATCTGATTAATTTAAAAAATCCATGACTTCATTAGAAATGTCTCTATATATTATAAGAATTAATCTGTTCCGACGAATGGTTATATTTATATATTCTAATAGAGCTGTGATCAGATAGGTGTAACGTAAGGCGTCTGGATAGGCATGTAGTCGTGTGACCGATGTAATTATTCATGAATTCGATTTTATCAGGAACACAGTTGCTTATTAGAATCCATTTAAACACACAGACACACAGAAACTTACCAGACTCCATCCGAAACATTCTAGTAGAAAATACAAATGTAATAACCTCATCCACATGTAAAAAAGATAAAAAATATAATGGAAGCTTTAATAATTAAAAAAAAGTCAATGATATTAACTAAGGAAGACGGCCACAATGTGCTAACTGTGTTTGGAAAATAAAACATCCCTATAACTCTAAAAACACACACACAAGCCATACACTTAATTAAAAATTAGAAATAAAATCATCCTTGATAATGGCTAAACGTGTAGCCGAAAGCGCTCGGAATTATAGAACATTTCGACAGTTTCTACACACTCTGTGTCCAAAAAAGAAAACACTTGTTCGAACACAAGAAAAAATTAAATAAAAAGCTTAATCGTAGTAGCTTGTCTGTCGTCTAAACATGTATAAATGAATGATTGCTGCCTAAATTCACAATAGATAGATAGATAGATAGATAGATAGATAGATAGATAGATAGATAGATAGATAGAAGAACTCAAAAAAAGTGATACACAAAGTTTAAAATTGACAAATCTGTCAACACTTTATATAATTATTTATGAAAAAAATCCTTCAAAAATAAAATTTATATGAGGAAGATTAATTGATCGCAGAAAAGCATTTTTAACACAGAGTTGGGTGTTTTTATAAGGTTTTGACACATCTATTGATAACCTGATGTCTGTGTTTACATTACGAATACAGTGTAAACGCCTTTTTAAAATAATTTTTAACTACCCAATAATCTTAAAATTTTAAAATATTTTAAGCATACTAATATTTTGGGATGTTTTTTGTTATAATCTCTACAAAAAAGAATTTCTTGAAATTTCATAAAATTAAATAAATCGGAAATTAGATGTAAAAATATTTTTTCCATGATTTTATGAAAAAAAAGCATTTCAAAAATAATTTAATTCATTTATGAATAAGTTCTGAAAGTTTCATTAAAATCCGACAATTACCTGATTTTTGCAAGAAGTTTTTCAAATTAATGTTTTTCACCGCAAAAAGATATTAAATTTCTGCTACTAATATATGGTCACCCGCTGACGCAAGAAAAATAAAAATTTTAACCAAAATTGTCAAGATTCTAAAAAAGATTAAAAAATATAATTTAATAATCAAAAATTTTTTGGTCTTTCCTCATAATAATAGCACAAAGATACTGAGGATAAATCTTTGTTTTTATAAAGATTGGGGCATTTTTTTCATCATATATGCTAATTTTTTATCGAATCAATGGAGGTACCTACTTTATGGATGATCGGTTGCTCCCTGGAAACCAAACCAAATTAAATTGTATTAGATACTTTTACAAGGAATGTACAATCTTTCTTACGCTTATACGACTCCACACAATAATCAAAAAAAAAAAAAAATTCGAATAATAATGAATTTCCACAAGAAGTGTTCTCATCGTTTTAAATTTTTATTATAATAATTTATAAGGTTTTAAATCTTTTAAATTTCTGTCTTAATTTGTCACTGTTAGGTGATAATGTTATTAAGTAAGTATATTTACTAATCATAAATGGAAAGGCTTATTACAATTTAGTGACGCCCAATATTTTAAAAAGAATTTTGATTTTTTGCATGTGTATAAACGCGCCAATTTTTGTAAATACGGACACCCATACACCACATTATCAGAAAACAAGAGCGGTAACTATAGTAAATGTATAACCAAAGTAACTAAAACTCAATAAAACATTAGATTACGGAGAATATTTGCCTAAATTTTTAAGCTCAAATTATATAGAAAAGGCTCTTGCGTTATATTCCTCAAGTAACTATTACAGATATATACGCCGTAGAAAAAATAGATAAACTTCCGTCTGTCAGTCAAGCTGTCAAAACCTACGGCCGTGTTGAAAAATACATTTAGGCAATCTTTTAAACATAAACTAATATTTGTTTCAAATCAGTTTAATTAAGTATTAAATCATCTAATATTTCTCAAACAAGTGTATCAGAAAAGCATATTTTATTTTTTAAAGATTTTTGAATAAATAGCATAATATTATGATGACAGATTTCAAAACAAAAGCTCCTTCCAGTTAATTTAAATTAGTTTTGAAACACAGTAAAGTATTTTGCTTATTGGAAATATTAAATTTAATCTATTAGCTTGAAATTAAAACTAAAATTTACACTCCTTTTACACTCCTTCCCAGTCTGTGAACCGGAAGAATGGAAATACATGTGGCCGGTAATAAATTCACAGGAAAAAGTTCACAGAAAAAAGTCACAATTTTGGCTAGGAAAAAAATTCACAGGTAAAAAATTCAAAATTACTTTATGTCGTTTAGCAATAAAAAAAATCTATTTCTGTAGATTACGGGTCTGCTCTGGGTGCAATAGTAATTCATAGTAAATCTATCCAACCACTAAAAAACGTTTTCTAACAATGCTTCGATAATATATAATATAAAGTTTGTGGTGCCACGTATTCTGTCCCAGTAACGCGACGATAAACAGCAGCAAAGGTTGGATGACTCGGCTGCCTTCGGTCTGGAAACACAATCTGATACAGTCGTGCAGCCTCGCGTCCACTACCATAGGCGCACCCGTATTTAAAAATCAAATTTGTCTGCTCACGATATGAATATCCTGCCATTGCTAAACGGAACACTTCTAAGTTAACTCGCTACTATACGCGTTAAACGTTGGAGACAGACTAGTCACAAATGTACACGAATGACAAATGCAACCTAGTCTATATGCTAACCCAGGGCCTACATCCATAAACATTCTTTAAATTTAGTAACTCAAAAGCGGAGGATTTGTGGACATATATTGATATAAACTTTTGTCCTTGTTTTGGTGAGAAACCCGCTCCCAAAGTTTGTAAACGTATTTTTGATACATTATATATATATATATATATATATATATATATATATATATATATATATATATTGTTTGAATAAAAATCAGACCACTTTAAGGTTAGTGGTCTGTTTTATTCAAACATATCGGCTCTGAATTTTACATTGAGCTCTCCGGATATCATCCTCCTTGGGTCTACCCATGCGGATTACCTAGTTTTGCATAAACTATATATATATATATATATATATATATATGTGTGTGTGTGTGTGTGTAATAATTTCGTGATTATTGCAAATTTTTAAGTATTGTATACATTTACGGATTATTTATTTTTAAATTACAGATTCAATATTTTTCGGCAAATATACATCGTATTTTTATATTAAATTGTGACTATATTTATCGTATATTAAAAAACAGGCTCACTATTATTTATGAATATTTATTGCGATTTAAATGCACTGGTTATTTACATATTTATAGATTTTATTTCTAATTTACTTTATTTAATTATTATGCATATATATATATATATATATATATATATATATATGACAATAGGAAAATATAAATGTAGTTATTATTGGTGACGCGTTTCGTCCAGTGTGGACTTTATCAAAGCAAAAAACGAAATGAATTTAATTAAAGAACGTAACAAAAAATAACAAAATAGAATGTTCTTAGCAAATGGAGGAATGTAGAGAACGCTATTTTCATATTGTTAACTGAAAATAACGTCAGTTATTGTCACGTCTGGAGAATATTGTCATTATAACTGTGTTGGCGGATTCAACCATTTTCTTTTAATTTTACGATATTGTTGTGTACCTTTGTTTGGGAGAGCAGTAATTTTGTTAAGAAAGGTGAAATAGGGAAAAGCCTGGACGTAGATTAATATTTGGGTAATGAAGTCCACATTGGACGAAACGCGTCAGCAATAACTACAGTTTTCCTATTGTCATTTATATTTATAAATATTGTTTTTTCTACAGGTTAACTCTGAGAAATTTTCATTTATATATGTGTGTGTATATGTGTGTGTATAAAAATATATTATATATAAATTTATATAAAATATATTTAATATATGTGAAATATAATATTTTAGATTCGTTAAAAATGAGCATACATGATGAAAGAATGCCCAAAACATAATAAAAACAAAAAATCTTGGTGTTATTATGAAGTGGAATTATGAAAGAATTTTTTTCATTTAAACATATTTTCATGTGTTTAAATGAAAAATATTTCTAAAACCTTTTAAATTTGGATTAAAATTTTGTTTTACTGACGTCAACGTAGGACCATAAACTTGTATAGGAAATTTGAACTTCTTTTAGCGATGAAAAACATTGATTTGGAAATTCTCGAAAAAATCAAATTGTTCTTTGTTGTAGCGCTAAATATTTATATTAGTTATAAGAACAAGTCGTCGGAAAATTTAAATCATCAATTTTGGGGGATCAAACAAGACCGCCAATTACAGAAAATCTGCTCTGGATCGTAAAATAAAATGCAATAAAACTAATATATTATTTAATTAGAAATACTTTTAATTGTGTTTATGAATTAAATATGCTACGTGTATGAAACACGACATTATCAAAAAAAAGAGCGGTAACTATAGTAAATTTAAAATTTATTTGTAATTTTCTAACATTTTCGCAAGCAGCCTCTAGGTAAGTAAGACTATAAAGCCAAAATACCTAATTCAATAAAATTTTATAATGCTTAAAACATTTTAAGATTACCGAGTAGTTAAAAAATTAAAAAAAAGATGCTTACATAGTATTCATCATTAATTTTATTACAATTATCCCCTCCTTAGATAAATTTCCCAAGAATCAATCTGTTGATAAAGGTGTCAACATAAAATACCCACCTCCATATTAAAAATACTTTTCTGCGATATTTTAGTAATATTTGGGTACTTGTGGGTTATTTTTTAATTAATTTCCAACTTTTTCACAAATACAAATGTGTAAAAATATTCTATTTGTTTCTTAAATTAGGTTTATTTCTCCAAATAACAAACAATCGTATTATTCAGGTGCTAGGAATGCGGTGACAGCCTGTAGGATGGCATCCAATGGGTCGACTGCACATGAACTTGACCAGTTAAGTCTCAAGATGGAGTCGTGCCGTTCCTCAGTGATGCTTTTTCCTCCATTTTACTGATCCCAACAAGATGTTCGATATTCTGAGTTAAAGATTCATTTCGCCGTCTGAAAGATAAATAAATACTACATCTAACTTTATAAAAAGTGGCAACAGATACTCCACAAGTACTAATATTTGTTTCAATTCAAATTAATTAAACTTTAAATCAGTTATTTTTTTGCAAATAGCATTTCAGAAAAGTATATTTTTAGTAAAGAGAATTATGTTGTATTGACAGATTGGTCA
This sequence comes from Acanthosepion pharaonis, assembly GCA_903632075.3. Classification (NCBI taxonomy): domain Eukaryota; kingdom Metazoa; phylum Mollusca; class Cephalopoda; order Sepiida; family Sepiidae; genus Acanthosepion; species Acanthosepion pharaonis. The sequence goes on along the minus strand of CAHIKZ030004353.1, from coordinate 310,044 downwards.
AGATGAACGATTTTATAGAATTTACTGATAATCAAAAAAAATACTAATTCCAATCAATTTATATTCGGTTTGAAATGCAACAAAGTATATTAATATATTAATATACTGTCTTGGAATTAAAACTAAAAGAAAAGTTTCCAAAGGATTTTTCCTTTTTTAGATACATTTTAAACCTTAGGTATCGCTGTTCTTAGGTATATATATATATATATATATATATATATATATATATATATATATATATGGTGCCCGGAAAATTCAGTAACGGAAAATTCGGCAACGGAAGATTCGGTAACGGAAAATTCGGCAACGGAAGATTCGGTAACGGAAAATTCGGCAATTTTGACAATGTAGAAAAAATCGGTAATTATGAAATAAAAGTCGATTTATTATTTAAAAATATAGGGTAGGGAGCTTATCCCCCAAATCCTCACTCCAGAACGGTGCATAAAATCGACTTTTATTTCATAGTTACCGAATATTCCTACTTTGTCAAAATTACCGAATTTTCCGTTACTGAATTTTCCTAAATTCATATATATATCCATTTTTACTTTTTTTTATTTTTAATCGTCAATTCAAATATATTCATATCTTAAACATGTGGTAACGTTTAAATTTTGAAATGTGACACGCTATTCACGAAAATTAAATTCATTCATTGTACGTGGCAATGGTCAAATTTTGAAATACTACATCTTCGATTTCTAATTATTTTATTTTATATTATCATAATTTAACGCTTTTATTTTTTAATTTTGTTTTTATTTTTTCTTTTAATACTTACTTTAATTAATAACTACCGGATGTAAGATGGTTGACAAATTCTTTATCAAAATATTGGACTTATCCCAATCATTTAATTATATTTTATTTTTTATATGTATTGATTATTTGTATATATGTAAGTATATTAATTTTTTTATATATACACACCTAGAGATATAAACAGCATGCATACATGCAAAAAACGCCATCATACATAGACACATGTCAAATACTTTTATATTTGATTGTGGAAATAGAAACCTTTGCAATACTTAATATTAGCGATTATATTTTGTTTATTTTAAATTGCTTAGTTAATAGTCATTTGGTTTATATTTTTTATAATTTTATATTATTAGTTAACATCAAACATATTTTTTTACACTAAAATCGTGTTCACATTTAACCATCGCATATCAAAATAAATTCTGTGAATAGCAAATATTAAATTTTAATACAAATTTACTAATTAATTACCTTATTTTATTTTTATTTACTTTTTTATATTTCTTTATTTTATTTTTTAATAAAATTATTAAATTAATTTATATATTTACTTTATTTTATTGTAATTTTTTTTAACTCGAATCTCAAAATTCAATTCAAAGTTGTTATAATTTGAAAAGCAACATTTTCAATCTGTAATACTCCAGTTTATAATTTCTTTATTTCCTTCTCTTTCCTCTGGCGTAGCCCCGTGCGTTTTGGATGGCATGTTTGGGATGATATAACTTACTCTGTAATCTTCTACCTATTACGCTGTAATGCTTTACCTTGAATGACTCTTGGATTTTAAAAGTAGGTATTTGTCCATATTTCTACATTTTCCTAGAAATTCATTCTTTTTATTTAGCAATTTATTTTGATTTTAAAAATAATCATTTCTAATTTTTCTTCTAAATATAATTTACTTTTATTGATATTGATATTACAAGGATATATTATTTTTATGATTTCCCTTTTAATATTTGTAGGAATATTGTTTTTCTTTCAGTATCAATATATACTTTGAAAGAGACATGTTATACGCATATCTTCTTTTCTCAAATGATATCTTTTTTATTGTAATGCGGATTTTTTAAGTATTTTTTCTGGAGCCCCTTTATATTTTCTTCTGCATTAATATTATTTGTTACTGTAGCTTTATAAATTATACTGCTGATTAAACATTTATTATTTAGAGAGCACAACCAAATAAATCACTTGAACTTATAAAAATTTATTGAATAACATCGTTCTAGTTATCTATTCAACGCTTTTTTTAAAAATCTCGTAATATTTACGTTTCCCTTCAGTTGTATTAAGTGTGCAAATATCGATGACACATTGACAGGTAATTTTGAAGAGTTCAAATTAAAATGAAAACAGTAAAAATGAGTTTATGTTAATATATAATGTAGAAGTAGAGAGAAATGCCGATATTAAATCCCTATTATTATTTGTATTTGTTTGTGTAAATTGGCATTATTTTATCTTAATAATAAGATTGCACTGGCAATAGTAATTGATATGTATCCATTACTGATTCAGGAAAACAATAAATAAATCGTGAATGAAATGATGCTTTTTTGCAAACAGTAAAAAAGGAAGACGGCATAACAAGTAAAAATGAAGTTGCGTTAACAAATCACTTAACATTAAAATATTTCCGCAATTGTCGAAAGTTGTACTTTTTGACGCTGATGCATAACAATACACAATGCAATAAGAAACACTTTAAGGGTGTCTCAAGAAATCATTTAGAAATTAAATTGCATTTTCAAAGAAAATCGTCAAACTATGTCCATACACGAATAGATTAAGCCAACTATGGCACAAAGACAAACAATAAACTAGGTTAGTAGCAATAGCGTATGAGGCTACTATTAGGAATATCGGTTTGTCACAGGTACTATGCACACGCACGCGCACACACGCATGCACACATACATACACAAATGCACGCACGCGCGTGCGCTATATCATTTTCTCTCGCTCTCTCTCTCTCTCTTCCCCTCTCTCTTTCTCTCTTCCTCTCTCTATCTCTCTGTCTCCCTCTCTCACACACACACACATTTTGTCAGCAGTTTTTTCTGTTTAAGTAGATTTTATTAAAGACCATAAAGATACGGTTTGTAGAAATCATTCTTTTTGATTTTCTTTTGTTTTCGTCTAAGAAAACGTATGTTTGATTCGAACGTTTTTCAAAATTGACCATAAGTATAGTCGAACGCTTTCAAACAATCACGGCTCATTTTCAAGAATTGAATTAGTTTTTAAATTCAAGAAAAATATAATGTTTTTCTTCTTTCCATCTTAGCGTTTGGTATTGAGAATGTTATAAATTTAAATCATGTTTAGACGTATTGATGGTGTCATTTGCGAGCCGTTTAGAACAGATGGAAAGCAGCTTGCATTGCAGCGTACACACACACACTCACATTCACATACATATATATGTGTGTGTGTCTGTGTGTGTGTGTTCCTGCGCGCCCGTCTGTGTGTGTAATCATTTCTTTGCGTCTCTCCCTTTAAAGTGGCACACGCGCTTACAGTCAATCTAAATGTATCTTCTCTAAACTATCTTACCTTTCTATGGGTTATTTTAATTACATAAGTCGTGTTAATTCGGTGTAAACCACTTTTAAATTCGCTTTTTATTTATCTTTCATTTTACGCCAATTGTACTGATCAGCAATGGCATCCATCTTAGGAGCACCGGTATATTTACTTTCAAAACTATCAACAAAAAAAAATGAGGACGAGATAAAGGGAAGGAGAAAAGTGTGTATTTGTCAGTGTGTGTGTGTGTGTGTGTGTGTGTGTGTGTGTGTGTGTGTGTGTGTGTGTGTGTGCGCGCGCGCGTGTGTGTGTGTGTTTGAACCGGATTCCAGGCCTAAGTAAGAAAGTACTTCTTTGCCTGTACAAGTGCGCGTATCTGCATGTATGTACGTCTTTAAATTTATCTCTAATTAAAAAGAAAGCATTTATATATGTATTTTTGTATATATACCTACCTGTGTTTATTGTTATTTTTTAAAAGAGAAATGAACTTTTGTTTGTTACTCTTTCGCTTAGGTCGATAAAAGCAGTTCTGTCTTGATTGTGTTTTAATTATAGAAAAAGTAAAATAAACTCAATTAAAAATTTCACGCTTCAAATTTCCAACAACTTTGGTGTAGGACAAATATGAAGACGGTGATGATAAAAGTGACTATTATTATTATTGTTATTGGGATTGAGATCTTCTCCGACTCTTGGATTTTTCGGCCGTGAGATAACAGTCTGTATCTCAGTTCCTGTTGCAGCTTAGAGACACAATACTTTCATCAGCACATCATCTGTTCTATACCCTATATCATCGCAATACCCTAACGTCTTGGGAGATAAAATGTTTCCTGGAAATGGTCCCTATTACGCCAACCACAAAAGAAGCAACTTGAGCCGCTCCGCCATGCTTTCTGCATAGTTTTCAATGTATTCATTCTGAGGTCTATATTATCATAATATCGTCTATACTCTTTTTTATGGCAGCAGACTACAATCAGTGACAATGTGTTGTTTTTTGTTATTATTATTATTAATATTTTGTTGAAAAATGTGTGAATTCGCATCGAGTAAATAGTCTGCCTGTTTTAATCTGGGAACAAATATCCTTTCCTTGGTGTAATTTCTTAGTTTACGCTCTTGGTTATTAGACTCGAATTTTTCTTTGGCGAGTTTATGGTTCAATTATTTCGGGTTCATTTTCACTCAAAATATTTGAAACTACACAAATACACGCTTATACACATACATATACACATACATATATATATATACACATACGTATATATATATATACATACGTATGCATATATAGGCAAAGACAAGAGTCAATGAAAGCTTTTGGCTCAACGAGCAAGTAATAAATATTTATTTACTTTTTGTGACTTTTTAATGCCCCCAAAAGATTAAAAACTAAAATTTAACGCAGTGTACTGTTAATTATCCTTGAAGCCAAACTTCTTTCAGTTTCCTTTCCTTAACTTTTTTTTATGGCGAGACTTTAAAAATCCAGTTGAAAATTTTGTCATGGATGAAAGTTTTTCAACTTTTAAAATTCATTCCCCCTACTTTTTTTTAAAACAAGAAGTTCTAAACAAATTTTATTAATTGCTTTTGTTTATATTTTGGTCGTTTAAGAAACTTATACCAAGTTGTTTTTGAATTTCATGTTCATATGACGTTGACTATCTGATTACAGATTTGACTGCAAATTTAAACTATCAGTTCAAAATAAAATCTTGGTCAAATTACCGTTCGTTGTGATGAAGCCAATTGTTGGTATAATAGTCATTAGATTAGCATTTACAGCTTTGAATTTCGGCCACCAAAATTTTTATATTGATTTCGTCATTTATCTGTTTCCCTGGTTGCAAATCTCGAGATGAATATCTAGTTTAATTGAGTATAATTCTTTCCGTTATACATTAACTGTGATTAAATATCTAGATCCAAATTATCCATGAGACGTCAATGATGATCCTAGAGGAATTCTTGATCATCAAGTTATTTTGTAAGAATAAATTAAAAAGAAGATTTGGGTTGTCGATTAGACAACATGTCAACATTTATTGGATTATTTAATGTCTGATTTTTTATGCCCCCCTTAGTGAAGATCAAATTCAGTAAAAATGGTCAACCAAACCAACCTTGCGGATCATTACTGAACGCGAAGCGCATTAAAAACAGAAAAGTAACAATCATAGGTATATATATATATATATATATATATATATATATATATATATATATATATATATATATATATAGGTGCGATGGATAGAGTGTCGTCTAAATGATGCAAAAATGGAAATAACACTGACATCTCGTTTTAACAGATATATTTACCAAAATTATACAAAAATAAGGGATTGCAATTTGGGGAGTTAGATGGCCAGATTTAAGGGGTGATGTGGTCGCTGAAATTGTCGAACAGCCATGACTGGGTTCTCCTGCTTGTACGACATGGTGCAGAGTCCTGTTGCTAGATATAGCGTCTTCCAGCAGGCACCCTCTTGATTCAGGACAGCACTACCTCCTCAAGACACTTGATGTAGGCTTCCATATTGTCTCTGAGGTCCCGTTGCAAGATGAATGGAGGTATAACGTCGTCATCACTAGTGATTACTCCAAACACCATGATGTTGATTGAATATATCATCTAACTCTTTACGAATCGTCTGCACTCTCTTCAGATTAACACCCAAACACACTGAAATGTTCGTATTGGAGCTTCCGGTGAGAATGTCAAGCAGTACAGCATGTCGTTTCCAAATTTCTGGCAGAGTGAATTGCAGTACGGTGCTCTTTTTCTCACAGACGTTGCCCAACTGTGAGGTCGACAAGATCAAAACAAACAACGCGCAATCGCGCAATTTTAAATATAAAATATGGACAATTTACACATCGCACCCTCTCTCTCTCTCTCGCTATATATATATATATATATATATATATGTGTGTGTGTGTGTGTGTGTGTGTGTGCGTGCGTGCGTGATATACATTTTTATATATCAAGAAATGCAGTGGAAAAAGTTTACTTGTGACGCGTTTCATCATAAAATGTATCCTATATATATACATATACACACACACATATATATATATATATATATATATATATATATATATATATATATTTTCAGTTTTTCTAATCTTCTTACAATTTTTCTTTTAGACGGACTATGAATGTGTATATAATGTGTCCGTAGTTATTATTGTCCCAATCGTTTTCGGTTAATACTTTAGACATTTTTCAGAGTTAGGGTTTCATTTTTGCTATTTTTTGTTTTTTGTTTCCTATAATGCAAGAGTAGTATTAATTTCGTCCATATTGGAGTTTTCTGTTTAGTATTCGAAACTCATTCAATGTGCCCTTGTTGTTTTCGCAGCAAGTTATATTATCTGTAGATTCGTTGGTAATTATTAGGAATGCTTCTGTTAAGTGTAGACATTTGGGATATGATAGATCATTGTGAGAAGCCCAGTTCATGAGTTTTTACCTTTACATATTAATCCTCATAAAACAAAAATTGCAAGAACACTGAAAAACTGATTGAAAACCTTACAAAATATTCTTTAGCTTCTCTATCGCTACTTTTACGGAAAGTGCTCGGACGAACTACATTACTTGGTCCCCCCCCAATTCAAACTTTTACGGCAAGGACACGTTATTCAGCTTACATATTAGCAAACCATCTACATTCCCCCCGTATTCCATCGGTGAGAAGTAAGTTCCACTTGAACAGCTTCTTCCCGCGAACCACTACTGTGTGGAACCGACTACTAAGTGGATGTTTCTCCGATCACTACAATCTTAACCTGTCCAAGGCTAACGTCAACCGTTATCTCCCACTACTACCCAAACAAATTGCCTACTAACGTAACCCCTCCTACCTCTAATGGCCCCCGTGCTTTGTAAAGGGTGAACCATGCTGTAAAAAAATCTATCATTCAATTAAATACACACGGAAGAGGTCAGCTCGAAAAAGTTTCAGCACTCTTCGTATATATATATATATATATATATATATATATATATATATATATATATATATATATATATATATATATATATATTTTGTGTGTGTGTGTTCGCGCGTTTATTTAGACAGAAAGAATTCATTTAGACAAATTTTATTAAATTCAACCGACAATATCTCTCAGTTTAATGCTTATTTGTATTTTCCGTTTCGAATTAAGTTGTACATCCTAATCTAAATTTTTGGATAAACTGTCCAAAGTTCATGCTTTTCTTTTTGTTTTATGTTCGAGTATTTTCGACCTTCTGGGTCATTATCAAGAGCTAAATGTTTTCAATATCCTAATAAAGGTTTTTTTTTAGTTGCATCCCGGCATTTATTTGAACACTACATTTCAAATTTAGATATATGCATATTGTATATTTAACACCATATATAGAACGGTTTCAGTGAGCTGTAAAACAGAGGAAGTATTAACAGAAGACAGTTTATCCATAATTTTGATCGAGATGTGCAACAGTTTATTCGAAAATTTGAAAATATAATAAAAGAATAAACAGACACAACTTACAAGCGAAATGTAATTAAAATCGTTTATATATATAGTTTGTAAAAGTACTTTTGATACACTATGTTCTATAATGTTGTTTAAAAACGAGTATTTCTGGGAGATTATGTTTTTTAAGTCACGCAGTCTGTATAATTATGGTGCTCAATATCAACAGAAAGAGCATTACCAGTAATAAATACTATAAAATTAAATGTTTACTTACCTTATCACTACTAAGAGTTTAGAAGTAAATTCATCCACTCAACAGGCGACTTGATTTGTAAGTTTCCTAGAGTGGATGCAATTTGCGTGAAAGTCTGAGTAGGAATAATGTAATATTAAAGATTATTTATTACTATATAATGTTTATATATATATATATATATATATATATATATATATATATATATTGTTTATATATATATATATATATATATATATATATATATATATAATGTTTATATACACACACATATATATATATATATATATATATATATATATATATATATTCCTATATATGTGCCTCAGTGTTTATGTAATGTTTATTTATGTTAATACGTCTGGCGACGACAAACTTTTCAGAAAATTACGAACAACTTAAACATCTTTTTTTTCTGTCCATTTTCGTAGCGACAACAAAAATTAAATCGATGGCGAAAGTGGAACCCAAAAGATTGGGTGGTTCTAATGCGAACACCAGCCACGTAGACTATGGTTACAGGTCGCTGGTGAACGAATTTCCTTACTCCTCTGCCACCTGTTCCATTTGGTGCCGGTAGTCTGGATGCTTGAGCGTAGGGTGCGTTGGAAAGGAAAGTGGGCTCGGCCTGCTTGGCGCCGCAAGCAGCAGCCAGTTCGCCAGTCCCACCGCTACCACAAATGCATCCTCCTCTCTCTCTCTCTCTTTCTCTCTCTCTCTCTCTCGAACTTATGATTTCTAAAACATAATCACCAGTATGTACAATAACACCCATTATTATTGTCTTCAACATCATTTTCATTTTTGACGCACAGAAGTATAACACATTGTTCAATGTCTTCACCGAATATTTGGTTAAAGTTAAAGGAAATATTATACAATTTGTCGAAATCAAACGAAAGATTTCTTGCCAAGAATGTAGTTTTATAGAAGAGAAAAAACGTTTTCATAAGTCGTGTTTCTAGTTTTAAATCCACATACACATCGCGCGCAAACACAAAAAAGTTTTTATTTTTTCTTATAATAAGGGGCCACTCGGGGTAGAAGGCTACGTTAAGGGGTAGAGTTTATATGCATAGGAGGGGGAAGATAACGGTTAACTCTTAACTTAAACAGGTTAAGATTGTAATGATGAGGGAAATATCCTCTTGGCAGTCCGTTCCACAGAGTAGTGGTTTGCGGGAAGAAGATGTTTGAGTGGAACTTCTCGCCGATCGAATACAGTTGTGGGATGTGTGTTGTTTGCTACTCTGTAAATGACATGGCGGTTCCTGACCGTGAAGGTTAGACATGGTGGAACCAAGAAATGTAATTTGTCCGAGCACTTTCCAGGAAAGTAGTGATAGTTCAGTGAAAGATTCGCCATTTCCCGCCTTTGAGACAGAGGTTGGAGAGTGGAAAAATAATTCTTTTCCGACAAGGACTCGGGGGCGCTTTTAAACTCTATCAAGACTGGAAAGTGAGGACTGGGCAGAACCCCAATGAAATATGGCAACAGCACTCTATTTTCAGCCTGATCTGGCTTTTATAAAGGTAGAGGATTCTTTTGAATTATAACTGACATAACTGAACAATCATTATTTACCTTATAAACTGATATATATTTAACCGAATGTCATTAATAGCGAAGATTTGCCAGGTTTGCTGAAGATTTTTCCCAATTTTGAAAAGACGACGTTTAAATATAATAGACATGTGGTGTATACTTCTCAATAAAACATAAATAACCAAGACGAGGAGACCAGTCCAAGTATTTCACTGTGTAATAATAATTTCTCATCTCAAAAACATATTTCTCGTTTTCTTCCACCAGCTTCTGTCATCTTTCTGACAATATCATGATTCCATCCTCCCACACTTTTTTTCAGTAAAGAAGTGGTTCTTTTTACAGCCTGCCGGAAAATAAAAAGCGAAATAAATGGTAATCCAGTTACGGTAATTCAACAGATGTTAATCCAACAGATTAATTTTGTTGACGACAGAAAGAGTGAAAAGTTTAATCGCCAAGCTGTAACAATTCTTTCTAAATCCACAAAGAAAAATGCGATATAGTATTTTCCTGGTGGAATATTTACATATTATTGTTAACTACCTCTGGACACTTTTCTTTCATTGCTCGTCAGAAAGAATACAACACGGCAACATCGGGAACATGCATTTGTTGAAGTCGAGACTGTCACTCCCGTGTTGATCTGTAACAGCCATAACAGATGCTGCGCTGCCATCAGTAACTGAGGAATAACTTTTTGGACACAGATCCAAGTTCTTTCGAGACCGGCGGATGCCACTCATATGCATTCGGGAGCAGCACTTGTTTCAATCAGTCATTAAGTTCTATGGAAGTAACGCATAATATAGGACTCTCTTTCAATCCTAATTATACACAGTATTACCTTACATTGGGTAAATATACGGTTATTGGTGGTTCATTTCCCCTCTACATCTGATAACTTCCATTCTACGTTGCTGCATTCAATTTTCATAGCCCGTCCTAATTTGTCGAAAACATTTAATTGCGCTTAAGTAGATAATCTCATACGAAAATATCTTCTAGCAGGATTCTTTATGCTTACATTATGTGGAAAAGGTATGTGTGTATATTTTAAGCATGTTAACTCATATATAATTTACATTGATTATTCAACGTATATTGCGTCGTATTTATTAAAAAAATAATCGCTTGATTTGATCACAATCAGCTTCAGTTGATCGAACTGACCCTGGAGCAGTGTTCGCGATAAATTACCAATAGGACACTTTGCAAACCACTTTTAACACGTTCGATCATTCACAGTACCTTCTCTATAAATTGTGCAAAGTAAGGCGAAAAGTTCAACGTGTAAGATTCAATAAACAAAAATACACCAATTTTAACATTTTTAAAATGCAAAGATGTGACAGCTGTCACAGTTCTTATTTTTCAAGATATTTCTGAAAGACAGTATTATTTATGAATAATAATTCTCTTCTCTCGCGTTACTACTTTTTGTTTTACTTATCTCTGTTATCTTAAATCTTACAGCTTGCAATGATATGGCTTTGGGAAATGTAACAAGAAAATTCCTTGTCACAAAATACATGGAACATTCTTGCAAAGTTGCAAATATGTCGTATTTTGGTTGGGGAGATAGGTTACATTTTACTGATGTTACTATAATATTGCAATCAACTATTTTACTTACCCAAATCTGATCGCTCATCCCCGACGTAGCACAATTGTCCGCAATGGTCAGATAACATCGGTATATTTTTCTTTATTTAACAATAAGTATAGCAGTGATAAAATTTCTAGCGCGGCACACTGAACCAACCTTCCTTTCTGCTGATCTAGCAATAGATTCAATATAGTCTTTCAACTCCATATCAGCCGAGAATGTTAACCCAAGACGGCGCAACGTGTCACTCACTCTCTTGGAGGTCAGCATCAGCCATGCTGATAAAAGGCAGAGGGGATATCTCAGATGAATAATAGAGATCAGTTTAGTTTTGGAAGCGTTAAAATTAACAAGCCTTCCTTTCGCCCAGTTAACAACAGACAAAAAGTTGTTTTAGTCATCGGCTGCCATTTTGACCTTATCGAACTGATCAGATTACTATCGACACAGGAGTAAATGGTTGTGTCATCAGCGTAGATACCGAGTTGAGAGCTGATGCCATCGGAAAAGTCATTAATGAAAATCAGAAATAAAGTAGAACCAAGGATGGAACCCTGGAGGACACACATTAGTACGAAAGGAAGTGGAAGTGTGACTGTTCAGGATTACTTTCATTTCACGATTCGATAGGAAATATTGGATCAGTTCAAAAATTTGTACATAGACACTGTAACTTTTCAGTCTGTGGAAAAGACCTGCATTCCACTGTCGAAATCTTTTGAGATGTCCAAAATTACACCCCGGGCTTCATCATTTTAATCTCGAGCTTGATAGACTCTTTCCAAAAGTATCTTCAGTATATCAGCAGTTGATCTGGAGAAGCGAAATCCATATTGTTTATCTGAAAAAAAAAGGCCCTGCGATGAGAAATGCTTAACACATTCAGCATTAATTAGGGCTTCTAGGAGTTTCCAAAAAAAGCGGTAGAAGGCAATAGATGATAGCTGAAAGGGTCGGACGGTTCAACAGAGTTCTTAAAAACTGGAACAACAGTAGAGGATTTCCAGCAGACAGGAAAGCAAGAAGTGACGAGGCACTTATTATACAGTTTAGAGAGAACAGGTGCCAGTTCGGGGGCACGCGTCTTAATGACTATTACAGGTTCACATGCTTTGTGGTAATCCAGAATACAGAAGATTGTAGAAATCATGGAAGGGGTTATACGCATCTCACTCAAAAGGGATTCAGTTCTAGGCGGGAAGTAAGGCAGCGATACTCCAGATGAGTATCTGTATTAGAGTTTGAGAAGAATTTACGGGCAAAGCATTCAGCTTTATCAGTAGAGGATGATAACACCTCAAATTGATTATAGAAGTGAGAATAAAGACTTATTTAGTACCCTATTACAGAAACCCCAGTAATCACGAGAGCCAATTTTTAGACGTTATGCAGAACCTCATTTCTTCGTGAATATATTTATCACACATCTTTGTCAAATAGTTTCACTATAATAAATTTCAGTTGCATAACATTGTCTTCATCTTCATTTATAAATTATTATCATTTACATGGATCACTGATTATCATAATGAGAATGAACAGCGCCACAACCATCTCAAAAGCATCGTCATAATCATATAATCATCGTCATTATCAAATAATCATCACTAAATGAACTAAGGGAATCACCATAGTTTTGAGCAGTATTTGGAATGCCTTTATTATGATTATTATCAGTTCAAATAAACATAACATGTACTATTTTCATTCCTGGGAATAAATGTCGCTTGAATTCAAAGTGTAAGTCTGTTAGAATTATGGGGATCCTAGAAAGGAACACATCCTCCTTTTCGACTAACTCATGTTTGACAGAAAAGCTCCATTGTACAACTTTGAAAAGTCTAAATTTCCTAGAAGCAAGAGGAGCGTCCCAATTTCTATTTTAAAAATTTGGAAAGGAACATCAGTGAACAAGAGAGACCAAGTAGGGTTCTGAATGGCCTCATAAATATCCACTGATTTCTACAGCTGAAACGGCCCAAGAATATGTTGAAACAGATTTTAAATTATTTCTTCAACTGTATCATTCTTTGGAGCAAGAATGCCCCGTTCACTCTGTTACTAGCAGTTATTCTAGGCTAGGGTTATCCTTTTTATGTTTAAGACATCTGGAAAAAATTAAGTTTAATTCTGAAAATTTTATAGTTTTGTCGGGAAAAAAATTTCAGGGTTGCACCATACTTTACAAACTAAACGGTTAATTTTTAAAAAAAGACTTTTTTATCGGAAAGCTATTTTAATTTAAATCCCAGATTGTCTTCTGATGGCCTCCATTGACCTTAGAGAATAGCCGTGTTTTACTTTTCTTTCTTTTTTTTTTTTTTTTTTTTTGCGCGCGCGTGAGTCACCACCTTCACTTAGAAATTTACTCCCAATGGTTTTCGGTGATATCGGAAGTCGATTCTGACCTTATCAGCCCTACTATAAATGATGACAAAAACTTTTTTGTACTTCATAGCAAACTATATCACAATTCACTTTATTTTTAAAAATTCTTTTTAAAAATTCTTTGGTTAGAAATGACCTCTCAAAACTTATCACATTTGTATGACTTCTGGTGACCTTGATAGCTCACATAACCACTTGTGAGTCTTCATGCAAAAATTAGATCAACGTGACCTGTTTTAACGTGATTGTGACACAGACACATAGACAAACAATAAACGTCCAATATAAATATAGATTGATTTGTTTCACGTCAGGTTAATGAATGAAATCGTAATCGAAATTTTATTGAATACTCTCTTCTTAATGATCAATACTGTAAAAAAATAGTTCATTAAAAATTAACTTTCACGTTAATTACAATAAAAGTTATACTCAATTATTTCGATTAAAATCGATCTGTAATGCAAATTTTTAATGCAAAATCTTTAGGTGATGTGAGTAATCTTAAATCAGGCATGACAGAACACATGTATATGAAAAGCATCATAACACCAAGAAAAGTAGTATTTCTTAGATGTTTACATATTATTATCCACAAAAATGAAAGTAGCGGAAAGAAAATCTACAGCTGTCTGAGCCTTAAAATCATTGAGTTCCTTAAAAAGTGGTTAAAAAAAAAGCCTAGTCAAAATCGCAGAAAAGGTTTTAGTTCATTTTTGTACATTCATAAGATCCTATATTTTAATAGTTTTCTGAAGTTCTGGAATTAAGCTGATCATTTGAAATATGATTCATCTGTTTTCTCAGGTGTATAACCAAAGGCTGAGTATATAACATACGATATAGTTGTGGTAGATAAAATAAAAGTTAAAATAGCTGTCCTCGAGTAATTAATACTGGAAATTTATTATCGAAGCAATGACAACTAAATCAAACCCAGCAGAGCATATGTGAAAAGAAAAGGAAACAAGAAAATACGTCCTCTTAAATAAAATAAAATCAAGCCCCGAATAACGATGAAGGTTTGTAAATTGAAAGAAACCACAGATTATATAGTTTATCGAAAAACTAATGTATAAACAAAACATGTGTACGTTTACTTTAAACAATCTATGTAAGCTTTTTTCTGCAGTTAAGGCTTCCTGTCCGAAATTAAAACAAAGTTACTTGAAGATCAGTTGCGGGTAAATATTAGTCGCCATTATGTTATGGGAATCAACACTTTGGATAGCCAATATTTACGGGTTTCTGGAACATTTATCCCGCAAACAATATTGGCGACTCAGTGTGAGTCCAGGTAAAAATGAGTGACACAAAACAATAAATACAAAACAAACCACATTGCATGTACTGACAAAAGGAATGACAAGTGCAGACAATTGTAACGAAAGGGACAAAAACATTGTAAAAAAGATGTACTTGTTTTTGTGTGTGTGGATGTGTGGATGTAACAAGCGTGTGTGATAGACACGTGTATGTATATGTGTGTGTCAAAAGTCAAAGGAGTACTAAAGAAGCAACGCGTCTTGTCGGCAGTGTTCCGATGTACATACGACCACATCTGAAAGCCAGATCTAAAAAGGGTTAAAAAATGGTGAGTGAGAATATCATTGCCTATTTATAGACTTAAAGAGCGCCCACCCCAGCAGCGTTTTGCCAAAATCTAAGTGGGATAATCCACAGATCTCCCGCTGTGAATTTGTAAATATTTTCTACACTATAGGTTAACAAGAGGTAGATTCGATGGTAAGAGACAATGCTCTTTCAAACTTACTTTTTTTTTTACATTAACTCCACTAACGCAAGACTTGAACATTCACTTCCGTGACTTTGTTGACTCGGTTAAAATACAAAAAAACATAAAGAAAATAAAAATGTACGAAGCGGCCGATTTCAATCGACAACTGAAATCCCTGTAAAAAATAATAAAGATCACCAAAATAGTCTGAAAATATACAGAATAATCGTCTGTTCTCAGCTTCGGCATTGTTGAATAAAACAGAAAATAATCTTTACGTCATTATAATATTAATTAAATCATATGACCACAGGAATAGATCACGGTAGTGGAAATTTGGTAAAATGTCAAAAAAATCTTTCTCAATATATAAAGGTTTTATTTGGGGGTACAGCTGCACACTTGGTCAGATACTATTCCACAAATGTCACTCATCGTATTTTAACACAAGGCGGCTATATTTATGTCCATCTCTACTAAAGAACTCCAACATGAATCGTCATAAAGGATCGTTCGAGTGCTTATGGAGATGGTGTGTATAGTGTAACAGTAAAAGCGTTAAGTGGAATCAGTGACCCAAAAAATGTATCCGAAGTTCAGCTACAAAATTGGTTCTTAAAAAATAAATAAACCAACAGTAATGAACGGCTTAGAACTCGTTTATAATCTTGTACATCACAGGAATGAACTTTGTCAAAATATATTTACCGCGATTCTCGAATTAAGTTTGCTCTTACTCATTGAAAGAATCTTAATAAGTTTTAAAAGAATGGTCATTGGTCAGTCGAAACATAAATTTAACATTTTGGCTACAGTTTATCATGTAGAGAGAAAAGATAGATGCGCTTCTGATGGAAAGGAAAACCACTATCCCTATAGTAAAGTATAAGGTATAAATGTTATGTTTGGGTAATGTTTCTCTTTCAATGGTAAAGAAGAAATCCATGCGATTGAAGGAACTTTTTATCGAAGGATTTTGGAAGTTGATTTGTTCATTCCGGAGCTATAGTTGCATCTTGGAGAGAATTGGGCCTTTCAACAATAAAAACTCGAAGCATACAGCTGAAGTAACTCACGAATGTTTTTCATTCATTTAGTTATTATTTCAAGACAGTGTAGAAATATGTGGCATTGTCAATCTTCTGACTGAAATCCAACTGCCAATTTATTGCGAAGATTGAATTCATAAGAGCGAACCAAGAAATATTAATGACCTGAAGATCGTTTGCAAGTAAGTGTAGATGAAGATTTCAAAAAGATTTTACAATGAGCCTGTGAAAGGTTACAACAAATGTCTCTGAACAGTCATTGTAAACCTGGGTGATGCAATTAAGTATTAAAATCAATGTCTTAGAATACTTTTTTATATATGCAATGTATGTTTGAAGACATATCTTTTTCTTCGTTAATTTTATATCCACATACATTTCCGGTGTAAATTGAAAATGTAAGTATCGCAAACATAGTTTGCAAGTGTCCAAATACTTACCTACCTACATTGTATATTAAAGAATATATATTGTCAACAATTTCATAAACACCAGGCTTGCATGAATCCTTAATCATTTCCAACCAGTATTCGGTGTTCGCATCCAGGTAAAGTATTTTCGAATGTCGGGTTTCAATAAAGAAAGACAGACTCTCGCTACTTAGACGATTGACGCAATCTAATGCTAATCTACCACCATTTTCCACTCTCCGGTTTTCTATTTACTAAGCTAAGCTAAATAAATGTCAATAAATATTTGTCTAATTAATAAATGTTCACTTTTTCTTTCTTTCTTTTTTTTAAAGAGATATAAAAAAAAAAATAAGTAGCCAATTGCATGCCTGTGTCGTAAAAAATGTGTAGGGTCATCAAAAACTGCCTCCACGAGCAAGAGTCGTATCCAAGTAACTCTTTATTCATAGAAAGTAAAATAAACGAACACGATATAATACGCGTCTCTTACGTTCCCAGGTTAACAGTGGAGGAGAGAATTCATTTAGTTGAGGCATGGAAATTTCTATAGGGAAATTGAGGCACTTTACATTCATTTTACGACAGGTTTTTGTTTCAGTGGTTTTCTGCATAGAACAATTATATTTTTGCAGAGCCATAAGGACACTGTAAACACGTGTTTGGAAGAACTGGCACCGCAATAAAAAACTGTAAACACGTGTTTTGTTGCGCATACACAATGCGTGCTGAGATACACTAACTAAATTCAAAATAAAAAGAAATATAGGGAAATATATTTATTTAAATAAAGAAAAAAATATCAGTTATAATTTATTTCTAGTCTATCGACGGGAGCGATGTACGAAGGTAAGTCATATCAGAAGGAGAGGGAAGGAAATATAAAGAGGGTTAAGGAGACAAAAAGTTCGTGCGAAAACCCGATTAAAAACGAAAGAGTCGGAGGGTGTCATTATTCTTCAAATTACACCCCTCACCCACACCCACACACACACACACACACACACACACACACACACACACACGCACACACACACACACACACACACAGTTTTCGTCTTTCCTTGAAGTATAGAACTGATAATCACATTGGCGGACGAGTGAGGAGAGTTATAGAAAGTTGCGTGCATGTATGTGTGTATATATGGAGAAAACAATATTGCGTAAAAAACTTTTTATTCATTTAGTACTTTTACATATACGCTTCGGCTTAAACAGACACGAAAAATACAGGAGAAAGCATGGAACAGTGTGGTTTATACTCTATCTGATTTTGCCTCTATTTGTGCGTATATAAATGCATAAACAAGCTTTCTATCTATGTGTGCTTGTGTGAGAGTGTGTGACAAAAGAAGAATATAACAAGTTAGTTAACCCTCCTCTCTTTTTATTAACGTATCGATGTGTTTATGCCTGCGTTGCATATTTGTGTAAGTATTCATGAATATGACTGAGTAATTTACTTAACATTCACTATGATAGCTTGTATATTGCTTAACACGAGTTTTTTTATGTAGTTGTTATTCTACGCATTTTTAAACGTATATTTGCCATTATTACGCGTATATATGCATATGCATAGCATACGTGTTGTGTGTGCGCACCTGCATGTTTTTTGTTAAAAAAAATCTTTTTATGATTAACAAACTAAAACCAAAAAAACTAAAAAGCACCAATAAATGACAACATAAAAATACGTAAACAGTAGCTTTAAACTAAAACAAGTCGACGATGAAGGAAGAAGTATTACTAGTTGTTGTGGTAGTAGTAGTGATGATGTTTTGTAGTAATGATAGTAGTACAAAAAAAAAAAAAAAAGAAAAGAAAAGAAAAAAAAAACCAAAAGATAAAAATTGCTCCACCTCCTATTTATATAATTCGTCCGCCTTCTCACTGCATTCTTCTTCCCGTCCGTCAGTTTGTCGGTCGGTCTTTTCCTGCTTCGTTCATCTCCAACTGTGTTCATCTTTCTATCTTTGCAAGAAACCGGCAAAACCAACTCTCATCTTTTCTTACAAATAATAAACAACTTCAGCGCAAGTTGTAACGATAATTTGATGATAAAAAGAAATAACCCTACAACAGCTGCTATTTACCTAACATTCGGAAAAAAATACATCGAATTTCTTATATTGTTTTAAAAAAAATCCAACTTTAATTTCCTTTTTTTCCTCATGGCTTTTTTCCTGCCAAACTAACTTTATTTATCGTTAGCTAGCTACAAAAACAGAAACAAAAACAAAAAACAAACGTAAAAGAAAACAAAACAACGAAAACTCTGTAATCTAAGTTAAACCGAACAAACGACCCTTGCCCCGTACTTAAAGGGATTGCTTTCTGTGTAAACCTGTGTACTATAAAGTGTGTGCACCAACAGGTGGTGGCGTGGATCCAGTTGACAATTCGGACGTAGGCGTTCGAATCTTGTGAACATCAGAAGTTAAACTCACAGGATCACTGATATCTGTGAGCAAAGACTATAAAAAAAAATTAAAAAAAGGACAGACATTTTTTAACTTGAAGCAATCATGGACAGGTAAGTAAATGAACTTGTTTTTGTTATGGTTGTTGTTGTTGTTTTGTTGTTTGCACTGAGATCACAGGAAATCGAACCAATATAAAAAGAGTAGTTAAACAAAACAAGTTGAAAAGTTCTGCAAAATATGAACTTATTAGAAACAGGTCTGGATACAAAGCATGGCATTGTAACGTAACGATGCTGCTTACCTGCATGTTATATACAGTGACATGCATCCTTTTACTTTTTACTATATTGAAATCTTCTGTCTTGTAATTATCAATCTTTACCAACCATCCGCTATACAATAATCTATCTATTTTCTATCTCTCTCTAGTCTGACAGTGGCATCATGTGTGCGGTGTTCATGTTATTTGATTGGATTTTTTTTACTCTACCTTTCCTCTCTTCTGTCAATCTTTCATAATTGTATTTGTAAAAATCTGTATCCACACACATTTTTATCTCCCTTTTGCTGAAGTTTTGGTACAGAATATTTGCAGTATTCATTTGTCTTACGGACATCTTTAATAGATAGATAGATAGATAATATATATAATGAGAGAGTGCGTGAGATAGATATAAACTGATAAATAGAGGGTGTGTGTATGAGATGGCTAGTTAGCCAGCGATATAGATAGATAGATAGATAGATAGATAGATAGATAGATAGATAGATAGATAGATAGATAGAATTAAACTGAAAAAGAAAGTGTGTGTGTGTATGAAATAGATAGATTTAAACTGATAGAGATAGGGTGGGTGTGTATGAAATATCTGTCTAAGATAGAAATTGACAGTGTGTGTGTGTATGTGTGTGTGTGTGAAATAGATATCTAATCTGTCTGCCAGTTCACTCACATACGCATATTCACTGATCAAAGCGAGAAATGCAACCATGTGCGTATTCGCTTATACCAGATGCGTGTATTGTGTAGGAATATGTAAGTAAACATCAGTACTTTCGGAAGAGCAACTTGAGTTGAAAAGAAAGAAAAAAGAATATGAAACAAATTCGCTCGTACGAAACGTATATCCTCACTCATTCACTAGCTTCCAGCGAGCACTCATACACCCACAACCCCGTGTGTATATTCACCAATTCACCAGCACCCAGACCTATGTATCCCAAACACCTACGAAAACATACTTATACTCCCACAATTGCAGACATAAATATAAACACTCCCGTACGACGTACACTGTATAAAAACAAACCCTCCCATAGTATATTTTGAGAACACACACACACACGCACACGCGCGCATACGGAATCCTTCCGGCCCACACGAATCTCATAAAGTTAGGTGTGTGTGGTGTTATTTGTATGAACACTGATTCAATACTTATGAACAGGTGCAATGTTTGCGATCGGCAAATTTCTTCATCAGAAGTCAAACCTGCAATTAAAAAGGGAGAATATTTTGCAAAAATAATGATTCGTGAGCATTCTATAACAAGCTGATGCAGTGTGTGTGTGTGTGTGTGTGTGTGTGTGTGTGTGTGTGTGTGTGGTTTGGTTGATAGATAGATAGATAGATAGATAGATAGATAGATAGATAGATAGATAGATAGATAGATAGATAGATTCCATTGTTTCTGAGCATTATTTTTAATAGCCCTTATTTTGCCACTGGCTCAAATTATACTTGAAATCTTTTTCAAAGTTTATCAAACTATTGTGTTAAGACGTGAAGCGCACACCTAGAACTTTGCCAGCGACGATTATCAGATAAGATCCTTTTTGATTGTCGTTGTCACTGACAGTATCGAATTGTTTTATTTGGTTTTCTGCATTGTCTTATCTATTTCACAAGCAACGGAGTTATTTATTCATTGGTAGGTAAGTGGAGACGGGGTCATGGAAAATAGTTTTTCTTAAGGACTTTATTGAGTTTCCACAATCTCTTCAGTGAGTTAAGATCGGATATCATCAACACGCAAATATTCTTCATGCATACAATTGCTACACACGGTTGTTTCTTCTATAAATGATATGGTTGGTAAGAGTTTTGGTTTTATATCGAGACACTTGGTAAAAAATACCCTACTTCTCTGATTAATCTTTTGTATTGTTTCATTTACTCTTCGATATCAAATTTTAATAATTTGTTTAAGCAAGTATCGTATGGCACAGTGTATTATTGTACTTCTAAAATTTACGTTGGTTTTATTTCAGGAAGATTTTTTAAAATATCATGCACACAAAGCGATTACACCATTTTCTTGTAAAAGTCCAAACATTCAAGTGAAATAAATTCTTAAACATATAGTAATAATGACGTAAATGGAAATGTAATCAAAATATGTGTCGGAATGACATTTTGAGAATGGATGAGTACGTCTGGATCAGGAAATGATTAACCTTGTAGAAATAAATAAGTAATTAAATAAATCAATAAATAAATAAAGAAAGAAAGTCAATGTTAAACAATAAAATGATAAAACTAAAAAATGTAATTACATTGTGGCTACTAGCCATCAAATGGATGTGCATTTCTTTTACACTTTCACATATATATTTGTGAGTCAAGGTTCAACTAGCAAAGATGTTACTTCTTTTAAAAGAAAACATGTTTTCAACGTTCAAGGCTGCGAGACTGGCTTCTCATGTCATCCTGACTTGGGCTAGTGTGACACAAAAACGTGATGCCAAGAGAGTTTAAAATAGAGGTGTCATTATTAAGACTCTTCTGATTTAAGTTCAAACTTTAAAAAGATTATTTCAACATAACTGTTGTTGACACATCTACGTGTTTGTGGTCAGTTGAATAACTTTAAAAATCAGGACATCGACTCGAACATAAATTGCTGACACGAGGCAAGGAGATTGCGCATTGGTGCGCATGGGTAACCATCATTATGACATTATGTAATCATACTCGTCACGGATAGCGAGTTCATTTTAACAGTTGTTTGTGTAGCCTCGAACCAATCCAGTCTTAGCCTACTGAATATCTATCAGAAATAGTTGCAAAGCTTAGACCCTCTCGTCATGGAGCATTAGTTAGCGAGCTGTCCTGGTTGATTATTATTAATGAGTTCCGTCTTCAGTGGGTGGTCTACATTCGTGGTCTTGTGCCAAGCTAAGCTTAGTAAGTGTCCCTTAATTAAAGCTTTTTCTTTAAGCTATTGCCTCAAATCTAATATTTTAAAATAGGAAACGCTTTTATATTAGTTGCCTAAATGTAAATTATGTTCCAGCTGACGTGTGTGTGGCTCATTGTTTACAGCAATCGACTGGCGGAGAAAAGTTTCGTTTCAAATAGTTGGGAAAAGTTGACATGAAAAGTAAAAATTCTTAGAAAAACGGAAAATTTAAGACAAAAAGATTTTTCCTTTTGTAGAAATGTCTATGATAGAGTAGTTGTAGATTTTACAAGTACGAGACGAATAATTAAACAAATGGATCGTTTTGTTCATCCGCTAATATTTTGTGGTGATGAATTTATTTACAATGAAATGATACTTTGAATTCTCGAATTGTACCCCATCGATGGAACTAAAATTAAAAGGGCCATCTATTTAGTTATCTAATTATTAGGTCGCATCTAATTGAATAATAGTTGTCGTAGAACAGATGACGTGCAAGCACTTAGTGCTATATTCAGTGATGGACCTTTTTTTATAATTTGTTCACATGTTAAAGAAAATATTCCCATTGGACAAAAGCAATGAACTATTTCAGTAAGTGATCTGTCTAGTATTACGAATTCTCATTAACGGTTTCTATATATGGATCTATGAATTTTCGAATATTGGACAATGATAAAAAATACGGCAAAACATCTGATCTCTAACATTTTTGCTTCTCTTATTGAAAGCAAGTTTGATATCAAACAAAAGCAAAGCTCCCGACCATTGAAAGCTGTATCAGGGGCTTTTAAAATCCATGGAGTACCAGTTTATATCCATTTGTGATATGACGGAGGAGTTGTATATGTAAAATATAGACTAGTTGCAAGATGAAGTCAAATAAGCTGCAGTCACTTATGATATATTCCGAAGAAATGAACATACACAACGATAGTTAACTGAATTTTTGATTGATTGATTTGATTTTTACGGCCTATCAACCTTTAGCAGATTATTTAAAGCCAGGAAATATTTTAGATAGTAAGAATTTTTGGAGATAAGGATTACTGATACAAGTCCCACTAATTAACCCATAGATTGGGGAAAGAGGGTTTTTTTTTTATAATTTTCCCAAGGGCATTTGCGTGTAAGTGAATATAACGGACCCACTGGAATTGGAATTCGACTCTTAACCGTTATCCATTATATCAACCTCATATCCAAGCTTACAACACCTGGTATTCCTAAATGGTCACTCATTTAGGTAGTGGCTAGGCTAGATGTTGCTTAACTTAAGTCATCATACGAGAACCGGTGTTTCAATGTGATATGACCGTAAGCCGGCAGCAGTTCATTGATACATACATAGGTATACTTCCTGAAAGCATACACATATTAACACGTAGACACACCCTTACTCCTTTTTTATAGTTTAAACTTTATTCTTTTCCATTCATTCATCGTTTTAATCACTTACTGTTTATTCTTGTTTAGAGAATATCAACAGAAAATTCGACTTTAAAGGTTAGCACTAGGTTTTTTTGTGTCTGTGTGTTTGCATCTATAAAGGTGCGTATTTAAAGCCTATAAGCAATTTTAACAAATCTTCACATTTTCTACCACTTAAATACAAATACAGCACATCAACAACTATAGGTCATGCTTAATAGCCAAAGTTATGCAATACTATGCATGAACACTTATGTACATTTGAAATAATAGTTTCAGTTGTAACACCTTCTTCTTAGTAATTCATTATCGCTCACTTTTTCGTTATAATTCGTTTTATACGTGCGTACTTATTTTGATTCACATATGCATTACAAACGACTAATCACGATACAAATAAAGTGTAGTATCTCATGAAGATCTATCAAGTAAAATAAATACCAAATTATTGGATATGTTAAAATAAATTGGCGTTATCTCGAATCAAACAACTTAACTTTATTCTATGGAATCGTTTAAATTGGGATGCTCTATGAATTTAATGTGTCGTTGTAAATCTCTGCTGATTCGGCGTCTGTTTTGTGTACATGCATCTTTGGTGGTTCTTACGTTCATATTTTTCTGTAAAAATATGCAAATCAGATTGCTGTGCAAATGATATCAAGATTTAAAAAGCGATTGATTGCTAATCAGCTGTTATTTGGCTACTTCAATAACCTTCACGAGACTAAGCTTTTTTTTTTTTTTGTCACCGACTAAAGAAATTTTCATTGAAAACAGAAAACGTCACACCAAAATTATGCGCTTTCTTCAACTAGCAGGATATTCATAACGGAGCAATTTTTTCAATAATATAGGACGTTGGCGATCATGGCTCTCCACATTTCTTTTTTCTTTACTATGTATAAATTGTTATACATTCTACTGAAAGATAGGTTTTTCATGATGCTTTCTCCAAGGTTTGAAATTCAAAATTTTCCTTAAACTGGTTGTCACACAAGGCTAGAGAAGCCAGTCTATCCTGCAATTTAAGCCCTAAGTGGGGAAAGGAGATGGGTCCATGCCTTTCTCAAGAGTATCTTTGCGAAAATGAGCGCAACAGTCTAGATCGAAATTTGGACTCAGCTGGCAAATTTCACTTTCCGAGTCGATATCCGTCACACTGCTGAATGGAATTTTTTACAGTCTGTTTTCTTCACTTTACACTAAAACAAATGATGAATACTGATAGGAGAGAATATTTTAAAAGTGTGTATAAAATCTTCTATCCGTGTATGTTTTTCTAGAAATATCTAAGCTTATTTTTGTCTATCAGAATGTAAGCCTGTTCCTATGTGTAATTCTTTGAAAGTGAGAGAGAAATAGAGAGAGAGAAAAGGAAGGGGAAAGAAATAGAGAAAAGACGAAAGAAAGAAAGGGAGAAAGATAAAAATAGAAATAGAGAAAGGGGGCGCAAGTAGAAAGAAATAAAGAAATAGAGAAAGGGAGGGAGAAGAATATATATATATATATATATATATATAGAGAGAGAGAGAGAGAGAGAGAGACCTGTACATTATGTGTGACGATGTAAGCATGATCGAGGAAATGAAAACGTTTGAAAATTTGACAAATGGCTGAAATAAATAGTTTTTCTTGGGTAGAAAAATCTGAAAATAAATAAAAAGAAAACAAACAATAAGAAGCGAAAAAAATTAGACGAAAATTCTGCTGTAATTGTAATACTGCGCGACAGAATTAAAATAAAAGAAAGGAGGATGAATTAAAAAAAAAAAAAGATAAGCAAAGACCATTGTCGAAAAAAATAGAACCACGAATAAAAAACAAAGAAATTAAAAAATGAGATAAAGACAGAAAGAAGCAATTTTTTTAAAAAAAAGAAAGAAATTCATTAAAAGAATTGCGACGAAATTAAGTAAAGGAAGAAGTAGACATTAACAGAAAGGGAGAGAAAAAGAAATAAAGAAAAAAAAGATTATTGTAATAAAACGAAAACGAAGGCAATAAAAGAAAATTTAAGAGAAGGACAAGGAATGATTTACACACGAGGAGTAAGAAGAGGAACTGAAGAATAAATAGGTTTTGTTACAAAGCCAAAAAGTGTCAGTGAACATCCATCTCTCTCTCTCTCTCTCTCTCTCTCTCTCTCTGCGCGTGTGTGTGTGAATGTATGTGTGTGCGCTTGCATTTGCGCGCACATATAATAATATGTGGATATGTAAGCGTGCTATGTGCGTGTGTGCATGTGTAAGGATGTATAAAAATGTGTCTTTAGGAAAGCGTTTTGATTGCTCTACCTTCAGAAAACATAAAGGTTGCGGAGTGGTCGCATCGTCTGCTCTTTAGTAATAGCGATGAAGAAATCGGTTCTAGGAAGGGTGGGGATGAGAAGGGCAGAGAACCTGACTCCAGGACCGAGACAAACTGCCTGTGTTGTATGCCTGAACAAACAAGCGTTCAATTTCATTGTTTCATCTAGAAGCGCCCGAAAGTCGCTCCGGACCCAAGCCCAAGTTTACCATCCCCAAGAAGCCTCCTACGTACCTATCATATATATACGTCTTGATCTATGGTGGTAGTCTACACCAACACTATTATGGCTTACTCTATATGTGTATATGTAATATCAAAACATCTTTTAACAATCACACGCGCACATGCGTATAAACAGACGGATTAGCTAGATTTTCATCGTTTCTTGGTGACAACATTCCAAACAGTGAACCCTCCAATCTCTTTCTCTTTTCAGCCAAGGTTTATTCAAGGGAGTTAAACACGTATATCATACAGGATATGGTTTGGCGGAGCACTTAGTACACAATGAAGTTATTATCCCCGTCTTACACCACTCGCCCATGTTGACTTTTATTACATATTTATCACTTCTATTTATATCTAATAAAGATTTGAAAAACAGCACTGTCCTTTGTGAGTATCGAACAGAAGCAATAATCCTGTAGATCATCATGTCCAGAAGAGTCCAAATTTATTAAGTTGTTATGCTTCGCTTACCATTCTTAGCCTTGTCAGCACTTCCACGTTATTAAATCAAAACATTCCTACACACGTGGAGCTGGTTATGGACGGCCACTTAGTACAAACGCTTGCTAACATTGAAGCACTGTAAGGGAAGTAGTGGCATCTAAAGTACAAATCATAGCTAATGTGGTTTTACAAGTGGAATTAGGTACATGAAAATAAATTGCCTTTATCTAGACCCAAAGAACTTACCCTTAGTCTATGTAATCGTTTGAACTGTTTGGAATAGATTACTTAAAGCAGAACAGTGGGTACACGCACATCTATTCAAACTTCCACTTATATGACAACAGCGCCGTAAATCTCTAGTAATGCTACGAGATGGTCATCTGGGAAATTGAATGGCATTCTCTAGTCTTCACTGATGAGAGCATGGTCTGCCTTCATGCAAGTGATAGTCATTTGCGTATGTATTGTAGACCTTGAGAGTGATATCTTCCACAGTGTCTTTACCCATGGTACGCAGACACAACTCTTTGCGTCATAGCATGGAGTATCATAATTTTCAACTTTCGCTCATCTTGGTGTTTGTGCAAGGAAATTTGAACAGCATTATCTACGTCCAGAATATTGTCTAACATGTTCTGCTATCAATCTTTTAACGGGAGGGCGATGTTCTGAACCAGTAGGATAATGCCTGCCCAACATGTTCTGCAAGATGTTCGACAACTTCCTCGATCGAAACGATTTCCAGATCTGAACTCTAGTGAATATAAAGATATAATGGGACAACGCACACTTCACTTAGCCTAGTTATTATTATTATTATTGTATTGCATAAACAAGTGCAAGAGACATGGAATAATGGATCACATGATGGCATTCACAATCTGTATGTGTTGTATACATGTGTGAATACAAACGGGTGGTAATGTCCAAACTAGTTAAACAGTTTATTAATATGAGATCTGAGTCGTGTTGTTACACAGTCTTTATTCTGGAACCTTTTGTTTTTATGCTACTGTTCACACAATGCAAGGCCCAAGAGCCATTTAAAGTTGAGGATTACTGAATGAAGTTGTTTATGGACGTAACAAATTGCAGATTATGATGATTTATAGGATAGATAACGGTTGACCCTAAACTTGAAGAGGTTACGTTTGTAGTGGTCGGGGAAGCATCCTCTCAGGAGTCTGTTCTACAAAGCAGCGGTTCTTGGAAAGAATCTGTCCCAATAGGACTTCCTTACTACCAATGGGATACAAAAGGAATGAGGATGACTCGCCCTTTTGTACATAGCAATGGTGGATTAGTGGTAAAGGTCTGAATTAATGGAACTAAGGAAAATAGAACATTTTCCATGAAAATAGCGAGAGAGTAACGATAGCCTTGCGACGTTTCGTCTATGGGAAAGGGGTTGTAGAATGAAAAGAGAGCAGCTTTAACCCTGATATAGCATTTTTGGTTTGATTCTTGTAAAAAGAGACAATGGCAGGTGGAGCCAGGTACTTTTTGAAACGGTATCGTTGTTTTCCAGCGTCTTCAGCGATGGATGATATATATTTCCACTTGAGTAGATGCTCAAAACAAATAGCCTCTTTGAGAGTGCAACCATTAATGGTTACTGGTGAGAATTCAGGCTCATCTCGGAGCTGATGTTTGTTTTTTTAGGTATTGAAAAATTACAAATCACCCCCCCCGCTCCATTAGGCTGTTAAAGTTAGGTCAGATGAAAGATTAGCTGCAAGGCTGTGGACATCTAGATTTTGGGAGGTGACGCATAAACTGTGGCATCATCTGCATAGATATGTACTTACAATCTGAGAATGTTCTTGAGCAGGTCATTAATATAAAGCAAAAAGTAGGACTGTAAATGAATGAGCATTGTTGGACGCCTATATTAATCTAGTGAACTTCAGGAGCCTGGTCATTGAAGACGACCTTGAAGGACCTACCTACCTGGTAAGAGGATTTGATGTGCATATATTGATCTGTAAATGTAATCCGGAAACAGTTGGGGATACTAAAATCAAGCAGGTATAGAAATTTAAATATCTGGGAAGTGTTCTAACAGAGGATGGAAATTGTTGACACTGAGATCCGAAGACGTATTGGGATGGCTAAAGATGCCTTCCAAAAGCTAAGCAGAGTGCTAAGAGACAGAAAAGAAACAAAGAAAAGTGTTACTGTTACGTTATATCTGTCCTGTATGTAAGCGAATGTTGGACAATCTCCTCAAAAAAGAGACTCGAAGCAACAAAAATGTGGTTCTACAGAAGGATACTGAGGGTAACATGGGCTAAATATGTGAGCAACGACGAGATTTTGGAGAGAATAGAAACAAAGAGATAACTTATACTTAAGAAGAGGCAGTTTAAATTTCTGGGACACGTAATCAGGATGGAGGGCTTGGAAAATATGATACTCACAGGATAGATAGATAGAAAGAGGGACAGGAGAAAACAATGCGTGACATACTTGAACAAATTGATGGCAGAACAGGATCTGGGAGAAATAACAAAAAGACAAAACTTTTAAGAGCTACAAGGGACAGGAAGATGTCGAGGGCCATGATCGTCTACGTCCTGAAGGGACACGGCGCATGAAGGAAGATATGTAATTCAGCTATATTACCTGCATGTTTGATTTTAACATATATTCAAGTTGAGGTAATTTTATTTTCTATCAATATTACTAACTTTTGTAAAAATTAATTTGCATTTATTTTAAATGCAGAACGTATTTTTAACGCTTGAATTTGCAAATTGTTGTTTACTGAAGTTGGAAGTTAGAAAACAAATAAAATATATTATGGACCACAGATCAGTGAATGTTAAATAGCACTGTAGAAAGCCAGAAAATCTTTCGGTTAAAATGTAAGACAAAACCACAAAAATGATAATAATATTCCAAATAAATCATTTCGGTAATCAAAACATATTTTTCATTGCCCATTAATAAAATTTATGACCAACCATCAATATGCAACTGGCATTATCGATTTTTGAAATACATGTCATTCTTTACCTGTTTTATTTTTAAATAAAATAAATAATTCAGTAAATTGTGCTGCACAGTCGTCGTTCGCCTGTCTTGTCATCTTGTTTCGACTGATAATACAGTTTTAAAAAGACTTTACTGCTTTCTGCACAACTGGGTTCATTCAAGGTAAATAAGAAAAGATCTCCGAAGGTTGAACGACCAATAAATATCCCATCGAATTTGAATTTCAAACTGTTATCACAATATCAGTACACCTATTAAATTCGAACTGTAATCAATAAAAGAAATACGTTAAGGTCTTCATTCTACATAGACTATGCGCTATTATATCGTGAGGAATACCAAGGTCAGTTTATATCCTGAGATATTGCAAGAGCATCCCAAAACCATGCCTGACTCCAGACACATCGTCTAATGGAGGCTTTACTTGAGACACTTTTGCTTTTTCTGCATCTGTAGTTCCATTAAATTAAATATATATACTTACATATATACATGAATAAAGACAAAAGGAAAACTTAGCCGACGCGTTTCGTCCTCTGATGATTTGCCTTGATAAAGTCCCCAGTCGGCTAAAATAAGTTTTCCTTTTTTTTATTAATATTGTCCTTTACAGATATATTCTATCTAAAATTTTCACATTTATAGATATACATATATATATATATATATATATATATATATATATATATATATATATATATATATATATACAGACATGACAGAATTGAATAGACGCTCACAGAATCCGTGTACTTTATCAAACAAGTAATTTATACAAATGAAGTAATTATAAATGGTCATAAATTTAATAACTAATACTTGGTTGACATCCCTTTTGCTTTTTTTTTATGCAAGGACCCTTCTAGGCATTCTGCGTTTGATATTGGCTGGACGGAGAAGAGGTTTCCTCCTCGCAGCTCTGTTATAGTAGCCCAGCTTGTGAAGATACCTGACAGCTGTTCTGGGACTGACATCAACTTGTGTTGCTATGTCAGAGGCCTTGTAACGTGGATCCTGTTCAACATTTTTTTCGACAAGACGCATGGTTCTTTCAGAGGGCCCAGGGCGGCCTGGATGAGGTTTTGTGCACTTCTTTCCCTCTCTGGTGAATTGTGCGATCACTCTATTAACAGTAGAAAGGGGTACTGAAATATTTTCAGATATTTTTCTTTGACTAAGACCACCATCATGTTGGCCCACGATACGTCCTCGCTGAAATTCGGATAAGCCTGATGCTCCTTTGGTTCATGGCATCTTCCAGTCTTGTTATCTGCAATTTTAATCAAATAATCTAAGTTAATTTATCTTGGTTATTAAAAAAATCAAAGTTAATTTATCTTGGTTATTAAAAAAATCAGAAAAAAATTTATCTTGGTGTCTATTCAATTCTGTCATGTCTGTGTATATATAAGCAAATATTACACTGCTGACCATTACACTACGATGAGGCTCTCAGGCCACCTCTATTTTTCTTGGTGCAGATATACATTAGCCACGCTGGAAACTTGCTTTAATTATTTTGAGAGACCAAAATACATATGACCCCGACAACTCCTCTTCGATTTAAATACATGCATTTGCGCCTGATTACATCATAATCACATCATTATTGTGTGATCTGTTAAAATTGCAATTCCTTGCTGCAAATAACATTAATTTTTCCTTACTGACTATACGTGAAAACTTATTTTTAAAAAAATGATGAACAACTGATACTTTCTAGAATATTAATCGATTCACGGTGTTGGGAATCGGAAAAAAGTGACTGTTTTATGTGTACAGGGTTTTTGTCTTTTTTTTTCTTTTTATAAGTATCGTTAAAGAATATAATAAATGCTTATTTAAACGAAATATTATTCCAAGACAGGATTACCGTATTTGACGACTTAAAGTCGTACGTGGAATCATATTAGACGCCCATTTCAGCAGAGTATATTCAGGGAAAATATCTGTAGTGTATTTCAGCGTATAATCGTTAAAGCAAGCTATCAGAAATATGAGAAATCCCAATACTGAAAAGTGATCAGCTGGTACAGATTAATTTCGCCAGTACTTTGTTACGGTAATTCATTTTATAGTACTAATAATAATAATAATAATAATAATAATAATAATAATAATAATGTCGTTTGGGTTAAAGTAGGTAAAAGTAACCGTCTGAAGTAAAAGTTATAGCCTACGGTAATGCGCATTGGGGATATCATTTTATTACGATCACGAAACCCTATTAGTATCTTAGGTGTACCACATATACTGCCGTCGCAGTAGCAGGGGTGTTTCCTGCGCAATATAAGCTGATGGAGCCCAACCCTCTCCAGGCTGGATTTTCCTTCTCCTAGACCGGTTGCCACTCTTCTGCTATTTACTCATTGCTGGATTCATACATTTCCCAAGGGTATTAGTACGTAAGTTAGTAAATTAGTAAGTATTCGACTGGAATTTGAACTCAGCTCTTCAATTCCTCAATCCGAGCCGCTATCCATGCCTTTAAGGATATTTTGGGAAGCTTCAAATTCGTATATAACAGAAATTTTAGGGGTTATTTTTTATTTTTTGAGTGGAGGGACGCTTTCTCTACTGTAAAATACGCCACTGACTTTCCAAAAATTATGAGAAAGATGTCTAATATCGTGTATGGCCTCGTCTAATACCGCGATGTGCAGCAATATATCGTGGCATCGATTAGATAAGTGATAGAAAACCCTATGCAGACATGTTGAGCCATGCAGTTTCCATAGATATTTACAACTTTCTGATACTTGTAAGTGCAGGATTTTGTATGCAAATAGACCTTTCCATCATTTCCCATAAATATTTGATTTGACTCATGTCAGATGAACATGGTGACAAAACCATTAGACAGAAATATCCACATTGTCCCTCAAACCAATTCTGGACAACTTGGGTCTGATGACACGTTGTATTATCCTGTTAGAATAACCAATCGTTGTTAGATTACGTGAATGAGTTAGTGCAAATGGTCACGCAAGTAATTTAACGCAGCGGACATTGACATATTTCGGCGAAACAATGGAACTGTCCCATTCTATTTGAATACACATTATTATGCAACCAGCATCAGCCTGAAAACAATTGGAAACATGACTGATCAGAGTACGTCACACGTTGCTAGTCTTCTAACTCTAGTGAAACACTATGTTCGGTTCTATGGTATTAACAGTAACACATTGGTCTCATAAAAGCTAAAGAATGTTGAGTTGTCCTGCTCAATATGCGTCTGGTACCCCCAGCATTGAATATGGATGTGATTATTGCTCTATTATTCTTGAAGAAAAATTTTTTATCAAAATTATCGTCTATTTCCTCAAATACAATCTTGCAGTAGTCTTAAGAAAATACAGTTGATATAGGTTTGTGCATTTCCATGACGTCAAGGTATGTTGGCGCCTTTAAGTCAGTTTACCATGCAAAAAATGCGATGTGTCTTCAACAAAGAAAAAAATATGAACATAATTACTATACAAGACAAACATCTGCCATATGAATATTGTAGTACTGTCATAACTCGTTTAAACAAGTGAATGTTATTTATAAAATAAACATAATACAATTAATTTATTCGCATAATTAAATTTGCAAATGAATCTTTACAAAATTATGGAATATACATTAATCTCTCTTTCTCTTTTCTGTTTCTTTCTGTCTCTCTGTCTCTCTCTCTCTCTCTCTCTCTCTGTCTCTCTCTCTCTCTCTCTTGCATTTTCCTATTATCATTTTACAAGATTTGTACTATTGTACATGATATAGAATTAACAATGTTTTCATTATAGTTCATAATTGAATATATTAAATATTCACAACAATTATCCGTATAAAATTTTATTCAGTATTGCAAAAATCTATACAACATTCCATGTTCTATCGAGCTATAGCATGCATTTCCATAAGGCTTTTAAAATAAGTTTTGTAATTCACCAAATCCATCAAGGATACATTTTTGAATGGGTAAAAGTCTCTAGAAGTAGCATCATGGTACATCAATTATTTATTTATTTCAACCAACTAATTTGTTGAATGGCATATAGATTAACATAAAATAATATGCTCACTATTTACTAATATATCGTGAACTAAGTTTTCAACAAACTGACCTTTTCATGAACTGGTATTTTGGATTCATGCAAAATCACAGATCTTAACTAGGATAAAACCGTAAATTATAACTTTACAATATTTTTTAAATATTAAATCGATTCTTCTTTTTTTTTTATTAAATCCTTTGTAAATAGAATATTTTAACATTCTGTCGGATTCTGATGCATATTTGATCTGTATTTTACTTTTAACCCATATATGTTATAAATAATTATAATATATTATAAATAATGAATTTTGAACTCATGGTTATTAATAATAGGTCTTAAAAAGGTTTTAAAACTAATGTCAATTCCCTTGTCCCTTGGAAGAGTTTGTCTCTGTCAATAATAATAATAATAATAATAATAATAATAATAATAAAAATTTATTGGTCACAGCACAAAATTTCTCTTGAGAAGATTGACGTCTCACCTCCCTGATTAAAATGACATAATACCAGCCGATTATGGTTAACAATACAACACTCAATCCAATTGCAAAAACAAATGACCGTTATTTAGAAAATAAATAAACATAGTACACTTAATTTATTTGGAGACTCATCATATTGAAAAACAGGTAAAAAGACGTTGAACACCATCAATATTTTTTTCAACCTCTGTACTCATGTGTTAGAATGCCTTTGAACCGTAAGGTCATTTTAGTCCCGTGACGCTATAATCTATTCCACCACATAGCATGTGAATGGATGTTCATTTCAAACTCCGGACCATTAAAACATGAACACTCTATTGGTTATCTCTCGACTTTTACACCCTTTCCTTGAAAATGACCCACGATGGTAGAAAGTACAAGGAACATTGCGCACAATTTTGGCAAGTTAATTTACACATTCTAAGCGGCATCAAACTACTTCGATTATAAGAGAAACTTACCAAAAAGCCTAGCAATCAAAATACTATGAGTTACACACACACACACACACACACACACACACACACACACACACACACACACACACACACACATATATATATATATATATATATATATATATAGTTTAGTATATTACGGCAGCAATCCGTCGTTTAAACATAACAAACTAGAAATGTCTGTTAAGCATTTGATGAGTTTCTCCTATAATCAAAATCGTTTGAAGCCGCGTGAAGACTTGTAAATGAACCTGTCGAAATTAGGTGCAACGTTGCTAGTAATTCCCGCCATCGTTGGTTATTTTCACGGAAAGGAGTTAAATGTCGAGATATAATTAATGGAGTGTTTATGCTGTTAGCGGCCTGGAGTTTGAAATGAACGTGGATTCATAGACTTTTTATCTGAGATTATAAAGAAAAGTAACCTATATATAATTACAGACACGGAATTGCCAAAAAGTCATAAGAAGTGCCTATAGGGTTTATAATTATCTATAATCCTCTGACGTGCAGCATCGATTCCGCAAGTGGACAG
Source organism: Acanthosepion pharaonis (assembly GCA_903632075.3). NCBI lineage: Eukaryota > Metazoa > Mollusca > Cephalopoda > Sepiida > Sepiidae > Acanthosepion > Acanthosepion pharaonis. The sequence continues at coordinate 274,725 of CAHIKZ030004353.1, read as the reverse complement.
AAGATCTGTAAAGACGCTGAGCCATGCTATTTCAATAAGTGTGCACAGATCCTTCATATTTGGAAGGTGCAGGATCTTTCGTGCAAGCAGACCTCTCTACTCATTCTCATAAATGCTCCACTGGGTTCATGTCACACCATTCATCGGGAGCCTCATCGGAATGTATTGGAATGATCCTCTTTGTTGAGGATATGTGAAGCTCATCAATGGGTGTAACTGGCCACGAAGCAGTGAAACGTAGCGGTCATTGGACAATGATATGTTCAGGCAGACCAGAAGACCCAACCTACAATATGTGAACATATCGCACACCATTATGGAAATACTACCAGCCTGCATGGTGTCTTGTTGACAACTGGGATCTATAGCCTCATATATATGGTTAGTTCCCTTGGCTTCACTTAGCAACGTAAAGAACCCAGATGAGGTACTGTGCCCACTTCGGCTCCCATGTCCCATAGAAGCTACGTAACTTTGAATTGTTTTATTGAATATGCGTCTGGTATCTCCCAGCAGTCAATATGGATGTGATTTGAGTCAGTGTCGCTTGTCTGTTATCAGAGATAATTCTTGCTAAATGCCTCTGTGCATGATCGTTAAGGACCTGTTGTCGGCAAATGTGTTGTTCATAGTGGACAGTAATACCTTCTATCAGGTTTTCTAGGTACACACGTGATACTGTAATTCGAGGATATCAACTGTCCATAAAACTTCAGAAATGGAATGTTCCAATAGACTGGCACTCACTATAATGCTCCGTTTGTACTTTGCTAATTTATGTTGCTTTGACATGTACAGCTTTGCTGGGGTTTAACATATTTAGGCATTTTCATGACATCAAAGTAGGTGGCACCATCCACCATTACCTTTTCATATTGCTCTCTTTGACACGTCAATGTAATAAAAGTAAATATGCACTTCTGCTTCCAAATAAAGGTTTATTCGACGACCTAACAATTAAAAAGTATTTTATAATTCAAATCTAAATACATGTATTTAGAAAACTTAAAAGGTTTTATTCTGTAAGGATCGAATTTTTCTCAAATGATATATTTTCTTTTGGACACCGATCAGGCTATATTCAAACTACTAGACATGTTACAAAATCTTTTTAGATCTTCTGAACTTTTATTCATTTTAAAATAAAGAATGGTCTACACATATTGAATTGAATTTATGTTAAGTGGTTGAGTTGAGTTGTACATAAATAAAAGTTGTCCTTCTCGTGTTTATGTATGTGCATGTGTGTGTGTGTGTGTGTGTGTGTGTGTGTGTGTGTGAAAGAGGGAGAGAGAGAGCGTGTGAGGTGTAAATTTTCAAATTGTATAGTGTGGAATCCTATACTGTTTTGTTGTTCAGCAAGTGTCAGCGAATATGAGCGCGTGATTGGAGTGATTAGAATGTTAGCGTTTTCGACCATCAGACCTGGGTTTGAATTTCACTGTGGATGACTTCTTCATGGTATCAGCTTTCAACACCATTGGGAAATGCTTAAAAGAGAATGTTCGTTGTAGGCGATCATTCTCGAAAACGAGCGGCCAACCATTATTATTGTCTGTGAATATTAAGAATAATGCGATTGAGAGCGAATGTTTTGCGGATTTCAGGTGATTTTTATTAAATTGATTGGGTGAAGTCATCATCCAAATGTGTCTGCAATTAATTACTTAAACATTCTTATAATCTACTGCTACGTGGTATATCTTTCAAGTCAAATTCCTCTTTTTTGAACTTCACATTCACGACAGGTACTGTTTCCAACCGAACCATTTCCATAGGCGTCAACAAACATTTTCGATTCTGTTCCTGACTCGAAAAACATCATACAGTGTTGCATCTATCTATCTATCTATCTATCTATCTATCTATCTCTCTATCTATCTCGCACGCACGCACGCACGCACGCACGCACGCACGCACACACAACGAATAATTATTGAATGAACAATGACTTTTGAACTGTGTATTCGGTATTTAGCTTTTAAAAATGTTGGCGCGGGAAACTTTTGCATAGCCATAGTATTTATTTGAATTGCTCTTCCCCGCACACGTCAGACCCTTTCATCGACTAATGTTCCAAGTTGTTCCTCACTGCATAACTGGAAATCCTGCAAGCCGTTTTCTCATTCAGAAAGTAGCCTGCTCTAAAATACGATAATTAAATATGGAAAAGGGCCAAATATTTCAACCGTAAAAGACATAATGTCAAATACTTTACCTATAAGTTGGCAATTATAAAAAAATTACATTGCTTTAAAGTTATCAAAGATTTTTGGACGGAAATGTATACGTAAAAAGGAGCAGGCGTTTGGATTGAAAAAAAAAAAACATTAAATTAGGTTTTCACCTTTTTATAAATAAGCTTCAGGTGAATCTGTGAACAAAATCATTTTCGTTAGAAACAAAGAAAATAATGGTGAACTGCGATGTAATATCAATCCTCCTATATTTTTTTCTCAGATGAAGAGGAGATTTGAGGCAACAGATGTGTGGTTCTGCAAAAGGATATTGATAATATCATGGATAGAATATGTGAGCAACGAGGAAGTTTTAAGAAAAATAGAAACAAAAACGAACTTGAAATCAGAAAGAGACAGTGGCAATTTCTGCGACACATAATGAGGAAAGAGTGCCTAGAAATTTTGACACTCACAAGACATTTTGAAGGCAAGGAAAAACTGAGTAAAATGTTCAACAAACTTGTGTAAATGAATGGCGGAACAGGGTCTGAAATGCATAATAATGAGACAAACCTTGTTTAGCGCTACGAATAATAGGAAATTGAAGAGAGTCATGGTCATCCATGTCATGGAGAAATGCAGTACATTGAAAAAAAACGTTGCTTAGACTGGTGAGAATCCATGGAAAATTTTTGTATACTGATTATTAACATATTATTATTATTATTATTATTAGATTGCCAGCATCAACCCAATGTATAAATGAATATTTTGACATTCATGTTGATGTGAAAGTCTTTAAGAGATAACCAAAGTATCTGTAATGTTTTGAAAAGATTCTCTATCATACGTAAACGACGAACAATTTCTATCGTACGGATCAGGGGGAGCGATTTCTTTTCCTCCGAAAACAAAGATAACCAACAAACATTATAAGCATGTCTCTTGAAAAGAAGCCTTTAAACTAAAAAAAAACATTGAAATTAAACTCTTCTACGAAATATCTTAGATATTTATATAGTCACCGTGAAATAATAAGCATATGATATTGTGTCTCAAATGTCATAAGTATTTATTAGTCGGATAAAAAGATTCTTACAGGCACAGGCTTGATTTAATCCGTACCAATAACCACCTGTTCACAGTGCTACAAGACGTTTGTTTTACAAAAAAAAAAAAAAAGACAGGCAAGAAATGGATGCTTCACTCTGTTTAATATTAGATAAAAAAAAATATATATATATATATATAATGCAGTGGCGCGCAGGTTAGTGTCAAAATAGAAGTCGGGCTAGTCAATCACTATGTCACAAAAAAAAAAACACATTAAGAATGTCCGAATACGAAAAATATCTGCTTTGAAAAATCAATTAACAAAACTTGTTTTCCTCAAAATATTTTTTCCATTTTTGATTTTATTTCTTCAATGAAAATTTACCAGAAGCAAATTAAAATTAAATCTGTTTTCTTTTATACTATTAATTGCTTTAGAAAATTCCATGCATTTATTGTAAACACAAATGCTATTCAGTATAAATATTTAATTGTATTATGAAATAGATATCATCGTTATGTGGAAGGAACTCGAATGTGCTAATGGCACTTCAAAAATGTTCGTATTTTTCATCTCTTTACGTCTGTCCTGAGTATGACGATAAACTACATCTGACAGCAAGGCCTCCGATCGGGAATTTTTGAGGAGCGTGAAACCACCACTTAATTGCTGTTGCTCCCAGATCCACCTTGACCCCGGGGTGGTAGCAAATTTTAAGGCCCCAGCTAAGAGCAAATAGTTAACCCCCAAACCGGAGTCAAGACAAATAAAAATATAAAAGATTTTACAGTAAAAATACCAGTAATAGATGTTCATAGTAAAAAAATTAGCTTTTTGTAAAAACAAATCGAAAAAATATTACCAACAATACATTTTTGTAAATAAACAAATATTACCAGCAATACATTTTTGTAAAAGAAATTGCTAATGCTCCCAATAATATTAAATTTCGGCAATAAATGATCCATAAGGAGATGATATGCCGCTAAACAAACATCTCTCTACATCGTTGCCATATATAATTTCCAGTGTCATTCATTAAATACGTACTCATGAATCTGTCTTTATGAATAATCAAAATGAGTTCAATAAATTATGATATATAAGAATAACTGCTCTCTAAGCCATGTATTTAAATAATAAGCAAGAGAATCAGTTAACGTTATTCGTTCGCATAAGTCTATTGACTTTTTTTGTTCTTTCTAAATTAGGAAAATGTTAAATATTGTTGTATTTGTAATCATAACGGTAAAATGCATAAGTATCTTATATAGCTTAGTATTATATCTTATTTAGTTTAATTTTCCTATATCTATGCGTTTATGTGGAATCATTAGTTACCAGTTGTTTAAATGCAATGTTTAGGGAATTTTTAATGTATTTTTAAAAGGTTTAAAATAATTAATTAATAGATTTTGAGTCCTTCCTCGATTGCAAGTGGCCATACAACAAAGCAAGCACGTACGACAGAGCCAAACAAAGCATTGCCAAGTAAATTATGTGAACATAAAACAGAAATAATTTAATGTGAACAAAGTAAAAAGCAAATCTGGATGTGCAAATTGTCTAAAAGTTTCTTTGGAAGAGAAATTGTTAAATCGTGTTTATTACGCTCACTTTCGTACAAATGCCCTTGGAAAGGCATGAAACCATCGCTTCTCCGCTCCCCGTCCTCAATTATGGGTTAAAAAAAACAACGGTGACTGGGCTTTATTGGCTTGAGTTGGCAACTAGCCTAGAAGAAGGAAAACACTGAATTTAAAACCAGGGTGGAGATGGATGGGCTCCGTCAGGTTATCCTGCCCTTGACGCACCCCTGCTGCTATCTGTGGTGCTTTGACGATTCCACTGAGACCTGTCATGTGACGAAAGTAAAAAGTGTTATAAAATAAAATTACGCAAACTATGAAAGGCAAAAAACAAAACAGTCGAAACTCCGAAGTTGTTCGTCTTAAGGTTAATATCCTCAGTAAAATTTCCATAATTTGAGAAGCTTCCATGTTACCGAATTTTAGACCGAGCAATCTGCTTCAGGAAAAGAATTTAACAATAACATTTTTTTTTCAATTAATTTACGAAAGTAGACCCAAAACACAATGGATTTTACATTCTAAAGACAAATAAAATGCCCCCACAAACAAAGGATAGTTGTCGACTAAAAGATGCACTTGAAAAGAAAACAGCAAAATATTTCATGAAGAATCAATCAAATATAAAAATTTCGTATTTTAATTATTTGCAATTTTTTAGTCAAACAAATGAACATTAATTTTTATTTAAATGAATATTTATATAATGTCCCAATGTTGATAATGGAAAAGAACATTATACCAAGGTGCAAGTAAATTATAATTATATTGTAAACCAAATAAACGTGACAGAACATTAGACCTCTTATCTTTTGGCCTTTTCTCTACTACTTGAGCCAAACCACCAAATATTTGGCTTTTTATTTATATAAATAATTTTCTTTTAAAGACGAAGTCAAAGCACTCATTTTAGTCGAAACGCGAACAGAATATATTTTTACTTTTGTTTGATTCTTTGGCTCGGGAGCTATAATTTTCAAACGCTGGCGTCCGCCATATTGCTCTCAGGTAAGCCATCGGCGCCAGTTACGGGTTGTTTTTGAGACTGTTTAGGTGCCCGGCCCAAGTTAGTCACTGCTAATGGCGACGCAAAGGTGCTTTCCGCTTACAAAAATTAAAGATGTCGGGGGGGGGGGCGCCGGTATTTTAAAGAAAAAGAAAATAATGTGTTAAAAAAAGAAAAGTAATGGGATTAAATGAATATGTGAATGAAAATATTTTCCCTGCTTTTTGTCTTTTAGTCTAAATTTTAACTGCCTCTTTTTTTCAAGATTTTTTCTTTTCTTTTTCTCATTCATTTTTTTACAGACTGTCTGCTTGTCACTATCTTTTCCCTTTTCTTCTTAACATTTTGCTTTCAAGATTTTTTTTTAAACAACCATTTCTCTCTTTTTTTTTCTTGCAAAACTTTTAAGGACTAGTCTTCATCTGCTTCTTACTTTTCGATTTTCTTTCTTTTTCAGATACTTTTTAAAGTTTTGTTTCGTTCTTTTAATTCTTTTCATTTCTTACGTCCTTTCAGCTTCAACATTTCGTTCCTCTTACTTTATTTCCAACGTCATTCCTACTTCATTATTCTTCCCTTTTCTTTACTATTTTATTAAATGCTGTTTTCTTCCCATTAGGTTCTATTTAATCTCCATTTCCCTTTACTTCCATCAGACATTATCCATTCTCCACTTTCTTTCTTAACTTTCTGCTGTCCTCTTTTCGTTTACTTTATTTTTATCAAAAGTTCAATTATTTTACCGCCTTCTTTTTCTCTTCTCGGTTTTCCTAGACTCTTCAGTATTTCAAATTTATTCTTTTCTCTTTCTTTCTGCAATTTCACAATTTGAAATTACGCCAGCAACCACCCACTACCTATCCACTACTTTTCCCATCGAGCATCAATTGACTGCCGTCTCTCATCTCATCTCCGTTGCAACCAGGTAAGCGTTGCGGCGTCGACTCTCTCTACCCACGGCAGTGAAAGTGAATAAGGCGGGGCTCGTTGGCGTAGGAATCTCAGTAGCGGGCAAAAAAGTAAAGATGAAGACAACAACAATTAATTAATGGGTAAATACAATTGTTATATTTGAAAAAAGGCACGACTAAAAAGGCTGGGAATGGCGTCTTATTTAGCTGCAAAACATCATCGCCAACATTCTGCCGGACTTAAGAAATCTCAGCCCGCCTCTTTAATCAACGAAGTTCCATTGCCTTTGAGTATAGTAGACAAGGGCGCCGCTCAACGGCAACGAGTGGTACGAAAGAAATTGTTCTTTTTCTTGTAAATCATTCCTTGGTTTGGGCAGAAAAATAAATGCAAAAGTGACATGTATTGGTGAATTTTGATTCTGTAGGCGGGATCCGTTAAACTAAAGATCTATATTTGTTCTTTTTTCTTTTAAACTCTTTGATTGTTTATCTTATTTATTTCGTTTTTTAATTTGATATTAATATTTGTAAGATTATGATTTTACAAGTGTATAAAGTTATTTTGCATTAAACATAAGGTGTGCATTGTATTTGCACAAACACATGCACCCACCCAGTGAATCTTCCTGTCATATGATCATTTGTTTACTTGCAAGCGGCTTGGAATTATCCAGGAAAAAAATAACTATTAACATATCTCATTAAGCCTTGCAACAACAACACACACACGCACATGCATTCTCCTATTTTTTTGTTTTCCTTTAGGCGTGAAGAATTTTAAAATAAATTTATTGTTTAAGTTTTGAGTCTGTGGACCTGACTTGCAGATCAGGTTATGGTCAGAATACAAGCGTTTCATGTAAAACAGATAACTGAATATTTCTATAAATCAGGAGTCCATAAAGTGGTTGGTATCGACACTTGGAGGTCTGTATGACTATCCAGGGTCTTGATAAATGGCTGAGGGATAAAATGGTGCCGATAAATAAATAAATAGGGGTGATTTACGGATAAAAACTCAACAATTTCCAACCAAATATCAAACACATCTTTCCCATTAATGATGTCAGCCAATTCAGTAAAAAGCTATATCATTTAATTCTAATGGGTTTTTTATTATCTATACTATTGGGGAAGTCATCATCATCATCATCATCATCATCATCATCATCATCATCATCACCACCACCACCACCACAACCACAGCTGCCATCACCATCATCATCATCATTATCATTCAAACAAACACGTCTAGTTTAAGAAGAGAAGTAGAAATTGAAAAAGAAATAAGACGTAAAGTTAATCTTATCGAGAAATAATAATGAAAGAAAAGGACCAAGGAATTTTTGATCTTAAATAAATAAAATATAATTATTTATTGACTTCTTTCTTTTTTTTTCTATTTTTTTTTTTTTTTTTTTTTTTGTACCTGCCTGGATATAATTAAGAGGCAAAGATTCGATAAAGCACCCAATGGTCTAAAAAGTTTACTACGAATTACAAGAAAAATGTATATCATCACAGAAGTAACGAAATATAATTGTGTTTTATAACTTATATAGACATAGGCAGTTTACTAAGAATATTGAAAATATAATAAAAGTCAAGTCGAATCAACGTGTAGCGTTGTAATTATTATCCATATTAAGGACATTGATTACTTTCTCTTCCTATGTTTTATGACCGCACATCCTTTTAATCAACAATTTCAAAAATATTTTTCTTCGAAGATTGTATCATAAAACAAGATATTTTATCGTGACACATAAGTTACGTTGTGCCTCAATACTCTGTAGTTGATTATGAGTAAAACTCTAGGATGAATTTTAAGGAATTAATATTTCCTGATTTATTTTTTCTCTTTCAACCACGTTCTTATTTGCAAATTATACGCATTCCATATTATCTACCTAAATATTTACAATCAAATCTGTTGATTTTTTAATCAAGTGTAAAACCCCCAATCCTATATCAATATTTTAATACATTTCTTACTTTAGTGAGAATGATAACTTACAGAACAATGCGTAATCATGTAAAGATTTCTTGTTAGACAATTTTTTTGACAAACACCGCAGGCCCTCAAGGATTTATGCAATAAAAGCCTGTAAAACATTAAGCAAAATGATTTTATTTATTTGAAATATTAATTTGTACAATTTTTACATTTTTATTGATTGCTATAGACAATTGAACAGTTTTGAAACCTTTATTAGAATATCCAAATTTGAAATCAAAATTTACATTTTCTCACTTGTTTATCGTCAATGTGTTTAAGGCAATTAGCAAAAATACGAATTTATAACGTTCTTCCGGTTTACTAAATAATTTACTTACTCTTTAAATGTTCATGAAACATACGCCATTTATAGAAAGACATGAGACCGAGTAAGGGCTGGATAAACTCCAAGATCATACACAAGTCCTTCGTAAGCATATATAGAGAAAGACGTACAGAAGTGAAGTTGGCCTTTTGAGTCAGTTACGTGCTCACAGCCGCTCAGTTCAGAAATGAAGAAATTAGCTTCGCCTACCAAGAAGTAACAATCATTATTTTATTAGGAACATAAGTCCTGACCAATAAAAATTTTTCTCCCTAATTTTCAATGCAATTGTTGAACGAACTTACAAATTCTGCGTTAAATCATTAGCCTTTTCCTTACTGTCAGTAATATTTTGCTTGATCTTTATTTACGTGCCGTGTCCTCTTAGTAAGTGGACGATCATGGAATTTCCCAGCTCTCTGTTCTTTGTAGCTCTAAGAAAAATTTTCTCCATTACCATCTCTCTCGATCACTGCCCTGCCATCCATTTTCATTAACTAATTTAATTTTAATTAATTCGATTAGCTTCAATACGTCTTGTTAGTTTTAAATTCTCCAACCCCTCTTCTTTCGTCATATGTCCGAGAAATTTCAATTCCATTTCACCATCAAAAGAAAACGAGCAAAATCACATCAAAATAACTTGAAGTCAACGCGC